>JAFIDM010008419.1:20299041-20336882 GCA_023159025.1 Thereuonema tuberculata | reverse complement strand
GTCTTATCTCTGATTGCAGTGCATAGAAATCAATATTAAATTTTATCAGAATTTGATACATTTGCTTTCCGAGGCTTCTTCCGTAAATAAAATTCCCTCCTTTTGAAATTCCTTCTTAATGAGATAAAAAGACCACCGATATACCAGTGAAAAAGTTTATTAGCAAGTCGAAAGTTTTTCATTAGCAAGTCATATGATTCTCCAATTCACTTAACTTTGAGTAAACATTTAAAATTATTTGTTTCGCACTGCTGTGTATCGATTCTTTACAATTACTTTTGAAATATTTATAGGGTGAGAGTGCCACGCACTGGAGACTGTCATGTTGAAATGAACCTCTCAACAACATTAACAAATGGTATGTTATCTTGCTCTGTGATCGAAAATAAACAAATCTAAATTTGAACAATTATATTTTCTGTCTCTTAAATTAATTAATTTCAAATCAACAATAATCTTCTAAATTCAGCATGAAATAACAATAGCGCCTGAACTAAATTCTTCACAATAATAGTATATGCTGTTTTGTTTGTTTTTTAAGTCCTGTGAAAATTTTTGGTAGATTTTTGACAACCTGTTTTTTCATAGTATTGCATGTAATTAACGTGAAAAAAAGGTTGTCTTTTTTTTGTTGTTGTTCCGCCATTTTGTTATTTTGCTTGTTATATAGAATAAAGCCGCATTGCTGTTTTGTTTATGTGAGAAATTTGATAGATTTTTGACAACCAGTTTTTTTTGCATAATGTGGCATATAATTAAGAAGAAAAAAAAGTTATCATTTTTTTCTAACGCCATTTTGTCATTTTGTTTGTTATATGGGATAAATTAGCATTTTGTACATATCTCGGCTTGTGATCGAATTATTCTGCTAAATCTTGTGCCCAGATACTATATTACGAGAATAATAAGTTCAGCAATAATTTGCGGACTGTACAGAACTGTTTTGTAATTAAATCCATTAATATTTCGTGTTTTTGATGTAATTGCTGTACGTTTGATAAAGAATAATTCATTGTTGCATGCAAAGCAATTTTAGATAAACATATACTTTCCTGTGTAATTTGCTGGTTTTTACATGTTATGCTTTTGTTGGTTGTTTGATCTATATTTATTTGCATTAATTTTCTCTTGCATATAGAATGCTACCTTGACAGCAGCATAACATAATCAAGGACGGACTACCGGAAAAGAAAGGAAGAAAACAGACAGACTTTAGCTTGTGCTTAATGTGCCAAAATAGGGACTGTTAAAGTACGAGACTGAAGAATCCAGTTACGAAAGAGTTTTATATTTGTTAGATTGCGAGCAGAGTATGGTGAAGTTGAATTTGTTGCGATGAACGAACGTCTTAAGCATGTAATGCCACAATTATTGAAAGCCAAGAAAGTTGTGTGGCATGTTGCTTGTTATTCAAATACCACAAACAAAACACACACATATCTCGTCCTAAAAAGCGACACGAAAAAGCAATGCTGACTACTGATTCGTCACATCTGATAAAGGCCAAAGGTAGACCTTCCACATCAAATCCTTTGTTCCACACCTGTGCAACAATGAGTAACACGCTCCCAGCTCCAGTTATGGATAAATTGATGTGTTTCTTTTGCTAGTTAGTTCTTCTATTAACACAATAACAAAAAATAGCTCAGAGAATTTGTGTTTTGTTTAGTTATGTGCGTTCTTTGCTTTATTTTACTGTAAAATGCTTCTAAAGCATGTTAAATTTCTTGTCTAAATGCTAACCTTGTTATAATTTGATCCCTTGATGCTAAGCTAAACGCTAGCGGGGATTAATTATTTATCCCTTTTTATTCTTGATTTTTGTTTTGATGTTTTTGATGTTTGATTTGTATGTTTGTCCGTTTTGTATATTGTCCCATTTCTCTGAGCTAGATATGCTGGGCGGATTGGACTGATCAGAGGCCAATTAGCCTTGAAACAGTACTGTCTCCGATTCGCAGAACAATAACAAAAAATAGCCCAGAGAATTTGTGTTTTGTTTAGTTACGTGCGTTCTTTGCTTTATTTTACTATAATATGTTAAATTAAAATTAAAATTATTTTAATCAAAATTATTTAAAATTGATTAATTTAAGATTAAGCTCATCTACTGTAATAAAAAGAAAAAGAAAAAAAAACAACAAAAATAGGGTTTTTTTTCAAATAGGTTTTTTAAAATTTTCAGACTTTTAATTTTTCAAAATTTAAATTAGGGCAATGTTTTTAAAAAGTCTCAGTTGTTTTAAATTATTTATATGTCTATATATCACGAATTGATCAAGCACATGTTTGTGTTTGTTTTGGTTACTACTAGCTTCGATTGCCAGCAGGGGGCGAGAAACTTGTGTTTGTTGATAACCCACATCAGAAGGCGCCTTCTTCCTGTGTGGTCATCATGAGCTGTGTCATCGTATTCAAATTAAGGGACGTTCTGATTTTATGAACACTATATAAGTATCTGATTTGTTAATTTTGGAACGCTTGAGAACGAATGGAATAGATTTGAAACTAGTAGCATTGTAAATAATTTTTGTATTAAATGTTTTTGTATCTAAGACAGGCACCTGCCAGTGCTAGCTTTTATTCAACGTTCAGCAGTACTATAATGTGTTATGCTGGGCGAACACGTACCAATATGCGGCAATATTGGTGGACAATATTGGTCATTTTTATTTGTACCAACCGTTTCCAGCAATAAAAATGAACAATACTGCCCAATATTGCCCATTGGCGATTGTCGGAAAAAAAGTACCAATTTTAGTTGGCGAGAAATATTGCTGGTGAGCGAGCAAATCACATGAACGGATTAAATCACGTGACAATGGTGACGTAGAAGGAAGGCGGGACTTCAAAATCACTCACTCACGCCGACCATTTTGTTTGAGAAACAAGGCTTAAAATCAGCAAAATGGGTCGGCCCAAAACAGATAATTCAAACAACAACATTTTGTCAATTGATAATGAAAGATTCTTAATTGATTTCTACAGAGGGACGGCGTTTAATACTATAGCAATTCTGTACGGAAACACGCTCTCTCTAGCTCTCCCTAGTGAGCAACGCCGTAACCAGGCCAATACTCGTAAAGGAAAACCTGTGTGTTCGCGCACAATACCAACTGCCAATATCAATAATGACCAATATTGTCCACCAATATTGCCGCATATTGGTACGTGTTCGCCCAGCTTTACGCAGTTCTCTGACGCCACTTCAATCTTTACAAGAAACCGACTCTTAAAAACATCTATTTTAATCTTAAATGCAAATACTATCGAAGTCTTCATGGCAACTTCTTTATCAAGAACGAAAATTTTTTTTAAATAAAAATGCTATAAACAGAAAAGAAACCATACGAATAAATAACAAATAGAAAATAGCATTAATAATATTACAAATACAACCACAACAATTGCAAAGGAAAATAACATAACAATTGAAATTATTACTATAACTGTATTTTAAAAATCAATACAACGTCGTGCATTATTAAAATGATAATTTGCCTTTGTAATATTGTTATTTAAATAAGTAAGGAAATTTAGTTAATATGAATGTGGCAAGGTCTTTATTATTATTTATCGATAGTATTGTTTTGATCGTGTTAGCATTCATTTACGTCTTATTTATTTTACTGTCTAAAAAATGTTAACGAAAGTTTAGTTGAAATTGTAGAATAAATATTATTTTTTTATGAGACATCTTTTATTTCGACAGCGATTTGCGGTCTATAAAAAGAAACAAACACTGAGATCATGGTCATATTCATTGAAATACTGCTTTCAACTTACCAGGGTTATGTCTCCCACACTGCATTGAATTAATCCCATCGCAGTTCCTGCAGATCCAGAGGCAGAGACAGCAATATTTCCAGACTACAAAATGACAAATATAAATAGCTCAAAGTAATGTTACCCTCATCAAATAACATAATTAAGGAAATATTAGTAGTTAATTTCAATTTCGTATTTCAAAGTGACTGAATATCCTTCGTCATTTTCGTTTTAATTCTCTATCATTATGAATTACAATATTTTACAAACTTTTTTTTTTATGAAAGAAGAAATACATTTATAATATCAAAAAATAGCTCAGTGAATTTGGGGGTTTTTTTTTAGTTATGTGCGTTCTTTGTTTTATTTTACTGTAAAAATGTACTAACGCACGTTAAATCTTTTGTCTAAATACATTTATACACTTTATTGAAACCTAGTAGAAAGTGTGCTAGATGATTCGAAGAATTCCGAAGAACAAGATCTCCACTAAAAACACACAACTAAAGCTTTTATAAACTAAAGGTAGTCAATACTAAATTCCAGCAGTTGTGAATTGAATTAAATATTTTCAATTTTAAAGAAAAAATGTGAGAACAGAACTGGAAACAACATATTCTGCAAATGAGTGAAACGAGATTTTAAGCAATTCAACTAAACTCTATATCCGAGGAAAGCAAAGTGTGGAACTCCAAAGAACAGGGTGGACATATGATCTTTCTGGAATTTACGACAAGTAACTAAGTTTCCTCTGAAGCTGATGATGACGCCGACAGCTGGATTTAAAGTAATGTAGTTTTATTGATAAGAAAGAACTATTCCACATAAAGTATGGATGTTACCAAACTATCCCTAACTTCATTTGTTCTACATTTGAAAATTCTCTTATAGTAAGATTTGAATGAAGTTTTATACAGCCTTTTTTTCAGTTATTTAAAACAAGGTAGTGATAACGATTAGTAAACCAATCACAATGCTCCGCAAGGTCTTCTGATACGTATAAGAAAATATAATTGTTATTGCTTTAATTTCCTTATTATTATAAATATGATTGTTGCGAATGCAAAAGGCGCAATTGTTGCGATTATCGTTTTTGTTGTGATTGTTGCGCTAATGATACATGTCCACATATAGACAAAGCGGGATTATAAGTCTTCTGATACTTGTATCAGAAAGAAAGAAAAAGAAACTGTTTCATCTTTCCTTTAAATCTAATTGAGGATAATAAAATAAAGATTTATCAACTTTATCATTATTAAATACATAAAATACATAAACATTTATCTGTTGACATCAATCTATAATGTCACAGTTAAGATGAAAAAAAACAAAACAATTGTACTAATTAAGAAGTGTAGTGTAACTAACTCTAATATGTTTATATTATTAATTTTTTTCTATTTCAACAGAAGAATTAATGATATACCAGTTTCTCCTGTTGTGATAGTTTCAGAAGTTTCAGAAGTTTTGAATTTACAAAACTTATTATTTCAGTGCTAATTAGAAAGTGATCGGTTTATGTACTGCACTCTTAGTAAATTGAATACTTCCAATTAATACATAACCAATAAAAATTAACCATATGGCGGATACCGGTCATTCCGTTAATACTAATAATCCATTTGTTATCTGCCATGAAGAAAATCACTTAATCCATAAATGTAGCGAATTATTTTTTTATCCTTACTGAGCCTTACGCTTACAATGACTATCTGTACAAACAATATTACAATATAGTCTTCAGCGTAGCAGTGGTAGCTATGTAATTTTTAATTTATTATATTTATTTTTAATATAGCCTTGTGTGTTGACAGTTAATTCTTGCGTTTTAAAAATGAATTAATAATAGTCTAATAAATAATTTTATCGTGTGCAAATTAATTGTATCAAAAAATAAGCCAACACAAAAATGAAAAAATAAAAACATTTAACACATTAAAAACCGACATGTTTCGATCCGACTGGCTGGTCATTTACAAGACTTTTGATTTATAAGATATGAAAATCAGTATATCTTTACCTGATTGCTTCATCTGAATGAAGTAAATATAGATATCAATTTGCATTTGTGAATTAAATAATATTTAGACAATAATTTCCAATGTGAAATATCGAGTGAACAGGCAGACAACAATCAGAACTCCAACAACGGGATTTTGAGCAACGAGTTGTGTTTTGTATGGATTGTTACAAAAAGGCAAGAAGAAGGAAGATAGATTCTTCGTTATGGAGAAGTTAACAGCTAGAATTTTGCTCAAAATGGAAGCCATTAGGATTCAGTGAATGCTTTCGAAATTTTAATTATAAATTGAATAAAGAGAAATATGGATTATTTCAACAGGGAAAGTTCACCGAATCGATTTATATCTATAATAAGAAGGCTTCAAGTAAGTGACTTAATTATCAATAATATCGAAGAAATTAGTCTTCATATGAATAAAACAAAACGAGAATTGATAACAGAAAAGAAAGTTACTAAATAAACTTGAACCAAGGATATAACATTCAGTGATAGGAATAACAAAGAATTTTTCAAGATAACTGAGGAACACCTTAGAACTATTTTACAGAAACCATAAAATTAATTAACTATATAAAAGCCAATATTAGTGAACTAGTGATAATACTGATATGAACAAACAAACATTAAGAGAACTTTAATTAAGTATACATTATTAATTAAGTATAAATTAAGTTTAATTAAGTATCTACAATTTTATTATATGGGAGAACAATTCTAGTGTATTAGAAAGAATTATAAATGATCATATAACCTGAATTTAATTCTCTGATTTATTTATAATTTAAATCAACTCGCAAACATAAACGGAGAAAAATTTAACTTGTCATCTATATTTTCGAATATAAGAATAAAATAAAATTAAAAAAAATAAGGATAACTCTGCTACAAATATAAATTTAACAAAGACTTGATCGAAACATTTCAGTTTTTAATATGTTTTTTTTTTATTATTATTTTTCATTTGTGTCTTGCCTTGTTATTTAAAAATTAAATAAACACATATATAAACACTGCATGAGTTGTCTAATTAATATATAAAATATTGGACTTACGTTACATTGCTGTATAATTCTTTCTTCAGGTCTTTCATTTGCAGGCTAGTAATTAAAAAAAAACAATCTTTTAATTGGCATACCAGATTAACATAATAATATTTACTTCTTTAAGAGCTGCACTACTTCCGATGCTATTTTAATAATGTCAGGCAACCAATTAAATTTCCCATATTGAGAGTTGTCTGCTGTTTCGATCTAACAACCAAAATGTCGCCAAATTTTGATGAGACTAATTAGGACAAAATATCGCCGATAGGTGTAGTCCGTCATTGTTAAAACTCATGAAACCAATAATCTACATTAAACGAAGTTGCCCAAAAGTATCGTCGACATCATAGAGCTGTAAAATAAAATAAAACGTCACAAACGCATTCCTATTGATGCTCGTGCTTAAAATTTGGGAGAAATTACTCATCGCATCTTACTGGTTAATAAGTCCTTATTTTACCTGAAGGACTGCAATACAGAAGCTACGCTTAGTAAGTTTAGAACCCTCCAGAACTTGCATAAAGGTCCTGTGTGAGCTAATCTCCATTATATCGCTGATTCGGAAGTTTGAAAAAACAGAATCTTTGGAAATTCGAACGGGCAGAGGACTGAAGCAGTGCAAATCGGGTAATTGGAAAAGTTGAAACCGCGGTTGTCAACAGAACAGAAGGACATGTTGCCGGCAAGGAATTGTAGCGCGACAACAGGATTATGGAATTTTCTGTGTAAAATTATGAATTTAACCTTCCCAAGATAAGCCGCGTACAACATCTGCTACACAATGAATATGAGATATTTGCTCTGACTATCCTGTCAAGAAAGAAGGCCGACATTGCTTAACCTTGGAAAATCTCTGGAGGAGATGAAGCCCATTTTTATATAAAGGGGTCGGTGAATACTAAAAATTGTCTAATTTAGAGTTCTGGGTCACCCCATATGCTTTCATTCCTTTCGCTATGTTAAGTTCTGATCTTAAGAACGCTGTGTACAAAATATAATTTTTGCTTTACAAGAACGATGGCCACCCTGAACCACGTCCTCTTCCCCATGAGTGACATGCTCGATTTGAGCAACAGGTTTTTGACAACACTCATGCTTCATTTTCTATCAGAATTACCGTGGTATGTTAAATTTATATTAAATATTATTAAATTGAAAAGATAGTCGTTCCTTGCAGGTTAGTTTTTGTTACTGATTTGTTGGTCCATTTTCATGCATTTTTTTTTACACAGTATAGCACTGTATTTCTCCTGTAGGCGACTAATTTGAACCAATTTTTTTTTCACGAATCCTTCTTACAAGGGAAGTGCGTGACCTCAAATGCTGAGCATCGCACGAAAATTTCCTTAGAATATAAATCGCTCATCCCCAAAACAGTGTACGAGTCATTCCCATTAAAAACTCAGCTGTTGTCTCCTAGTGCCATCCGACGATGGCATGTTGTACTTGAACTAACAAGTACTTAATCTCAAGATATTGCCACCGAAGACAACAAATATTGCCAATCTCTTGATGTGCACTTCTTAAGGCAATATAACCTCTACATGAGAAGGATCGTTGAGTTTGTAAGACTACAATATGGAAAACCACAAGTAAAGTTACACGATCGTCATTTCATCATCAGACTTCACTCTATGCTATACAATCAACTTTCTACACCGAGCGAAGTACAAGTCTATTTTACAATATACTTGGCAAAAGGCAGGTTCTGACATTGGCATACCAATATCATCGTTTGAATGCGGTAGTGATGTTGAATGTGAAAAAGTGGATTTAGTCAGATGTTCTGTTCCACTTTTGCTTTGACCACTTCATTGAAATCCCACACCTGCACTTTGAAGACTGAATAGCTGTTCAACACTATCAGGTCAGTAGGAGAAGTTTGTTGTTCAGATAGCGTAATTATTGTAATCAGAGGGAAATACAGCAATATAATCACGACATTGAAATATTTCTGGTTTAGGTCCTATTATATCGATATTTTGTTTCTTCGCGTTATCAAAGTTCCTCTTTTGGACCTTCAATAGGTGATCATTCAAATGTCTCTCGTGGTAAGACGTGCAGTTTTGCATGAGAATGACTCATACCACTATTTTTGGCATGAGCAATTTGTATTCTAAGCACATTTTCGTACGGTTCTCAACGTTCGAGGTCACGCACTTACCTTGTTAGTGGATTCGTTCAAGAATCAAAATATTTATAAGAGATTAAAGGTAAAAGAATGCTTCCGAATCGTTATGAAATAATAAAACAGACTAATAATAATTTTGACATTCATGATATTTTGATTTAATATTGATAAAGATTCGTATAAATCAATAACACAACAAAAATGGCGAAAAAGAACATCTTCTAAAATTGTTGTAATTATTAGACATACTAAAATTGAATAGAAAGATATCAACCGAAGACATAATATATGAACAAAATATTTTAAGAATAGACAGCCTGATAATTTGAAAATTTATTTGTTATGTGACCAGCTCCATTTGATTTGATTTAAATCATTAATAAAGATTTTTTTCCATAATAATTCTCATAACAATTGTTTATATCAGGTTAATTAAAATTAATTTTTTGGTTTTGAATTCTTAAATTGTAATTACTAGTGTTTATGCTCTTTTTATTGAAAATAAGACTGTAATAAAAAAAAAACTATTACATTAAACTATTAAATTACTTAGTAATTTTTGGTAGTGCTAAAATTCCTCTTTCTAATAAGGATTTCTTTTTTCTCATTACTTGTCATTTTAAAAGGAAATGTATGTTATTTTAAAATAAAATAAAAGTATTTTCTTTTGCAGAGAAGTTTTGCAGTATTTTCTTTTGCACAAATCGAGTTTGTTAAATTCGATTTCGTGGCATTAGCCCGAAGCTTTAATAGGATTTCGGACAGAATCACAAAAAGAAAAAATAAATTAAAATTACAAGTCTAAGTGGAAGTATATACTTTCTGTGATAAAAGATATATGACATAAAATTTATAAATAAAATTCAAGATCATTTTACGTGCGCTGAAATTAATTTAGTGTTCAAAAATGAAGCCTACGCACCAGTAAACCACAGTAGACAGGTGCGTAGGCTTCATTTTTGAACACTAAACTTAAATTTATAAATGTTGTTTATAATAGCTATCCCAAAAATAATAATAGTAGAAACAATAACAATAATTTTAATTGATGAGTAAAGTTCTAGTTTAATATTATTATATTGGTTTAGAAACAGATGTGTATTTACTTGTCGTGTTTCCAAATACAGAAAGCTGCCATTTTTTAAGATTTTCATGGTTTCATCTTTGACTTCCGTATGTGTTTCATCCAATATTTGCACTTCTCCATTCAGTGGAATTCCCCATTCTTTACAGGCTGAAATTGATTAAAACTAATAATTATAATAACAACTGAAGCTAATTAACGTCATAGTTCTTTAGAAATAAACTACTTTTCAATTTTATTTAGTTAGAAACCAGTTTTTAAGTAACCCCAAATATTCGCTAGAAATTAAGTTTTTAAATGAAAATTAATAATTAATAAAATATAGTTATCTATTACGATAATATAAATACAAAAAACGCAATATAAAGAAAATGAAGAACATTATATTGCGTTTTTTGTAGGAAAAATTAATAATTATTTCTCCAAACAAGAAATGTAACAAGATGCCCTTTAAATGTTTATAAAACTTAATACCTTAGAGTTTTAGATTGTTTTTTATTACCTTTTGTTTTTAGGCTTTCGAAATCGTCCGCCTCTATTAGTTTCTTCTTCCCCTCAATGGTACGCAAACCCACTCGGAAGTATTTTGGACTGGAACTCATTCTATATATGCAACAAGAAACATTTGAATTTGATTACAGGCCTACTTTATGTATCTTCCCTATTTTAAATTGACTGCTTTTTCGAATTAAAAAGTAAATCACTGAATTAAACTTCTAAAATAAAACCACCAAGGCTGACTCCATCAAATCCATATCAGCAGAAGCAAGGCTCTCATTTTCTCATTTTCAATGCCAGCAAAAAGCTAAGCCAAGTCATTTTTCTTCTCAAAAAAAACAAAACAAAACAAAAAAACAAATATCTTGAGAATGTGAAAGGAAATTTCAAAGACGGGCTTTCATTTTCTGTATTCGAGTCACGTAGACAAAACAAATCAAGGGTAAACACTGTATTTGCTCTCTAATCAAGTGTTTTGCAGTTTAACAGTATTTTTGTACTTCTCAAAAAAGAAAAGATCTTATTGTCTTTATCATCAAGTTATATGACTTTTAATAAATTTTAAACGAAAAGGCACTATTCTTTACTAATTCAGTAAAAAATTACTGCTAGGAAATAAATATCAGACGTTACAGTTCAAAGAAATTATAATAGTTTTTAGTTCATAATATTTTTGTAGAAACACGTACGTAGTTTGAGACCTTCTGGGACGGTGCAATTTCAAGAAATTTTACCCTTTCTTTAATTCGCTTTCTCACAAGTAAAGAGAATTAAATCAAGAAGTTAATGAACGTCATATTTCATTAGAAGTAAATTACTTTTAAAATAAATTTAAACTTCAGTTAGACTTTAATTTTATTAGTGAAAAATTGAAGTCAATATTCTTAGAATTTCGTTAAATATGATTGAATTTTTTATTCAAATAATCATTCTAAATATATTGTATATTAACTCGTTTCAAAATATAAATGTTTCTTAAAGATACTGACAAACGTCAATGACAGGTTCTGCAAAGACAAATCAGTAAAAAAATGCCCTATAAACATAGGATCAGAAATGCATCGTTTGTAAGTTAATACCCGCATTAGATGTATGATATATTAATGTGCGCCTACCGTAAACGATGTTGTGCATATGTTTTTTGTATTTTAAAAATTACAAAGAAAAAAGATTTAAATCTGTATTGCATTTGTGAATGAATATAATAATGTGGAAACAGTTAACAACTGATACAGAAATAAAAGTTCCACGAAGCCTCCAATAACAACAGGCATTAAGATAAAATAGCAAATTTCGAAAGGTCCAGTACAGGCGTGCAAATGTCGGAATAGTGTACATGTAAACCTGACAACTTCCCGCTTAAATTATTCCGATTTAGACGTGTTTCACAGGCAACGGAAAACCGAACGAAACATATCCGATCGATGAGAATATCTAAAACCTGCAATCCCGTCTGCCGGCTCATAAAAAAACCTCCAAAATACAGCTTAAAATCTCGAGATTTGGTATATTTTAGGAAATTCAGTCTTTTAAACAATGAAAGAAATCTCTACATAGACCGAAGAACCATGAAAAAAAACACTAAATGTATAAATAAATAAATACGTAAAATAATATAAAAGCTTACTAAAAATTAAAATAAATGAATTAATAAAAATAATAAATTACTAAATATAATATATTCGTTAATAAAAACAAATAAGTAAATAAAAATAAAAAAATTAATAAACATAAAAAAATAATAAAAAGAAAAATAAATAAATTAATAGAAATAAAAGAACGAAATGAATGTATTTGGTATTTCACATGAACAAAAATGCCCGCCCAATGAAAAATGATCATTTTACAGGACAGTAAATTTCTCTGCAACGATTTTCTCCGAAATATTTCCAGTGTCCACAAATCGAATGGACGCTCAACGATGTCATGTGATGCAATACTTCAAAGTCCTTTTTCCTCACCCATTATCGTTCGCGACACGTATCGGCGAAAAAAATAAAATTCAATTTTCAGAACGAACAATATTCCTTGGCAAATTCTAATGAATTAAATGAAAAGCTTTTAAGTAACAGATTGTTTCATATCCATACATAATTTTGGTGCAATTACAGTAATTTCTAATAACTCGTCATTCACTTGAATTGGAGGGAAAATTCAAAACCGCCATATTTAATTTTGAGATGATCGATTCCGTTTCTGATTGTGAACCCAACTTCCACCTGAAGCTGCATTTTGGAGTTTTTTTAATGTACCGGCAGAGTGATTTCAGGTTTTCGATATTTTCTTTGGCCGAACATTTCGTTCGATTTTTCGTTGGCTGTGAAACACGCCGTAGCTGAAAATCGTTGTCTATCCTCCGTTCCTCCTACGCAATCATAGACGATAACAATGCTTTTCATACGGCCCTAAAGATAAAAATCCATATAAAAAATCAAATCTAAATTTCAATTTGGCGATTTTTAGGACCAAATAAAAGGGCCACCACAACCAATGGAGCATTGTGGAAAATGATAGTTCAGGAAAGCATGGATTTCATGATGAAAATGGACTTTCAATACCTCGCTTAGGTGTCTGTGAAGGAAATCTAGGTACGATTACCATTTAACGGAGAATTATCTAATCACCCAAAACCTGGCTCACAAATTTAAAGAAAACTGCTCAAAAGCATGAATAAACAATTAAAAACTCATTAAAGAAATATTAGCGAGAAAATTCATGTGCCAGCAGTCCGTCGGCTCCAACGAAAAAATTCAATCTGCTTATTGAATTATGAATAAACAACAATAGTAAGACCAAATTGTTTACCAAGTGACATTCTGGAACAGTTGTTTCACGCTCTTTGGCGTTCATGAGCCAGCAGGAGTCACCAGTAAACTGAGACCTCGTTGTTTACTGGTGACTGCTCCTGGCTGATGATCGCCAAAGAGCGTGAAACAGCTGTTCCAAAATGTCACTTGGTAAACAATTTGGTCTCATGCATTGTTGCTTAAAAAATAATGTTTTCCTTGGACTTTCAAGAAATTATTGATGTTTTTTAAATATATTTTTGTAATTCTACTTATACATAAAATTTGTCAAACAGTTCTTACAAATATAGAACTAATTCTTTCAAAAGACGATGGAAATGTTTGTAATAATTTATTAATCAATAATATATTGAAAAAAACAGCTTGTTTGAGAGCAGTAAGTTTAAAACTGAAGTTAATTTAGCATTTTTCTTAATTATGAACTAGTTGAAGTGAATGGAATTAAAACTTTTTCATTAATAATGCAATTAGTTTTAGTTAGTTATACAGTGTAAAGGATAATTAAAAGCTATGTTTCTTACCTGAAATGAAGCTACCTGAAAATTGATAGAAAAGAGTAGAGCTCTGTTAAGTTCATTGTGGGTTCCAACTGAAAAGCTTTTTAGTGAGCATCAGCTAATAAGGTTTTTGCAAAGGGTTATCTGATGTTACTTAAGATAACTACATCCCTTATTGACATAGAGAGAAATGGTTTATCTAGAAGTTGAAACCATTCTTATCTTTAATGCCTCAAAAACTCACGATCGAATTTATTTCTTTAAAATATAAATAGAATATTCATGAAGACAAATTGATAGACTTTTGAAACTATATCATCTACATATATCTCTTGACAATTAAATAAAAAAAAACTTACAAAAAAAAGAAATACTGCAAGTATTACATCGTTGTATTGGAGAAAAATCATCATCTTCCTAACAACGGTGGACCTCGTGATCCCTTGCTGGCTCAACTGTCTGATGCCAACGTTTTAAAAGTCTCTTCTAAACCGTTTATCATTAGATTTGTACTTCAAGGCTTGTTTTGGCCATAGAACGTCGTCCATCCTTTCAACATTGCTTCTCCTGTTTTCTCTGTATTTATGCAGGAAATTGGTTATTGGTTCGACTTTTAGTTCAGTTAAAATGGTGCGGCGTTTTATTTCAAATATCAATCGTATATCTTCACTATTCCGCATGAAATACATTTCTGCAGCTGTTATTCTATGTAATCTCGCTTTTCTAAAGTCCAAGCTTCACGACGATATTTTAACTGCTTACCGATATGTTTTTAAAATTCTAATCTTACGTGACGTAGGAGCTACAGTTCCTCTGAGGGCCCTAGATCCATATACAGAGGATTGATTCACGTTTATTCGGTCGATTTTGATCACGTCATAGACTTAGCAGAACCCTTTTCTCCAACACCAGTTGTGTTCAATGGGGTGGCCCTGCATTCTGGCAATGGCTCTGCATCGCAGTTTCCATTGAAGAAGGCTGAGTTGGAGGTAGACGAGAGGGATCTTGTTCCACTCCTCTTTGCAAGCTTTCTAAAGTTAGTCGTCGTTTTTCCAGCACCTGTTTAAGTACTCCTAATCTGCAGAAGTCCAGTGGAGATGCATTGAGGGATTTTACAGGCATCATACTGTATGGGATTGCTCGTATGCCGGTTTTAGTCGCTATATTGATCATGTATGCTGGATCGCTCTAGCTATTGCTCGATGCCTTGTCCTGATGAATCTACACTTTCCTTTCGTCGCAGCCGTACAATGCGGGAATACCGTTATAATACAAGGGTTCCAGGACATCCTCTCGGTAAAAGACAGCATTAATCTTGACCTTTGCAGGTATATTCCTCAGCGGCAACTTTCCTCTGTAGCTGTAAGCCGCAACAATCATGACTCATCTCGAAAAGTTTTCTTTGCATTCGCGTAACACTCGGATCGTCCTTTGATATCATAAGGGCGATAAAATATTGCCCTTGGCTTCTTGGTATCACTAAGGTAGATCCATGCCTCGTCCAAAGTAGTGACGATTTCTCTTCCAATAAGTGGTGCTCCTAAAGCTTTCGGCTGTTGGTCTTCCTTTCAGCAACGTGTCGAGGAAGTAGGCGAAGAACGCGAACTTTATGATGCTTTTCTAATTCCACATCACGCCTAATTATCCATGCAACGTTGACTGAGAAACTTCTACAGCCTAAGCAACCGTCCTTTGGGTGCTAGGGTTTCTTAATAACGTTAGGAGTTACTGCCGATCGTGAATGTTGTTTTCGGGTCTGAGTCTTACACCGCTCTTGGCTGATGGGCTTTATACATCCCGATTGAGCTATGACTATTACCCGATTGAGGACTTGCAAACAATAAAATTTCGGCTTTTGCACATGTCCACCATTTTTGAGGCGGCATATTTAGCATCGGAAACGGCAACTATGTACCCCTCCACCAAGGCGGCATATTTAGAATGCAACACAATTCCAGTTACCAGATAATCAACTTCAGGCTTATGATGTGGAATGCAACTATGCTGCGTCACGTGTACGTGCGAGATAGCGCGTGCCCTTGAAATCGACTGAATAAACGTGAATCAACTCTCCGTATATCTCACAAGAACTAAGAAACAGTACAGTCACCAGTTTCATATATGACTGGAGGACTAAATACTATGGGCGCAAGCTAAGGAATCTACAAGGATCATTACGAAAGTATATTATTCCTTATTACAGTACTTCTCCCTCAGCACGATGATTTCCAACTTGGATAAGATAATCAGAGCATGTTTAGTGATCTAATAGATCTAAAGTAAGTCGAATGCTGATGCAATACAATCATGATAAGAACGTGTCGTTGAATTTGGAGTACAATTTGACGTTGAATTTTTTTTCACAAACAAATGAGAGGATTAATTTTGACTGCAATTTTAAGCCTTTACTTTTTAACCCTTCAAGCTTTTGAATATTATGAAGCTCCCTTTTCTATTGCTGATGCTACCTACGGTTCTACATTTTTATAGCATTAGGCTTCCATGTACTTCATGTTATTATTGGTACTACTTTCCTTATTACAATTCTTATTCGTCTTAACCTAAAACATTTATCTCCTATTGACCACGTTGGATTTGAAGCAGCCGCCTGATATTGACACTTTGTCGATGTAATTTGACTTTTCCTATTTACATCAATTTATTGGTGACGAGGATATTATTATAAAGAGAGAGCTATTATTATTCTATATTATAGCGTCCTTAGGGAGCAGCTTGGGAGATAGCTTGATACCTACAATCAGTTTTTTACATATCTGGTAAAGAAACATTCGCATGAATGTGGAATATGACAATGTATACACCCACACACTACTTAGAATACAAGACATATAATACAAGACTACAAGACTATACTACATATAATACAAGACAACACAAACGGAAAATAAGAGATGGGGATGTACAAAAAAAAAAGTTGGTAACAACTTGCTTTTATTTTCATTAATTGGCTAACAAAGTCAATATATAATAATAACTCCTTATTGTTGTATATTGTTGCAAAATGAGAAGTTTATTAGGCTAATCAAAAGATAAGACAAAATAAGATAAGGTATGGTCTAATAAATCAAAAGTAAAGTATAAATAACAATGCATATGTCTATGCCAACAGAATCGGTTTTAAGGCAAAATATTTGTCAATGAGCAACCAATGAAGTGATGACTTGACAATAAGAATGACACGAAAGGCTAAAACGCACTTCAGCGATTATCTCCGTCAATCGTTAAGTTTATGTAAGATAATTGCTTTTACGTCTCAGTTTAAGGCCAAACGTTTATCTTGACATGAACGAACATAAGCGTCTTCTCAGACGTAAGGCCAGCCAATCAGATCTTGTGTGTGAGCAACATCCAATCCCAGAGCAATGACGTATTTCTACAACTTTTGAAGATCGAAAACAAGTTCGCCGGCGCCATTTTTGTTCACCGCTTCGTTGGGATCGAAGGTTATTACGAATTAAATATCACATTGAGGAGATTGTTTTTCGAAAATAAACAATATTTTTACTGAAATAAATTAATGCTATGCGTCAGAATGTGCAGATCTCACCTTTGTAAAGAAATTTTGCATGTAAATCAACATCAAAGGTAGCGGTAGCCAATCGGAGTGTGTGTGTTAAGCAACAGCCAATCCGAGAGCATTGATACAAATTTTGCCGGGAAAACGGAATATTAGCAATTGTGATCGCCATCCATGTTCTTGCAATGTTTTATTAGCCCAAAAATGCGCTAAATGATGGCATATACTCCGTGAAAGATATTAATTAATGTATTCATTCTTCATTTAATAATGAAATCGAAATTAGAATTGATCGTCATTTATAACTTTTAAAGCGTTTACTTACATTAAAACGCATCTCCTGCACTAATAAATTAAATTCCCCGAGCTGATCTCTCTTCTGCAATATTTTACGCATCCACATCTTCTTTTTGGTTTTGTGTTTCAAAGCCAAGCAAAATAAATGCATGGCCATGAAAAGTCGCTGATCTTCGTGGAGATTCATGTTGAACAATTGAAATGCCGCCATAATGACATAGAATAATTTCCGTTTCCTCTTTCGGTCTACTTCCATTTCCGCTTGCCGTTAACTTGCGAACGACAAAGTGCGCTCTGATTTTGCCGCTGACGAATACAAGACGTTTACATAAACACAACGCACACGCTGAAGTGCGTTTTAGCCTTAACATTATAACAAAGCAAAGACTGATGAATAATGAAAGTAAAAGCATATGTATTATGAGACAATCACATGGCTTATGAAAGTTACCTAATTAAATGATCGTATGAAAGAGAATAAAGGGCGTTGCACATACTGCGAAAGTTCGACGAAAATCGCAAGACAAAGTCATCGCGCGAATTGTCATTCGCATGTGTTTTATCGGCTATTCCACATTAACTAACGAAATCGTTGCGAAACTAACAGGAAGTGAGGGGAAGATCCGGTCTGAAACGGAAGCGGAAATTAATGGCGTTGGCGCGAAGCGTAGAAAACCAGTCAAAATGGAAGCTTCAATTGTGCGTTCGCATTACATAAATAGGCTAACCACTAGTTATAACTATTAGTTACAATCTGCCAAGAAGTGACAATTGCGCAATATGGAATCAAGAAGCCTGATGATAAAAAGAAAAGGAATTCATTGCCATAACTGAAGAAAGAAGAACAATTCTCCCATACCCCTAGAAAATTCTGTTTTTCAATTGTTTACTGTTTACTAGTAGGGTTTTCTTTGTGTTTGGTTTCTTCTTGCTTCAAATATTCCTTATTGATTATTTAATGGCTAATATTTCTTTATAAAAAAATTCTCATTTTATTCATTTCAATTATTATTATTTTTTAGTTTTGTAGTATTTTTTTTATTATTGTGTAAGTTTTTTTGAAATATTTATTAATTTGGTTTCTTCTTGCTTCAAATATTCCTTATTGATTATTTAATGGCTAATATTTCTTTATAAAAAGATTCTCATTTTATTCATTTCAATTATTATTATTTTTTAGTTTTGTAGTATTTTTTTTTTTTTTTGTGTAAGTTTTTTTGAAATGTTTATTAATTTGGTTTCTTCTTGCTTCAAATATTCCTTATTGATTATTTAATGGCTAATATTTCTTTAGAGAAAGATTCTCATTTTATTCATTTCAATTATTATTATTTTTTAGTTTTGCAGGTTTTTTTTTAATTGTTTATTAATTTGGTTTCTTCTTGCTTCAAATGTTCCTTAATGATTTTTAGTTGCCAATATTTTGTTTATAAAAAGATTCTAAGTACATTTATTGCTTTTTAATTCATTTTATTTTTGTTGATTAACATTCCCTTCAAAACATTCCCCCATTACATGTATCGTTGTTGTTATTTACAAAGTTAACAATACTTTGTGTTCTGTTCAGTGTTCCCACAAAGTTCAATGGATAACCCTCATCCTCAATTGTAACTAATGGTTTTACCATTCCCTCATTATTTATATTGATCTGTGATTTCCTGAAGTCGTATGGGATTGGCAGCAACATCATTTGTCTTTACAGTAATGCGGTCTTACTCTAGAGGCTTTACATTCATGGACCATTTTCTTACCATCACCTGAGTATGCTAGATGATTCGCTAGTGAAACCGGTCATTTTTTAATTGTACATATGTTTATTTTTAGCTTAATTATGTATTGGCATCATTTTATCAGATCTACTGTAGTTATTTTAACTTTAATGTATGCAAAGCACCTACAGGCAGATTTATTTCAAAAAAATCTCATAGGACTGAAATGTAATAACTGAAGAATAATAAAAAAAAAAATCTGGTTTCTGTAAAATTTATAAGCTTAGAACATAAAACAGAGGTGTTTGTACTATATGTTTTTTTTTCAAAATTTATAAACTTAGAACAACTAAAAGAGGCGATGGCATTATTGTGTTGTACATAATAAATGTCTATTTAAAAGTGCATGATCTACCACTACATATGAACCTATTCCATGTCACTACAAGGCAAATACCTCTCTTGGTTTTCACATGGGACGTAATGCAATTGACAAATCTCCTCACACATATAAACTGTTATTAAGGAAGAAATAACAAATAACACAATTGAAATGAAACAGACAATATGTTGGAGTGTAATGTGTGTAGTAGATGCTAACACTGATAGTTCCAAATATACTGTATATAACAAAACTATCAATTACCTAAAAATTTTCATATTATATCATATTCATCATATTTGTAAACCTCCAAGAATTGCAAATGCCACAACTGCAGTTTCAGAATCATATATTGGCCTTTATTTTTCTGACATCAACATTATCAGTACAAGGGATATTGCAGATCATGTGAGTGTCGTATTCGTCATCAATACCTGAAATGATCCTATTCATTACAAAAATATAAGTAGAAATGGGATATATCATTCTTTAATTTCTGCTGATATTTTTAACAAAACAATCAATGAGCTTCTTCACATAATGATTACAAGCAAGATACAAATAACAGTATTCATAACTTATAGCGAATAAGTAACACAGCCAAATGAATAATGTGAAATGATAAAAATAAATCCTGCGAAACATGAGCAAATGCACACAATATTATATATAAACAACCATGGATATATACATATATATATCTAATGGAACATATTGAAGACAAAATAAAAGTGCAAATTAAAAAACTAGTAACAAAGATATTAATTTTGAAACAGAAATACAAACAAAACAAAATTGGCTAAAGGCATTTCATAATAAAAAACAAATATTATGGGATATTAATTGACAATGAGCAAAAGGCATATGTGAACATTTGGAAATTTCTAAACAACACACATTATAAATAGGCACATATTAGAATGTAGAAAAAATCACCTTATTAATACAGTGTGATGGGGCAATTATCCTTGAAGACCTGACAAATGTTTTTAATGAAAACACCTACACAATAATTCCAATAAGCAAGTAAACATCAATTACAAAAGGAATTCTAAAACAAAAGGTATGGTACTATTGCCACCCACTTTAAATGATATCTGCAGCATACTTTCTAAACTAAACAATTATATCTGTATGGGCTGTGATTTTCTACAAGTAAACACAGAAATTGTGGCTTCTTTTATTGTTGAATAAAAATGATGGAATTAAGGCCACCACACATTGGTCATTGACAGCATTTATGTACAAATTACAAATTAAATTGTACATAAAGTTTTGTCAATCATCAATGTGTGGGGGTCTTATTTCCACCATATTATTATTCATTTTATCTACACATGTTACACCTGCAGGTATTTTATTTTTGAGTTTTTTACAAATATCCTTATCAGAGACACATATAGATCATTTTCAAAGGAATTGGATAACAAGTACTTTTGCTTTACACAACAAAAACTATAAATCTTATCAGTAACTATCTTACAGTTGTGCATTATTATAAGCAAACAATAGAACTAGTGAATAGGAAATGAAACGAACAAATATACAACCATAGTAAAAACATCTCTTGCCACAGTTACAGTTTTTATGTAAAACAAAAAATTCTTTACAAGTCAACAAATTGAATATGATTATTGAACATGTCGACTTGTAACTAACTTTTGAAAACTATAATTAAATTTGTAATTTTGGCTAGAGATGTTTATAATATGTGTTTACATGTCTAGGTCATCCTCTTCCAGAAAATCAGGAAGACAGATACCTCTTTTCCTTTCTTTTATTTTATGTGCAACATATAATAAGGACATTTTCAGCCTTCATACTTTTAGTAAGGACATACTAGTAAAGTAATGCCTCAGTGTTAACACAAACATCTCGAAATCATTAAATCTCTGAGAGCTGAAATCCTCTCCAGGCTTCTGTATTTGGGAGTGCAGCTCCCTCAACAAAACATCTGATGCGGCCACATCTCTTATGTTGTTGACCTGGCATCTATTTCTTTTTGGTTTGGGAGTTAATGATGCATTCCCATGGACTGCTGCTTGCTACAAGATTCTTCAGGAACAGGACATGAAGTGCTTCAGCCTTGCTTCCAGAGGTACTAGAAAGAAAAAAAAAATTACATTACCTACAGGACTTCAGATATAATTTTGAATACTAATACCATTAAATAACATATATAAAATCAGTGAGAATCCTGAGTAATACATTATGTATGAATGTATTATTTATACATAAGGCTAAATTTACAAAATGTTCGACTTTATATACACTTTATAAACAGGAAAGTACATACAGCTCCCATTTTCCAAATGTAATTATGATACATCTTAACCCCTATACTATTTCTTAAATAATAGTTACATTCAATTACTATCTTCCTTCATACAATATTTATTGTCCTTAAATTTTTTTAGGGTTAGTGAGGACAGGAAAATCTTTCTCTTTCTCTCTATAATTCGTTGAAAATGTATAGTCAGATTTAAATTTAACAATATGCAAGTAATAGGTTTTTTTTATATATATCACATTTACATGTAGAACGATAACAGCTAGGATTTCTACAAGTTATATGTAATTTATCATATTATGAATTTTGTATATTGCATTGCAGTGAAAAAAATTGTATTGTGGTTTCACACTTGGCACAGAAGCAAATTAGAAGTAATAACTTTACATCAGATGAGATTCACAGATCTTCAAGCCTTTAAAGCTAAGTGGGAAATTTGTTAAACCATTGTTCACTGCTATTTTGATTGCAACTTTGTCCCATCATTAATAGCATGTTAAATAGCATTAAAAAACACATTCATATGACTACAACATTACTATAATTTCAGTGAGCATTGTAAAGAACGAATTTTTTTTTTTTTAATTCTAAAAAAAAAAACTTGAAAATACCATATTTATTTTGTTAAACAATATTCAGTATTTCAAAAGAAGCACACTGAGATAACAAATCATGTACTATTTTCATTTCTGCAGGGAATAGTCATGTCATAGATTCATTTCTATCATAACTGCTAGTGTGGTGTGTTGCTTGCAAATTCATTCCATCATTACTGATCTGAATACTGTGATATTTACAAAAACAAACACATACATATTACATGTAACATTACTATACTTCCTGTGTGCATTACCAAGACTGAAGAGCCATTTCCTAACAATATTGAATTTTTTTTTTTGAATTTTTCTAACATGACCTGCAAATACAATATTTACTTTGTTAAATATTATTGATTACTATTGAGCAATACTGATTATAGTGCAAAATAATTTTTTAACTACTTTCCCATCTGCTGTTATTGGAAATCAATTACTATTGACAACTCTATATATATATACACACACATCTGTGGGTATCATATATATCTTACAGCATCAGTGAAGTTCCTGATATTATCCACAATCGCAATATGTTCATTGAATTCTTCGACATTGTCAACATTTGACATTCGTACAAACAGAACGAATATGTCATATTTCCGTGTTGCACCTTTCTATGTGAATTGCTAATACGAAATGTACGCCATTAATGTCAAACATTACATCTAAATACAGTTAAAATACTTAACAAAACTAAATAAATTTAAATTGTATTACCTTCGTGGCATTGCTGTGGTTTGTAAGAACGACAGCTGATCGAAATGGATCCACGTTCGTCTTGTAGTGGCAGCAGACCCACTTCGACAATTTTTTTTTTTTTTTTACATTACGCACATACGTATTTCTCAGATTCCGCCACCTGTCTTGGGCAGCCGTCACTGAAAAAGAAATTTTAAAAACTTCAGTTATTACAAATGCTAATAACTGACTGGCAAATTTCCTAACGACGATTACTGATGTTGATATTTGAAAATTGAAAAAACAAAATATACTAACCGGGAACCTTCAAAATGAAGATAATTGATTGCCACGCAGCATTGACAATCTTCGTGTCCTATTGGTCGGGGTCGCCAACATCCTAAACAGCTGGATATCCTTCCACTTGGGATATCAGCTCCTCGTTAAAACTGAAGCGGTCACTGGACGCCATGTTTTTCATCTACGTTTCCCGCCTTTTGCTTTCGCAGAGGATCATGGGACTACAGGAACAGCTCGTCACTGATTGGTTGAAAAAACCGTCGCGATGCGTCGATCGCATCTGCGTCTGTTTCATTTAGACGCAGGTGCGAAATGATTTTAACATCCAATTCGCTCGCAGCGACGACATCGCAGGGACTTTCGCGTCAATGTGGAATGGGGGTGCGTCAAATTCGGGGATTCGTCCTGCGATTTTCGTCGAACTTTCGCAGTATGTGTTTCGCCCTTAAGAAAAAAATGAAAACAAAGCAACTAATGAGTAATGAAATGACTTGAAATAGTTATCAAATTACCTTTGTTGGCTAAATGGGAAATAGAGGACATCGTAATGAAAAGGCGGCAGAAACCTAAGATAAGAGAAAATAAAAATGAAAGAAAAACAGTCAACATACGAGTGAGGAAAAAGGGTTAATCCTCTGTTAGAGATCCTCAAGAGAAAAAAAAGAAGGAACGCTTGACTCACAAATCAAAGGCTCTAAATCCACAGGCAGCAATCAAGATATACATCTCCTCCAGGTCCAAAAGCAAAAAGAAAAAATATGAATATAAGTGCAAAATAAAACATAACAACATCCATCTCCTCCCTATCCTCCATCAGGAGCGAGAAGAAAAGAAGTTTTGAAACAAAGCAACGAGGTGCGTTTCTTCAAAGCAAGGTGGAAATCGAGGCATTACTAAATGCTGCAATAAAAAGTCAAAACAGATGAAAATAAGCCCTTAATAGAGAAATGAATACATTTTCATTGTAAAAGGCCTTTTTATTAGGCCTTGATAACTGTATTGAACATCTTGAAATCCTAAATTTAACGCATAATCACCTAATTAAACAACTTATGAAATTATAATGTAGGAAAGAGAAAAGAAAACAAAGCAAGAATCTTAAATCAAAAACCCTAATCAAAATAGAGAAATGAATAACATTTTAATTGTAAACGGCCTTACGCATGCTTTGCCTCCTTGATAACTATAATGAACATCTTTAAATCCAAAATTGAATCCTTAATTTCAGCCGTTACATACTCGTTACGGTCATATGTTAAAGGATAGTAAAGCCTTCTATGGCGGCGTTACAAGCCGATAGGTGCTGCACCATGGAGTAAATTAAGTAAAAATAAATCAATAAACAAATAATCAGATTTTTGTCAGATGATTTGTTGGGTTACTTTGTTCACTTTCCGTGAGGTCAGGTTTATTAAAATTAAAATGACTTATTTAAACCACCTGTTGTAAATTTTGATTACATTTGATAAAGTCAAAATTTGAAGAAACCAGGTAATTAAGCCTTTTTAAAATTTATAAATGTATTTAATTAGTGTTAAATTTTTATTAAGTGTAAAAATCTTTTAAATGTGCTACTTGTTTTAGTCAAGTGTACAGGCATTAAATGACTCAATTTACATAAAACTATTTATAAATAAATTTGAATTTTAATTCAACCATCAACATTGGAATAAACTAGCAAAAATAAAGCATGTTACGGTGTCTAAAAAAAGTGGCATCACATACATGGTAATATGACTCATTGTCGTGGGAATTACTTTGATTTCTAGGATATTCATTTGTTGTTTAGGATTATAAATGGCCTTTATTTTTCAGTGATTATTCCACAACAACATGACCAATCGTAATGTTTTTCTTCACACTCGACCAATTGTATTCTGAAATAAGGGCATCCATTTTTTTTTCCCGGCTCATGGTAGTAATAGAAAAAGCCCTTTTGACTTTTACTTCCGTAGTCCATTATTCAATCTCCGACTTTTGTTGTTAAATTGGCTCTGCTATATCAATAGCAAGTAAAATGAAAATTGAGTCTTAAGTAGATTTAAAATGATCAGAAAATAAAAATCACAAACATTTAATGAAGGTCGTGATGAAATCTCACAATATCAGTAGCAAAACTGTTTCCAAAAAGAATTATTCCAAAAATTGTTAGTTGGTTGATTAAATTAAAATTTAAATTAAGATTTAAAGTTAAAAAATTAGTTAGTTCATTTGTAAAAATTTAGTTCATTTGTATCCTCT
Organism: Thereuonema tuberculata; assembly: GCA_023159025.1. Taxonomy (NCBI): domain Eukaryota; kingdom Metazoa; phylum Arthropoda; class Chilopoda; order Scutigeromorpha; family Scutigeridae; genus Thereuonema; species Thereuonema tuberculata. The sequence continues at coordinate 20,310,997 of JAFIDM010008419.1, read as the reverse complement.
TAGTCCAATTTTTCTAATATTCCAAAATTTCATAAAAAAAGAAAAACAAATACTTGTGAGATCTTATTTGCTTTTAACAGTTTTTCTGTTTGATTTCAACTTAACGCTATTAAAAAACGAAACCTTTATAAAAATTTTAAAGCTTTAAGATTAGAGTGAAGGTACGTTTTAAGCAATCTTCTAATATTACGAATCCATATTATTTGAAATTATCTTAGGGTTCTTTTAGAAATTTAAAGGAAAAGGGGGTTTTTAGATGGCAGAAGTACCAAGATATTAGATTTCTATGGATCTGCTGAAGAAATACTTATCTGGAATATTACTAAATACATAAAGTAATCATTGTTGTAATATTCTAATCATAGTAACATCAAGAAATTGTTTATTTACTTTGTTTTTTTGAAATCCAAGCTTTTTTAAGATAAACTATAATTATCATTATATCTTTGAGAGAATAAATAATCTTTGATAGAATTGTTTGTCTCTGGATATTAGTTTCGCTTTGATTATAATCTTTAAATAGTAACCAATTTGAAATAATGTTTCTATATTTTTCTTACACTTGAACAAATACTATAAAAAAGTCTTAATAATAATTATTTTAGTCAAATGTTCCTCTTTTGCGGGAATATAAATTTCCTTAATAAATATAATTTTTTATTGTAATTTTTTTTCTTAAATTTTCCTAAATTAAAAGCAGGTTTATTTATAAACCAAATTATTTTTTAATAATTATTTTCCAGAAAGTTAATATGAAGTTTAATTGGCAGAAACGTGGAAACTCCAAGAATTAAACTAAAAATAAAAAATACACAATAAAAATACAATATAGAAAATTCAGGTGCCAATCTCCGCTGGCCTCTACGAAATTTTTATGCGCTATTAAATAAAGCGCCTAAAAAATATTAACACATTAAAAGGTTAAGATCCAGTATTTTACTAGGTGACATCTCAGGATAGCGTTTATCACGCTCTTTAGCGTTCATTTGTTAATTTGAATTTCTTTAAACATAGTTACTTTCTTTAAAATGTTTTACTGATTCGGGTTTTTATTTAAATAATAATTTAATAGTTTTCTAAAAAGAAACTGATTGATAGAAAAGTTATCTAGATACATGCTCAGCAGTCCATTACATAGTGGAGGCTAGGCATGCAGCGCTGGAGAGAGGTCAATTTTGAGGTGCATACACCAAATAATATTTTAACTCAACAATAAATAAGTCTCTTGACAAACTTTAAATAAATCAAATAATGATTTTATAAAGTTTGAAACGACATAGTTTTGTATTTGTTTCATGCACCTTATCATATTTTACTGATTTTTACGCATCACGTAAAAATAATTATTGTAAACCTACTTTGAAATATTAATTTTTTATTTAGTATTTTTAAAGTAATCCTAGACAATTGTGGTTCAATCTATGATTTCTTTAAAGTTTGAAATGGCACAGTTTGTTTTTCTTTCATGCATTTTATCAGATTTTACTGATTTTTTTACTCATCAAAACATTGATTAAAAATAATTAATCTATTTTGAAATATTGTTTTTTTATTTAGTATTTTTAAATAACCATAGATAATTGTGATTTAGAAGGAGCTGCATTGAATATTGAAGGACCCAGGCTCTATTCCCGGCGATGATTGGGGGATTTTTATATAGTTGTATAGTTGCTGCCGTCCGGGCATAGCCTTATGGTCAATTTGACGGCCTGCCAAGAGGCTGACGTTTCGGAACCTGGGTTCGAATCCCGGCACCACGATATTTACTTTCTGCTTCTACTTCTCTTTCTCTTCCGGTTTGAAGCCATTCCATAATAGATGCTGAGTTTTTCAGATGCCATCCTATGATGACACCTGGAAAACGATCTCAACATCTATTCCAGAACCTGCAGAAGGTATAAAATGCATCTCTCGAGCCATCTCATCAGTGTGAAAGGTTAGACCAGTACATACCCCAGAAATGGAGGAGGCCTTCGTCCAGCAGTGGACCGAAAATGACTAATTAAACAAAAATAGCTTGACATTAAAATTGATATTTTAATTTTTTAGCTGTTAAATGGTTCTCTTAATTCGAATTTAAGTCTATGTTTTGAACTATTGTATCATTGAATATTTCGCTATAAACTTATTTTTAAGTTGTAGTGAAGTTAAAGTGTTATTACGGTATGGAGTTCTTCTAAAGCAATAGGAAGCGTTTGAAGAAATTTTAAATGTTTTTAAATGTTAGAAATTTTAAGAGTGGTAAATAAATGCTAAAAATGACCAGTTAGTTTAGGCATTCTTTTGTTCTTTTTCTTATTCTTTTCTGAATGTTTATTTAATCAAAGGGAACAAAGAGATGGAATATTTCAGGATTATAATGAAATAATAATAAGGTTTATAGTCTCTGTACTTGGCATTCAAATCCTATTAAAAATGTTTTTATCAATTTATGTAAATTATTTCTCTTGAACTGATTTTCTTAGCAGTTATGTAAGAGAAATAATCCAATGCATAATTTTATCAAATCCAGTATTAAAGAAAGGGTTTTTAGTAACATGGTAAAATTGCTCTTATTGGACTAATCGGTAATGGCGCGATTTTTGTAGGATTTAATGTGTAATCATTTTTACAGAAGAAATCAATAGATGAAGTTACTGAAGAGAAGGAGAAGTTTGGACCTCTCCTTTTTTTTCCTTCTATTTACTTTGTAAACACAATTGTTTCTAAATATTTCGTTTCTTTTGAGACTCGGAAAAATCTCTCATTTTCTGCCAATTAAATATATATATTACAAAATATTATTTATTTAAATATATATTCATTAAATTATTCGTAATTATTAAATTATCGAATAATTCATCATCATCGAAAGACAACAGTTTAAATTTGTCATTAAAAATGTTTAGACTTCTTTTTGTCTTAATTAGTTAAAGTTAAACTATACAGCAACAGGCCATGCAGGTCCTGGAATGCGGGGGAGGTTCGGGTTGACAGCTATTCTCGACCAACAATATAACTTGAGGTCCGATGGTCAGCCCGACGCTCACTCTCGTTTAACTCCCGAGTAAGAAACCCGGTACCTCTTTGAGAGAGGGCTGTGTGAACCCTAGGGTCCCTCTGGAGAAAAAATAACTGTGGAAAAATCTCCAACCAGTTTGGAATTAAACCTGCGCTCCTCCAGTCCACAGTCCAACGCCTACACCAACGAACCACTAGCACCAACACCAACGAACTACCAGCACCAACACCAACGAACAATTCTATTTGTCTTAGATCCTACCGATTCGAGATTATTTCCAGACCACTTGAGCAAACTTCGCTGGCGAAGATAAATATCCCAAAGACAACCAAATTAGGAAAGCAAAAAGAAACAAGAAAAAAGTACAGAATAGAAATTCATTTAACGAAAGTTTTTACATTCATTTATAAAACGATGTTCGGAAATCTAAATATTTACTTTTACGTTATTCATAGAATAATTACAAATCGACTTAACGTCGGAGTATCACAAAAAGTTTATTCTTTTGCATTTTGTATTTATGAGGCTTTTTTATATCAACTGCAAGAATTATTGTTTTTATTATTTAATTTTTTTGCTTGTTTTGGAAATCTTTCTCTAATGTGTTATCAAATTACCTTAACTTTTGATATTTTCATAGAAGTCGTGTTAAAATAATCATTCTGTCTTATCTATTTAAAACAGGAACCACATGCAACAAATGTAGTCAGTAAAGATAATGATTTATGATTGAACACTTCCTTGTTTAGTAAGTAAATAAAGTAAAAAAAAACATAATTTTTCATTTATAGTTTGCGTCTGGCCTTGATAAGTAAAGCCTTCGAATTAGTGAATAATAGGCCTAAGTCTGAAACAATTTGATATTAAAGAGAGTATAACTTGTAAGAAAGATCTTGGAAGACTGAAATATAAATTCTTAAAATAAGGATATATGCTCTTTATATACCCTTATTTTAATTACTAAACAAAAACTATAAATTTCCTTAATAATTATAATAGTTTGAAATGAATATAAAAAAATAATAATACTGTACATGTAGATTAGATTTACTTGAAAGTGGATGGCATGACTGCCGAGCACGTCGACCTGAAAGATCTTTTGTACTATCCCACGGAAAGAAGGACAGAAGGAGAGAAAGACTGGTGTGAGAAATGCAGGGGAAATGGTTGAACCCCGGGAAAACCTGCCCAGCGCGGATCGTCACCATCAACGAAACCCACATGACAACCGAACCCGGGACTCAGAAGTGAGAGGCCAGTGTCTTAGCGACATCGCCAACCCCGCGGCCTATAATAAATGTAACTATAGATTAAATAAACATATAAATAAAAAAAAATTATCAACTTAAAAAATTACTTATAGATTCAACAATACAAAAAATTATAAAATTAATTTGAACTATAAAATTAATGAGCCAATGTAAATTGGCATCGGAGTTAGTTTTTATTCGCTGCTTACTACAGATATTCTGATAAATAGAAAGGATTCTGGAAACAGTGAGAAATATAATTTTCTTTTTAATTTTAATTTTCTAATAATTTGGCCAACAGACAATAATTGTAATTTAATTCAATAATTGCAATAATAAATAATTATTATATTCTGATCCTCAAAACTAAAATTGAACTTTTTAATTTTTTTTTCATTTTTTTTTTGGGGGGGGGGGGGCAGTAAGAAATTGCAAATGTGATATTAAATGAAGATATACAGTAGGTTTTTTTTCTAAATATTTGAAAATATAAATCTTTTAATATCTGAAATAACAAACTAGCAGAGTTTGAAATAATAAAATCCTATTGTAATCCTTTTATGAATAACTTGTAAAAATCAATTATTTGTCTCATTTCATGTATTTACTTTGATTAACTTTTCCATTTAAAATGGATTGACTTCAAAACTTTGAAATAGATCATTAAAGTCTCTGATCAATTAGTTCAACTTTATAATATACTTGAAATTTCGGCCGCTTTACACGCTCTTGAAAACTTGTCTGAAACCGGCAAGTGGATATCAATTACCCGAAAATCATGCCTATTGCTCTAAATAAAACAAGTTCTAAATTCAGGAAAATATTAGAAGCAGAGCTCTTGCGGTGAGAAAATTAATTTAAAAACCACGATAGTGTTAACTTCACGCTGAAATCTGAATATTCTTTCTTAGTGGTTTCAATCCATGGTTTCATTCATCAGATACTCTTCCTTCGGGATATTTTTTTTGGCTTTTTCTTTATCTCTGCTGTGAAATGAGTTGAGAATTAATAACAAAACAAAGCTACAAAATCATCTTGTTTGTCGCTTCTGCGATCGCAGTTGGAATCGCGATCTCAATGAGAACAAAACGAGACTTGAACATGGGACGTTTTCTTCCCGTATAAAGCGATGCAACAAACGGCAAACTTCTCAGCTAATTTGAGGCAAATTTTCTAGAGCTGTTAAGCCATCATTACGAAAAATAAGTTGATGAATTTTCTTTTCTGAACTTTATCAAAAGTTTTCACCTTGAACCAAACTTTGTTCTAAAACTCGCTGTAGATTTACTCGCTGTAGATTGAAAACATTTTGTTCACTTGATAATTAACTCATTCCTCATACTTGATTATTGACACATTTATTTGTATTTATCACGTAAGCCAGAAGGAAAAAAAAAACCAAAGTTTACTTAATTTTACCTTACGAAGAACTTTCTCGTTGCCTTTTCGATATTCAGTCGTATCCGTTCACGATATTGGAGAATTCTTTTCACCTTTTGTTGACATAAAATATTTTACTTGTAAGTGTAGTAATCCATTAGCTGCTTACATCAATTTTCTCTGATTATCACCATTATATTCATCTTTCGGAGAAAGAATCGATCTATGGATTATACTTTACATGTTTATAGTCATCGCCATCACTTCATCATTCTTCTCTCCAAGTTCTTTACCAGTCCACAAACAAATGTTCTTTCATCTTTGTTTTATGCATCAGGCTGCTGATTGTTTAAACAATTGACTTGTGTTGCCCATTGTTTTTTTTTTTTTCATTGTTTTTCACTTCTAGTTTTCACACTTTTTTTTAGTCTTCTGATAAGGATTAGAAGACTTATAATCCCGGTTTGTCCGTCTGTTTCTGCACAAGTATCATTGAAATCTCATTAAATCATCATTAAGCACAACAATCTCAACAATCACTACAATTGCGCCTTTTGCATTCGCAACAATCACAATAATCGCAACAATTGTGCCTTTTGCATTCTCAACAATCACATTTATAATAATAAGGAAATTAAAACAATATCAATTACATTGTCTTATATGTTTCTGAAGACGTCGCGAACCATTGTGATTGGTTTACTAATCGCTATCCCTACCTTTTCGTTTATTTCTTGTTTTAAATCGTTATTTGTATTCTTTGAATATTTATTTTACTATTTTAACTTTGAAATATTTGCATAGTTTAATTAGTCTTTGTAAAAGAAAGGATAGAACAAACTTTAAAGAAAGAAAGAAAGAAAGAATTTTTTTTTTATTTTTTTAAAAGGAAAATTTAACCGCATAACAAAAGTAACACGAAATAAGAAGCTAATTTCGTAGATTAAGAAAATAAGCAATAATTAGATCAGATATGAAATCTCTTTAAATCAAATGGTTTAATCTTAAGGTCCTGACTCAAGCAAATGCAGGCGACTGCAAACCTTTTATTTCTTTTGTATTTCTTTTTCCAATGCATCTAAAATTATGAAAATTTAAAATTGAACTTCTGAAGCATCTGGGATTTCTATTTTCTTGATTTAATTTTCAAAATATTCTGCAGTTAATTAAATTAACACTCAAAAAACAGTAAATTTTTTTGGTGTTTTCGAGATATTATTCAGTATTTTCAACCTCAAGAAAATTTAACGAAAATCTGAATGATAAAAAAATTATAAAATAATGTTTTATATTAAAAATCATACTACAAATAGATAAAAATTATACGGTTGTACGGATATTTGTTTGTGTGTCATCCCAACAGCGTTACAGACACAGCATTTAAGGAAGAAACAAAATACAAGGTGTCGCTACCAACATTTCTCAATACTCGCTAGGGAAACTGTATTTAGGATCAACATTATTTTAGGGCAGGAGGATAACTTAACTACTACACACATATTGTTTTATTAATTACACGTGATCTCACATCTTATTGACTCTTCAAGCATATTTCGAAACTAACCTCTAAATAGGGATAACTACATTTGCAAGAGTTACCATGATCAAAATACATATTATGTTTTATTGCTTAGTCATCATTCAAATTATACGTGGGCTGTTATGGAAGTCCTGGCTTTTAAAAATTAGCTTAGAACATCGTTTTCAATCCTGTATTTTTGAAAAATCTCACGGTATTTCAAAAATGTGGAATCTTTCACGGGTTGCCATTAGTATTCATTATTAGTGTAACAGTTAATTTTTAAAAAAAAAAAATTTTTTTTTTTAATTCTGTGAGATTAAATTACTTTTTTAAAAATTAACTGTTGCACAAATAATAAATATTTTAAATATAAAACATTATTTACAAATTTTTTATCAGTTCAGACTTTCGTCAAATTTTTTTGAGTTCAAAATTTTTGAGTAATACCTCAAAAATACCCAAAAAATTGACTGTTTTTGAGTTTTAATTTAATTAATTGCAGAAAATTTTGAAAATTAAAAACAAGAAAATAGAAATCCCAGATGCTTCACAAGTTCATATTTTCAGAAATTTAGATGCATTGGAAAAAGAAATACATAAAAGAAATAAAAGGTTTGCAGTCGCCTGAATTGCTTGAGTCAGGACCTTAAGTCTAAAGTTCCTGAAAGACAGTGTAGTTTTCTCATTGTTCTCAACGATTGAAGTTGTATTTTGTTTGGATAATATACATTAACTTACAGAGAATCTGATTAAAAAGAAGAAGAGATTTATTTAGATGGACATTGGTTGATATAGATGTTAAATGAAGATCATAGCTTATGTACGATACTCCTGGCGACGAATTGATTGTGACTATTCTTTCGAGTGAAGATAACCAAATTCTGATGACTTGTGAATCTAGACAAATTTTCCTCTTTGGCGGAGACTTCAGACAAATTTTACCTGTAGTCAAGAATGGCCGAGATTACGACATTATTAACAGTTCTTTGAAAAGATCTCATCCTTTCTCTCGTTGTCCATTTCGATACTAATTGATTATCGATGATAAAACGATGGTTTATATGAGATAATCCAAGAATAATCGATTCCAATGAAAGGGGTTAAAGCAACATTTTGAAGTTTTGAAGACTCTTTTCAAGCCATCTCTTTTTCAAGCATAATAAAATTGGAATAAGTACAACAAAACAAAATAGTTGGAAGCTTAAACAAATTTCAAAAACACGTGAATCAATAAGTTTAGTTGTTTTTACAAAAATATATTAATAAGGTACAAATTCAATTATTAAAAGTAATAATAAGAAGAAAATAAAATTTCAGATAACCTAACAAAACTCGATTCCAAAGAAAGCAGTTAACGCATTATTTTGAAGTTCAATAATGCTCATTTTGAATTTTTCGACTTCCTCGTGACAATAAAAAATGAAAAACCGTTTTCCATTGTTGCACTAACATTGGGGCACAACAACAACAACACAACAATTGCGGAGATATAAGTCAAAAAACAATATGAAAATAGTTGTAGTCCCTATGGCCTAATGGATAACACATCCGACTTCGGATCAGAAGGTTGGAGGTTCAATTCCCGTCGCGGAAATTTCATGGTAAAAATTATTTCTATTTTCCATTCGCACAGAAAATTGCGCCGGACAGACAGACACACAGACAGAGAGAGAAATAAAAGATTTCAGTAATATAGATTATTATATTAAATCATATTGAAATTAAAAAAGGTAAGTGAATGAGGGTGTTTGGAACACAATTTAAAAATAGGGTGATTCAGTCAAAACTTTACATATTCAAAAGCGATCGCTTTTCAGTCATACTGCAACTGACAAACGGCATATTTTCGAGCGCGTTTGAGGCAATTTTTCGAGAGCATGTAAAGCAGATTTTAGAGAAAGACACTCGTATCCGAAACAACCTGTGTTCAAAAACAGCTATTTTTTGTTCTGATTTTACCTTTAGTTATCAACTATCATTAATAAATAAACTACATACTTTTATTCTATAGATATAATATCTATTTTAATGATTAATTCTTTTCAATAAAGCTTTCGTTTGTAAAAATAAATAATTTATTTTTAGAAATAATCGTCTTTTATAAAGCTTTAGACAATTCATTGAAAATAGAAAAACCTAATTTTTTTTTATTTCTTTTATAATTTTTTTTTGTATTTTTAATACAAAATATAAGTCTTATTTCAGTGTAGTTTATGAATATTTGTAACTCTATATTCAAAATATAAGCTTTTTAAAACTAGTTTGGTGTGTTGGCTACATTTATTTAGTTTAATTTTAGCAATCTAATTTTAAAAAACTTATTAAGAAACAAAGGATTATTATTATTATTATTATTATTATCTCGAAAAAGTTTGAAACCATGGGTTTCCCCAGCTAAGACAATATGGCGGGTCAAGGACCAAAGCACATATTGCCAAGTGTTAAAAAAAAAAAAAAAAAAAAAAAGTTTGGAAGAATAGTTAGGGATGGGTGCTTGTGTTCATAAATTTCCTAACTATGCGTGTTGTGTTGAGTACCACAGCCTTCTGTAGTTGTGCGTAAGTTTATGAAGTCCTAGTGTGCTGATGCTGTGGTGCAATGTGTGAGGCACCAGACCAGTGGCGGAGAGGACGATGGGTACAACACGTACTCGGTCCTGCCTCCACTGCTTCTGGAGCTCGTGTGCTAGGTCTGTATATTTACTTATCTTGTCTGCGTGAGTTTTCTGCATGTTCTTGCTGATAGGCACTGCAATATCAATGAGATAGGTCTGTTTGTTGACCTTATCAACAAGTGTGATGTCAGGTCTGTTGTGATGTATGGTTTTGTCAGTGTGAATGGGGCGATCCCAGTATAGCTTATGCGAGGGTGACTCTACTACGCTTTGTGGTGTGTACTTATGGTGTGTGTATGGGACTGTGTTCTTAATAAGTGAATATTTGTGTGCTAGCTGTTGATGAACGATCGACGCTACCTGATTGTGTCGGTGGAGGTAGTCTGTTTGGGACAGAAGGGGACAGCCTGATATTATGTGGTCGATCGTCTCATGTGCAGTGTGACATTTCCTGCATTTGTCGTCGTGTGTGTTTGCGTCATGTAGAATGTGTTTCCTGTAGTTGAGTGTGGGGATGACTTGGTCCTGTATCGCGATCATAAACCCTTCGGTCTCCCCAAACAGCTCACCACTCGTCAGCCATCTGTTCGACGCTTCCATGTCGACATGAGGTTGGCTGAGTTCGTGGCGATGTCTGCCATGGAGTTCCTTACGAGCCCATGATTCACGCAGCTGCTGTGTGTGGGTGTCAGGAGTGGTGAGTGTTAGAGAAGGGTTTGCGAGGTCCAGGGGTGTGAAGTGTGTGTCAGCCTTGACAATAGCTGAGTGAAGTGAGGAGTGTTGTGCTCTTTGGTGGAAGTGTTCCCTAAGTGTGTGTACTTGTTTTTCGTGTAGGGTGATGAGATTGATGAGTCCTCGGCCTCCCTCCTTGCGGGGAAGAGTCATCCTTTCCGTAGCGGACTTGGGGTGGTGCATGTTTTGTTTCGTGAATGTAGTGCGTGTTGTGCGTTGTAGTGCTTCGAGTTCAGTATTTGTCCATGAAATTATGCCGAACGAATATGTTAGTGTGGGGACGGCAAAAGTATTAATGGCTTTAATTTTTTTTCTGCCATTAAGTTGTGTTTTAAGGATGTTGTGAACGCGAGCACAGTATGTTTTCTTGAGTGTGATTTTGATGTTTGCGTTGTCAATGACGCGCGCTTGCTGGAAGCCCAGGTACTTGCAGGTCTCTCCCTCTTCCATGGATTGGATGGCCAACCCATGGTCCAGTTCAAAACCCTCCAAATTCGAAGTCTTCCCGTGTGTTATATGTAGCTTGCGGCATTTGTCAATTCCAAATTCCATCCCAATGTCTTTGGTGAACTGTGTTGTGACTTGTAGTAAATTAGTAAGTTGTGCGTTGTTTGTGGCGTAGAGTTTAATATCATCCATGTAGAGTAAGTGTGTGATTTTGTATGGTGTCAGAGTGCCTGAGGTAAGCCTATAACCTTGTTTTGTGTTGTCTAGCATGTGGCTTAATGGATTCAAGGCGAGGCAGAACCAAAGAGGACTCAGGGAATCTCCCTGGAAAATACCTCTCCTTATGGGAATGGGGACTGTAGTGATGGAGGTGTTGGAGGTGCATAGGTGTAATGTTGTGTTCCAACTCTTCATCGTGGTATCCAAGAATACCGTGATCTTGGGGTGTACTTTGTAGAGTTGAAGAGTGTGTAAAAGCCAGGAATGGGAACTGAGTCAAATGCCTTCTTGTAGTCGTGTACGCTATGTGCAAGTTCCTATTCTTCGCGCGGGCCTGGCACAGGATTACAGAGTCAATAAGGAGTTGCTCCTTACAACCCTGGGAATTCCTGCGACAGCCCTTCTGCTGTTCGGAAAGAATGTTATGTGTCTCGATGTGTGTGTAAATTTTGTCTGCAAGGCAGGAGGTGAGGAGTTTGTAAAGTGTGGGGAGGCAAGTGATTGGACGGTAGTTAGCAGGGTGTGCTGTTTCAGTGTTCTTGCTCTGTAGATAAGTGACACCCTGTGTGAGGAAAAGAGGTATAAGTTCTGGGTGTTGGATTATGTCAGTGAGTGCAACAGCTAGCTTCCCATGCAGGGACGTGAACCACTTGATCCAGAAGTTCTGAACGCCGTCTGCACCAGGAGCCTTCCAGTTGTGTGCATGTTTTAGTGCTGTCTGTATGTCTGCGAAAGTAATATCATGGAAGGGCATGAAGGGTAAGTGTTCAGCAAGTTGTTCTTCCTCTGTG
>JAFIDM010008419.1:20264176-20290824 GCA_023159025.1 Thereuonema tuberculata | reverse complement strand
GATTACTTTGACTGAAATTAATGTTTTTGTTGCTTGAAGATTCATTTTCACAGGATGCTTTTAAGATAGTTATTTTAAGAAATTTCATTTCTAATGTAAGTGCTAAATAAGGTGAAATGATGATTTCTTATGTAAAAGTCATAGATTCTATGTTTTAAGAAACACTTGGTCAATTGCTTAAGTATATATTTTGTCTTAATGAACTTTTAAATGAATATCTAAAATTGCGAGATTTTAGTAAGAATAAAATAGTAGCCTATTTAAGACATTGCCGTTTTTAAAAGAGGCTGTTGTTAAACTTTCGAATCAAATAATTAGTGCAAAATTAATTAAATAGCAAGGAGCTACAAATTCTATGATAGCATTATAACTAATAGCATTTGATTGCGAGCTTTCAGTTCTTGACATTAGTTGGGGAATTTTTCTTTGTTCCCTTCTTCTTCGAATGGGTCTTAGGTTCTCCTGATCATTCTGAAAATGGGACAGGGTTTCTTTGTCGAGGTTAAAGCCAGGCTGATTTCAGACTGACCCCCGACCTAAGGTTACCTCGGGGAGGTCTAGAAAGCCTTAATTCTTCGACCCCAAGGGCCACGTACGTCTATATTAGGATTAGATTAGATTACTTGTGAGCGTGGGTGGCTTGACAGCCGAGCACGTCGACCTGAAAGATCTATTGTGCTATCCCACGGAAAGAAGGACAGACGGAGAGAAAGACTGAGAAAGGATGGTGTGAGAAATACAGGGGAAACGGGAGAACCCCGGGAAAACCTGCCCAGCGCGGATCGCCACCATCAACGAAACCCACATGAGAACCGAACCCGGTACTCAGAGGTCAGAGGCCAGTGTCTTAGCGATATCGCCAACCGCGCGGCCTTATATTAGGATACTATCCGAAATTAGGACACAATTTCTTAACATGTCACATGACAAAGTAACCTACACAAGCAAACGCGAATTCCTTCTTATATTTAAAAATGAACTAAAAATATAAATAATATAACAGATGACAAAAGACTAAACCTTACTGATTTCTTTCCAGCTGTCATTATATTAGCCATTCTCCGAAACTACCAGCAAATATCGTGAATATAATATTTTTTCGTGTCCAAACAAGAAGAGCAATGGCGGTTGCATTTACACTGGGGCAGAAAGGAGGTAGTCGCTACATGTATTAAACACATATAGAATCAGGGCGAGGATAGAATATGAAATACGAAGCATCAAATATGGACACATTCCTGTATTAAAATTGGTTTTACTCAGTTGTTTGTTTTGAAGAAAGAAAGCATTATGTATTAGTAGGTAATTTGGTAAATCGATAATTCATTTAAACAAATGAAAGCTAGAATTTTCTATATTTTGCTGAACTTTCTTCCATCTTTGATGGCTGCTTTAGTCATTTAACAAAAACAATATTATATCTTCTGTTGTAAAAGTTCCTCTAATTTTTTATTATTTTGTGTTATTTAGGATGAGTTTAAAGCACTTTCGAGTGGCTCAAGGGAAGAGGAAACTAGTCACAGCAAAAGACTTCGAAAGTCTAAAAACAAAAGGTAAAAACATTGAAAAACGTTATGAAGTCTCATCAGAATGTTTAATAAATCGTTACGAACCTTCTGAAAGAAGATTAAAGGATATCTGACAATTTTTAATTTCTCGAATGATTGTTAATATCTTTATCTTTATCTTTTGTTAATATCTTGAAAGATAAAAATATTGTTTATTATTACATATTATTTTACCAGAGTAAGAATGAATGTAAATAGAATATAGAATTTTTTTTCTAAAGAATTCTATTACTTTCTTGTAGCTATCTGATGTACATAAGATTCCATTAGATAATGAAAGAATTTACATTTACTGATTCAATTCCAACTTTCTAATATAATAATTTTTATTTGTTATTTATTTCAGCTTGTGAAGCATGGGATGTGGTGCCAAATAAAAAAGTGAAAATATATGACGAGACAAATACTGAAGTTAATGAGGAATACATGGAAATCTTAGAAGATGGCAGTTTTCTGTATTTGGAAATTGAACAAGTACCTATCTATCAATATTATCAATTTAAATTTTTAAATTGAAAGTTTAAACATTAATTTTTATTTAATATTTATTATAAATATTAATATTACTTTCAAAATTCTTATGGACTGTTCGATATTGTTCCAAAGATACTAAAACAAGCTGTCTCGATTATATTGCATTTCAGTGTTCGATGTTCATCAGCACTATTGTGATCAGCATTTGTATAATTGTAATCGATAAATTTCAACGGTTAAAGATGAGCAGTTTTCCTTTAGTTAGTCTTGTAAGATATAATGGATTATGTGAACTACTTTAAATCTTCACTTAACATTTCTGCATTTTTGCAAAATCTCAACATAGTAATATCTGGTTTTGTAGTCACTGTATAACGAAATATTGTTTTATCTCTGAGTGAAAGACTAGACTTTTTCTAAGAAATTTAACAGGAAATCGTAGAAAAGAATATGACAAGAGAAAGTCAATGTCTGCTCTGCTTCATAACATTTTAACTAGAACTTAGTTTGTTTCCTACTATTTATTTTATATTTAGTCAAATCTTTATGCCAGAAGTGTAACACCCAATTACTTCCGGAATTGTTGGAAAAATGAAACGCATATTTGAAACGTTTGTTGTTTTTATCAATCAGCGGATGTTCTTTGAATGTCTAGAAAATTTTTCATTTACGTTAAGTTCCAATGTTGAACTGAGATGGAAAAATGTTACCGAAAATTTCCATAATTTTTAATATTATTATTTCCCTAGCTCTGCATCAAAGCATTTGTTAGTAATCGTTTGAAACTGTAAGTACAGTACATACAACACATTTATATACAAATACAGGTATAATAAAAATTGAATAAACTACTTTAGAATAGACACAGGAACTTTATGAGAAATTTATACAAATATAAAAAAAAAAAAAATCGCATATCGCAAATAAAGTGAACCAGATACTGTAATCAAATAATTAAAAAAAAACAAAGATAACAAATTCTTTATTAATAAAACAATCGATTGTAGAATTCAATCAGATAAATTAAAAATATAAAAATCTTCTTCTTTTTAAATGAATGCAATTATAAAATAAAAAAAGAAAATGTAGATCGATTGCTTATCATCCAATTTTTACTGAAATTACAGTAAAACCTCATTATAACGGACTAATAGGGGCTGAAGGTTGTCCGTTTTAATGAAAGTCCGGTTTATAAGAAATAATTCTTATAGGGGTGTAATGCAGCAGGGTGTATATCAATGAAAGTACAATAGTTAGCTATAAAAAGTGTTTATTATATATCAAATAAAAAAACAGCCTTCAACATAGTAGGTTGAATTGAAAAAGATGTGTACGTATACACTGCATTTATCTTTATAACAAGAAGGTCCTGGTACATGTTGATTGCTTACATTCATTGGTTTGAAAAAATAATTTATATTCTGCTGGGTTTGTTTGCTGCTTATTTCTTCAGTTAAAACTGACGGAGGTGCCGTAATTTTGTTCATAATACGCAAACACATTTTCAAATACATATGGTTGGAAATGTAAAACTCGTCAGATAAAAATAAGCATCCTTTATTATTATTATAATTTTTTTTAAACTGTTCTTTATAAGCGACGTCCGTTATAATAGGGTCCGTTATAATGAGGTTCTACTGTATTGGAACTTCTTTTCAAATAAAATTGTAGATATTTTAAACTAAACAATTTATTCAAATCAATTTCTTAAGAGGAAAAAAATAGGAATCTACTATTTCCGCAAAGAAAATTTTAAGTAATTCGGTAAAATTACTGAAAATTTAGTCAAAAAGCTGAAAACTATTGGTATTTGCTCTTAATGATCATAATATTTACTTTATAAGCTAAGGAACAATCACCACATGAAAAGGAAATAGTATATTAGGTTTTCCACAAGGATCCAGTTTTGTTCTTGATTGTTATCATCTCTATCAACTAAAACCTTTGCTATTTATCATTTATATTTCCTTTTTAAACATTACATATTCTGAAAAATGATAAAAATATAATCAGAGCAATACACGGGTTTCAAAAAGACTTTAATAATCTTTAGTGCTGAATCCATAATCATCCTATTAATAGGCAAAAGTTGTACGATCTTTGTAAATTTGTAGTTTTGTAAATTTGTAATTTGAAATAACCAATCACAGTGCAGCGTTGGAACACGTCAGGCATGACGTCACGCACATCTTTAAAGATGGCGTCTCTACTATTTTCTCCACTTCATCATGACGAATCGCGATTACACAATTATTATCAGCGTATTGAGATTTTCTTTCCCACATAAATGAAGTTTACACTGAAATGCATGAAGTTCATGGTCAAAATTTATCAGAGAGTTTGTAAAACCTCGGTTTTTACAAAATTTCGGCTATGTCGCCGCTCTCTCAATAATCAACGAAATAGGAAATAATGACGATGCACGTGCCCTCATTGTTGCTCAGACAGTATTATTGGTATTGGCTGTTGGACATTCGTTATTGTTATTGTTGAAACTGGTAAATCAATTTTTTATTTTCTTTTATTTTAACAAAAGTTGGCTTAGTCATTCAAATTATATGTGGGCTGTTGCGGAAGTCATGGCTTTTAAAAAATGAGCTTAGAACATCTTTTTCAATCTTGTGTTTTTCAATAGTTTCAGGATATTTCAAAAACGGGGCATTTGTCTTACTTCCGTTAATATTGCCTCAATTTCGACGAACCTATTCTTTTAGGGCATTAAGTTGCCATTATGCTTCGTAATGAGAAACCGCAGCGCTGGCTAATACGAAAGTGGTAAATCAATTTTTTTATTTTTTTTTATTTTAACAATATTATAATATTATTTTAACAAATAACCCGATATTCAAATTAAATATGGGCTGTTGTGGCTTCTAAAAAAATTAGCTTAGAACATCTTTTTCAATCTTGTGTTTTTCAAAAATGTTGAATTTGTTTTACTTCCGTGAATATTTCACGGGTCGCAACTAGTAATAATAAATAATGAATTAATACTAAGAAATCCAAAAAGAAAACAGCCACTTACTGTTCTTCCCAACAGTATTTTTACAATAACTTTAAAACAGGTTTAATGGCAAAAAACGTCTGTGTAACAAATAAATAAAAATATTTTAGACCTAATAAGAAATACATTTTTGAGGATCCTGACATCAATATATTATATAAGAAATTAAAATAATATTTTCCTCTCAAAGCAATATTAACACAGAATTCTCTAACATTAATTTATTTTGACTTGTTTTGACTTAATATTCATTATATTAACAAATTTAAACCAGATTCAAGTTGCAAAATAGACATTACAAAAATCCCAAAATCTGTAATGAACAACTGAACTTAAAAACGACATATCCTCTCCTAACAACCTTTTAATTTGATAAAAACAGTTATATCCATTGTTCGAAACAGCTCCAACCAGAACATAAAGAATCTACTTAATTCAATGTAATTATTGAAGTATCCAATAGTTAGGATGGACATCATCTCTTTCTCTATTTCAAACGAATGTTAACTATATAGAAATAACTAATATTATTAACTTCTCAAAGTTATTATTAAAATATTTAAAGATATATTAGTTAATATTAGCCAGTGTCTTTATATAAATTCGTTATTCAATAATTACAAAATTTTGTAATTTTGTAATTACTTTAATTATTTACTTTAATTATTTACTTTAATTATTACCTTTATAATAGTTTTCTTTGTTTTTTCAGGCTATTCACGAATAAATAGAAACATTACCTATAAATTATTTTAGAATAGACAGACAAAATTAATTTCACATTTCATTATCTTATCATTGTTTCTAAGCATTAATTTCTACAAACATTAAATTATATGCTCATTAAATGTATCAAACTCATAATTGAAAAGTCATTTCTTATTCATTTAATGAAGTTGAAAAACTAATAGATTATAATTTCCAAAACATCATAATATGGTATTTATATATCACACTTCTATTTTTGTAATTATTGATTAACTTTAGATACAACTTCACTAGCTTGACAACTACAGTAATAATTACATACTCAAATATCAATTGTATTCAATTATTATTCTATCTTTTTATTACTATTAATTTACATTTCTTAATCTAAAAATTAAACATCCGTTGATAGGAAATTGTTTATTTCCAACGGAACTGAAACTAAATTGAAATAAATAAATAAATAAAAATGAGAAATTACCCGATTATGTTCATTAAATATAAAAATTTTATAAATATCATTTCTATACAGCTACATCTGACATCATTTATTTATTTCTCTTAGTCTGAAAATAAAAGATCTGATGAAGAAGTCAATCAAGTTGCTGTGAAGGAAAACGTAAGTTTAACTATTTTAATTATAAGAATTTGAAAATACGGAAATATTGAGAATGCACAGTTTTTCCTTAGTTTCATGTTTTAATTTATGTACGTTAGATATCCCCGTATAAGAAATTGATTATTAAAATATTCGCTTTTATTATTCTAGACGTCAGTATAATTGTAATCAAAGAAATATTTCCAAGAAATAGCATTTAGAAATAAACGCACAGAAACTTCTAATGACAAGCAGATTTAAAGTAATATGTTAGAAATAAAAATAATAAAATAATATGCTTTAAATAAATAATGTTAGAAATGGTTACGATGTTTCATTCGTTTTCAAAATTGAATTGATTTGATAATTATCAATAATTGAATTGATAATGTTTTTAGAAATAAAAGCAACAACATCTTTCCTTCTTCTTAAACATCGCTATATTTCGCAGATGACACTTTATCTGCTTCATCAGGCTTAATACAAAGAATGTTCTTCATAAAAACATAAAAAACAAAGTATTTATAAATTGAATATTAACAATATCATATATGGTAATTATAATATATAACAATATTACAATATTGTTAATATTCAATTCATAAATACTTTGTTTTTTATGTTTTTATGAAGAACATTCTTTATATTAATAAGCCTGAAGAAGCAGATAAAGTGTCATCTGCGAAATATAGCTATGTTTAAGAAGAAGAAAAGATGTTGCTTTTATTTCTAATAATAACTGTCACATTCGTATGATAATGTTTTTAAAATGAAAATAACTTAATACATTTTATACTTATATTTTGAAATATTCAATATACCATTTGTGTATTCTCTAACTTCGTGGATTTTTACTGTAATTATTCGAAAAAACGCTATTAAAAAGCATAAAATGATTTTTAACTCAAATGTATAATATGATATTTAAGAAACCCAAGAAATTTTCTTAAAGATTTACATGATATTTAATTAATGTGGTAATTAAATCAATTTATAAAAACATTTGACTCTGATGAAGTAATATTATTAATCTGACTGGTTCTTGTCATTCGCCAGATGATTATTGGAGCCTTATCTTTTGCTTTATCTAATAGAGCAGATTGGACATTATTATTAGATCCCTTATTATTAGAATGAAATTATAGAATTTATACTAAAATCTTAAAATAATGTAAACTTTTTTAAGACATCGACGAAACATATTTCACAAAAACAGAAACTTTTAATAAATATTATTAAGAAATGAAACATTAAATTAATGTGTGCCCTAATGCAACCTTTACAATCAAACAAACTATTCTTTATAAATATCCTAAAATTTCAAAGAACTAACCATCAAATTCTGATTGAATGCCAAGGATTATATTATCTCATTTCCAAAGCTTTAAAATCTTAAAAGTGCTTTCGATTTTTGAAAATCAAAACACAATGATTAAAGTATTTTTATATGAATTGCCATTAAAATAAAATAGTTTACAAAAAATAAAGAAACATAAAAGAAAACCAGTAAAATTAAAAAATTATAGTTTTGATAATGTAACTATAAATATTATAGTTAATAAAAAAAAGTGTACAAGTACTTCGAGAATCTTACAGTTAATAATTAGTCCTTCTAATTAGCAGTTATAATAAAAAACAATGCTTGGGTATGTGTTTTCTGCAAGAATGTAAGTTTTAGAATAATTTTGGTTAATTAAAATGAAAATTCAGAAATACTTACTGTTTAATTATAATAAATGTTATTATGTTTTTGTAGAATGGAAATGTTAGTGCCAGTGCCAAAGAAACGGCACTGGCTTTGAATCAAGTACATTGTAAAGACATCACTGTGGTAAGTTTAGTAGTTTCTAGAATACATTCCAATTTGCTGTATTAACTAAAAATTAATTAAAACTAAAAAATTACAAAAAAGTATGAAGGAAAATATATTTGTCATTTTCAAATAAAAAAGCAAAATGGAAAAATCTTTTTTTAGTAAAATATATTTAAAATAAAGCGAATATATTTAAGTTAAAATATATTTGTAAAGTAACATCTGAATCCATATGATAATAAGAAATTTAATTAATGAAAGTTAGTTATAACATTAAATCATTTCTAACTTGTTTACTAAAAAGTCTAACTACCACTTTTTTAATCAGTTCTTCTTCCATAACCAATAATTACAAAACTTTCGATCAATTGCATTTTTGTCCTTCTTCATGTATATCTTAACCCACTACAAATTCATTAAAATATTTAAATATTTTGAAATTTAAACAATTACTATGATAATATCACATTCATTGAAATAAAAACATTACATTCAAATTGTTAAAAATTATAGACCATTAATGAAAATCATAAACATTTTGTTATATCATGCCTTTCTTATTTTAATAGGAAAATTAATATTCATTCTGCTTCATCCCTTTCTCCTTATTAATGCGTGGAAAACAATTTATATCTAGAGCCTCCACTTATAAATCATTCTCTCTTATCTTTTATTTTTCAAAGAATTTTAACCATTCGGTCAGGATTACGCTTCTTTTCCCTACAATGATCAATCCATTCTGAAATAGCTTATTTATTGTTCCTACAAGGCTTTAGTGTATTTTTTTCATACTTTTTATTAACGATCAATCCCTGTTCCATAATAGACTTCCTTAGTATTCCGGGATTTTTAACTCGTATACTTCTCTAGTATTAAATAACATTCTTTCATCTTCATAATTGGAAAATAATTTTACGCCATTCGTACATTCTATCTTCACGTTATACTGTTTACATATTTCTCTAATAGCCCTTGTTTAACTTAATACTATGTTGGATATTTAAGAACTTCTTAAAGTCTTCTCTATTACCTGGTAAGACGGGTAATTGTTTTTTACTCCTAAAAAAAATCTTTGATGCAAATATTCGCAAACCAAGAGAATATTCATTCCATTGGAGTTTCTGCTTTAAAACATTTATCTTTTTGTTCCATAATTTTTCTTTGCTCAAGTAACTAGCAATCTTATTTAAAGAAATCTTTATAATAGCTTTCCCTATTATTAAACTATCTGCTGAACCATAGTTTAAAACATGGTTACTCTTGTCTTCTTGATAGTGTTCATGCTCTACATTATTCCCTCTATTATGAAGGAAAACGTCCAAGTATGGCAATTTATCACTATTGTCTTCGCCTTTCCTAAGTTTATTTAAGCATCTCACAGGATTAATATTCAAAAAATTTTGAAATTGCCTTTTAGATCCATTCCGAATAAACAAGATATCATATGCATTATAATAAAGTTAAAGATATTCTTGCCCCATTTTAATATTTTCTCCTCATACAATTTATTCAATTATAAGTAACATGAAGAGTCAGGTATCAGGCTTCCCATTGGAAAACCTGTGTCTTGCTTATATATTGTATCCTTAAACCTGAAATTTTATTGGAATTTTTTAGATATCTTTTCAAATTATTTTTTGATTATTTTCCTCGTTTTTAGATTCAAGGAAATCCCCCCCTTTCAGAAGATGAGAAAACAGAAAAGTTAATGAAAGGTAAGAAACAAAAACATTTTGTAGAATTTAAGGAATGTAAGTAAAAAGGAAAGAAATTAAGTTAAAATACACTTTAAAAGTCCAATTAAACATCCCCAATTTCTAGGATCTTTAGATTGTACTTACGTGCTAATTCCATGATTCCATGCTTTAGGATTCGTGCTTGAAGTATTTTGGACTCTGCATGACTTTACTCATGCAATCTCAAATTAACAGAATGAATAATTCGCTACCGGGAAGCTAATTCAAAATGCCTGGTAACGTCTAAGAACTAAAGACTTCAATATTTATTGATTATAATTCACAAGAAAAACATTATTGGTATGTCTAATATGGCAATGTAGATAAAACCTGTTCATCAGGATAAAACATTGTCATAGTGCTTAGTATAAGCACTCATTTTAAATAAATTCTTAACTCTGGGTAAATTCATGATCAGCTGCCAAAACTTATTCTAGCCGAAGGTTTACAAAGTTCAAAAATTATACAAAACCATAGAAACCAGAAAACAAAATCTAATATAATGAAGAATCACATTAGCATTTTAAAAATCCTTGGGAATTTTTGTTCAAAGAAGTTTTATTCAGCAACAATAAATGAAATGCATAATTTAGTATTTGAGTTTAAATTAAAATTTTTTTTTAAATTCAAGAGTTTTTTAAATTCAAGTTTTTTTTTTTAAATTCAAGATGGATTTTAAATTTAAGATTTATTATTCAAGAATAATAAATATTATTATCTTCTCTGTCTTATTAAACAAGTTGTAATTTCAATACGTGGCGAATATTTTGTACTGTTCGGACACAATTCGTCATATCACCAACCGTTTACAGAAACTTTGTAGAATATGGAGAAGATATACAAAGAGAAACAATAAGTCACTGTATCTTTAAGGAACATTACTTATAACAAATCTTTCTTTTCTTTATTTTTCTGTTCTGTTCTATTTTGCATTAGCACCTTTTTTACGACTTCCTTTCTTACTGTTGTAGAAAATTACTAAGTGAAAAAATCACCAATTGCCTTCACAGCTGCAAATCTCTCGATTATCAGAGCTTAAAACCGTCAAAAAAGAGACATCCTTGGATTCCCCTATATTTCTTTGACTATTTAAACTAAAAACATAAGTTTTAAATAACATAATAAAGGAATTTTCAGTAAAGAAAAAAAAATATAAATTTTTTACTTCACATCATTTTAATATTGCTTGCTTTTTTCGCATTATTACAGATATAAAAAATAATTTACAACAGAACCTGAGCTCCGTTCAAATGAAAAAAATAAATAAAATAATTAAAGGAATAAATAAGAAAGGACTAATAATAAATAATTAAAACATTTTATCAATTCATTACTTCAGATCATTTTAATATTATTTGCTGAGTCGCCTTTTTTCAAATTATTACAGATATAAAGAAGAATTTAGAACTCAACCTGAGCTCCGTACAAATGAGAAAAATTCCATGGCTCAATAGAAAACTGACAGTGGAACACAACTACATTGGACTGAGTCTCATAAAAGAAGATGACTCTGGCAGAAAAAGAAAAGTGAAAGAGATTAATATGGACGATCTTCTAGAAAAACTGAATCAGGGTAAAAAGTACACTATGATTGAAGGAAGGCCAGGGTTTGGTAAAACAACTTTATCTTATAAAATAGCGCAGTTATGGGTTGGTGGAAAGCTTTCTTCTTTCAATTTTGTTTTTACAGTTGAATTAAGAAAACAGTTAAAGTTTAGTTCAGTTCAAGGGTTTGTCTCAGATTATATTAACACTCACCTTAGAGGTAAAGAAATTCACACAGAGGATATTTTAAAAGCTATGGAACATTCAAAGGTTTTATTTATTATGGATGGAGTCGACGAAATACTTAATTCACAGAAAGAAAATGTCACCAAATTCATTCAAGAAATACAAGAGACAACTAATTTTCAAATGGTCTTAACCTCTAGACCAACAGGAATATTACAAGAATTGAACTTGAATTTTTCAAAAAAAATAATTCTCAGTGGTTTTTCTAATGAGGGTAAAAGAGCTTTCGTGACTCAATACTTTGGAGGGAACATGGAATCAAGGAAAGGAGATGCTATGTTAGAAAAAATAGAAAATAAAGTATCAGATCTTGCAGAATGTCCACTGATGTTGTTGTTGTTTTGCTTTCTGTTAGAAAATCAATCAGACGATTATGAACTTCCTGATACTCTTACAGATGTGTTTAAAGAAATTATCAATTTTGTAATGAGAAGATTTCTAAAGGAAAATCGAAAGGAAAATATAGGGAGGGGATTAGATTTTTTTGAAATCGGAAGTTGTGGTGAAACAAAATTTATAAATGATAATTTGTATTCATTCGGTGAAAAATCTTTCTATGCACTAATGAAAAATAAAATAATTTTCACTCGAGAAGAAATTCAAGGAAATACACTTGTTGAAGCTGGAATTTTCATAAGATTACCTCCTGATGAGTATTTTCTAGAACCTTTTCATAAATTATTTAGTGAGTTTTTGTGTGGATATTTTTTATATAAGTTATTTCTGAAGAATGGAAAAAAAATTCATCAATTACTTAGAAAACTTTTGTATGAAACTGAAAAGGAAGAATCACTAATAATTCCTTTCCTGTGTGGTTTATTAAAAGAAAAGTCAATAGAAATTCTTAAATTAATACCAGTGTGGTTCTTTTATGGCAATTGGACCAATTATTTCATTCTGTGTCATGAATGTAGTCACTTCTTACTTGACAGAAATCATTTGTTAAAACTAAACCCACCAGATTTACATTTGGATGTAACCATTTTTAATGAGGATGTAATTGTTTTAGAAAAGGAATTCAAAAGAAATGTCTTTATTAACAAACTTAAATGGACTAACTTGAATATCAATGTACTTCATTCATTCTCTGCCGAGAACTTTCGTCTAAGTTATTTCCAACAACATCCCTGTAAAGTAGTGAGAATCTACTTTCCTTGCCAATTTGATAAATGTAGAAAAAGTGAATGTTCTAAACACCCTTTCAGCCAATCAGAGATGAAGGTTTTAATGCGTGAAATTTTAAAGCTGAAACCAAATTCAGTTCATATTTATTTCCCTCACTGGGAACAATCCATTTATACAATGTTAGAAACAAATTCAAGAGAAAATTGCTGTTTGGATGAATTGCATTTATACAATTTCAGTTTGAAACAAACAGATGTAGAAAATGTATCAGAAATTGTTTTAAAACAAAAATTAAAGAAATTGGATTTATCAAATGAAATGACTCATTTGGATTTAGAAGAAGAAATTAAAACAACAGTTAAAATGCATCAACTCATTAAGACGATAGAGAACGTTGATTGCGTACTGCGAGAATTACGTTTATTTGACGTTTACATTGCTAAAGACGAGTTCACTCCCCTAATGAATGCAATATCCAGATCAAAGACCATGGTTCGACTTCAGGTTGCTTTCACTTCTCCATCTGGGAATGTGGTTGATTTGAGTAAATTATGCAATGAAGAAAAACAATGGGAATGTATAGAACTTCGAAACGTAGAAGTGATTTTATCTTCTGAATCATCTTTTGATATTGGTTCGTTACAATTAGAAAAATGTATTTTAGAGGAAGAGAATTCAATGAAACTTTTTGCTTTGTGTGAAATGAAAACTTTAATGTGTGATAGTCACTCGTTGAAAGTATTTTGTCGTAGAAGAACATTAACCCCGTCTTCTTCGAAAGCAACCACTCAGATAATAATTAAAGATGAAACATTAGATATTTCCTCTGAGATATTTTTAAACTTTCCTAAGTTGAAATGGCTCAGTTTTGATTTTACAAATGGATTTAAAATGAATGAATCTAACAAAAGAAACTTCATTGCTCTTCTGAAGGAACGGGAAATTTCTCTAAAGTTACATTTTATTCTGACATTTGATACAAATGAATATTTAAAGATTATTCATTTTATTGCTGAAAGTCTTCAAAGTATCATCAGAACATCAAATCAATTTAAGGAAATTGAGATATTTAAGATACAATTTATGCCCCGAGCTAATCTTCTAAATGAGGTCAATGTTACTGTACTCACTAAAAGAGAAACAGAGGAATTGTTGGAACTTATTTCACTGCTGAAACCCTTCCTAAATAATGGCCTTATTTATATTTTAAGAATTGAACTTGAGCAGTCCAGACAGCGAGGACACATTTTAGGTCCATTTCTAAACATAGAGAATTATTTCTCTGAAGATGAGTTTGAAATTCAATATCAACATGGATATCGCAATTTGCCCAAGTTATATTATGCGACATGGTTCATTCAAATGAGACAAAGAAAAGAAAATGTTTTTTTTTCTATTTATAATTTTCTGACTTGTGGTTTGTTTTAAAACAAGACAACAGAAATATACTCATTTCGAGACTTAAATTATCAGAACAATACGTTGAGATAACTGAACTTATCAGATTTTTTAATCAATTGTTGTGTAATCTATTCTATTATTTAAAATGTTAATTTAGGTTGTGTTTTAATTTTATTGCTACCACTGAGTTGACTTTAATTGGATATCTCTAACAGCGGTTACATACTTTTACAGTTTGTGATCGACGGAAGTGGTGGATATGAAAACTAATAAGGTTTAATAAGCATGATTGCGATGTAATGATAACCTAAACATAAGGGAATCATTTAGGTGCTGAATTTTCTTCTACGCCAGACTTCTGAAACTGGAGTTTGTAGACGAAGCGTTGAGGTTACTTCTCCTCTGACCGTCTTCTTGTGTTTGTTCTGGTTTCTTCTGATGTTGCACTTCTCTCCTTCTGCTGGCCCGTCACCTTACTTGGTTATCGTCCCAGGATTTCGTAACTTCAATTGGGTTGTCGCTGGGTTCGTCCCGTACCTGAAACATTTTATAGTCACGTGGGCTGCTGCCTTCCTCGACTGACCCTTCTGGAACCTTCTTCAATCGGTTATTGGACTCCTTGCCCAATGGACTTTATCTTCTCCCGTGCGGTATAAGGAGGACCATATCGTAGTCGGAGTTCTGCCAATTTAATCTTCTCTTTAACGGTAATAGGACTCCTTCTATTCAGCGTAGGAGGACCGCTTGCCGCTGGCTTCCTAAGACCTTCCCTCTTCTTCGATGAGAGGATGACCCTATGTGGTTGACTACCACCGATGTTCTCTGTTTGATTGTCTCTGCTTCTCTATTGAAATCAATTTTCAGCCTCCTTCTGGTTTCCCTGGAATCGTCAACTACACTGCAGGGAGGCAGGGTCAGGCCAGTCGACAATAATAGAGGGAGGTCGGGATGACTTGGCCTAATCAACCGGTAACAATATTTTAGAAAATTATTGTATTGTAATTATAATAATTTATATTGTAATAATTTACATAATTATTATATTTTACTGTTATATTGTCATTTTAACAGTTTAATGAACCTACTTTTTTTAGCTGAAAGTAATAAATACAACAATTATAATAATTCTTTAAAATTTTAGAATGCAATTGATTTCCCTTGATTTTTACGCAAATTTCTTAACATTATTGTAAATTATTTTTGTATATATTTATTTCAAAATATAATTGATCCTTATTGTGCAGTGAGAAAACGCTTATTTGACATTCGTTTTTGTAAGTTTCGCCCAATTTCTGTTATTTGTATGATTGATTATTTCTTAATGTAACATTAGATTAATGTATTTCAGGATTATTTGGAATAAATTTGTAATTATTAAAAAAATAAATTGCTTCTTCTCTGTTTTATTGCTAGTATATCTTTCCTTCCAATCGTTCACGTTCTCTAATTAAATTTTAAAATGTAATTAATTATATTCTATTATATAATTAAATGGAACATTGAATTTGACGACTTGAAGAACTGTGGTTCAGGTATTCTAATATTATTTACTGAAATTTGCTAAGGAAATAAATATTTTACTTTTCTTTTAATAGAATTATTGGAGGAATGAAAGAACTTCAAGTATTTAAAGATTAAAACGTTACATTGGCCGTTTTAGACGTACCATTTCAGCATGAAGTTCGTGCGGCATCGGCGGCCCATGGCGTGATGGAAAGCACGTTGGGTCTGCTGTTCTAATTTAGGACAGGTTCTAATTTCAAAGAGATGGCGTGCCATTTCGTAGGAGCCATTTCACATCAGTGCTCGTGGCAGCGAATTGAAGAATTTCAGGTCCAATCGATTTGTATATGTTTATTCGAAATTACTGATTTTCACGAACAGAGGTCATCTTTTTCTTACCTTTTCGTGGATGCTTCCAGAAAAAGCTACATTATTAACCAAAATTATAACAGAATTCTGGCCTGAATATTTGAAGCGGTAAGCAACTGAAATCTCGAAAACTGAAAAACGAAAAATATCAAAACTGAAAAAAAAAAAGATGAAAAAATGAAATATATATTTCCTGCTTTAATTGACTAAATACTTTCTATCGCCTATTCGATGTATTGAAGAAGTGATTTTCATGTCAATCAATGTTTAGTTTCGTAAATAATAAGTAGGCAGGACGGTAATATCCCGTCTGCTGGAAGGTGATATGGAACCTGAAAGACAGAGGTTTAAAGCGTTTTATTCATTAGCAATCTATCCTGAAAGATCGATATATCCTGAAAGATCCTGTATCTTTTTATTGTCGCTTCAATACCCTACTCTAATTTCACGTCTAGAATGGCCTTTAGATGCGTTTGAGAAGATTTGAAGAGACATAATTTCAGATATATTCAGAATTTTGCAAAACCTGCCGAGAAAGTTTTAGTTTTATAGCATATTTTAGTATATTATTCCATATTTTAAAGAATACTTAATTTTTGTTATATGAAGATATACAAGTCTATAATTAAAGTTCACCTTTTTCACTTACTCTATAGCAAAAACTATTTATCGGAATGGCACCAAATTTGCAGTACGTCACAATGAGGCCAAGGGAACGACATTCATTGAAAAAAAAAAAAAATAGTTCCAAAAATTACCACCAGGGGACGATTACAGGGTGACCTTGATAGTGCAGTACAGAGCTGATATAGGTTAAATATGTTGACCACCATTATCTGCTATCATCTCAAATCGCAGAATTGCAAGTTCAACCGTTGAACGCCTGGTGTCCCTGGAAATGTTCAGCACGGGATGTGATATGCTTGCTGCCAAGGTTCCTACATTTTCACGATTAACCAGATCTTTAAGATACCCTCACAGCCAAAAATCGCATGGGACGCTCTACTGAAGTGCCTGCTGATGACGCAATCATCAGTGAAGTGATTGCGGAGCACCTGCTTAACACAATTGGCGATCCTGCATGAACACTGTTGAATCAAGACACTGACGTTGTTGAATGCTGGAATCAGTGAAGTGGTTACTAATGATGATATCGATCGAGTAATGGAACATGGAGTAGGGGTTGTACGCCCACGCTCTTCGAAGAAAAACGATCCAAGAATGAATGTTGATGAAAACTCACACCAAACTGTCACTTTTGGGCAATGTAAAGTAAAACAAAGATTGTAAAACAATGTATTGGGATTTTCTCTCGCCCAAATGCTACAATTTTGCGGTTTAACTGCACCATGCAGATGGAAATGTGGCACGTGCGTCCACAGAATGTTCCAGGGCCATCTCTATTCCAGATAAGAACAATAGTGGGAAGGTCTTTCTCGTAATGTTCCGAATAATTTTGTGCACTATGGCAACAGGCTGGCCCAACAGCTGTGCAACATGCCGAACACGGGTGCTGGCCCTGACATTTGAACCTATTGGGCTCTGACATTACAACATGTCCTCTTCCACTTTGGTGGCTACATCGTCAACTACCTGCACGGCAACAGGCTTTCGTCCTCTCGTCCTCTTTCACATTCAACGACCCTGTTTCTTCAAATTTGAGGACCATTCTCAGCCATTGAATTTCGTGGAAGACCTTTTAAAGACCTAAACCTCCGCAAAGCTTCTAGTGCAGAAATCCCGTTTTGATAAAAACAATTTCACAAGTAACGCACGTTCTCCTAGACTTAATGTTATTTTGAGTTGAACATAAAATGCGAATTAAGACGGTGTAAGGCTGTTGCCTACATAGTGATAAAAGGAGTGACGTGCTAACGGGAATTTGCATTTCTAATAACATACACGCCTACAAACGCCCTCTGGTGGTGATTTTTGTAATTATTTTTTTTTAAATGAATGTTCTTCCCATAGCGTCATTACGACATACTGCAAATTTGGTGCCTTTCTAATAAATAGTTTTTGCTGTAGAGTGTGTGGGATAGGTGAACGTTAATTATAGGCGCCTTGTATTTAAGCTTTTTTTAAGGAGTTCAGCTTTTTTTATATTTTTAAGGGGATAATTTCTTTAATAAGATGTTCTTCCTGACACTTAAAATGGCAGTGGATGAACTTACAACTCAGACCTATCTATCATTTCAGATCCTTTCTTCTCCTAATCCTAACTTCTTCATTCTTGAGAAATTGAAGGTCTAACAAATACAAGCCGATGGAATTTAAAACATAAAAATTTAAGATTTTTCACAGAAATTGAGATTTTACTAAAAAGGAGACGACATACTATACGTTTCAAAAGTGAATGCCCTTTTGTGAGATGAAAGTTCACATGAAGTACTTTAAAAATATAATACATGTTACGGCCAATGGCCCATAGATTTCGAGATATTCGGCGTTATTTTCATGGATTTTCAAGTATTGGTTTATAAGCTCACTGCTGTCACAGACAAGGAAGTGTCGTGGCAGCGCAGTGGTATGTGATCAGCCTGTCAATCCGAAGTACCCGGGTTCAAACCCTCTGCAATAAATCGTCTAATGTTGAAAGTTTTAAAATTTCGTTGCTTACATATTTCTATTATTCTGGAATAAAAATATTTTGCATCGGAAAGGGCTACAATGTACCCTTCCCACCAAATCGGTACTCGTGGAGCCATTCGAACACATAACACTAATGTACATACGTTAACACTGACTTCATTCCCTCAGCAACAACAACAAACAACAGGATTTACGGTTCAATTCATGTCCGCATAAAAATGTGCTGTTGAATACGTTCTTATAAACGTGGTCCAACCTTCTGTATTCCTATGATTATATATTATAAAAGCGTTATTTTGTCTGTCATAAGACTTTACGTTTTTCCAATTTTGTGACCAAACTAGAGTGGTCATGCAAATGGATAAAATGTAGATCTTTTTAAGACAAACAAAATGCTACAAAAATCTTTCGAAAAAAGTTTTTGGTTTCCAAGATGGCGCCTTTTAAAGGGTCCAATTTTGACTTTTTCTCAATTTAAACGAAAAGTATAAAAGATGGAAGAGAACATTATATTGAGAAAATGTTGGTATTTGAAAGTTCTATCGAACGATATATCACTTATTCACAAACGCTTCAGCGTTTGCAAGACACATGCAAAAATGTGAATTTTCGGTGTGTGACGCCGACCCGCAATACATCCGAGTTATTCGGAGAAGCCACAACGGGCTGGGAAGTTATATATTCTCCGACGATCGCAACATTGCTAAATAAATAAAGTTTTTTTTTTTTTAATGCTATATATGCAAGGGTTCCGGAGCGAAGCGACGGTACCCGGGTATTATTATTATATATTATGAAAACGTATATTATAAAACGTTATTCTGTCTGTCATTCTGTAAGCAATGCTAAATTACA
The DNA here is from genome assembly GCA_023159025.1 of Thereuonema tuberculata. Taxonomy (NCBI): domain Eukaryota; kingdom Metazoa; phylum Arthropoda; class Chilopoda; order Scutigeromorpha; family Scutigeridae; genus Thereuonema; species Thereuonema tuberculata. Next base: position 20,271,287 of record JAFIDM010008419.1, on the reverse strand, counting down.
AATTACTGAAATGTTACTGAAATAGAGAATCTATTCATAAAAAATGAAAATATATTAAACAACTGTCCAACTATACTGATTGGCGACGTAAATATAGATTTTTTCAAAATGAATCAAAACAATATAGTACAGAAATACGTAAAACTTATGTGCAATAATGGTTTCAAAAATCGTCTTTACGGAACAACAAGAAACTGTACAATCCATGGAAATAAGAAAACAAATATAGATCATATTTTCATAAATAAACATGATATCAAAACACCAGGAATAATATGTAAAGAACGAATCGGATAACAGTTGAAAATGAGAAAATAACTCATCCAAATATAATCTATAAAGAACTAATCAATGATGTTAACAAAACAAAATTCATGAAAATCTACATATATAAAAAGAAAAGTCCTGACTCACTCACTCAATGACTCATCAACGCCCACCCCAAACCCTTGGATCTAGAATGCTGAAATTTTGCACAGAGGTTTCTTTTATGATGTATACAAGAAGTAAGGCCGGATTTTTCGAAATTCGGGATAGGGAATAATCTGGCAAACTGACGATGAATTGTATGGCGGCAACCCCAGGTGTGTGGCGCTAACCCGCAATACACCTGAGGTAAGTGGAGAAGGGCACAACGGGCTGGAAAGTCGTATATTCTCCAATCTCAATATTAATTTGCTAAATAAATAATTTTTTTTTTTTTTTTTTAATGCTATAGATGCAAGGGTTCCGGAGCCAAGCGACGGTACCCGGCTAGTAAACTAATAAAAGGATTCACATTTTAAATGAAGTGATTTTTTTTAAAAAAAGGGTTTAAAAACAAGTTCAAATGGGAGATAAAAATAAAAATAAAAGACTTTTGGTAAACATGGGAAATAACATAAAATAGAAATAAAAATAAAAAGTAAAAAAAATGAAAATAAATGAAAATGATTACTTAAAACATCTTTAAAATATCGTAAATATTTAATCCACTGCTAAACAACATCTTATGTAAATTACAAACTCCCGGCAATATTTCGTCTTTTTCTATCTATCAAGGACGTTTTCAAGCTGAGTACAAGAATTTATAAGGAAAAGAGAACACATCTCTCTTTCCTAAACTCCAAATAAATCATAATACAAACCAAGAATTCATACATACGATACAACTAACAAAGAACGTGGCTACAACCACGTTCATTACATAAGTTCAATATCATTGTTTGAAAATTCTTCCAAATTCAAATAAATTTAAATAAACTATTTTCATTTAGAAATATCAAATATCATTGCTATTAAAGTCTTCTTTTTTAAATTTTAAATTTTTAAATTTAAAAAGACTTTAATAAAAGTGAAGGTTGGATTAATTAATCCTAAATAAATTAGCAGAGCAAACTGATAACTTTGTATAACTTTATTTGTATAAATAAAGAGGAAAACTAATAAATCAATTCTTTTAATCACTTAAGAGTAGTTTATTTAATATCAAAGTACTTGATTAGTCCACAGGGTTCGATGTGTTCCGATGCCTCTAAACACTCCCACACTTCCAAAATGGAACTGATCTTTTTTTTCACTGATAATCACTTTATACAACTTTCACTTTACGGGATTTTTCCGTAATTTCAATTACTATTTGAAATGATGCATTAAATAAATTGAAGTCAGTTACTTCAATTACTTCTCAATATGTACTCCTTGCACATCCCTGTAGAATTCGTTGAGAGGGTTAACTTGTCCCTATCACTGCAGTCGAATTCTTCTTTCCGCAAATCAGAATTTCTTCTTTTGAATTCAATTAATAGGTCGCCCGGATTCTTCCTTTTATCACAGCGCAGATAATTAAGTCCATTTCTCGGATCCATGTAGATTATTTGTCACTACTGGTACTTTGAATGTCTTCCTCGAATACCTTTGAGCTTGCTTTTATTCTCTGGATTTATTCCAACAAACTTATCATAGAATGGCTCATCCACTCTATTTAGCATCAGGCAGGCACTTTCAGGAATTAAGATTTTCTTCGGAAAAGCTTAGTAGTCTTCAGTTTGACTTCTTAAACTTCTACAGTTTAATCTTTTACTATCTTTTTCTACAGTTAGTCCAACAAAATTGCGCTTGCCTTTATTGTTCTTGACTCTTCTGTATTTCCCCTTCGATAGCCGTTTTCACAGGTTTTTCTTGAACTGACCAGTCTTCAATCCTATGGCTTCTTCTTCGAGAAAAATGGATGTGGCCGGCTGGCAACACGAAGAAAGTGGCTTTGACGCCTGCCACTTTAACTGACTGACTTGAGTTGGGTTCGACCTTCTCTTTTATCATTAACTAATTTGCGTAATTTTACATATGCATCTGGCGTTGTCTTCAAACTTTAATAAAAATACTTTTATTGATTTTATTTCAATTAACATAATTTAGAAATTATTTCTAAAGCATAAAAAAACAAAAAAATATATATTTTTTTTCTTTCAATCCACAAAAAGAAGACTTTAATAATAAAAAAAGACTTTAATAGTAAAGATCAGGGCCGTCGCGTGATTTGTTGGCGCCCGGGGCAAGATTTCATCAGGCGCCCTCCCCCCCCCAAATTCAATCCCACGTGCACCCACCCGACATTATACCTATCTGTAAGGATTCAAACACTTGATATTTGCGCCCCACCCCCCCCACCCATCCCAAAAAATTAAAACCAAAAAAAAAAAAACAAACTGAATTTCCAATTCAACAACCAAAAATAACGGAATTTGAAGTTTTTTTTATTTTTGCTGTTGCCGCGGCGACCCCCTGACCGCGGCGCCCAGGGCGATCGCCCCGCCCACCCGACGGTTCTGGTAAAGATATTTGATATTTCTGAATAAAAATAGTTTATTTAAATTTAATAAAAATAATGAAATGAATTTAATTACAATTCATTTACATTTTAACTAATAATGAGCAGTTTACAAAAAAAAAAAAGAAAAAAAAATGTGATGTACTTAAATTAATACTGAACAAAGTACGTCATATTTTTTTGTTAAATTTCAAAAAACATACTTTTTTAGGCTTCTAAAAAACGTTTTATATCCCTGGTTTGTCTGTCTGTGGACACATATCCCACAATGCTTCGCAACGGCTTCTGTTAGATCAGTTGTAGGTAGCCTGAGTGTTGAATGTTGTAGATGGCTTGTTAGTTCAGTTGGTTAGAGCGTCGTGCTAATAATGCAAAGGTAGTGGGTTCGATCCCTCATGGGCATTTTTTTTTAAATCATTCCGCCGCAGTCTATTCTAAAGTAAAGGTGACTCAGAAGCCGTTGCGAAGCACTGTGATTGGTTTACTAATCACTATCCCTACCTTGTTTCCTTAAAAAAAGATTGGTTAATGAAAGTGAAAGAATTGTAAATAGAAACTGTTTCATTTTCTGAATAGTTAATAAATAGAAAGTTATGTATATACAGTCTTCTGTTTTTCCATTTCTTCAGCATTTTATATGACAATTAAAAATTCGTTGGTTAATAATCCTTATTAAGACCAGTCTAAGAATATCGAATATAATATTTTATAGAAATACGAATTGATTTTACCTCTTTACTAATATTCTAGATGTTATTCTCTCCCCATTCTTTATCATAAAGTAAAACACTTTAAAAAAAATAAAACAATGAAATTAAAAATTATTTCAATTGGTTTTAGATCTGAATTAAAATAAATTAAAAGAGAAATTAAAGAAGTTGTTTATATTAAAGATTTCTAGGAGTGTAATATAATTTACAGAATAGGGGAGACCGGGGCCAAGTGGACCTAGGGGTAGAGTGGACCGTTGACTTTAGTAATTCGTGTAGACGCTAGAAAGCGCCAAAAATCGGAAAGAAGGTTGGTACCATTGTGGCGCTGCTACCACAAAAGCGTCAGTGAATTCGGCTTATTGGTGACAGTGAGGTGATCGATTGTTTTGTTTTTGTCCAGGTAAGTAAATGTTTAGTGTTGTTTTTACTTTAATATTGCCATTCAGCGATGCATTGAATAACATAACCGTAGTATTCATATTGAAGGCGGTAATCTAAAGATCACTTTAAGCTGTAGTATGAATTGAATACTTAAAGTAGTCGATAGTTACAACTGAAGGAAACGCCAAAAAAGGCGATGGGGCAGAGTGGACCGAACGGCACGGGGTACATTGGACCAGCGGGCCACTCTTCCCAGCTGTTTTTACAATAAAATATTTTGGCACTATACATTATATTTTTTATCTATATTATATATTTATTAGGCCTATTATATTATATTGTATTATATTAATACATATTATATTTTTTATATATTTTTTTATGTAGGCTATTATATATTGTGTGTAGCCTACATTATTAAACCCCTTTATTATTTCCTCTCAGCAAGTACCGTAATAGGGGAAGACTTCGTGCAAAGGCATCTTAATCTTCGAAAATAGCCAATTTACACATTTAACTGTTATTAAATTCTAATTAAAAACTATGCAATCTGTCACGTTGTGGAATTGGTAACATGATACGATTAAAATCTTGGTCTCTGAGGGAATATATTTTGATTTTTAATAATTGTATTGTTGTAATTATGTATTTGAATTTTTGTATTTGGTAAAGGCTTGTATATTATTATTGTGATATTTCATGGTTAAATATTATTTTGATGGTTTGAGCTTATTTAGAAAACAATATGTGCGAAAGAAAAAGAAAAACTTCGAAAAAAACAATTGTGCATTGATTGAGTGATCACGTGGTTTTATCTGTTTCGTTTTCCCGTGGGAACAAAAGGAGAAAAGTTAAGTACACTCTGGCGGGAAAAATCAGATCAGTTGATGAATCTGAAACACACGGGCAAAAAGTACACCCAATCAGTCTAAACATTTCAGGAGAGGGAGCGTATTCTAAAACACACACAATTACATCCCTAAGTGAACTAACACAATTTTCAGTAAGTGAAACTCTAAATTAAATATAAATTCTATACACACTTTGTTACATTAAGAAAGCATTAAAAAATGGCATAAATAACAATATAATCTTAATAATCTTAATAGAGAACAAAAAAAGGTCAACGGCAATACTGACGGATACGCCAGTAAAAAAAAGCTCTGCAAGAAGAGCAACGAAAATCTAAAGAAAGAAAAGAAAGAGTAGCAACGAAAAACATGACTCGGTCTCTAAAAGCAACATAAACAAAAAAAACAAATAGAAGCAAAGGGATAAAGAGGAAACAATTACAGATGATTAGTGATGATGAAGGTGATGAAGATGCTGCGTGCCTCTCCTGTTTGAAGAACTTTAAAAAAAGCAAACCATGGCAGGAGTGGATTCAATGTACGCAGTGCAAGAGATGGGCCCATAGTTCCTGCGTAGCCGGTGATATTCGGGATTTATTTTACGAATGCCTCAACTGCAAAGAAGATTTCTCTAGTGAAAGTGATTAATTAATTCAGTGTAAACCTATTTGATATTATTCATTTACGACTTTCAACTGCATAATGATTATTTTAAATTTTGACTTGAATATGTAATACCTTAGGTAGTCTATGTTAAGTTAAACTTTATTTCATGATATCCTAAATGGCATGTTATTTTATATTCAATAAAAAACTTACTTTAAATGTTGTTATTCTTACCCGGACCAACGCTCCCCATGGGGTGGTCCAGCCTGCCCCGTGGTCGGGGCAGGTAGACCACTCTACCATTTTTGCTTTGCGAATTAATACCAATTTTATTTATGAATATAATGAAATGAAATCAAGTATTTACATTCTTTAATAGTTTCCGATTCTGACAAAAATAAATGCAATGGAAAATCTCTTAACAAAAAAAAACAAAAAAAATTCAACAAAAAAAAGTGGACCGCTCTGCCCCGGTCTCCCCTATATTAAAGAGACTTACATAATGAATTAAAATAAGTTGACTAATGACGAATGATAAAATTTCATTAAATGAAAATGAATCTCAGATTTACATGAGTTGAAACATTTGGATTTTATACAGAATGGGGAATTAGTCAAGAACTTTTTTTTTCCTAATTCTTTATTTAAAATTTTATCTTGAGATTTTATATCCAGCAATTAGAAAATTAGCCAAATGAAATTAACATCACACTAAATGCGTAAACGCCGAGAAATATGTTTTTATTGTGATGTTAATATGATGTATGTACGTTAAATTTGTTGTTTTATGTATTTTTTCCAAAAATTTAATTCTTTATCAGCTAACCGACAGCTAGCGGGCGTTGATTGATTGACCTTTTTTATTCTTATATATATATTTTTGTTTGTAATATGATGGGTCGTTGTTTTTTTTTAATTTTGTTTCATTATATGTGTTCTGAGATCCCTTAGCTATAGATACTGGGCAAATATATTTTTAGGCTTTAAAAATACAGTGACTGTTTCTTGCAAATATTACGGTAACCGAAATTTTAACGGTAAAAAGTCGACAGTCATAATTGACGGTTGACTACCGTTTTTTCAACGGTCAACTTTTTGTAATGTACAGCTGATGATGGTTATGAAACAAGAAACGTCTGTTCTAAATTTTCGATATCGAAAATTCTAAAAAAGCTCAATAAATCTTATTTCTATGCGTTTATGTTTTTACTGTGAAGTTATTATAATTTATACACTTTAACTTTGTTGCTGTCAAAAGAAATTAATGTCCATCTGCTGTTAATGACATTTAAAGAGTAAGAAATCCAGCATTTCTCAGGTAAGCATCTACTTCTAAAATTCTCTTCTTCCACACTGCATTCTTTGACTTAAAAAAATAAATCATTTCTACACAAGATATCCGCCTCTTATCACATTTGCAGTCACAGCAGCGGATATTAGTCACGTGTTCTATTTCCTGCAGCCATTACAATCTTTAGATGTATTTCAACGTATTAGTTAATTCCTCCAAAGCAAAGGTAACTAAAGTCTCATGTACTTTCATATACTCATCAAAGAGAAAGTTTTATACTAAAAGTCTCTCTAAAATCCCTTTTACTAATCCCAATTTCTCAATCTCATCACAGCTACCAAATCAAACGGGAAATTTCTTACAGAGCGACAGGAAATACGATGTTTAGAATAAGATCAGTTCAAGTTGGTTTGTTCAAAGTTAAATTGTAGTAGGGCCTCCATTGCAATATTTTTCATAA
>JAFIDM010008419.1:20243912-20264076 GCA_023159025.1 Thereuonema tuberculata | reverse complement strand
ATGGTTGGACCCTTTAGCCTACCCTAAAGCTAGTGTAGTTCCCGCCCCCACCGCGAGGAGGTAGGGTCCATGGGGGCTTATTATTATTATTATTATTATTATTATTATTATTATGTTTGTATGTTTCAAACCTTGGGTTTCCCCAGCAAAAACAATATGGCGGGTCAAGGACCAAAGCACATATTGCCAAGTGTAAAGACGTGTGAAGAATGATTAGGAATGTGTGGTTGTCCATAAATTTCCTAACTACGCCTGTTGTGTTGAGTACCGCAGCCTTCTGCAGTTGTGCGTAAGTGTTTTTGTGAAGTCCTAGTGTGCTGAGGCTATGGTGCAATGTGTTAGGCACCAGACCAGTGGCAGACAGAACGATGGGTACAACACGTACTCGGTCCTGCCTCCACTGCTTCTGAAGCTCGTATGCTAGATCGATGTATTCACTGATCTTGTCTGCGTGAGTTTTCTGCATGTTCTTGCTGATAGGCACTGCAATATCAATGAGATAGGTCTGTTTGTTGACCTTATCAACAAGTGTGATGTCAGGTCTGTTGTGATGTATGGTTTTGTCAGTGTGAATGGGGCGATCCCAGTAGAGCTTATGTGAGGATGACTCTAATACGCTTTGTGGTATGTATTAGTAGTACGGGACCGTGTTCTTAATGAGTGAGTGTTTGTGTGCTAGCTGTTGATGAACAATTGACGCTACCCTGATTGTGTCGGTGAAGGTAATCTGTTTGGGAGAGAAGGGAACAGCCTGATATTATGTGTCGATCGTCTCATGCATAGTGTGGCATTTCTTGCATCTGTCGTCGTGTGTGTTTGCGTCATGTAGAATGTGTTTCTTGTAGTTGCGTGTAGGGATGACTTGGTCCTGTATCGCGATCATGAATCCTTCGGTCTCCCCAAACAGCTCGCCACTTGTCAGCCATCTGTTCGACGCTTCCATGTCGACATGAGGCTGGCTGAGTTGTGGTGATGTCTGCCATGGAGTTCCTTACGAGCCCATGATTCACGCAACTGCTGAGTGTGGGTGTTAGAGGTAGTGAGTGTTGGAGAAGGGTTTTCGAGGTCCAGGGGTGTGAGGTGTGTGTCAGCCTTGACAATGGCTGAGTGGAGTGAGGAGTGTTGTGCTCTTTGGTGGAAGTGTTCCCTAAGTGTGTGAACTTGTTTTGCATGTAGGGTGATAAGGTTGACGAGTCCTCGGCCTCCCTGCTTGCGGGGAAGAGTCATCCTTTCCGTAGCGGACTTGGGGTGGTGCATGTTGTGTTTCGTGAATGTAGTGCGTGTTGCACGTTGTAGTGCTTCGAGTTCGGTGTTTGTCCATGGAATTATGCCGAACGAATATATTAGTTATTATTATTATTATTATTATTATTATTATTATTATTATTATTATTACTATTTTATTGTCTTTCAGTTCTCGGTGCGATACAGCCGATTTAGTGGCATTAAGGGTCCAAAAAAGCAAACCTTATTCTAAGCTGTCTGATGGTATGTTCAAAACTGTGCGAACTATACGACCATCTTCAAAATCACTGAATTTTGTGCTGCATATAAAATTTTATTTGGCTTTAACTGTAGATTGATCAAATGATTAGGTAAAATTTTATGTATCAATCCAGTAGCTGTTATAGCAATTGAAATTATTTCTATGAAGTTAAGCTTATGGATCTTTTTGTATTCTCCTGCCAAATTGAAGTATTTGGATATCTTATCTGATTCTATCTTTCTGATATTGTTATGATTTTGGATGGGTGATATCGATTAGGAAAGCTTTCCTTTCTTGCAGACTACGAAGAACTATATCGGGTCTGTTTGCATTGATGGTTTTTATCTGTGTGCAACGGCAAATCATAGTAAAGTCTAGCTCTTAAATAATACCTACAACTCTTAAAAAATAAATAAATATTTAAAAATATGATTTATACGCAAATTTTCGAAAAGATAATTCGACTTTCCTTTATCAAGCTACATGATGAAATAATAATTTATTGTAGTTTGAATTTTGAAATATTTATACGTTTATATTTTTAAGCCTTTTTCAAACAAGGACAATTCATTACTCACCAACCAATTGTCTGCAAATGCAATGCGAAGAAAGAACTCTGCCAACAATCGTTAACAAGCGGTTAACGGGAGATGATGAACAGCACACAAGTCAACTGTTCAACAATGGGCACAAGGTGACAAAGGCAAGTAACGGTAGAACTAAACGAATTCTCAAGCTGAGAAGAAGCAACCAAGATGGCAGCTTCAACGTACGATAATGTATGATGTCTTAAGAAGATACCTGTAACTCTATGAAGAATAGAAGAGTTCAGAAGATCGACATCCGTACGCATATTACTGGATAGCAGAATATCAAGTGATATTACCAGAATTTGTGTGATTCCCGAAGAGTGGAAGATAGATGCAAATTGGAATCCAGTAACGTTCCAAATCTACGACATCAAGATTCTACAATTCAGGTTAATACGATTATCAGAAAGAGTCAACCATGATTGTATTAAAACTAGGAGAAGCGATATTACAAGTGAGAAGATTAAGTCAAGTAAGTAACCCACTACGATATCCTTACACGGACGGGTCAAGAGAAGATTTAATCTTTCAACGTTAGAATCGAGATAGAATCTTGAGTTAAAGTTAAACAAGTAATTACGAAAGAGCTAAAGTTATGAAGACATTAATTACAGTAACTTTGATAAAGTAGAACAGACGAGGGATAACCATATCAACACTAGAAGAGACTTTAATTCTAGATGTAAATTAACTTGAATCAAGCTCAAGTAAATTCAACGTTAACTGTAAATGTTTGTAAATTTTTAAAACGAAAAGAATATAGAAGTTTTCTTAAAAGTATTTGACTTGCTTTGTTTTCTTTGTATATCCTAGTTCGTTATCTAAAGGTCAATCATCTAAAGTAAAAGAAAAGATATTAGGAGTAAAGGCATAATGGATTATTTTATTTAGATTCACGGGCCAACACCTCTTTACACGAATTAACATCCTAAAGAATAAAATAATTTTCATCGCGCTCCTCCACATTTATGTTTTAAGAGTGATGAGGTATTGTTTATGAATTAATATGACTATTAAGAGAGAAGCGATTAGGAGGAAGTTTACACAACAGTTATTCAATATCAACGCAAAGTCTAGTTCTGTCGTCTTCGAGTATCGCTTGTGGTTTGTACATATAGTACAGTACTATTCCTCTATGGATCAAATTTTTTAGCAATTGCCATATGCATTATATTTACAGTGAGATGTCTATTGAGGTATTCCGAATTTCCCAGGTTGGAGCATCCTGCTATTATGGTGATGTATTGTCTCAGAATACTTATGGCACATTCTACATTTATCAGATTTATCCAATTTCTCAATAAATTTCTTATAATTGTTTGTCGTTATCATTTGGCCCTGGATAGCATGAATAAACACTTCTGTTCAGCAAACAGATATCCATCCTTTAGCCAAAGCATCAAAAATTCTTTGTTAACCCTTTCAAGTGAACGGGGGTATCTACAATGAAGCGCTTTAGACTTCCAAGAGTGAATCCTTTCTTGCATTAAAGTAACAGTCTGGGTAAAATATCCATTTAACAAACATATCGGTGTACACGAATGGTTACAAGCAGCAATTGCTCGATGATAATTCCATGATTCTGCTCTTATATTTAAAAAAAAAAACATTTTCTCAGGTTTATCATTTGCTTCTTACAGAGTGATTTAACATCCAAGAGTCCTCTACCATCTTCTTTTCTTGGGCGATAAAAGCGCTCTATGGCTGATTTTGGATGATGCAATCTATATTTTGTTAGTGTTGTTCGGATAAAGATTTTAAATTTTCCAAATCAGTTTGAGACCATCTTATCAAACCAAAGGAATAAGTCAGGGCTGGAATAACCCACGAGTCCATTGCTTTACATTTATTTTTAGATAACAATTCAGTCTTTAAGAGTTTCTGTAGTCGGAACTTCAATTTGTGTGTGATCTATTGTTTTGCTAGCCTATTGTGCTTTGTTTTGTTTGGCTAAATTCCAGATATTTATAGCCTTCTTCTGGCTTCATTGCAGGCAATTGTTGATTTTTGTAACATGATATTAAAAGCATTTGATTCCACTATTATGTGATATTAAGTGTTGCACATTTGTCTAACCCAAAATTCATCTTAATGTCTGAGTTGAAAAGAGATGTTACATTTAAAAGTGATGGAAGGCTCTTTTGGTTATTTGCATACAGTTTCAAATCATCCATGTATAATAAATGATTGATTGTAAATACGGTCTTTTTTTCCTCCATTAGTTTATATCCAAGATCCGTGCTTGTAAGGAGATTCGATAAAGGGTTTAATGTGAAACAAAACCACAATGGGCTGAGTGTATCGCCCTGGAAGATACCATGTTTAATTGAAATTTCCTTTGATGCCATGAGATTTTCATTTAAGTTAAGGAGTTACTTAGTGCGCCAGTTAGCCACGAAAATAGGAAGTGAAGAAATTATTTTAAGGTTATATTATAAATCTGTAACACTTTAACAAGCCAACATGTGGAACTGAGTCGTAGGCCTTTTGGTAATCAATCCATGCAACAAAGATTCCTTTTTTCCTTTTTAACCTGGCCTGTGATAACTGTATCAAAGATTAATTGTTCTTTGCATCCTCGAGTATTTTTACGGCGTCCTTTCTGTTCTTCTACCAAAATGCTACAATGTTAGTGTCATCTCTTCGAAATTAGAACCTGTCCCAAATTAGAACAGCAGAGGTTATGTGCTTTCCATCACGCCATAGGCTGTCGATGCCGCACAAATTTCCTGCTGAAATGATACGTCTCAAACGGCATTAACAATGTAACATTTTTACATTGCTTAATTTTTGAATACTTGTAGTTCTTTCATTTAGAGAAAACTCCTCCAATAAGTGTATTAAAAGAAAAGTAAAATATTTATTTTATTATCTTTTAAGTAAATAATATTAGAATACCTGAACCACAGTTCTTCAAGTCGTCAAATTCAATGTTCCATTTAATTATACGTTAGAATGTAATTAATTACATTTTAAAATTTAATTAGAAAATGTGGACGATTGGAAGGAAATGTAAGTACTGACAATAAAATAGAGATGAACCAGTATATTTTTTTAATAATTACAAATTTATTCAAAATAATCCAGAAATACATTAATCTAATGTTACATTATAAGTAATCAATCATACAATCAACTGAAATTGGGGGAAACAAAGAAAAATTAATGTCAAGTAAGCGTTTTCTCACTGTACAAAAAGAGTCAATTATATTTTGAAATAAGTATACAGAAAAATATTTTATAATAACATTACCAAATTTGCGTAAAAATCAAGAGAAATCGATTACATTCTAAAATTTTAAGGAAATATTATAATTTTTGTATTTATTAAAAAATATGTTTATTAAACTGTTAAAATGAAAATATAACACTTTCTTTTCTAAAATATTTTTACCGGTTAATTAGGCCGAGTCATCCCAGCCTCCCTCTATTAGTGTTGACTGGCCTGACCCTGCCGCCCTGCAGTGTAGTTGACGATGTATACGGTCTTTCTCCTTCCTCTCCTCTAAAAGAAGAGTTCGGTTGCGGCAATCGACCACATAGAATTCTCTTCCCAAAGAAGTACTCAGCAGCTAGCTGAAGAAAAGAAAAGGTCGTAGGAAGCCAGCGGTCCTCATACATTGAATAGAAGGAGTCCTAATCCCGTTCAAAAGAAGAGTAAATTGGCAAGACTACAAGAGATCCTCCTTATACCGCACGGAAGATGAAAGAAGTCCATTGGGCAAGGAGCCTAATAACCGATTGAAGAAGGTTCCAGAACGGGACAGTCAAGGAAGGCAGTAGCCCACCTGACGATAAAATATTGCAGATACGGGACGAACCCAGCGACGACCCGACGGAAGTTACGAAATCTTGGGACGATAACCGAGTAAGTTGACGGCCCAGTAGAAGGGAAGAAGTAGAACAACAGAAGAAGCCAGAACAGATACAGGAAGACTGTCAGAGGAGAAGTAACTTCAAGCTTCGTCTAAAAACTCCAGTCTGGCGTTGAAGAAGTCTGGCATTAGAAGAAAATTCAGCACTTAGACTATTCCCTTATTTTTGGAATATCATTCACTTACATCACAATCATCCTCATTAAAATTTATTAGGTTATCACACCTACCAGTTTTCGTAAGTTCGAAACAGTAGAGGAAAAGGTGTAAAAACGGGCACAGGTGTAAATGTGGGCACCCCCTCCCCAAGGGACTATGGGAGGTGCTGCAGTTTTGCGGCCAGGACTAGACGGTGTCTTTTATTGATATAAGATAGCAGAGAGCAGTTGGAACCTTTAATTTCAAGTAGTGTGGATGCAGCGTCAGTTATTGTGCGAATTGGTGTTTGTTCTGGACTGCAAACCTTTGACAGATACGTGAAATTGTTTTTTTCATGTCCTTGTGGTTAGTTTAAAATAATTTCGTAGTGATATCCGGAAAGCGGAGATCCTAAGCTACTTTTAGAAGCATTGATATTAATCATTGTTTTGCCTCCTCTCATTTTGTAAGCTTGTTATAGTTTTTAATGAAAGTCAAAAATCTAGAATTTTTCCAAAAGAAAGTAACTTTAAGTCAAAAACAAAAGAGGGTGCCCATATTTACACCTTTTCCTCTAACTGTATGTAACCGCTGGACTATCCGAAATAAAGTCAACTCAGTGGTAGCAATAAAATTAAAGGGGATTATATTAAATTAAAGAGGAGTGCGACAGGGTTGCTGCCTATCCCCTGTGCTATTCAATATCTTTTCGGAAGAAAGGATAAAGGAAGCTTTTGATTGCGAAGAGGATACGGGTATCAGTATTGGAGGAAGAAGAATAAAAAGCGTTAGATTCGCGGATGATTTGTCTATATTAGCCGAGAGTGAGGAAGATTTAGAACACTTGCTGAAAAGATTTGGTGAAGCCTGTCTTAAATTTGGAATGGAAATTAACACCAAGAAAACAAAAGTGCTGCGAGTTGCCAGAAATGCTGAAAATGTATGTATTAAATTAAATGGAGAAAAGGTGGAACAAGTTAAGCAATATAAATATTTGGGAAGTATAATTCAGGATGACGGTAAATGTAACATAGATATTAGAGATCGAATTCGTAAGGGTAAATTTGCTTTTTATAACAGAAAAAACGTGTTCACGAATCATATGGATATTGATTTAAGAAAAAGACTTATAAAATGTTACATTTGGAGTATATCCTTGTATAGTTGGAAACTTGGACTCTGAGAAAGAGAGATGCTGAGATGCTGGAAGCATTTGAAATATGGCTATGGAGGAGGATGGAGAAAATTAAATGGACAGACAAGGTTACTAATGATGAAGTCCTGGAAAAAATAGGGGAAGGGAGAAGTTTATTAAAGAATATCAGTAGAAGAAAAAAGAACTGGATTGGTCATATGCTGAGAGGTGAAAATCTCATGAAGAAAGTATTGAAGGGGAAGATTGAGGGAAAAAGACCAAGAGGAAGAAAGAGAAAAATGATCCTGGATGACCTATTAACTACAAGTGGATATCAAGGCCTGAAGGAGGAGGCAAGAGATAGAACGACTTGGAGAAAGAGACATTGCTTGCCATTGGACCTGTCTACGACAGAACACTGATGATGATGATTTAAATATCAATCGGACAACACGATACATTATTATCGGATAAGTGAATAATGGGAAACATATTTAATTGTGCAATTATTACATTCAGTCAATATTAATTCCATAATCTTCATTATTTAAAGTTATTCATTATTCTTACCTTCAATTGAACTGAATAACGAGTTCAATATTGGAGGACCGAGCAAGAAAAAAATTCTTATAATTACAAATTAATTATGTAATGAAACACATAATTAATCATCATATCGAAAATAAAGGTGTACGAAAGAAAACTGAAATACATTAGAAAAGAAATTAAATTCTTTTGAATTAAATTTAATTAAAAATCCTTATGGTTCTTATTTCGTTGCTGTTCATTTTAAATAATAGTGTTTTCTAGACATTGTTTAAAAACTTTCGACAATTGATAGAAAAGGGATTAATTGTACATGTTTTTCCTTCGAAAACTTACTTTCTGTTAATAAAAGTTCCTTGTTTTAAGCCTACACACATTTAAAAGATAAAAATAAAATAAAAATGTATTTACAATAAAAAACGTCCAGACATGTTGCGATCTGTTAACAGATCATCTTCAGTGTAAAACAACTAAACAGTAAGCCGGTTTCTTAAGTAAATCTTCAGAAGATTTACGAGCAAATATTTAATGCCAGTAAATAGTAGTCTTCTTCTGAAGATTTACTTAAGAAGCCGGCTTAGTATTTAGTTGTTTTACACTGAAGATGCTCTGTTAACAGATCGCAACATGTCTGGACGTTTTTTATTGTAAATAAATTTTTATTTTATTTTTATCTTTTAAATGTGTGTAGGCTTAAAACAAGGAACTTTTATTACACATTAAAATAACAGAGTAACTTACTTTCTGTATTTTTATAAAAAAAATTTCATCCAAAATGAAGTTTCCAAATAAATTATGTGGAAACCTTTAACATAAAATTTGAAATGTATAACAATTAATAAATAAATTCTATTTGCACAAAATACTTTAATTTAATCTTCAAAAACATTAATACTTTTTTTTCTCAGATCAAACACAAAGGAAATTAAAAGGCTGTACAAATGATAATTTCTACGGAATAGTTATTTTATTTTTAAATATATTCTTTATTTCATTAATGGAAGAGAAAATTCATTAATTTTTTAAGTAAGAATTTTCTAAATCATTTCAGTCCTCTTTAATTTATTAATCATTAAGATAAACTGTTTTCAATATTCTTCTTCATATCTTCATAATATTTAATATAAAGTACATTAGACTTCATAAAATACTCCTTCATTTATTTGGCAATATTTCGCAAAATTGTAATCATTTTGCTTTCTCAAACCTTCTTTTTTTTGGAATTATATCAACAATAAGTCTGTCTACATTTATGACAACAAATAAGCATCAGTAATTCTTGCAAATTGTTTATCTTTATTCTGTAATAATGAAAAAGAACTTACTGTATCATTACTGATGCTTATTTGTTGTCATAAATGTAGACAGACTTATTGTTGATATAATTAAAAAAAAAGGAGGCTTGAGAAAGCAAAATGATTACAATTTTGCGAAATATTGCCAAATAAATGAAGGAGCATTTTATGAAGTCTAATGTAGTGAGTGCGTAGCGTGGGTTTCAGCCGCCCGGGGCGGAGGCCAGATTCGCCGCCCCCTTATTTAGGTATTTAAATCCAAAAGGCTCCAAAATTTACAGAAATTTACGGATATGTAAATTACATAACTATTAACGAATTTACGGGTTTAAATTACGTAATTACGTAACTAACCCGTTATTTTTATAAAAACTTGGATATGTAATTCTGAATAAGTAATATTCATATATACACTATTCAGATATATCTATTCATTATTCATTGAATTACCACTATATCCTAATCTAATTAGTATAGGTACAAAGATTTTGGTTATTACTAAGTATATAAATATTCCATACTTCTTCTTCAATTCAACTCTAATAATAATAGTAATTATAAGAAACACCTTCATCAACATTTATTACAAAAATAAATGTAATAATATATACATTTACTCAAAAATGCAAATTTTCAAGGAGAAACTTAATATTTAACCAATTATTTCTAGTCGAAATACCAATGTCGTAGTTTTGTTTTTTTGTCTCTAATTTTGTAGAAATTGTTCAAAATAGTTTTATAAATAAATATTTCTTCTATTTTCAATATTTTATATTTATAGCGAATTTTCAATTTTTGTTCAGAAGTTTCGTTTTTATAATTAATGTAAATACTATTAAAAAATTTTAAAATCAATTTATTGATATTATCAATTTGACATTTATTTAAAAAAAATCCAACAATTTAATCCATAATCTAAAATAGAATCAACTAATCTTCTATAAATTATAAGCTTTGCTTTAAAGGGTAGATATGTTTTAAATGATAAAACATATAAGTGAAAGTATGTAGTTTTTTTAACAAAATAGTTATAAGGAAAATTCCAATTGTAATTATCATCGATAAAAACATTTTATAAATAAGGAATAAAATAAGGAAAGAAGGAATAAAAAATCTCTTATCATAATACATCTTCAATTCCTTTATTCTAAATGTATGATATTTATTTATTGCTTTATCAATGAATTTTTCTCGGTAACCATTCTTTTTAAGAATTTTCTTCCTATTTGCAATTTCTTTTATGAAATCTTCTTCGTACTCGTAGCTACATCAATCCTTTTTAAATACTTTTCTATTATATTTCTTTTTATACTCAAATAATGTCCTGATTCAAAATTCTGAAAAAAAATGTGTAGAAAGTTTAAAATTGGCATTGGGTTGTGAATAACAATAAAATGAAAAATATTTTATGTAGTAAATTAAATATGAGTGATAGAAAATATGAAATGGGAATAATTTACAAGATGGATTGTATGAATTGCGATGCATTTTATCTGAGGGAAAGTAAAAGAACGATTTCTTGAACATGGTTACTGTAAAAGAAATAAATTGGTAGAAAAATCTGAAGTGGCGGAACTTTGTATTTAGAAAAAAACGCATTGTATTAATAATGAGATCAAAATTTTATGCGTTGAAAAAGATACAAAATAAGAAAAATAACACTGATATGCAACCATTTTGCTTCAAGAAACTATTTATATTTTTCAGTTCAACACTAGGGGTAAACACAAAAGTCATATCTAGTTTTCTTTCATCAGGTCCAGTTTTTGAGAAATTATGATTTTACGGAATTTCTTGAAATGCTTATTGATGACAAAATTCACTACATATATGCGTACATAATTGAACTACAATTATAATTTTTGGCAATACTGAACTATAAAATATGATAATAAAATATAAATTTACAATTCATATAATTGGATGTGTCTTTTTTGTACTTAGTGTAACCAAAATATGTAAAAATAATATATATTTATTTTTGATATTTTAATTAATGACATTATTACTTTAAGTCCTTTTACCCTCACTTCATATTAAACTTGGAATCATGAAGCAATTTGTTACCAGTCTTGGCAATGAAAGCAACATAATTCCGTATCTAAAACAGAAATTTCCTAGAAAGACCGAGGCAAAAATTAAAGCTTGTATATTTGAAGGACCACAGATACGCGATCTGATGTAAAGATTCAAATTTCACGACCGTCATGAATGAAACAGAAAAATCTGCAAGGTTGTCTTTCAAGTGCTTGACTGAAAACTTTCTAGGAAACAAAAACGATGAAAATTCCGAAGAAGTTGTTGAGGAAATGTTAACAAACTTCAAAACACTGGGTTCCAAAATGAGTGTTAAACTTCATTTTCTACACAGCCACATCAATTATTTCCCTGAAAATCTTGGTGCTATGAGTGAGGAGCAGGGTGAAAGGTTTCATCAAGATATCAAAACATTGGAAACTAGATATCAGGGCAAGTGGAATGAATCTATGTTGGCGGATTATTGTTGGTGCATAAAAAGGGAGTCTTCTGAGAGTCACCGCAGAGCATCAAAATGGCGAAAGATTTCGAGAAAACTAACAATGTTATATCAGCAGAATCTTATATCAGCAGTTATAAGTTTTTTAATACTAGTTAGTTAAGGTTTTTCACTTGTCTTGACACTTTCATAACTCAGATTATCCCATTAATTATTTTTTGTTTTAATTATGAAGTCGCAAAATTTCTTGTTTTTTTTAGTTTAAGGTGTAAATTACAAAAAAAGCTAGATCTGATACAAAAATTCTGAATACAGATTGGGATTCAGGATAGTTGAGCTTACTAAAATCACTTGTTTTTCTCGTGAAGCAGATTGAAAGGTAAAAAATGCATATCAGTGTAATTGAAAATATGTATATTAGAAATATGAGGGAGAAAAGTTTCAATAGAAATGATGGAGTTGAAGTAAATTCTTGTATCGTAGGATTAGCTAAAGAGTTGGTACAAAAATTATATTTAGGTTGCAATAGCAAGGTTGTGATTGATGAATTAGATTGTTAAAAGCATTTGATTATTATTGGAAAATTTTAAACTCTATTCTGATAATTAATTGTTATTAACAACTAGTTAATATTATGTAGCATGTAGTCTGAGATTGCTAAGAATTTCGCAACTTATTCTGTAGTTAGGCTTGAAAAACAGGAGACGATTTTCTTCTTGAAAATTTGCATTTTTTTAGAATAAATATATATTACTATATTTATTTTTGTGTGTTGATGAAGATATTTAATATACTTACTAATATTAAGTAATTACTTACAAAATTGACCATATCGTAAAAAGTAAATACTTCTAACCAGCAGGAAAACAAAAATAAAAATTGTAATACTCACTTGGTTTTGTTCACCACGAATATTAGCGAGAATTAATTCTTTCAAATAAAGAATAAGAGTTCAAACATCTGCAACATCAGTCGTCTCATTCACACTGACTCAATTACACTGCTACAATTCATGATTTTCTTTCCTTACAAAAGAAAACGATATAAAGTAGCGAAAGGGAGAAAGAAACAAAAAAAAAATTAAAAAGTGAAGAAATAAGAAATTAATAAGAGTTGGAAATAAAGCAAACTAATCAAAATAAAAACAAGGGAGAAATTCATAATAAACCTCGACAATATTCAGCGAGAATTAATTATTAAATGGTTCAAATTTTTAGTTCCGATTCCAGGATATTATCATTATTTATTATGAAATTTTGCCGCCCCCAAAAAAGTGCCGCTCCCACTGCGCCCCCCCCCCCACGCTACGCTACTGCTTAAACTGTTTTCAATTAAAAAGAATAAAATACATTACACAACAATTGATCAAAAGTATCTGATAATTTCAGTATTGTTCTGATATCTTTCTTAAGTCACGAAATGAGTATATTTCTGTTGTCATTTTTTAAAACAATTCAGAAAATTAAAAATAGAAAAAAAAAGATTTTCATTTCTTTTTCTCATTTTAATGGACCATGTCGCGTAATATAACTTAGGCAAATTGCGACATCCATGTTCAAACTGAATTTCAAACTCATCTTCAGAGAAATAATTCTCTGCAATGTTCAGAAATGGTCTTAAAATGTGTCCTCTCTGTCTGGACTGTTCAAGTGCAATTATTAAAGTATTAATAAAGCCATTTCTAAGAAAGGGTTTCAGTGATGAAATATGTTCTAACAATTCCTCTGTTTCTGTTTCAGTTAGAACCTTAACATTGACCTCATTTAGAAGATTAGCTTGAGGCATAAATTGTATCTTAAACATCTCAATTTCCTTAAATTGATTTGAGGTTCTTATGATACGTTGAAGACTTTTAGAAATAAAACAAAAAATCTTTAAATATTCTTTTGTATCAAATGACAGAATAAAATGTAAATTTAGAGAAATTTCTCGTTCCTTCAGAAGAGCAATGAAGTTTCCTTTGTTAGATTCATTCATTTCAAATCCATTGGTAAAATCAAAACTCAGCCATTTCAACTTAGGAAACTTTAAAAATATCTCAGAGGAAATATCTAATGTTTTGTCTTTAATTGTTATCTGAGTAGTTGCTTTCGAAGAAGACGAGCTTAATATTCTCCTACTACAAAATGTATTTATCAAGTGACTATCACACATTAAAGTATTCATTTCACACAAAGCAAAAAGTTTCATTGAACTCTCTTCCTCTAAAATACATTTTTCCAATTGTAACGAACCAATATCAAAGGATGATTCAGAAGATAAAATCACTTTTACGTTTCGAAGTTCTATACATTCCCATTGTTTTTCTTCGTTGCATAATTTACTCAAATCAATCACATTCCCAGATGGAGAAGTGAAAGCAACCTGAAGTCGAACCATGGTCTTTGATCTGGATATTGCATTCATTAGGGGAGTGAACTCGTCTTTAGCAATGTAAAAGTCAAATAAACGTAATTCTCGCAGTACGCAATCAACGTTCTCTATCGTCTTAATGAGTTGATGCATTTTAACAGATGTTTTAATTTTCTCTTCTAAAACCAAATGACTCATTTCATTTGATAAATCCAATTTCTTTAATTTTTGTTGTAAAACAATTTCTGATACATTTTCTACATCTTTTGTTTTCAAACTGAAATTGTATAAATGCAACTCTTTCAAATTCAAGCAATTTGATCTTGAAATTGTTTCTAACATTGCATTTTTGGATTGTTCACAGTGAGGGAAATAAATATGAACTGAGTTTGATTTCAGCTTTAAAATTTTTTGGATTAAAACACTCATCTCTAATTGGCTGAAAGGACAACATTCACTTTTATCATCTTTATCATCTTTATCATCTCTATCATCTTTATCATCTCTATCAACTTTATCATCTTTATCATCTTTATCATCTTTATCATCTCTATCATCTTTATCAAATTGACAAGGGAAGTAGATTCTAACTATACTACAGGAATATTCTCCGAAATAACTCGGATAACAGTGCTTGGCAGAGAATGAATGAAGTACATTGATATTCAAGTTAGTCCATTTAAGTTCTTTAGTAAAGAAATTTATTTTCAAAATTTGTTTGAATTCATTTCCTAAAACATTTAGTTTCTTTTTAGCAATGCTTACATCCAAATGTAAGTCATGTGGGTTTAGTTTTAACAAATCACTTCTGTCAAGTAAGAAGTGACTACATTCATGACACAGAATTAAGTAATTAGTCCAATTGCCATAAAAGAACCACTCTGGAATGAATTTAAGAATTTCTATTGATTTCTTTTTTAATAAACCACACAGGAAAGGAATTATTAGTGATTCTTCCTTTTCTACTTCATATAAAAGTTTTCTGAATAATTGATAGAAATTTTTTCCATTCATCAGAAATAACTTATACAAAAAAAAATCCACACAAAAACTCACTAAATAATTTATGAAAAGGTTCTAGAAAATTCTCATCAGGAGGTAATCTTATGAAAAATCCAGCTTCAACAAGTGTATTTCCTTGAATTTCCTGTTCAGTGAAAATTATTTTGTTTTTCTCTATTGCATCGAAAGATTTTTCACCGAATGAATACAAATCGTCAGTTATAAGGTTTGTTTTTCTAGATTTGTCCTCAAAAAAATCTAATCTCCTCAGCACTTTTCCTTTAGCATTTTTCATTAGGAATCTATTTAAAATAAAGTTGATAATTTCTTTGAACAGATCTGTAAGAGTATCAGGAAGTTGATAATGCTGTGGCTGATTTTCTAACAGAAAACAAAATAACAGCAACATCATTGGACATTCGCTCAGATCTGATACTTTATTTTCTATTTTTTCTAAAATGTTATCTGCTCTTTTTGATTCCATGTTCCCTCCAAAGTATTGAGTCACGAAAGCTTTTTTATCCTCATTGGTAAAACCTCTGAGAATTATTTTCTCTGAAAAATTCAGGTTCAATTCTTGTAATATCCCTGTGGGTCTAGAGGTTAAGACTACTTGATAATTTTTTTTCGCTTTAATTTCTTGTATGAATTTGATGATATTTGTTTTCTGTGAATTAAGTATTTCGTCGACTCCATCCATAATAAATAAAACTTTTGAATGTTTCATTGCTTTTAAAATTTCCTCTGTGTGAATTTCTTTATCACTAAGTTGAGTACAATTGTAATCTGAGACAAACCCTTGAACTGAACTAAACTTTAACTGTTTTCTTAATTCAACTATAAAAACAAATATGAAAGAAGGCAGCTTTCCATCAACCCATAACTGCGCTATTTTATAAGATAATGTTGTTTTACCAAACCCTGGCTTTCCTTCAATCAAAGTGTACTTTTTATCCTCATTCAGTATTTCTAGAAGACCATCCATATTAATCTCTGTCACTTTTCTTTCTCTGCCAGAGTCGTCTTCTTTCATGAGATTCAGTCCAATGTAGTTGTGTTCTATTGTCAGTTGCCTATTGAGCCATGGAATTTTTCTCATTTGCACGGACCTCAGCTTCTGTTCCAAGTCCTTCTTTACATCTGTAATAATAAGAGAAAGGCAATTAAAATATTCTGTAGTAATGAATTGATAATTTTTTTATTATTATTATTTATTATTATTCTTTAGGTTTTATTCCTTCATTATTTTTCCTTAGTTTATTATGAAACTAATTTTTTACTTTAAGTAATCTCAGAAATGTAGGGTAATCCAAGCATTTCTCTTTTTGATATGTTTAAGCTTTGATAACCTTGAGATATTCAGCTGTGAAGGCAATTGATAATTCTTTCATTTCATAATTTTTCTATAACAATAAAAAAAAAGAAGGCTTAAAAATTCGGTCTTCAGAGATATTAGTAGAAAATAGAAAAATAAAAAATACAGAACAGAAAAATAAAAAAAAAATCATAATTTGTTATAGATAATGTATAACTCCCATATCACTTAAAGATGTATTCATATCCTATAAAGTTCCTGTAAATGGTTTCTGAAATGACGTATTGTGTTCTTCTGAACAGGATAAAATGTTCACTTCATATTCCAATTATAACTTTTGTAATTCACGATGGAGAAGTTAGTAAGTTAATTATTTAAAAAAAAAATCATGAATTCAAGGTTCTGTTCTTAATTCTTTTTAGCGGCCCCTAGGTTACAGCTTGCCTGCTTTTATGCTGGATGACACACTCTGTAGTGGCCAAACGATTAAAGATATTAGACTATTGTGTTCAGCATCAAAAAAGTAGGCGACCGCGTAAAAAAAAATCAGACCTCTATGACAACCCCCCTGACCCGATAGGGGACCGTTCTTGCTTTTATGCTTGGTGGATGTCACACTCTGTAGTGGCCAAACCGTTAGAGATATTAGAATGAAACCTTCATCATTGTGTTCAGCATCAAAAAGTAGGTGACCACGTCCAAAAAATCAGACCTGTAGGACCACTCCCTGACTTCCCAAGGAGTGTTTTGCTAATAATGGGTTGCTAAAAAAAAACCTGATATTGTTTTAATTTCATTATTATTATTATAAATGTGATTGTTGCGAATGCAAAAGGTTTATTGTCAGTGTTGTGATTGTTGTAGAGCTGCATTATAAATGTTATTGTTGCGCATGCAAAAGACGCATTGTGGCGACATGCGGAAAAACGAGATGCTGATGCAAAGCGAGAAGCTTTACGCTTCGTAAAGAACGGTCTCGCTCAAAGTCAGAGACAAGAGACAGAGAACGACAAAGAAATGCTGACTACGATGTGATCGCTTCCAATAAAATTTGGTTTATAAAATTGTGTTTATAAAATTGTGCATATTATGGGACCGCTTTGCTTTTGACACTTTCTAAAAGCATTAATTGCCTTGTTTACATTTGTAATAATGCGAGAAGGGGACTTAGCAAAATTAAAATAGTAGCGTGGTAATGAACTAATAAGCTATTTTTTTTTCTTTTATTTTTTTTTATTAGTCTTTTTTTATTCCATTTATTTTCCTAAATTTCTTAAAATTAATATTTCTTAAAACTAATATTTTAACCTAAATAGTCTCAGAAATACACTGGTGGAAAATAAAAAATGAATACTCTGAAACAATGGTCCCAGGAGAATAAAATTTTATTCACACATTCTGTATACACTGTACATGTGCACGGGGTAACACGCCTATGTACAGTTAATCTGCGTCAAAAGACCATGTACCTGAGTACCCTTCTCTAGCAGCAATACAGGCCTGCACTCTCGCATGGAGACGGTAGTTGAAATACCGAATATCATCCTGGGGAATCGTGGTCCAAGCACATTCCACCTGGTGGCGCAGTTGATGAAGGTTTGTGGCAGGTGTTGTGGCAGCTGTTGTGGCCGGGCACATACGCTCAGGTTTGGTGATCGTGCTGGCCAGGTGAGTTGACGAACGCGAGTTGAAGAGCTCGTTGGGTTGCATGAGCGGAGTGAGCTAGGGATTGTCCTGTTGTAAGAGCACATCTCTCTGATGTTGCAGAAATGACAACGGAACCAGTTGGATGATGGTCTGGATGTACGCTGCACTGCCCAATGCTCCCTGTAAGACAACTAATGGCGAACGATCATTGTAGGCTATAGCTCTCCACAGCATGATGCCAGTCGTTGGTCCTGTGTATCGCTGTCGTATACACTGTTCACTAGTCGAGGTAGCGCGCGCAAAACGAACATTACTAGCGCTGAAGCGGAACTTGCTCACATCACTAAACACAACACTGCGCCATTCATCCCTCCAGGTGCTTCTTTCACTATACCACTGAAGACGGCCTGCACGGTGGTGAGGCGTGATCGTAGCCCAGCTTACAGCAAACGGTTGCAGCTAGTCCTAGGTGACAAACCCCGGGTGCGATATTGGTGCTGATTTGTTCATCGGTGCGCCGCTTCCAGGCTAACGAGCAACTACACCTTTACTCGGATCACCGGCGCCAACACTGATCACCGGCGCATCCACAATGGACACTTCACTTCTAACGTGTTCAGCGATTCTTCTCAACGACCATCCGACATCTCGCAGACCCACGATACGCTTTCGCTCAAACTTCCTTACCTGCAGAAACTGTGCTCACCTTTGACGTCCTGGCATGTTAACAACGTCCGCCACCACTTTAGTGCGGTGCAAGTAACAGCCGACCAATCTTGCAACTGCTGATTGGGGCTCAAATTGTTCACAGCCAGTACTCGCTTCCTAATTATTCCACAGCTCTGAGCTTTTCATCATCGCATTACCTGCCCTCTACCAGTACCACATGATACTTAGGGGTGTTATTTTAAATTTACCACCAGTATAGATAGGTCTCCAAGAAAGTCTTTGTTATATTTTTAAGCGTTGATAATAATCGATAAATATTCAGATAAAATCATCATGATTAATAGTGTATTATTAGTTTATAATAAAAAAATAATTTAAACTCAAATACTCAAGGATGGATTTCATATATTATTGTCGAATACTTTTTTAAAAAAATCCGAAAAATTCTTAGTTATCTTAGAATTTTTTGTTTTTTGTTTTTATGCTGTTGTATAATTTCTGAACTTTCTAAACCATCGGACAGAATGAGTTTTGACAGCTGATTATGAATTTATCCAGTTATGGATTAATTTAAAATGAGTGCTTAGTGGAATCCTATGACAATGTTTTATTCTGATAGACAGGTCTTATGTAATGGGTGAGCATAAAATAACGTAAGGTGTTCAGAGCCCTCTAGAGAGGAATGTATTGGACGAATCGTAACAACATTCGGTGGACATACAGAGTGGAACATGCGGTTTCGATTTCTAAAAAAAATACTTTAGTACCAAAAGTCGCCAACAGGGGAACATATGGTGCTGGAAAGGTTGCAGTATGTATGAGTAATGAATGAGTAATTACCAAATGAGACAGCAGACATTAAGTTTCGTAACAATGTAGACAACGTTTATTGGTAATTTCAAATAAGGTTCCACACGATCACCATTGTGATCGAGCTGCATGTGGTGCACGACATGTTCCATGGCGGCTCGCAATATATCGGAATGGATTTGTTGAACCTGTAATGTAATTCGATCTTACAATGTCGGGATATCTTGTACATATCCTTGATACACAATGTATTTAAGAAATCCACATAGCCAAAAGTCACAAGGATTGAGATCAGGCGACCTCTGTGGCCATGCTGTGGGAAATGTATGATTAATGATTCCGGTGTCAGAAAATATTGCCGCAACTCACGCTGTACCCGACCTCCGATGTGGGTGGTGCACCATCCTGCATGAAGATGGCCGAATCGAGACATCCACTTTGCTGCAGTTGTGGAACCTCAAAGTTCTTTAATATATCGGAATACCGTACAGGATTGACGGAACCGGTGACTGGTCTACTTCGGTGAGTTTCCTCGTAAAAATAAGGACCGATGATAAACTGTGACTTTCGGCGAGTGGATAAGCATCGCAGACCCATGTGTGGATTAGTCACAGCCCGAATGTAGTAGTTATATGTGTTAATATTGTTACCAGGTGTTTTGTCCGCTCCCCCTGCAGGGCAGTCGACTCGACCTTCCCTGCATACCTCGGCCGAGTCGACCTGTCCTCAGCATCGTGTGCAGCGCTCTGCGCCCATAAAACCAGGCGCAGAACGCCTGAACATCACTTCGTCTCAGCGGCAGGAGCCGCAAAGGTCTCCAGTTGGAGA
>JAFIDM010008419.1:20192315-20214538 GCA_023159025.1 Thereuonema tuberculata | reverse complement strand
GGGGGGGGCCAAGATTAATGTAAGGTTAAGTTAAGTAATTTTAAGTAGACACCCCATGGAAACCTATCTGTTCAACCAAAAAAAACGTTGGGAGGACATACCTTCATTAATTCGGGAGGGGCCCGGGCCAAAAAATCTATTCAACCAAAAAAAAACGTTGAGAGGACATACCTTCATTATTTCGGGGGGGGAGGGGGCCTCAGCCCACCCCCTCTTATATACGCCCCTGCCTCAAACATATTTAGATTTTATGAAAAATATTGCAATGGAGGCCCTATTACAATTTAACTTTGAACAAACCAACTTGAACTGATCTTATACTAAACATGGTATTTCCTGTCGTTCTGTAAGAAATTTCCCGTTTGATTTGGTAGCTGTGATGAGATTGAGAAATTGTTATTAGTAAAAGGGATTTTAGAGAGTCTTTTAGTATATAACTTTCTCTTTGATGAGTATATGAAAGTACATGAGACTTTAGTTACCTTTGCTTTGGAGGAATTAACTGATACGTTGAAATACATCTAAAGATTGTAATGGCTGCAGGAAATAGAACACGTGACTAATATCCGCTGCTGTGACTGCAAATGTGATAAGAGGCGGATATCTTGTGTAGAAATGATTTATTTTTTAAGTCAAAAAATTCAGTGTGGAAGAAGAGAATTTTATAAGTAGATTCTTACCTGAGAAACGCTGGATTTCTTAGTCTGTAATTGTCATTAACAGCAGATGGACATTAATTTCATTTGACAGCAACAAAGTTAAAGTGTATAAATTATAATAACTTCACAGTAAAAACATCAACGCATAGAAATAAGATTTATTGAGCTTTTTTAGAATTTTCGATATCGAAAATTTAGAACAGACGTTTCTTGTTTCATAACCATCATCAGCTGTACATTATAAAAAGTTGACCGTTGAAAAAACGGTAGTCAACCGTCAATTATGGCTGTCGACTTTATGACTCCATGTCATAAACTTCTGTTTTATCACCATAGAAACGGTGAACTGAAATTTGAATTGGCATTTTCAGGCAGTGATTTGTTCTTTACATTGGTTTCAAATTTCATATCACTGTCCGGCTATAATAGTTTAGTAATATAAGTTAATTTTTATTCTTATATTCTTTACGTTCTGAATTTAAATTGCAAATGATTGATTGAAATCTTTGCATTTCTTAACTCGAAGGATGAGCTTCAAGTTTGGACATTAGATATATATTATATTATATTATATTATATTATTTATATATATAAATTAAGAATAAAAAAGGTCAATCAATCAATGCCCGCTAGCAGTCGGTTAGCTGATAAAGAATTAAATTTTAGGAAAAAATACATATAACAACAAATTTAACGTACATACATCATATTAACATCACAATAAAAAACTATTTCTCGGTGTTTACGCGTTTATTGTGATGTTAATTTCATTTGGCTAATTTGCTAATTGCTGCATATAAAATCTCAAGATAAAATTTTTAAATAAAGAATTAGGAAAAAAAAAGTTCGTGACTAATTCCCCATTCAGTATATAATCCAAATGTTTCAACTTATGTAAATCTGAGATTCATTTTCATTTAATGAAATTTTATCATTCGTCATTAGTCAACTTATTTTAATTCATTATGTAAGTCTCTTTAATATATTCTGTAAATTATATTACACTCCTAGAAATCTTTAATATAAACAACTTCTTTAATTTCTCTTTTAATTTATTTTAATTCAGTTCTAAAACCAATTGAAATATTTTTTAATTTCGTTGTTTTATTTTTTTTAAAAGTGTTTTAATTTATGATAAAGAATGGGAAGAGAATAACATCTAGAATATTAGTAAAGAGTTAAAATCAATTCGTATTTCTATAAAATATTATATTTGATATTCTTAGACTGGTCTTTATAAGGATTTTTAACCAATGAATTTTTAATTGTTATACAAAATGCTGAAGAAATGGAAAAACAGAAGACTGTATAGACATAACTTCCTACTTAGTAACTATTCAGGAAATGGAAACAGTTTCTATTTACAGTTCTTTCACTAACCTTAAACAATCTTCTTTTAAGAAAAAAAAAAGTATGCTTTTTTTCAAATATGATAAAAAAATATGATGTACTTTGTTCATTATTAATTTAAGTATATCACTTTTTTTTTGGTACATCACTGCTCTTATTAGTTAAAATGTAAATGTAAAGTATTTAAATTCATTCAGTAAGTTAAAAAACAGGCTAAAATTATTAAAAAAAAGGACTATTCTAATAAAAGTGATTTATTTAATTTTGTTTGATAAAGAAGCAGTTTTCTTTCGCAAAATATGAATATAAAAGAATCACTAGAATAGTAGAAGGAGGCGGAGGGATTATGGAATTGCATTGTAAACGTGGTTGACTACAAAGTGAAGAGTAAGAGCTCATTTCTTATCTCATAAGAAATAATGGATTGCCATTCGTTTGAAGGGTGACTCTTTCATTTATGCTCTCATATTACAAATTATATATTTGTTTAATAATTAAATTTTGTGATTAAAAATGTTATAAATGAATTACCTGATGCAAAATTATAAACACCGGTACTTTTCTCTAATCACAGCTGTTACAATAGCAGTTTAGATGTCGTTACCTTTGATGTCAGATAAATCTACAATGTTTAAATTATGTTTCTGATTACAGTTTAGTACTACAGTTATGCAGTAAATTGTAACAGCTCTTTTTAGAAATAATTAATTATTAGATTTAGAAAAAACTGAGTTGTTGTTAGTCTGTAAAAAAAAATCAAATAAGTTGCAAACATGTCTGTTTTTCTTCTTCCATCAAGAATTATACGAAAAAATTCAAAATTCAAAACTGGACGATCTCTTTTCTTTTTGGTATATCCAGATTAATATTAAGTTTTACTTTCTTTTATGTTATTTCTTGTCCTTTCTAATTAATTAATGATTTCATTAAAAAATTTTTAAACCTTCAATTCATTGCATATTTCAACATTTCATTCCTTTATAACCATTACTTATCTATAAAAAAAATTACTTATCTTGTTATAGTAAAGCACAATTCTTCTTTAGCAGCATAAACCGAAATATACAGATTATGAAATCCCACTCTTCTATTCTAAAGCAGATTTTAGAATATGAATTATCATCTATTTATGTGATTTTAATTAATCTTTTCTGTTCTATTTCTTCTTCTTCTTCATTCCTCTCAGCCCTATTTATAGCCATTTTCAGCTATTGGTCTCTCTCTTGGAGATACAGTCAAACTCGGTTATAAGACGGTTGTTTAAATCACTAATTCGGATATAATGCGATTTGGTCTTGGACCCCTTCTATTTTGGAAAAGGTGTATAATTGTAAAATTGCAAAATTTGCCATATTTTCGCCCAAAAAGTACGAAAATCGATTGATTTTAGAGAATTGCTCGCGATTTGCTACTTACAATTAATACTTACTGGGTAACACCGCTAATCCCAAGATGGCGGCACCAAACCGTAAGAAAACAAAAATATGAAGATTTTGGCTAATATAACCCATCAAAGTGTTGAAAAGGTAATGATTTATAAATATTTATAAAAATAAAATTCTCTCACATCGCTCTGAATGATGTAGGTAATCGCAAAATGACCATTTTAAATCAATTTGGAATCATTTGCGCGATAATAGGGTTCGAGTATATGACATTTGACATCGCGAAGTGAAAAAAGCTCGGGCAGATCGCGATCTTTGAGATGTTGGATCCGAAAGATCGCAATATAGCCGAGTTTGACTGTATTGACCAGCTGGGTTGGGAGATATATTTTGGACTAATTGCCAGGTGTTTTTGAAACAAATACTGAGAAGGTTTTCCAGACTTATCTCAGGAAACTACTATTAAATGGCTTCAAACCGAAAGAGAAAGTAAAGATTCTGACAAACACAGGAAAGAGAATGAAATAAATATCCATGCCGGCACCGGGATTCGAACTCAGATTCCAATTAATTAGCCTCATGAGAGGCTGCCACCTAAACCACAAGGCTGTCTCTGAACGGTCTATTCTATTTATAACAATAAAATTTCTAATTTTTCTATGAACACCTATTGTTAATTTGTACTATTTTAATTTTTATGTATTTCTAAATGTATTTTATGTATTTAAATTAAAAAATTGCAATTTAAAACAAAATGTTAAAAAAAAAAGCTTAGAAAAATCAAAAAATCGAACTGTGATATTTGTTCAATCAGCTGATTTTCTTCTGTTACTTATGATCAGAATCTGTATATCTTCGATAACTGGAGAACAGGGAAAAGGATTCCATTTCAGGGTTCAAAATTAGTGAAAGTTCAAAAGCCATTGTTATTTTGCTTCCTTTTACGAATTTGGCCAACTAGGGACCACGGAACTAGTTCAACCTGACAATGTCAGGACGAAGCTAGTGAAGGTCAAGAAGGGAAGACGAGATTCACACCCCGTCCAGAATCACTCTGAGATAGTAAGTCCAAGGGAGAAATGGACGAAGAAGAAAGAAACAGCCATGCCAATACCGGGATTCGAAACCAGGTTCCGACACATCGGCCACCTGCAGACCGCCATTTAGACAGCTCGGCCATGCCGGAACTGCCCATTTTTATTTTATTCATAATTGTTTTATCAATGCAAAAATAAAACATCATTAGCAGAAATAAGTGATGTTGTCTTTTAAATAAAATTGAAGAAAAAGTTTAAAACATATTTCTCGTGGGTTAATTTGTTTTTAAGAAAATTGAAGAAAATTTTTTCTTTAAAACATAACAGGCGTAGATGCTAGTAGGTCAATTTTACCCCAGCATTAAAAAAATGAATTTATTTACAGGTTAAAGATATTTCCATCCGGTCATCTCTCGAATATCTTTTCAATGGACTGTTCCACTAATGCAGGTGTCGAAGTCAAGGTCATTCATTATTTTGTTACCCCATTTAAATAGATTTATTGTATTGCTGTCCATCTGGGGTAATTTTTACTCCACACGAGTTCTGATGTTCATCTTTCAAATTCTCAGCATATTCTTTATATTATCCGTTCAAGAAAAATGAATCTCGAAACAGTCTGTCTTGGGTTCCCGATACGAAATTCCCAAAATTAGCTCAGTGAATCCCTTAAATGTGTTCGTTTTTATCCTTACTTCCCTTGTTATAGGCCTATAATTAATATTGAAAAATTCTTTTATGTGCCATAAAACATCTTGAAATATACATAAAGCATTTCTCGAGTGTAAAACACAAATAATCTGGGTTCCGAATTTATATACATTGTTAAAAATGTATACAAAATGAAATCAGCACCCTGAACTTCGTCACCAAGCCGACGTCGGCAGATTAAACTTACACGAATCAGGAATCAGCAAATAGGATCACTGGGCAACAGGTTAAAAATTTCATTTTTAATTTCATTAAAGTCTTTTTCAGGATGCCTGATTGATTACTAAGTCTAGTGTCGTGATTGGTGTTGTCATTTTAATCTTAAGATTAGCAATGTAGATAAGTTCGGAACCCAAATTAATTGTGTAATATACTCTAGAAAGGCTGATGTTGTGAGACGAAATTGATTGTGTTTTTATTGTAAATACAGTTTATTTTTACCAATTAACTTACGCCTGATTTATATTATTAATTCAAGATTACATAATTAATAGTTTATTGACATGTTTGATGATAATCTGAACTTATATGTAATAAAAACTTTTCAAAACTTCTCCAATGCATCTCACATAAACAATTGGAACTTGTAAACATTGTATAATTGTTTATTAATTACAGGTTTTTCATTTTGAAAAAAAAAACTCTTCCAAGAATTTTATTAACAAAAACAAAATTTTCATTCATTATCTTTTTTCAGTAAATCATATTTGGATAAGTGTTTAATAACTGTCAAGCCTTCATATTCGATTTCCATTTTAATATGTTTTCATTTAGATAAATAATAAAATGAAGAAGATTATTACAAATTTATTCCAAATAATGCAGAAACTCTAATTATTCCATTACATTAATCTAATCTTTCATCATGAAATAACCAATGACTGGGAATAACAAATATAAGCAATTAATAAGATTGCTTATGTTTGTTATCCCCAATCATTGGTTATTTCGAAGTCAATGGTATCTCGAAAGAACTACATTAAAAAATATTTTACAATAATTTCAAAATGTGTTTAATATAATAATTGTTTTAATTATTTATTAATATTTTAAATATTAATATTTTAAATGTAATGTTTACAATTATTCATTAATATTTTAATTACATTAAACTTGTTTCAGTTAAAAAAAATACGTTTTCGTCAACATTAATTCACTCTTACAAATTACAATTTAATTCTTGTTTTACGTAATGCAAAAAAAATTAATTTAAATATCAAAATTTCAATCTAAAAATCTAAGATAAGAATAATGGGCCTAAAATTAATTACAATAATGTTTCCAATTATATATTTAATCTAGAATTGTTCAACAAATGCGTCCTCTTCAGTTTTTACTAGGAGGTTTCTTCTTGTTTAGAAAGAATTAAAATATATGTTCATAATTGCAGGCCTTTATTACAAAGCATCATGAAAAAGTGAAAAATTTAATTAAGCAAAAAAAACAAATTATTAATTAAAATAATTAAATTGGGTTTAACTTGCAGTAATGTTCTTAATTCATTTCCTGCACAAGTTAAGCATTCCCTCATTGAAGATGTCAGGGACGGTGAATCTTTTCTTTCTGAGCTTGTTATCAAGGGATAAGTATGGCTGAAGATATTAAATAATTAAATATTCATTTTTTTTATAAATTCATTTAATATTTTGAATCTTTTCAATTAAATGACATCTTCACATTTATTAATAAAGTATTCCTTAATCACAAAATTATTTTATTATTAAGTTGAAAATTAATTATATAAAGCCTTCTAAATAACTTAATAGCTAACACATAATTGGTTCAAGAATATCTATTATCGTAATTATATCAAAGGTTTGTTTATCAAAGGCTAACTGCATAAAAGAAAGAAATTAATTAAAGAAATTATCTTAACTGCAAAGGTTATCAAAGGTTTATGGTAGACAAAGCGAAGAGATACGAGTTCCAAAGGTCATTTTGAATCGAAAATGTTCTAAGGCATGTTGTTGTACGGGTCGTAGTTCTAGAGTTAGGAAATGAATAGTTCCCATTAAGAAGTGTAATAAGGTAACGGTTTATTACCAAAAGCAAACCGGATAACAAATGTCATGACTGAAAACAGGTATGATAATTAAAGAAAATGCTGAAAATGGCCGCCTCCACGTTCTAAACATAACAGTGCTCTGCGGATTATTGCCATGCAAGATCATCCTGTCTCTCCTTGTTCTCTTATCACGTCGAACGCATCAAAAAATTTTGCATGTAGAGCGTTATGAGGGGGCATTTCTGTTGCTTAAATCAACTCCTTCACGCGACCCTAAAGAAAATAATCCAGAAGTGTAAGATAGGTTGATCGGGCGGGCCAAGGCGTAGGTCCAGCTCGACCAATCCATCTCTCACCGAATGTTGCGTTTAAATGTCTTCGAACTTGACGATCAAAATGGAGTGGCGCACCATCACCATAGACGTGCGCGATCGTACAATGGTATGTCGTCCAAAATGTCATCAACTTCATTCCGTAAAAATTTCAAATAGCGATCAGCGTTGAGCCGACATGTCAGTACGAATGGACCAATGTGTCTGTTGCCGAACATACCGGTCTAAATGATGATCATCCATTCCCTCTTGAAAGCTGGAATTTCGCATTACGTGAGGAACTGCATGAGCCCAAATATGAAGATTGAGAATGCCCCTTCTTGCAAATTGCGCCTCATCCTATCACAGAATGCGTTGTGAAAATACATTATCGCCTTCCATTTTGTAGAGCAGACACGGGCAAAATATTCTCCATCTTGGGAAATCAGCAGGTCGCAGCTGTGGAACTCTTTGGTTATGATAAGAGTGCTGCAAGTCTTCTCTTAGTTCAAGTCCAAACTGCCAAAAAAGGAACGCTGAGCATTCTGCCAACACATCTCGGGCTAAGTGTTGGGTCATCAGTAACCACGTTTAAAATGACATCTTCAACATTCGGTGGCCTTCGTTGAGGACGTCCACAATCTGCAGTTTGAAAAAACATGCTTTTTGTTTCTCGCAACCACGTAATGACTCGCAATAATTCGAGTTTGGGTGGCGTCTATTCGAGTACAATTCAACGTATCGCCACACCGCAGCTTCGTAATTGCCTTCATAATAACCTACAGCTAATAACATGTCATGTGTATTCAGCGGGTGTGTAGATGGCCATGGGTACAATGAAACTGCAATGTCCTTACGCAGTAGATCTAGTGAAAGAAAACAAAGGCTCGCCCTGTCGACCGGCAATTCACGGGTTTCGGCACCCCCACTTAACACATAACAGTTGGAAAACAACCAAACAGAAGTCAATAACGATAGAGGCTGCATGTGCTGTGTACTATCGTGAAACACGTGCCTTGCACGTGACAGGTGTCTTTCTACCACGCGTATCGTTCAATTGGACGCTTGGACCTAATTCTTTGCAGATGTTATCGTCATTTCATTGTCAGTGTAGTCATAGCCATGTCTGTTTTCGGATATTGCAAAGATAATTTTATGAAGGTGTTGTGCATCGGTACGGTGACTAATGGATCTTGCATGGCAATAATCCGCAGAGCACAGTTATGTTTAGAACATGGAGGCAGCCCATTTTCAGCATTTTCTTTAATTATCATATGTGTTTTCAGTCGACATTTGTTATCCGGATTGCTTTTTGCAATAAACTTTCTAATGAACTGAGCTTTCTTTGATTAGGTACCATTCCAAAAGCATTCATTTCCTAACTCTAAAACTCCGGTCCATACAACAAAATGTCATAGAACATTTTCGACTCAAAATGGCCTTTGGAACCCATATATCTTCTCTTTGTCTACCATTTCCGATACATCCTGTGTATATAAGTGCAGATAATATCCAATAGAATCCGAAGGCACAAAGACAAATTCCTATAAGGAACAAGATACGTACTGTTCCAAAAGTAGTCCTTTGCAAATACGGTGAAAAGGCGAAATCCAGGTTGGGACATCGGTTTGAGAGAATGGTGTTGGTGTTTAAATACTTCAGAGAATCATCTAAATTAAAATAAACTAAATATGTTCGTTTGATTTTTCAAGCTAGAAGTTGATTTTTTGTTGATTTTTCAAGCCCTCATGCACGAAGCCAATTGCATTAGAGAACCAAAGAACTCTAAAGAAATTCTACTTTCGATTACAGAACTGTAAATAATTAAAGTATCAGTTATCCAAAAATAGAAGATTTATTGTAATTGGAATGAAGCTTTAATATAATTATTTATTCAACTCAATTTAAAGTCCTGAATTTATCTTCAGCAATTCCTATGCTCAATTTCTACTAAAACTAACTCTGTTAAAAATAAATAGTATGACTAACCAGCATTTCAGTCTACATCCAACTACAAAGATTTCTCTTTAACAACTTTATTTTTCTCTTTTTCATGATCCACTGCGAATAATACACTTTATTCGAATTGTCGTAATTATATTGATAACCACTTTCAAACTCATCCTCACAAAAATGCTTATCAAGGCTTAGAAATGGAGTGAAAAAGTGTCCTCTCTGATGAGAGTGTTCTATTTGAATACTTAAATTATTAATAAAGTCATTCTTTAGAAATGCTTTCAGATTTGAAATAGACTCCAGCAATTCCTCTGTTTCTCTTTTACTGAGAACAGTGACATTGACTTCATTTAAAATACGCCACTGAGGTCTAAATCGAATTGTTAGAATGTCAATTTTCTCGAAGTGATTTGAGTTTCTGTCGATACTTTCAAGACATTCAGAAATAAAACGAATAATCTTTAAATATTCTTTTGTATCAAATGTCAGAACAAAACCAAAATTCAGTGGCATTTTCCTTTCAGTCAAAAGGGCAATGAAATTTTCTGTGTTAGATTCATCAATTTTCAATCCATTTCTAAAATCAAAACACAGCCATTTCAAATTAGTAAATTTTGAAAAGATTTCAGGGGAAACGTCTAATGTTTCATCTGATATCATTATCTCTCCAGTTGATTTTGAAGAAGATGGGGTTAAAGTTCGGTGATGACAAAATGCTTTTAATAAGTGACAGTCGCACATTAAAGTATTCATTTCACACAAATCGAACAGTTTAATTGAAACCTCTTCCTCTGAAATACATTTTTCTAATATTAAGAAATCAATATAAAGAGAGGAATCAGAAGATATGATTACTTCTATGTTTACAAGTCTTATATATTCCCACTGTTTTTCGTTTTTGCATAATTTACTCAAATCAACCACAATTCCGGATGGAGAAGTGAAAATTACCTGAAGTCTATTCATAGTCTTTGATCTGGATATTACATTCATTAGGTAACTAAACTCATCCTTAGCAATGTAAACATCAA
The DNA here is from genome assembly GCA_023159025.1 of Thereuonema tuberculata. NCBI lineage: Eukaryota > Metazoa > Arthropoda > Chilopoda > Scutigeromorpha > Scutigeridae > Thereuonema > Thereuonema tuberculata. The sequence continues at coordinate 20,204,093 of JAFIDM010008419.1, read as the reverse complement.
ATAAATATAGCCCTTGAAGTACGCATTCAGCGTTTTCTATTGTGTTGATGAGTTGATGCATTTTTATAGTTGTTTGATTTTCCTTTTCTGAAACTAAGTGTGTCATTTCATTGGATAAAATCAATTTCTTTAACCTTTGGTGTAAAACAATTTTTGATACCTCTTCTATATCTTCATTTAGCAAACTGAAACTGCTTAAGAGCAATGTATCCAAACAGTGATTTGCTCTTGAAATTCTTTCAATCATTAAATAAACAGATTGATGACAGTGAGGGAAATAAATATGGACTGAATTTGGTTTTAGCTTTAAAATTTCATCCATTAAAACTGTTGTATCGGATTGACTGAAAGGCTGTTGACAACATTCAATATTTCTATCTTTATTATATTGGCAAGGAAAATGGATTCTCACGACGTCGCAAGAATATTCTTTGAAATAACTTAAACCATAGTGCTTGGGAGAATTCTCCGAAAATGAATGTTGAACATTGACATTCAAATTAGTCCAATTAGGTTCGTTAATAAAGAAATTTATTTTCAAATTTTGTTTGAATTGCTTCTCTACTATAAGTACTTTCTCATCAGCAATGCTTACATCCAAATGTAAGTCTGGTGGGTTTAGTTTTAACAAATCATTTCTATCAAGTAAGAAGTGACTACATTCATGGCAAAAAAGTAAGTAATTAGTCCAATTGCCATAAAAGAACCACTCTGGGATTAATTTAAGAACTTCTTTAGACTTATCTTTTAATAAACCACACAGGAAAGGAATTATTAGTGAAACTTCCTTTTCTATTTCAAATAAAAGTTTTCGTAATAAATGCTGAAACATCTTTCCATTTATCAGAAATAACTTAGATAAAAAGAATCCACACAAAAACTCACTAAATAATTTATGAAAGGGTTCGAGAAAATACTCATCAGGAGGTAATCTTAAGAAAAATCCAGCTTCAACAAGTGTATTTTCTTGAATTTCCTCTACAGTGAAAATTATTTTGTTCTCCATTATTGCATTGAATAATTTTTCACCGACTGAGTATAATTCCTCCTTTATATATTTTATTTTATTACCAGAAAATAAACACTCTTCAAAAAAATCTAGTTTTGTTGTTACTTTTTCTTTTGCATCTTTCAGTACATATCTATTTAGAATAAAGTTGATAATTTCTTTTAATATATCTGTAAAAGTGACAGGAAGTTCGTAATGCTGTGGCTGGTTTTCTAACAGAAAACAAAATAGCAGCAACATCAGTGGGCATTCACTCAGATCTGATACTTTAGTTTCTATTTTTTCTAAAATCTTATCTGTTTTTTGCGAGTCTGAGTTTCCCCCAAAATATTGATTCACAAATGCTTTTTTACCCTTACTCGAAAAACCTCTGATAATTACCTTCTCTGAAAAATTTAGGTTCAATTCTTTTAATATCGCTGTTGGTCTAGAGGTTAAAACCACTTGGAAATTATCTGTCTTTTGAATTTCTTGAATGAAATTAGTGACATTGGTTTTCTGGGAATAAAGTATTTCGTCAACTCCGTCCATAATAAATAGGACTTTTGAATGTTCCATTGCTTTTAAAATATCCTCTGTGTGAAATTCTTGACCACTAAGGTGACTATTATTATAATCTGAGACAAACCCTTTAACTGAACTAAATTTTAACTGTTTTCTTAATTCAACTGTGAAAACAAAGTTGAAAGAAGGCAGCTTTCCATCAACCCATAACTGGGCTATTTTATAAGATATGGTTGTTTTACCAAACCCTGGCTTTCCTTCAATCAAAGTGGATTTTTTACCCTGATTTAGTATTTGCAGAAGATCGTGTAAAGTAATATCTAGTACTTTTCTTTCTCTGCCATCGTTTGCTTCTTTTATGAGACTCAGTCCAATGTAGTTATGTTCCACTGTCAGTTGCCTGTTGAGCCATGGAATTTTTCTCATTTGCACGGACCTCAGGTTCTCCTCCAAATTCTTCGTTACAGCTGTAATAATATGAAAAGGTCGACTTAGCAAATATTCTTAAAAATTAAGTACAATAATGTTTGATAAACTATTATATTTCGTAACTCCTTAAATATTCTTTGAATAATATATTGACAGGCTGTCGACACTACTACTCACTTAACATCTTCTATAAGGATATGAAATTTCATCTTAAAGATATTAATTGAAGTAGTAGCGTCGAGTGAATGTCAATATATTTCTTGATAAACTATGAGTTTTCATAATATTCTTTTCATAATACTCTCTCAGATTCATAAACATCCAAGGAAAGAAAATTTTCATATTTATTAATCTTTATTGCCTGAGGTTATTGACCTGTGAAAGATTGAATGCTTTTGATAATTCTTTTATTTAAAACTTTGTAAAAGGAAAAAAAAAGAAAGCTTAAATATTCAAGTCATTAATGCAAGCATTAGTATTATTAAGAAGAAAGAAAATAAAATAAATGGAACATAAAAATCATAACAAGAAAACATTAATTGGTGGGATTTATAAACTACTTTATTATGAAGTATAAAGATTGTTACTCAAAATGCCTCGATACAACCAACATAATCCAGACCCGATAGTAAAGATGTTATTTCATATTTTAGATGAGAAGGAAAGATTTATGATCGAATCATGTGTCATAAACAATTTCCCATGCATTAATAAAATATATTTTTGAAAGCTTAAGAGATGTATTAGAAAAGAAGAAGAATATTCTTTTATATTCATTACCTAAATAATAATTCAAAAATTCGAGATGGAAACAATGACCCCTCAAAGACTAAAAGAAAGAAAATAAAAAACAAGAACAAAATATGGAATACAAATCCATGGGCAGCACTCCGACTGCCTCAAAAGGTAATTGATCACAAGAAAAAGAAAAGGAAAAAAATTATGAATTGTTGACCTCTCCTCAGCCAGAGCTACTCAGCCAGTGCAGGACTCAAAAGGCACTAAAAAAAAAAACAGAACTAAAAAAAAATTATGAAATGTTTGCTTTTCTTTTCACTCTTTAAAGGGTTTGTTATTTTTTTTTCCATTTGTTTTTCTTGTGATCAAATACCTTAGCCAGGGTAGCCGGAGTGCTGCCCAGGGATTTGTATTCCACATTTTGTTCTTGGTTTTTTTTTATTATTATTTTCTTTGTTTTAGTTAGTGAGGGGTCATTGTTTCCATCTCGCTGCACTGGCTGAGTAGCCTTGGCTGAGGAGAGCTCAGCAAGCTCGAAACGGCCTTCCCAGAGTCTCAGCTCGACTCAAAAGGCATTCTTATTTCCAAATGGTCTTGATAAAGAGGCAATCAAAGGACGCATCAGTAATTTGGAACTGGCATACAGGTTAGTGCAGAACATATATAACAAAAAAGCTCTCTCCTACAATGCAAAATTCAGACACTATACCACAGTTGTCAAGCCGGAAGGGATCTACAGTTCAGAATGCCTAATTTTAAACTTAAAAGGGGAAATAAAGGAACTTGAAAAGAGAGAAAGAAAAATTTTAAGGAAGATACTCGGACCGGAAAAAAGAGAGGATGGTACATGGAGGAAGAGGAAAAATATGGATTTATACAAACGGGTGGAAAAGATTACAGACACGATGCGTAAGAGAAGACTGATATTTTATGGTCACCTCGTAAGAATGAGCGAATCTAGATTGACTAAGAAGATCTTCGACTATATCACCAACTTAAAGTCGACGACTAAATGGGTTGAGGAAACTAGAAGAGACATGGAACAAGTTGGGATTAATTCAGAAGAGATCTGGAATAGAAAAGTGTTTAGAATGAGAGTTAATGGATTCAGGGGGTTCCAGGATAAACAAACTACGAGGACCAAAGTAATCTGGTCAGATGATAGAAGGCGGAAGCAGAGTGAGAGAATGAAGAAATACTGGGAGGAGAGGAAAAGACTATTCATCTAGTCAATTGTTTCCCGTGGTCCATAGTAGGCCAAACTCGAAAGAAGAAGAAGAATGAATGAATTGTTTGCTTTTCTTTTCACTCTTTAAAAGTTTTGTTATTTTTTTTTTCTTATGATCAAATACTTTTTGAGGTAGTAAGAGTGCTGCCCAGGGATTTGGATTCCACATTTTGTTCTTTTTTTTATTATTTTCTTGGTTTTAGTTATCGAGGGGTCACTGTTCCAACAATAAAAGTTTTCTTTCCAAAATTTGTAAAAAAAAATGGATGTTTTGGAAGATTAATGGACTTCTTTATTTTTCTAAATTCAGCGAACTTTGAGGAAATCATGTTTACCAAAGAAATATCTTGTTATTAATATTAAGTTTCTTTATAAAGTTAAGCAATAGTTGTATTAACATTTGAAAAAACTCTTATTTTTAAAATTTTTCCTGGACTCTATGAGCATTGTCTTCATCTTATTAGAAAGGCAATGTTTTATTTCTAACCTTTCATAAGTGTTTCTCTCTTCATTTCATTTGAAACAGGTGAGGATCGTTGGTACTAAAAGAAACAAAAATTTTACAGTTAAGCTTTTAATTTTCTAATAAAAATGATTAAAGAAATTGTTTATTCAGTAGACCAGTGGTTCTAAATATCATTGATTCCAATAGCTGATTTTTATACATGAATAAATGTTAAAAGAATTTTATGAATTTACTATATATCAACAAGGGTTGAAATGATGTTTAATGGATTTATCATTTTTTTCTTTGTTTGTTTTAGTGTTATCCCAAGATTTGGCCTCAATGGTTAATTCTCTTGATTTATTTGGTTATGAATTCTTTTTTAGGAGTCTTAATATATTTAAAGACAAATTGAAAGAAAATGAAAATTGAAAAGAAGACAACAATAATCAGTTAAATTAAAAGAATTCGTTAATATTAATCTCTTTTAATAAAGTAATGGTCCACTACCTTGTTATTATTACAACTGCGCTTAAATATGTTTATTCCAATTAATATCTTTTCTTTTAAAATGAGTTTTTTAAAGATTACATAGTATTAATAGGATCTTTTAATCTCTAGAACTATTTCCAGGCATTGGTAACTAATAAATGGTAGGAGAGAAAAATTTTGAAATTAGTAGTAAAAATTGAAGTATTTTAAAAAAATACCCTTCTACATAAATTATCATTTCAATTATTTGTGTAAAACTAGCTAACTTGTAAAAATACTGTGTAAAATAACTAATTAACTGAAAAACTAAATTGTAATATCCAATGATATTGCTGGATATGAAACTTATTGAAAGTCATGAATAGTTTCAATGGTATTTGCGTAAAACATTTGGATATATGATGTAATATAAAGCCCAAGAAATTCAAGACTTCAATTTAATTAAGTGATGATGATCATTATTATTATTATTATTATTATAGGACACTACAAAACAATGTGTATCACAGCTGCCAGTTCTTTAGCTGGTGTTGGCCTTCAAACGCATCGAATTCTTCCCAAGAATCTAGGATGTCGTAATGTATCGGCGCAAAATATGTGCTGATCCAAGCAGTGCGGCTTTTTGGAGTTGACCGATGGAGATTTTGTCAATATTTAGATCTTGTAAGTGCTTACCAAGGTTTTTTGGTATAGCACCCAGTGTGCCGATAACCACTGGAACCACCACTGCCGGCTTGTGCCATAATCGTTGAACCTCGATTTTTAGGTCTTGATACCGTGTGATTTTTTCCAGTTCTTTTTCTTCCACTCTACTATCACCAGGTATGGCTATATCAATTAGCCATATCTGTTTCTTTTCTATCACTGTAAAATCTGGCGTATTGTGTGCTAAGACCTTATCTGTTTGAATTCTGAAATCCCACAGTATTTTCACGATATCATTTTCAATCACATTGTTTACTGTATGTTCCCACCAGTTGTTTGTTGTTGCAATGTGATAATTTTTGCAGATGTTCCAGTGAATCATCTTTGCAACTGCATTATGCCGCGTCTTATAGTCCGTCTGTGCAATTTTTCCACATGAGCTGAGAATATGATCCACTGTTTCATCAGATTCTTTGCACAGTCTGCACTTTGAGTCCATTGACGATTTTTCAACTTTTGCTTTAATTGCATTTGTTCGTAAAGCTTGTTCTTGAGCAGCTAGAATTAAGCCCTCTGTTTCTTTTTTTAATGTTCCATTCGTAAGCCAATACCAGGTCTTATCCATATCTACTTTTCCTTTGATGTTTTTAAGAAATTGGCCATGTAATTTTTTATCTTGCCAGCTTTCTATCCTTGTTTTAATTACATTTTGTCGATAATCTTGTTTTGTTTTATTTACTTTTAGTAAATTTTGTTTTGTAACTGCAATAAGCATTTGTTCTTGACTGCTTTGAACATAATCTGCCAGTGCATGTTTTTCTTCTTCTACTGTTTGTTTAACTTGCAGTAATCCTCTACCTCCAGTTTGACGGGGTAGGTATAATCTATCAATGTCACTGCGCGGATGCAACGAATGATGAATTGTCATTAATTTTCTTGTTTTTCTGTCCAAAAGGTCCAATTCAGCTTGAGTCCAGTTGATGATACCAGCAGTGTATCTTATAACTGGTATTGCCCAAGTGTTGATGGCCTTGATAGTATTCCCACCATTTAATTTTGCTTTTAATAGCTTTCGGACCCTTTGTACGTATTCTTTACTGATGATATTCTTAACTTGGCCATGCTTGATATTATCCATTTGCAAAATGCCAAGGTATTTGTAAGCTTTATCATTATTGTTTCTAATATTTTGACCATTTGGCATTTCAATTCCATCACTGTGCAAAATTTTTCCTCTTTTTAATGCCACACTTGCACATTTTTCTAGTCCAAATTCCATAGAGATATCAGTGCTAAAGATGCGGACAGTGTTAACAAGTGATTGGATTTCAGCGTCTGATTTTCCATAAAGCTTCAAATCATCCATATAAAGTAAGTGTGAAATTTTTGTTGAATTTTTGGAAGTTTGATAGCCAAGGTTTGTTTTCTTTAAAATCATTGAAAGGGGGATCATGGCAATGATGAACAATAGTGGTGATAATGAATCACCTTGAAAAATTCCCCTTTTGATGTTAACTAGTCCATATTCTTCATTTCCAACAATTAGTTGTGTCTTCCACTTCCTCATTGTTTTTTTAACAAATACTGTAATGTTTTTACTAATTCCTATTGTTTCCAAACACTTTATGATCCAGTTGTGAGGCAATGAATCAAATGCCTTTTTGTAGTCAATCCAGACCATATGTAAGTTTGTTTTTCGTTTCTTGCAATTTTCTAGTATCATTTTATCAATTAGAAGTTGATCTTTTGTACCTCTGCTATTTCGTTTATTTCCTTTCTGTTCTACAGGCAGGATATTATTTGCCTCCAAAAAGTCTTGAATATTATCACCAATGATACCAGTTAACAATTTAAATAATGTTGGCAAGCATGTTATAGGCCTATAGTTTCCAGGTGTCGCACCTTTTGCTGGATCTTTCTGGATAAGATAAGTTTTGCCAGTTGTTAACCATTCACTTATATTTCCACTTTGTAAAATTTCGTTAAATTGCTTGGCTATGATCGGGTGTAGACTAGTCAGATATTTGAGCTTTATTATTATTATTATTATTATTATTATTATCTATTTCTCAATTTTTATCATATTTTCCTCTTTTCTATTAGTCTGCTATTAAAATTTAGTCTCAATCACTGACTCAATAACTTTTCATTGCAATTTTATATTTTTTTAAAAATAATGAATGACGTTTTTAATTATTAAAATTATTACGCAGTCAACTAATTGCTGTATTCAAGTAAAAAGTTTTAACATCATTTCTGTAATTTATAATAACGTAATTGTAGACTTTCTCATTTTTTATTTTTATTTTAATAAAAATAAATTTAAAGAAACTATCTTTGATTTTTCAATTAAAATTACGAACAATCAATGAATTAATTGGCAGAAAAAAATCTTAAAGAATAATATGATCTAACACAAAATACATTTCTTAACTGAAAATATTTGACTTGAAGTTTAGATTAACAGTTGTTTTGCTTAAATCGCAGGTTTATATTGTAGCAAAATGACTTCAATACTAACTGACTACAATTTTACATTGTGAAGAGCATTTCATTTGAATTTATGTTAAGACGTTGTGTATTGTAATTTCTCAATAAAGGTTATTCCTTGTTAAGATAAGATTTATAATTATATATTAACTTCATATATAAAATACTTTCCAATTGCATTCAATGCTGTGGGTTCAAATAACAGCTTCAGGTGAAATTTCACCTTTAAGAATAAAGCAAATGAGAAGCTTAAAGTAAGAAGATATATTTTATATATTTTATTTGAAAACAATTTCAAATTAACGAAATATTTATATGCTACAGAGTTAGATTTAAGCAATATAAGTTGAATTTAATTGGAAAATACGAATTGTTGTTAAGTCCTTCCGCTAAGTTAATATTACTGTTAGCTTTGGTTAAGGATATTCAGACTAAGAAAACTATGGAATAGTTATTCTACATCTTGTTTTAGTTTGTGGTTTTTAGGTTTTGAACTTACAGTGACATTAATGGGAGCTTGACTGTTTCCTATTGTAATATCAGTGTCATGAACGCTCAGATTTTTTACCTGAGAAAACCAAATGGAAATAAAAAGGAAATTAGTTTCAATTTAGCTTTAAACAAATCGTCACTGACAAAATTATACATATCAACAACAACAACAACAACAAAATATACTTTCAGATTGGCTAAAACCCACTGTAAGTTAAGGGAATTTCTAAAATTCTTAATTAATTATAATGGAATGAGAAGGCTAATTAAATGTCATTTAGGTTTAAACTATATTACAATCTTCAATTACATCTCTTCTTAATACTTCTGTTGAATTCAAGATTATATAATACCAAAATTTTGGAATTACTAAGTTAAAGACAAGTATGCTCTAGTACTTAAAGTACTAAATTAATGATGTTTGCTAAGCTTACTATATATAGCTGTCTTTTAGTACATTTATTTAGTAATACGTTTGTATCTTGTGGCCTCTGTAACGCTAAATTTATCTGGATTCTGGATGCTTTCTGAAGGAATGTTGTAGTATAGAGAAATGTATGTGTCAGTAATTGCTTCATGTTGAACAATTACCAGGCCTTGCTGTGAACATCCTTTGACAGATCACTACATGAGAATTGAGGTTTAGTTGGATCACTAAAGCAATGAAACTGAATATTTGGAGATGTAATTGTTTATAAAAAAAAAGAAATAAAATTAAATATAATCCCTTTATATTTGCAAGGGATTCGTAATTATTCTCGAAATGATCATGTATTTTTATCTCAATATTTTCTAAGCGTGTTCTAAGTCTTTAATAGCAATAATAAACATCTTTCTAAATGGGGAAGTAATTCCACAATTTTTTTACGGTTAAAGTCTTTCTTGAGACATTCGAATTATTTCTGTCGTTTAGGAATAAAAAAAAAATGTTTTTGTTTTTGTAATAATCCAACAATTTTCCTTTAAGATAACAACGATGTTTCCTATATCCTTCACTTTATTGAAATTTCTTGTTTGCTGTAATTCTCTAAAAAAAATAACAGTATTTAGAAATCGATTTGAATACAAAGAGAGCGATTTTTCACTTACGTAAACGTTAAAATTAAATTAATATTTAGGCATTGTAAAACTTTAATAATAGATTTAACTTGTTGTGGATTTTAATCAAAAACAAAATTAAAAAACAAGGGTGGCATAAGAATAAATAAATTGCCTTTCAGATTCAATTATCGGAGGGAATCAGGAACGGCCGTTTCGTTTTGCTTTTTTAGTTTTGGGGGTCATTGCCAGGTGTCACGTAAGTTCTTGTCTTTCTGGGTTCTTTATCGGGGAGGGCGGATCGGGCTGATGAGTCCCATGCAGGACGAAACGGCCGTTCCCGATTCCCTCCGATAATTGAATCTGAAAGGCAATTTTTTTATTCTTGTGCTGCCCTTGTTTTCTGATTTTGTTTTTGTAATACTTTGTTCTTAAAAAAAAAAAAAACTTACAGAAGTAGAATGTTGTTGATTGTACTCCCTCGAAGTTGACTGAGATTTGCTGACTGAAGCAATCTAAAAATAATACGTAGGTTTTATTTATTATTTTTATAATATTACTTTTATTTATTTTTAAAATTAATATCAAAAAGAGATCAGTTATCTTTTCTTTATTTAAATATCATTAAGTATTTTCAGATATTTTAAATCCATTGATTTAGTTTTTTACTTTTAATAAACTGTAATAAAAATGAAATTTTAAAATGAAAATTCACCTCCTCTTTTGCGTTTGTTATCTCTTCAGTGCGTACATATAATATACTTTTATTTTCAATATACTCCAGGGATTCTTCGTCGATTTCAGTGTCTTCATAGTCAAAAATTCTAACTTTTTCATTACAATTCATTCCCCATTTTTCACAGACTGAAATTAATAAAAGATTTAGTTAGCAACAAAAGTTTAGTTAAATTTCAGAAAGAAAAGAATTAAATTTCAGAAGAATGTAATATTAAAATTATAGATACAATTCTATCAAAATGAGATCAAAAATGAATACTTATTTTGAAGTTGCAGTTTTTAAAAATCAAAACGCTTTTTTTCCTGTTTATTACTGCAAAAGATGGATTTAATTAAATACCATTCTTTTTTAGACTTTCTAAGTCATCTGCTTTAACCCATTTCTTGTCTCCTTGAGCAGTGTTCAAACCCACTCGGAAATGTCTTGAAGTCATTCTAAAGAAAGAAACAAAACAGGAGATATTATGTTTTTGAAAGCATTAAAAAAAAGTTTTTGCACAAAAGCGAAAAATAAACACAATTTAATGAAGGAAAAAAAAATCACAATATAATGAATCTCTGTTGTTGAATTCACTTTATTGCCTACAAACATTATACAGGGAGTAACTGAAATGTGCTGCCAAACTTAAAGATTGTATTCAATCATGCAAAACAACGAATGAATGTCATATAAACATGGGTCTGGAAATGCTTTATTTCCAAGATATGAACAATGCAACAATACAGAGGTGTTGGCAGTGTACACTAATGCTTTAAGATAACCCCATACGAACAAGTCCAGAGGGTTTAAATCAGGGGAACCAGCAGGCCATGCTGTTGGTCCCCCTGTTCCAATCCAACGGTTAGGATAACGTTGGTTCAGAAGTCGTCGGGCTGTATCGTTTCATCGTTCCTATCTTGGAAATGACGCATTTCCAGACCAATGTTTATACGATATTTATTCGTTGTTTTGCATGATTAAATACAACCTTTAAGTTTGGCAGCATATTTCAGGTACATCCTGTATGCAAAAAGTATTCAGACCTTGGCTATCGGACGACTCTCGTCTTTAACTCCCTGTGTGTCTGTCTCAGATTAAATGCCCAAAAAGATTTTGCAAAATGTAGTTTTCTTATTTTTTAATTTAAAAGAGTCTTTGGTAAACAATGCACTGCTGTCTTTAGACTTACTGTATACATATAGCATATGGCCATATGCAGCCAGAAGGAATGAAAGAGAAGAAAAACTGAACAAACACAAGAAAGGAAACATACAAGTCGGCCCTTGAATCATCAACCTGATGCAAACAACAACAAACATAACATAAAAGTTAGTAGGCACAGTTTAGACTGCATGGCATTGTAAAATGTAACAATATGATAATATCCATAAATAAGAAAACGCTACATTATAAATTTATTGCGTAAATGTTTACAATAAATTTACGTTTGTATATTTAGGCTATAGCTTTCAATATATATTTTCTCAAAAGTAAATATGTTTTATGTTAAAATTCCAAACAAATACAAACTTCATCAACATGTCTTCAAT
>JAFIDM010008419.1:20171244-20191915 GCA_023159025.1 Thereuonema tuberculata | reverse complement strand
GTTTGTATTTGTTTGGAATTTTAAATGATAATGAAGATAAAGATATGTTTTATGTTATCTTATTTTTCGAAAGATATTCAAAAATGCGCTCTTTTTTAATTTGATTTCATTTGATCAGCAGCTCTTCGTTGCAGTATTGAGAAAAGCACTACAAAGGAAAATTGTTGTTTACTTTCAATATGTTCATTGCAAACTATACAGAATTAAATTAGAACCAGAACTCCTGTTTAGTTAAAAAAAATATTTATTTCTTCAGAAATTCAATTTTGTACACAGCCTTCGAGCAAAACTCATTATATAACAAAATCATTATTATAGAAATTGTTATCATTCATCTAATTTTATTCTATACATCAGACTGTAATGGAAATTTATTTTCTTCTTTTTAATACATTTGTAAGAGCAGTAAAGCTATAAAAGTACAAAACTAAAAGTACAAAGACTACAAAAAAAGTTTAATAAAAGCGTAAATTAAAAATAAGAAAAATAAGAATCCCATTTTTGAATAAACTTAAAAAATATCTCAAAAAATAAAATTAATTAATTTTGGTTATAAAACTTAATGGATTGTTTTCAATTTTTTGTTTATTTTCTTTTTTAATTTTTTCTTTATTTCCGCTATTGTGAAAATATTTAAATACAGCAGTATTTAATGTTGTTGTTTGGAACAACATTTGTTTTGGTTTAAGGATTGAAATATAATAAGATTCAATGGTCTCTCGCTTTTAAATTTTTTGCTTTCATGCTGTATTATAATTGGCTATTGGAAATTAGCTGGATGATTGTTATCGTAAATATGCTGTGCGATGAATGTTAACTTTAGAGAGCCCGTCTTAACTGCTTTCTCTGCCTTTGGTCAAACCAACATTTCTTCCAAAAACAACTTCAGAGCATTCCTGATTGGATGGAACTTTTATTACCTTTTCTGTTTGAAACTGAACCACTTCATTATGCGACAAGGGAATCGCATAAGATTCCAAAAGCTCTCTTTGTTTCCGTGATGTATTTTTAGATTTTTTTTTAATACAATGATTTTTTAACAAATTTTGGTATATTGGTGATTTCTTATTCAATTTAATGCATTTTTAAACACACGTTAAACTTTTACTTAATAGTGACAGTTAAAAGAGACAGTTCTCACAAAACTGTTCTTTCTAAAGCAGGTATTCCTTATTTTTGTCATTGTTTAATCTTTACTTTGTTTGATATATATTGCATAAGAATGGCAGGCAGAAAAGACTGGCAAACCTCATAAAGGATACAATGTTATATTAGTTTCGATCGGACCTGCCGATCTTTAACAAGTGAAATTTCAACAAGATATAAGCTGCTTATAACAAGAAATTTGACCAATGGCGAGCGAATGCAAATGTTTTGTCCCTCAACGTCCTCTGGTGTCAGGAACTGCAGGTCGGCAACTGACCAACTGTCAGTCATTACCCTTTAATTCAGTCATTATTTTCAATGCAGTATTTTAGTTTCAATAATTCCTTCTACAAACAGTCGCATGGTTTATTTATGGGTTTAGCTGCTTCCGCGGCATTGGCAGAATTATGTATAATCTACATTGAATATCAAGCATTATAGATTTTGTATATGGGTCAATCAACTATTCTTTGTACCTAAGTTTGTCCCGAACACAAATTTAATAAATATTGTTTTTGGAAATAATTATTGGACTTTACTTTTACCCCAAAGTATTATTAGGTCATTGATCAAAAGCTTTAGAGTGACCGATGTTAGTTTAATTATGAATATTTTAATATTTTTACAATAACTTAGGAGACAATTTTTCCCCGCGAGTGTTTGGTTTCCCTGTTACTTCAGAGACTTCGCAAACTCCCAAAGCGAATGTTTTAATACAGATTGCTATTAAATATACAAAATATAAGTTAAATAGTAGTAACTGATACTAAGGATAAGCGACAATGACAGGGAAAATTGGGCTGTTTGTTTTGTTTTGTCCCGCAGGGACAGTAACGTAGGTGACAAATTACCGCCATAATCTCACTAAATAAAGCAAAAAATTGCTCTTCAAATTAAAAAAAGTGCTCTGCACGTTATCTTAACTAAATCTTCATTCACTAATCGTTAAAATGTGCTCCATGGGAAGTTAGATTTTCGATTTTTGTTTGTTAGAAAATCACTATGGTTAGTACAAAGTTTAGTACAAAGCATAGTTGATTGACTCATATAGACATGTACAGTATATCGCAAACCAACAGCGAGATTAACTCTAAATTTTGATTCTGCAGGCCCATTAAGCTACAAAATTAGCATCGTCCACATGGAAGTAAATAGAACATTCAAGTTATCTAGTTTCTTACATTTATTTAACATTGACCTTCAAAAAATTAGACAGTTTCTTCTCACTATTAATTACCCGCCTTCTTTTATTCACACATTCGGTTGATTCTGCAGCGTATTTACACCCCTCCGCTAGTCTCGTCTCCTCCATTAGATAACAGGGTCATCTATGTTACTATTCCATATCATCCTTTGCTGCTTCCGGTTATCCGGAAAAAGCTTAAACTTTTATATATTACACTCACTTCATCAGTTAGGTCTACCCTGGCCATTGCTGTTAATACAAGAATAATAAGTACTGCTCAAACCAATCCCAAGGGTGTTGTTTATGCCATTGCTTGTAGGGGTTTCCCTTGTAAATATATAGCGAGACTCGCCAGCCAGAACTGCGGCGGATGGTTCAGCACGCCAACGCTCTGAGAATTGGCGATTTCAATTATTTAACAGCATTTCATGTTCGCGAAAGCCGACATTCCCTTAACTTGTAAAAACCTTTCATTTCATTCTTTTGTAAATGTCTCTATTTATATTAAAAAATGAGTCTCTATTTAAATTAACAGATCCAGATTGTTATAACGATTCCATTTCAGTCAAAGCCATTTATCAGGCTTTCCACCTAAGCATAAAAACATCCATTATACATTGTACTATCTTATCTTTCATTTATCCCCGTTCACTTCAAGTAGTCCAAATACCCTCCCCTCCCCTCCCCAACCCCCTTCCTTTTCATTAAAAACCATTTTTTATTTTTTTTATTAGATATCGAGCTTGCATTGGTGTCCTTTGAATTTGTAGTAACATCAGCAGCCATATTCATGTTGTACATCTCACTCCTGTGGGGATTCACAAAGATTCACCAATTTCTCTGACGTTCTTCTGCTCATGTCTACACTGACGGTTGGTCAGTTGCCGGCGTGCAGTTCCTGACACTAGAGGACATTGCAGTTCCTGAAATGAGTTGTGGGACAACACATTTGCATTAGTTTGTCATTGGTCAAATTTCTTGTTATAAGCAGCTTCTATCTTATTGAAATTTCACTTGTAAAAGATCGACAGGTCTGATCGAAACCTGGTCGTGATATTAAGATTTTAATGTGCTTTTTGTTTTTTAATGTGTCTGGCCTTTTTTAAAACTATAACATATAATTGTAATAAAATCTTTTACGTGTGTTGCTAAAATTGAAGTGATTAAAAAGATTACACACATTAAAATAATATGAAAAGGTTTTGAAAGCAACATGTTTCATCCCACGTACGTGGATGTTTTCGGGCGTTACCCGAAGACATCCACATACATGGGATGAAACATGTTGCTTTTTAAACCTTTTAATATTATTTTAATGTGTGTAATCTTTTTAATTACTTCAACATATATTTGTATTTGAATATATCTTAATACAAATGAGCACTTGAAGATAGTTAATTATATTGCTGAATGTTAAATATCGTTAGAAAAAAACATTACAATTTTGGTGAAAATATTTAATAAACGAATTAATGTTTTGATATGAAAATAGTTTCCAAGTTCTAAAGAACAGACCAAATATAAGTTGTTAATATTTTTTTCCTTAAATTAATATCTATTTCTTTACTTGTCATTAAGTTTTGTTAGTTCTAAAAGTCTTAGCATTGCTATTCTAGTTTTTATTTCCTTTGTTTATCTACAATTCTGTGTGATAATTTGTACCAGATAACAGAAACTTATTACTTGTTCCATTCTTTATCTTTGTGTAACTCGGAAAAGTGGACACTTAACACGAAGGAAAATAAACATTTAGAAGCTTTTGAAATATGCTCTTACCGAAGAATGGCAGTAATGGACTGGACAGAAAAAAAGACAAATAATGAGGTATTAGGAATGATTGATGAAGAACAGACTATTTCAAGTATAATTTAATGAAGACGAATAAACTGGCTGAGACATAAATTGAGACATGAAAATCCTATACACAGAGTCGTGGAGGGGAAGATTCCAAGTGAAGGCAGATGAAGAGGGTTACCTCGTAATAGTTTAATTACCCAAACATGAAAGAATTTAGAAGTGAGAGGCTTTGTGGAACTGAAGAGGATGACAGAGGATAGAAACAGACGGTGGAAGACATCATGGACCTCATCCCAACTAGTCCCCGGACTGATTCACTTATCAATCAACGAAAATAATTACTAATTTTTCATTTTTGGTTTACTTTTGAAATTATAGTGATTTCTTGGTCTAACAATTTTTCGTATCATTTGGTGCTAGAATTTTCATCTGATTTTCAAAAATCTCTGAAAATACTTCATAGAACAAAATGAAACTTTTCAAATGCAGTTTACAAAGAAGTTTATGTTAATTATACACTTAATTTATCAATGCAAAAGATAACTAATATGAGATTGCTTACCTGAATCGATTTAATGCTCTAACAGGGATGTGGAAGGGAGGACGTTTTCCATTATATTCATCTATAAGAAATCAATACATTTTCAATGGAGCACCTACTAATAATGTTGGTGTTCTAATAGTGTTCTTAATGGATTGACTTCCTGAGATATTGGTTTCCACAGCCTTATCAATTCAACCAAATGTTATCAATACAAAGTTCAGTTATTCTTATCAACTACCGATAAATGTATAAGGGTAAGTTATTTCTTTTTAGGAATTAGAAAATTATCCTTAAGGAAACAAATTTGAAGCATAATATTACAATAGAACAATTTCATGAAAACTGCAGTTCTCTTTCAAGTACTGAAAGGCAAACTATAACATTCAAAAAAATAAATATGAATCGAAAGGGACTATTTTTAAATCATAAAAAATACAAGGTATCCATAATTAAAGTTCTCATTTCGAAAGGCTGTAACTGGAGATCCAGTCACCGGGAACCTTCATATTTCACATGAGGACGTCCGCAACGGGATGGGATTTTGGTTGGACCAAAAAAAGTTTAATTCTTAATAGACACTAGGGCGATATTTGGCGCTGCAATACTGTAGTGGATGCACATGATTCGTTTTGTATTACTCAAGTTTAAGTGTATTAAATGACACTCTAATTGCTGTGATTGAGCATGCGCTGTTGCAATTCAATACGTTGCCGATTTCGATTGAAACCATATCGAAGTTCATGAAGTTTGATATGGTTTCCCCCGGAATCGCCAGCGTATTGAATCACAACAGCGCATGCTCAATCACAGCACTTAGAGTGTCATTCATAATGTTGTGAATATGGCAGGTAATATTGGCCACCCTAAGTTGGCTAGCTGTTCTTGATAGACAAGATTTTTGAGATGCCCTCACAGCTCAAAAGTCGCAAGTGTTGAGATCCCGCGAACGTGCTGACCACGTTGTTCGAAAATTGCTGATGATAATTCATGCGTCGGTAAAAGTAGCCGGAAGCAACAGCTTGCTTCAGGGGCCACATCCTGCATGAAAACCGTTGCATCCAGACATTGAAGCTGTATAGCAATCACCTGGTTGGCTAACAGAGATGCAAACCGCTGGCCGGTAACAGCACAAGTAACGGAACCCTCAGGACCGAACTCCGACGATGGATGAAAGGAAAGAACGGAAAGAAAGGTCCGACGGTGGATGTATATGTGAAACCACACCAAACGGTGACCTTTGGTGAATGAAGTGGCAACTACCACAAGACGTGGGTACCCATATTCTGCAGTTGGGCATATTCACACAACATGCAGATGGAACCTGAGCCTGGCAGTCCACGAAATGTTCCATGGCCAGTCGTCTTCCAGGTCAGTTCAAGCAAGAAACTGCAGGGCAAATGTTTCACGTGCATCTCTGTCGGGAGTAAGTAACTGCTGAACATTGTAAATCTTGTAAAGGAACCAGCGCAAAATTTATTATAGATCTTTGTAAACACTCCTTACGGGTTTATCTAATGATCGTGCAACACGCCGTGCAATGCTGCTTCTCACGGCATTTTTCATCCTTTCTTCCTCCACCGATTTGGCTACCATCTGCTGCTCGACAGTTTTCCGTCCTTTGCTTGGCTTCACCTGTAAGGAAACTGTCTCTTCAAATTTATGGATCACTTTTCAAACACCATTTGCGGTCATAGGGCCAGTTTTTAGTTCCTTTATTGTCCCTAAATGTTGTTAAGGCGCAGCTGTTATTTTGATAAAACAGCTTCACAAGAAGTGCATGATCCGTTGGTGGCATTGTCATTATGCACTGTTATGAATCATTTTCTTACCTTTTTGCTTTTGTAGCAGTTTTCAATCACGTGTGTGGCAAGTGCATTTGTCATTAGCGCCATATATCGCCCTAGTGGCCAACTTCAAAAGTTTTTTTTGTGGGGAGGGGCCAAGCAAAATTCAATTGCCATTGGCGTGAAAGATGAAGTTGTTTCGCTGTGAACTTTAATTAGCAACGCCTTGCATTTTTTTTAAATAAATAAAATAACCCACAATATGCAAACTAAAATTTTAAAAAATTTAAAAAAAGTTTTTATATGAGGCTGAAGAGAAACTACGCAAATGTCAGTCTGAAAAACCGATTCCTTGTAAATTTATTTTTTAACAAGTAAAAACTTTTTTTAAAATTTTTTTTTAATTTTTTTTTTAAATTTTAATTGTGTTGTGGGTTATTTCATTTGCTTAGACTATTAATATAATTGGCATACGTAAAATTAATTCCTAATATTGAATTTTGAACAAAATGAATTTTGAAATGCAATTTTCAAAGAAGTTTACGTTAATTTCAGACTTAAGTTATCAATACAAAATGTACATTAATAATATGAGATTGCTTACCTGAATTGATTTAATGCATTAACAGTGATACGGAATGCAGGAAGTGTACACGAATATTCATCTAGATGAAATAAATACATTTTCAATGGAGCATCTATTAGTAAGTGTTCTAAATGGACCATCTCTTTAAACATTGATTTACACACGCCTTATCAAGCACAGTAAAAATTCAGACACTCTTATCAAATATTGATAAATGTTGATAAAGCATTCCAATAGTGTTTAAAAGATTAACAAAAATTGAAAGATTTATAATTTTTTCATATTTTTTTGTAATTTATCACTGGGTTTATGAACTATTATTTTTTTATTGGGTTTATGAACTATTGTTTTTGTTTGAATACTAGAGATTTAATCTAATTCATAGAAATTCTTCAAAATGTTTAACGGAATAAAATGGCTTTAAAATTATTTTTAAAAGAAGTTTATTTTAAGTGCGAATTTTAACATGTGTAAAAATAGATTAAAAATATATAGGAAGACCTACAAAATGACTAACTTAAAATGTTAAAAGTATTTTTACGTGTGTGAATTCAAGTAATTTAGACTAAAATGACAACACACAAGTCAAGAATATTTAAAAAGATTATAAAAAAATACTTAAAAATTCCAGGAGCCTTTGCGGAAAACCCCTCTTCAACACCTGTATCTTTTTATAATCTTTTTAAACGTTCTTGACTTGTGTGTTGTCATTTTAGTCTAAATAACTTAAAATAGAAACAAAGTTAAAAAGACAAGTGATAAGTTTCGGAGTCCATTATGAAGTTTATTTTAATGATAGACTACAATTGTCATTGCAGAGTGTACATTAATACCTGATTTCTTATCTGAAATGATTTCACTGCATTACAATGGTGCGGAAGGTGAACTTTTTAAGTACATTCATCTTAATGAAATAAATAAATTTTCAATTGGAGTCATTCTCACGAAAAGGGAAGGAGCTTAGTTTCAAAACCCGCCATTGCCAAAATTAAAAATTTTCGGAAAATAGAAAAAATTGTAACTACGTTGTTACTTCGAATTTACAAATGAACTTGTTTTTGTATTGTAGGTTATAGGAAAAAGTAGTAAGGCAGTTTTTGAAGTTAAACAGTATGAAAACGGTCGGTTTTGATTTGAACTTAGCAAAAACTCCATTGGCTCGGAATTTGCAATTTTTGGAGATGGCGGGTTTTGAAACTAAGCCCCTATTTTCCACTTCTGATGTTTGTATTTTTTTTTGAACTTTTGCTTTATTTGTATTTTTTTATTATTGTATTTTTTAATTCTACCATGTTTTTCTGGTACCTTTTATGGTTTATGTAGAGAATCCGATGCTAGCAATAAAGTTTACTAGGTAATTTAAAAAAAATCTTAAAGTAAAAAAGTTTACTGGCACGGAGTTTGATACGTAAATTCCTTGGAGTTCTTCCAAAGCAGGAAGAACATGAACACTTCGTTATTTATTTTAAATTTTATTCTAAATTTTTTATCAAGCGCTTCTAACAATTATGTTTATGAGATTTGTTCTTTATATTTATTTTCACTTTTACTGTTAATCCTCAACGGAGTTTCCAAACAAAATTTCAAGGAGTTGAGGAATCATAGGAAAACAATCTTTTCTTTTTCCTTTTAGTACATATTTTTGGTTTGCTAAGGTGTTTGTTTATAGGGAAGGGGTAATTACAATACAAATTGATAATAAAAATATGTAACAATTTTATAAAAAGTTAATGAAAGCCAGAAGATACTTTTAAACATACATATAAAGAAGTTATCAAGGATATTGCTTAATTGGTGAATAACTAGAGTAAAATAAACTAAATTCTGATATTATGTTTTATTTAAAGAATAAAAGTTATTAAAAACCAAGAACATATAATAATTTGTTATAGGATTTCAACAAGATTGTTTAATTTTTTTAGATAATCATCAAATATGAAGGTATTTACTCCCAACAGTGATTCTTCTTCTGAAAGTATTTTTAGAGAACGTACTTTCAGAAGAGTAGATTACTGTTGGGAGTAGATATCTTCATATTTCATTTTTTTATATGAAGGTAAAATTAAATAAATAGCTAAGTTAAGAGCTGACAATATTTTCACACTGTTTTTACAAAAGCAATATTTTAACACTAGCTGGGTACTTTGTTATTTAAATTGAGAAAAAGTCAAAATTGACCCTTTAAAAGGCACCATCTTGGAAACCAAAATCTTTTTTCGAAAGATTTTGTAGCGTTTTGTTTGTCTTAAAAAAACTCTGCATTTTATCCATTTACATGACCAATCTATCTCTTATAGTTTGGTCACAAAATTGGAAAAACGTAAAGTCTTATGACAATGACAGACAGAAGAACGCTTTTATAGTATAAGATTATTTTCCAGCCATCTATTGAGCAAATGAAGCCCTAACATTTTCAGGATTTTTGCTTTTCTTCATGTTCTCTTTCACTTGAGCTGCAATAGCTTCACTGAAGTTCCTCCTGACAAGTTTCTGACAAGTTTTGATCCCTTGTTAGTTTTTTAACATTACTCCTTGGAGAGTCTTCACTCTGTGTTTGCATCTTCAATCTATAGTATTTTGTATGTGTCAAACTTAGTTTTATAATTCGTGAAGTGTTCTTCAAGTTTGTTTATTTTCCTGTATGCCTTACCTCCATCTTTCCTTACTTTCTTTTGCCCTGAAACTTACGCTTCTTGGATTTGATACAGTATATTTTTTATTATTACATTTCATCCTACTTTCTTCTTTCCTTTTATGATATCTTTCTCTTTCCTTCAAATTTTCTTCTCTATAACGATCTGAATCACTTTTTACTTTTGTTCTCCGACTCTTCTCTCTTTTCCTCTTCTTTCTAAGTTGGTCTTCTGTATATTTTATACATTTTTATATATTTAGCGTTCTCTGATATTTTTTTCTTTGTTGTTACCTTTTTTTTGCCTGTGAAAAACAGTAACTATTGTCCTCCCAATGAGAGATGGCCGCCCTGTTTTTGTGAGATCTGCGCATGTATGATCGATTAGTCTGGTCAGGCACTTCCCGTCTGATTTTATGACAGGACGCCGCCATTGTGCTAATCGCTTGTTACTTTGCAAAAGAGCATTGTATTTATAAATAATATATATTTATTTATTTATATAAATACTTATTGTTAGCAACTGGTATTGAAATAACGCTAAATAGTCGAGAGAAGTTTTAATTTGGCGTTATCAAAATGTCTTTCTCAGTGAAAACAGACGACGGCGTCCATTGTGACAGGAAAACATAATTGATCAGCTACCGGAAGGGCTGCGCAGTTCAAACTTCCGCCGACCAACTTTCATTTTGAGGACAATATCTGATTCTCGATAGCTTTATTTGAATATGATAATGTAAATGCATTTCAAAAGTAATTAGTTTATCTGAATATTGTCTTAAATTGGATATTTCATGACCATTTAATTTGAGTAATACACCAAAATTTAAAATGAATGTGATATATTCGTCGATATAAAGCATTAATACAGAAGTAAAACATTTACATCACAGGAGAAAGAAACCTGTAAATCAATACCATGGAATTTGCATCAACTCCCTGGTGCCGAAAATGCTATTGAATTCCATGGAGTTGATGCCACGAAGTAGATGAATTTATGCTTAGTATGCTCTGATTAGATTAATTTTCAGGTTATGTTGATTACACTTAAAATTAAACATTAATACAGATAATTCTTGTATATTTATTTTACAAGCAAAAACGGATTATTTTAAGATTCATTTTATATGTACAAGGAGTTGATGGGTACTCGCCTGATTAAGAGAAATGTAATCCCCAGAATCCAGCACAAAACACCATTACTCATTTA
The DNA here is from genome assembly GCA_023159025.1 of Thereuonema tuberculata. Classification (NCBI taxonomy): domain Eukaryota; kingdom Metazoa; phylum Arthropoda; class Chilopoda; order Scutigeromorpha; family Scutigeridae; genus Thereuonema; species Thereuonema tuberculata. The sequence continues at coordinate 20,181,030 of JAFIDM010008419.1, read as the reverse complement.
TAGTAAAAAAATGAATGATGGCCGCCCTGTTTTTGTGAGATCTGCGCATGTATCATCGATTAGTCTGGTCAGGCACTTCCGTCTGATTGTAAGACGGACGCCACCATTGTGCGAATCGTTTGTTACTTTGCAAAAGAGCATTGTATTTATAAATAATATATATTTATTTATTTATATAAATACTTATTGTTAGCAACTGGTATTGAAATAACGCTAAATAGTCGAGAGAAGTTTTAATTTGGCATTATCAACATGTCTTTCGCAGTGAAAACAGACTACGTCGTCCATTGTGACAGGAAAACATAATTGATCAGCTACCGGAAGGGCTGCGCAGTTCAAACTTCCGCCGGTCATCATTCATTGGGAGGACAATAGTTCTATAACCTGGATGCTGCTTCATCACGTGATCATCAACTAGTCAAGAAGTGTCCTCTGATTAGATTTTGACGAATTAACATTTCCCTACAGAGTTGATGCTGAATCCAGGATCTCAACAAGGAAAAAATATTTAGAACCACAACGAAAATAATAAAATGATTGATAATTATGTATTTTTATTCCTGTTATTAGGTACAACATAAGTAATTAAGATATTAAGCTGCATTATATAAGATAAATAATCATTTTTACAAGAAAGCATGTGCAGTTCATGATGTAAGCTGACTTCTGGATAGTTTGGATTAAGTTTTAAAAAGATTAAATATTCGATTTTTATAATTTTTGTTGGACTATAAACACATAATTAAGAAAGAAAATTAATTTTTAAAAGCATGTGTGGGAGAAATAACCCAAAGTTCCCCTTTCTGTGAGAATGACCATTAATAAAGTGTTTTACTGTAATGATTTTTTTTAAAAAACCATTAGGTCCAAATTTAAAACAAAAATAAAATGTATAGCATTTCCAATGTTGAGATTATGTCAAATAACCAAATTATCTTGCCAAAACTTCAATATTAATTTAATTTTTTTTCTCTCAGATAAAAAACACGAACAACAAAAAAAGAAAATAAAAGAATAGAGAAAGATGATTTCTAAAAAACATTTATTTAATTAAAATAAAAAGAAATTGAACGTGACTAAATACTTAGTTTTGTGCCTTACATTGTTATCATTTCTTTATTTATTTAATTGTAAGTAGTTTTATATTCGTTTTTTCATTAAATGAATATAAAATAATTCATTCTTTAAATTTTAGCTTCTGCATTTTTGAATAATGACTTAACAATCAATGTGTGGATTATTTCATTTTTATATCTGAAGTCATTTAATTTATTATCAGAATGCATTAATATTATTTTTACAATGACTTAAATTTAACATTAGCAAGAGTTGAAAATTTATTATTTAAACCATTTTACAGAATTCAATATCTTACACAACAGTCGATCAAGAATATTTCACAGTTTTAAGTTACCTCAACATTTTGTTTTAAAACTTTCTTATCGCTCGAAATGAGATCATTTCTCTTGTCGTGGTTTGAAAATAATTGAAAAAAAGAAGATTTATTTTAATTCTACTCTAAATGATCTCTTTTTTTAAAATCTATCAAGCACAAAACGACTTCGTCGAATCGTAGCAGCTGCTTGGATACTGAATTGCAAACTCATCTTCTAAGACGTGGTTCTTAAAATCTTTCTTTCTTTCATTCTTTTTCATTTTTTCTTTCTAATGACTTTCTTCGACTATTCATAACGATTAAAAAATTCCAAAACAATTTAAGTAATAGTAAATATTATATTATATATATCTTAATTTTGAAATTTCCATTATTTGAAATGTAGTACCATAAAAAAAATTTAAAAACTTCTTTATTGTGCTTTGTAAAACTCTTTTGCTTTTAAGAATTCAGCATAACAAAGAATAGGGGTAATTTCTTGTATTGAATTCAATTTCAAATATTGTTTTAAACGTCTTTATTATGCTATCCTGATCATATTGTAATACTGTGAAGATGTGCATTCATTTCGCACGAAACGTGTAGTTAAGTACAGTAAGTAAATTATGCATCTATATGTATACAAAACACCATGGTTTTTATATTCTTGGGCTTATAAGTCGTCAACTATGGGTTATTTTTTAACGAAATGATCCATTCAGAATACCACAATTTACTCGTATGATAATAAGTATATTGATACTCAATTAGAAACTCATCTTCTAAAAAATGATTGTTTATACTTAGAAATGGACCGAAAAAATGTCCTCTCTGTTTAGACTGTTGAATTTTAATCACTAAAACATTAATAAAGCCATTCTTTAGAAAGGGTTTCAGTAGTGAAATATATTCCAACAATTTCTCTGTTTCTGTCCTAGAGAGAACAGTGACATTGACCTCATTTAAAAGATTCGGTTGAGGCAGAAATTTTATTTGAAGTATCATAATTTTCTGAAAGTAATTTGAATTACTTATGATACTTTGAAGACATTCAGAAATAAAACCAATAACCTTTAAATATTCTTTTGTATCAAACGTCAGAATAAATTGTAAATTTAGTAAAATTTTCCTTTCTTTCAAAAGGGCGATGAAATTTCTTGTGTTAGATTCATTAATTTTCAATCCATTTCTAAAATCAAAAGCTAGCCATTTTAAATTAGGAAACTTTAAAAATATTTCAGAGGAAATGTCTAATGTTTCATAGTGAATTGTCAGAAAAGTAGTCGATTTTGAGAAAAACGGAATTCCACGACAACAGAATGCTTTTAACAAATGACAATAACACTTTAAAGTATTCATTTCACATCAAGCAAAAAGTTTAATTGAGCTCTCTTCCTCTAAAATACATTTTTCTAATACTAAGAAATCAATGGAAAGAGATGAATCAGAAGATATAATCACTTCTATGTTTTGAAGTTCTATATATTCCCATTATTTTTCTTCGTTGCATAATTTTCTCAAATCAACCACAACTCCAGATGGAGAAGTGAAAACAACTTGAAGTTCACTCAAAGTCTTTGATCTGGATATTGCATCCATAAGTGAATTGAACTCATTTTCAGTAATATAAACATCACATAAATTTAACTGCTGCAGTACACAATCAACGTTTGCTATTGAGTTAATGAGTTGATGCATTTTGAGAGTTATTTTAATTTTTTCTTCCAAAGCAAAATCCAGCATTTCATTAGATAAATCCAATTGTTTAGTCTGTTGTGTAAAACAATTGCTGATACCTTTTCTACATCTTCATTATGCAAACAGAAATTGTATAAGCATCCAATCTGTGACTTACATTTGAAATTCTTTCTAACATTAGGTTAAAGGAATGTTCACAGTGAGGGAAATAAATATAAACTGAATTTGGTTTTAAATCACAAAAGAATCATAAAAGCAATTGAATCACAAAAGAATGCCTTTTAGTTTTAAAATTTCATTCATCAAAACGCTCACCTCTAATTGGCTAAAAGGCTTCTAGCAACACTGCGTTTCTCTGTCTTTATTATATTGGCACGGAAAATGAATTCTCACTACATTATATGAATATTCCTTTAAATAACTTAGACAACAGTCCTCGACAGACTCCTCCAAGAATGAATGTTGTACATTGATATTCAAGTTAGACCATTTTGGTTTCTTAATAAAAAACTGCATTTTCAAAATTTGTTTGAATTGGTTCTCGTTTTTTTTTATAATATATACTTGTTAAGAAACTGTATAACGAGTTCAATATTGAATGTCCGTTTATGTAAAAGATTCCTGAATGTTACAAATTTATTTACGTAAAGAAACGAATAATTAGTCATCCTATTGGAAATTTGTATGAATGAAATTGAAATTCAATATCAATTATAGTAAAATTATTTTTGAATTAAAGTGAATTAAAATCTGAATGGTTATTATTTCGTTGATGTTCAATTGAACAAATGATCTTTTCTAAAAATGAGTTTAAAAATTTACATCAATAAAAAATTTCGAGTAATGTTAGAAAAAGGAATAATTGTACATTTTTCCTAAGTATATTTTCTTTTGGTATTTTATAAAATATTTAAATTCAAAATGACAAAAATGGATTTTACAAAATATATTAAATAGAATTTAAAATTTGTAACATTTCATTATGTTAAATATTAAAAGATTTTGTAGAAAAACAGAAATTTTTTGACTTGCAAACACAAAGCAAATTCAAAAAATGTACAAATGATAATTTCCATGAAATAGTTATTTAACTATTAATTATCTTCATTATTTCTTTAATGGAAAAGAAAAATCATTCATTCTTCATTTTTAAATAAGAAGTTTCAAAATCAATCATAGTTATTTCATTTTTATATTTCGAACCTCTTTCATTTATTAATCATTACGATAAACTGTTTACAATGGAAATTGATAAAAAATTAACCATTGTGATAGTTGAAGTTTGATTACTAAAACCCTTTTAAAGAATTGAATAGCTTATACAACAATGGATCAAAAATATCCGATAATTTCAGTTCTCTAAAAGTACGCGTAGTATTCTGATAACTTTCTCACAATAGAAAATGAGTTCATTTCTGTAGTCATTTTTTTTTTTAAATAATTCTACAGTAAGAGAGAGATTTTTTTTTAATGATCCAATTCGCAAAATATGACCAATTCACATTGTCGTTGCAACATTGATACTGAATTTCAAACGCATCTTCTGAGAAATAATTCTCTATATTTAGAAATGGACCCAAAATGTGTCCTCTTTGTTTGGACAGTCGAATGTTAATAATCAAAATATTAATAAAGCCATTTTTTAGAAACGGAACAAATAATGAAATATGTTCCAACAATTCCTCTGTTTCTCTTTTAGTGAGTTCAATAACATTGACCTCATTTAAAACATTCAGTTGAGGCTCAAATTGTATCATAAATATATCAATTTCCTTAAATTGCTTTGATGTTCTGATGATACTTTGAAGACTTTCCGAAATGAAATGAATAATCATTAAATATTCTTTTGTATCGAACGTCAGACGAAAGAATAAATTTAGAGAAATTTCCCTTTCATTCAGAAGAGCAATGAAATTTCTTCTGTTCGATTCATTAATTTTTAATCCATTTCTAAAATCAAACATGAGCCATTTCAAATTAAGAAACTTTAAAAATATTGCAGGGGAAATGTCTAAAGTTTCATCCTGAATTACTATCTGAGTGGTTGCTTTCGAAGAAGACGGGGTTAATGTTCTCCTACGACAAAATGCATTTATCAAGTGACAGTCACAATATAAAGTATTCATTTCACACAAAGCAAAAAGTTTCACTGAACTCTCTTCTTCTAAAATACATTTTCCTAAATTTAATGAATCAATGTAAAAGGATGAATCAGAAGATATAATCACTTCTACGTTTCGAAGTTGTATATATTCCCATTGTTTTCCTCTGTTGCATAATTTACTCAAATCAACCACAATTCCGAATGGAGAAGTGAAAATAACCTGAAGTTTACTCAGGGTCTTTGATCTTGATATTGCATCCATAAGTGAATTGAACTCATCTTTAGCAACGTAAACATCAAATAAATGTAAATGTTATAGTACACAATCAACGTTTTCTACTGTCTTAATCAGTTGATGCATTTTAACAGTTGTTTTAATTTTCTCTTCTAAAACCAAATGAGTCATTTGATTTGCTAAAACCAATCCCTTTAATCTTTGTTGCAAAACAATATTTTCTGATACATTTTCTATATCTGTTTGTTTTAAACTGAAATTGCATAAGTACAACATATCCAAACACACATTTGCTCTTGAAATTGTTTCTAAGATTGCATTAATGGATTGTCCACAGTGAGGGAAATAAATATGAACTGAATTTGGTTTCAGCTTCAATATTTCACGCATTAAAACACTCATCTCTAATTTACTGAAAGGCGTTTGAGAACATTCACTTTTTCTACATTTATCGAATTGACAAGGGAAGTAGATTCTCACTACATTAAAGGAATGTTGTTGGAAATAACTCAGACCAAAGTGCTTCGCAGAGAATGAATGAAGTACATTGATATTCAAGTTAGTCCATTTAAGTTTGTCAATAAAGACCTTTCTTTTTAAAATTTGTCTGAATTCCTTTTCTAAAATATTTACATCCTGATTAGCAATGGTTACATCCAAATGTAAGTCTGGTGGGTTTAGTTTTAATAAATCATTTCTGACAATTAAGAAGTGACTACATTCATGACACAGAATTATGTAGTTAGCCCAATTGCCATAAAAATACCAGACTGGTATTAGTTTAAGAATTTCTACTGATTTTTCTTTTAATAAACCACATAGGAAAGGAATTATTAGTGATTCTTCCTTTTCTACTTCATATAAAAGTCTTTTAAATAATTGAATGAAATTTTTTCCATTCATCAGAAATACCTTAAATAAGAAGAATCCACACAAAAACTCACTAAATAATTTATGAAAAGATTCCAGATAATATCCATCAGGAGGTAAACTTATAAAAAATCCAGCTTCAAGAAGCACATTTCCTTGAATTTCTTCTTTATTGAAAATTATTTTATTTTTCATTATTGCAGAGAAAGATTTTTCACCAAATGAATACAAATCATCATTTATAGGTTTTGTTTCATCACAAGTACCTCGTTCCAAAAAATCTAATTCCCTCACTACATTTTCCTTTCGATTTTCCTTTAGAAATCTTCTCATTACAAAATTGATAATTTCTTTGAATACATCTGTAAGAGTATCAGGAAGTTCATAATGCTGAGATTGGTTTTCTAACAGAAAACAAAATAACAGTAACATCAGTGGACATTCTGCAAGATCTGATACTTTATTTTCTATTTTTTCTAAAATAGCATCTCCTCTCCTTGATTCCATGTTCCGTCCAAAGTATTGATTCACGAAAGCTTTTTTACCCTCATTAGAAAAACCCCTTATAATTATTTTCTCTGAAAAATTGAGGTTTAATTCTTGTATAATCCCTGTTGGTCTAGAGGTTAAGACCACTTGAAAATTATTTATCCTTTCAATTTCTTGAATGAACTTAGTGACATTGGTTTTCTGTGAATAAAGTATTTCGTCTATCCCATCCATTATGAATAGGACTTTTGAATGTTCCATTGCTTTTAAAATGTCCTCTGTGTGAAATTCTTTACCACTAAGGTGAGTATTATTATAATCTGCGACAAACCCTTGAACTGAACTAAACGTTAACTGTTTTCTTAATTCAACTGTAAAAACAAAATTGAAAGAAGGAAGCTTTCCATCAACCCATAATTGGGCTATTTTATAAGCTATGGTTGTTTTACCAAAACCAGGCTTTCCTTCAATCAACGTGAACTTTTTACCCTGATTCAGTATGTCTAGAAGATCATCCATATTAATCTCTTTTCTTTCTCTGCCAGAGTCATCTTCTTTGATGAGACTCAGTCCAATGTAGTTGTTTTCCACTGTTAGTTGTCTATTGAGCCATGGAATTTTTCTCATTTGCACGGAGCTCAGGTTCTGTTCTAAATTCTTCTTTATATCTGTAATAATGCAAAAAAAATACGATTTATAAAATAAAAATGAAGTATAGTAATGAATAGATAAACTGAGTGTTTTTTTGACATTCTGATTGAATTGACATTCTATTTTGTTTTTGTGATTATTTTTATAATTTTAGATTTTTCAACTAGTAATGCCATTGGCAATTTTTCATTTTAGGATTTTTATGCAATAACAAATAAATAAATCACTTTATTGAAATATCTGTATTTCTTTACATAATTATTCTTTAACTCGGTTGTTATTCCGGTTTACTTTCCCATTAAATTTAGTAATTTTTTTTCCTTTTCATTTTTAGATACTACAGCTTTATTTTAAATAATATCTAACAATAGTCCACAATAATCTTGTACATCTTATGTTTGTATAATTTGACTTATTCCCTAATATCTAACGAGGCCAAAACTGAAGTTAGGAAATACATTAAAGTGGTTTAAGAATATACAATTTTCAAGTTGATAAATAAAACAGTTTTATGTTAAATTTAGAACGTTTTACACTTAGAAAACCTTATTTTTTATCGTTGTGTTCATCCATTAATTGAAGTTTTCTGTAACAGCCAGAACAGTGTAACATATACGTTCTGTTCTTTCATCTCCAGTTACACGAATCATCTGAGTTACTTATAGTATCAAGATAAATCATGAATAAAGCAAAATTTTTACAATTTGTCAAACTGTGTTAAGCATAAGGAAAGACCACAAAATCAGAGTGCTACTCAGTTTTTTATGGTCAATCCCTTCTATCGAGAAAATACCAAATGTAAGATATATCTATATCTTATCTTTTGTATTCATGGATACTGAAATATCTTGCACTAGGATATTGAGTTGCCATTATTTGAAAACAGTTTGCGGATATCAGATAACTTGAATTAAAATGTTAGGAATGTTATTTCATATAGTTTTGCTTTACAAAGTGCTTTCACATTATGTTCAATAATTGATTTTAGATTTTTATTTCTTACCTTTTATCAGCTTTTCTCTTTTTTCTTTTTCCGATGGTGAAGACTTTCCTTGATACTAAAATAAAAGAGGTATTTACAATATATTTGTTTATTTTGTAATGAATCTTTAAATAACTAATTAAATTCTCTTTCATGTAATGGTTAGGAGACAGATTAATATTAGTTATTTTTATTAGTTATTAGTTATTGGAATTCGAACAATTCTAAACAAATATTTTACAATTACAAAGATGAGTTTCTTCAAAACTTTAAACATTTTGATTCCAAGAATTCATGAAACATTTTTTATTTTTCAAAAATACCAGTTCTTTGTGGCAAAAACAAAATTTTGAAAATTTACGAGATTTTTTCTTTCACAAATTTGAAAGAAATATATATATAATTTTTAGCGAAGTGATACTAAATCTCCTAAACAGATAAAAAAATTCACTTTATCATAAATGACGTAGTCTAATAGTCTAAATCCCATGATGTGGATTTACACTGGAACTTGAAAAAACACTTTATAATGAAGTGACATTTTTGAAAGTAGGATAATTAGTTAGAAAATTTTCTTAAAATTTTCTAAGTAAATTAGTTCATCTTATTTTTCTATGTTAAGTTATAATATTATGATTAAGCTCAAACAAAATATTATTAGAAATTCTTAATCTGCATAAATTAAAAAAAAAATTAAAAGGATTTTTAAAAGCTTTTTTTGTTACGGCATTCTTATAATCAAAAATTTTAAATAATTCTTTCCACTACTTAAATCATAGTTTACTGATATTTTTTTAGTTATTTTTATTAAATTTTTTATTCATAATCATTATTTTTTTTTCAAATTTTTTAAAGCATGAATTTCTCAATTCAATGAAAGTATTCTCTTTATTTGTTGAATTTTCGTCACTAATTTCTTTCATGAATATCTCAGAAATGACTTTAAATATAATTTTTGTTAATAATATTACAAATTCTCTTTGATTTCTTTGTTTTGTAATTATATTAGAATAGGTTAGTTTAATTAATATTCTTATTTATTTGTTCTTCTTTAGACAATAAAAAAAAATACAAGACAACTAAATTTTGTTTTATTTTCTATTCCACTTACATTGATAATAGGGGCTTGATTAATTCCAACTGCAATGTCAGTGGCAGATACATTAATATTTCTAATCTAAGAAATACAAATAAAAGAATATTCAACAACATATTACAAAGACAGGAAGTCTAAATACACTCATATTTATAATAAACAGCCAACTAAAATGGCACCAATCAATAAATTAAAACAAGACGCAATAAAAAACAACGTACGTTTCGAAGCCCCTTCTTACGGGCTTCGTTTTCAAGTTAATTAAAAAGACCCCCCTACCTTAAAA
>JAFIDM010008419.1:20153311-20171144 GCA_023159025.1 Thereuonema tuberculata | reverse complement strand
GTGCCGTTTTAGTTGGCTGTTTATTATTAATACATCGGCACGTTAAATTTTTTATCACACTCATATTTACTTTTATTCTAAGGATTCTTTGAAGCTGTTTATAAAAATCCGAATACAAAATGCTCTAAAATACAAAATACTCTATACATTTAATATTTTTTTTATTATTTTCTATTATACGAAAATATTTTTTAAGACCTTCATTCAAATCAAAAATATTGATCTTTATTGATCTTAAACAACAATGGATGTAACCAAGTTTTTCCTAAATGATCTCCCAGGACAATTGTTTCTCATTGTTTGGCGATCATCAGCTGAGAGTAGTTTGGAGATCATCACCAGGGGCTGTTAGACGCTTTGTAATCTTTTTTTTAATGCACAGATGAAATTCTTGTAAGGCCGGCGGAATATAGGTACGTGAATATCTCAATTCATTTTTTTATTAATGTTTATTGTTGTTTTTGGAGTTTCCAACGACTCTTGATTAATTTTATTTGAAGAATCAAACTACTTCAAAAAATGAAGAAATTAGTATAGAAGTAAATATTTATCTTGGCCGCGCGGTTGGCGATGTCGCTAAGACACTGGCCTCTCACCTCTGAGTACCGAGGTTCGGTTCTCATGTGGGTTTCGTTGATGGTGGCGATCCGCGCTGGGCAGGTTTTCCCGGGGTTCTCCCGTTTCCCCTGCATTTCTCACATCATCCTTTCTCAGTCTTTCTCTCCGTCTGTCCTTCTTTCCGTGGAATAGCAGAATAGATCTTAATGGTGGCGGTGCTCGGCTATCAAGCCACCCACGCTCACCACATTACATTACATTACAAATACTTATCTTTGCAAATAAAAAAAAGCAAATGAAAAAAATGAAAATGATCTTTCTAAGTCTTTTTTTTATAGAATTTATAGAAGTTATATTACAAAATAATAATAAATTTCCCACGTAAGTATTGAATTATACAGCCAGAAAGTTGACTTGTTGCATTTTAATTAATTCTGTCGTGTTATTATGGAAAGTATCAATAAAGTTAAAAAAGATAATGAAACGGAACTAAAATTATCTAAAATTAATCAATTTTTTTTAAATTTTATTTTGTATTTTTATTTTAATTTTACTTTTTATAAAGGAAGATATATGGGCTCAAAATATGATGAGAAAAAGTGAATTAAGGAAGAGATATGGTATTATAATCTTTTTTTTTTTATTTTCAAGAATAAAAACTTTGTTTCTACTGTATTAGAAAAATGAATGAGTTTGAATTTGCATTTTTTTTCTATGAGGGGCGTTCAGAAAGAAACGAGCCGGAAGCCGAGGAACAGAAACCAGTACAGGTATGTCAGAAGTATTGGCCCTGGCTGTTGAGGCACTTGTCCCACTGCGATACAAGGCGATGAATGGCTGTCTCGTAAAATTCCCGGGGCTGCGTTGTGAATTTCAAAAAAACCAGTTCACAACGTCGTCTCCGACATGCAGTGAAGCCTATGCAGTGAAGCCTATGCAGTGAAGCCTATGCAGTGAAGCCTAAGCAGTGAAGCCTAAGCAGTGAAGGGACATGCAGTGTTCACCGTACACTTGGGACATTCTTCGATGAATGTCCGTTCCCCCTACTCCTTCTGCTGTCAGAAAACGAACAACACCTCTTTGCTCTTCTTTAGACGCCTCCATTGCACTGTTTCACTGCTTACAACGTGAATGACCTCTTTGAACGATTGACGCATGCTTCTGCTAGCTTTTAGTCACGTGACTTGCACCCGTGACCCTCTAGTGGCGGGCTGTGAACTTCGCACTCACTCGTGTCGGAACCAATCTTGGTTACATATGCAACCATATTATCCTTCTGTCACCGCTTTGCCCATTACACACTTCGGCTCGTTTCTTTTTGAACGCCCCTTATACATTAGAAAGAATAGTCAACAACATTTGAAAATTAATAAATTACAAGTTAAAAAAAAAGTTATTTTAATTTTTATAGTTAAATTTTAAAGAATATTAGAATTCTCTTTAACAACAAAATTCGAAGAGCAACTTACAAGATTAGAGTACTGTTGGTTACATTCACTGGAAATGGACCGAAATGTATTGTCTGGTTCAACCTATAAATAACATCAAAAATGTACTCTTATAACTCTTATATAGTACTTTGGAAAAAAAATTCCATTTTCTTGTTTTATGAAAACTAAAAATCTTTGGTTAGTAAATGTGCTTCATTAATTGCTACATTGTTGTTGCATTTGTGTATAAATAAGTGATATGCAACTGAAGCCGAAAGGACCTCTAAAAAATGATAGTACCATAAACAGAAAAAAATTAAAAAAATATATATATGTATATATTTTTGTAGAAAAATGTAAAGACAGCTTCTAAGATGTCAGACTATTTTGTGCTGTCAAAATGTCGCTCATTGGCTGTAGCAACGACGTAACTCACAAATGATCAGTTTCGGGTTATTTGCAAAAAAAAGAACGAGTCTTTGGAATTATTTTTACTGATGGAATGACACAACTGAGTTTCTAAAACTCGCTGCGAAAGAGTGAATTGTGTCTCTATTGCATCAACACATTCTATTCCCTTTCGAAACTTTCAAACTCATTTTCTGGAAAATGGTGTACTTTGAGTTATGCCTTTGTTGTAGCAAATGAGGGATGGGATACTGAACTTATAAACAAAGACTAAAAAAATGAATTGAATAAAAGGCAAGCAAAATTTAATTTACTAAACTAAATAGTGGAAGAAAGGCAACTAGCCACTATAAACTCAATAACTTAAAACTCACGAAATTATTTTGTAAGTTAATTTAACAGAACTTAGTTGAAATTTAATAGTAAATCCTCCTAATTACGAAGAAATAATAAACTGCGACAAAAAAAAACGCCGCACTTGGAAAAATACCGTGATGAAACACGACATGTGCAAAGAGGATGGAAAGAAAATAACGCCAGAACACTGAGAGCAATGCAGCTGTTTATTTCGAAACAATAGGTTCAGAATCGGTACATATTAGTATATTGTGGGGTCGCCTCTTGGCGATACATGCGGATGTATGGTGTGACATTGACGCATGTAAACGTCTAATGGTGTTCTGTGGAAGATTCATTTAAATGTCTTGGCGTTGCTGGTCTAGTTCAGCCACATTGAGGGATGACTGTAATCGCTGACCCAACTTGTCACAGACATGTTCTATAGGTGATAGGTCTAGTGATCTGTCAGGCCAAGGAAGTGTCGGAATGCACGTAGACATTCTCTAGAGATAATAGCCGTTTGCGGTCGGATATTATTCTGCTGAAAAACGTCTCATGGAAGACTTCGCAGTATAGGCAGAACCACAAGTCGCAGGATGTTCTGGACGTAATGTAGTGCTGCGACAGTACTTTGAAGGACAACTAAGGGTGACCATGTGTCATATGCAACGGAGCCCCAAAGGAGGACGCTAAGTGTGACGGTCGTGTGACAATTCAAAGTTAGGTGAGTCCTGGTCGTCTCCACACAGCTATTCGGCAGTCATCGGCTCCAAGTGAGAACATAGATTCATCTATATGGCTACAATCAGTTATATTCCAGACTGTTAAGGCGGTGATGGCGATGCTGCATGGTCAGTGGTAGTCTTCGTAATGGTCGCCGGCATCCAGCCTCTGTCTTCTGGTTATGGTTTGCCGTGATACAAAGGCTGCGGAGATGCCATTAACCGGAGATGCCTTGGTTGGCATTTGGGAAAACTGTTAGTATCCTAAGGGCCGATTTTACTATGCTATGACCCTGTCTGATAGTGGTCACTCTCGGCCGACCACTGCCCACCTGTGTGTGCATTACCTTATCCATTGCTACCAACGTCTTATTTCCAGCAGCACCGCGATCCAGCTGGCGGGCGATAGATATGTCAACCTCATTCTCTCAAGCCCATGATATGCTCTCTGTCACATTCAGTCAGTTGTTGATACGATTGTAGGGTGGTGTGTCGTGGCATCTTCAGCGGCTACAGAATGGCATTCAACCAGAAAAAACGTTCTTAAGTTTCGAAGCAAGAAAGAAACGCTACTTATAAGCAATCCAGAATGCCCGTGGAACTGCCGACTGCATTCATTGGCTGCGATTCTTTACAATTTTCATGTCTACCCATGAGGTATTTGTATATGAAGTTTCGCCGTTGCTCGATAACATTCCGCGGTGCGTCGGTCTTTTTGGGTTTGTTTGTTTTTTGTCACAGTTTGTTTAAAATCATCAATGAAAACAATAATAATAAAAATTTAACTAAAAGAAGTTCAACTTCCTTTTGTTACCTCATCTATGCGTATATATAGTAAACACCCATTCTGTAGGTTTACAATGAACTCTTCGTCCAATTCAGTGTCGTCTTCGTCAAAAATTCTAACTTTTTCAATGTCTTCAATACCCCATTTTTCGCAGGCTAAAAAGGTTAACAGAAGCACTTGAAATTTTTAATTAATCGAATAACTAAAGCTCTAAATACTAAGAATTAAAATTGGATATGTAACTGAAATCATATCAAAGCAAACAACAAATTAGACATTGATGATTCTTGTTAACTTTTTCTTTTTCGGTAACCTTTATAATCTTGAGAATGATAGGATTTGAATACTATGAACTTACATGCTGCCCTTAATAGTATTCAAATCCTATCAAATTACAGATACTTTGTATCTTAGCTTCAAAATATAAATCACAATACTAATGATGTCAATTACATTAGCTAAACAAGAAATGAAGACGGAAATAGAAATCATGCAATAGCTGTTTTGAAAATAATTCTCTCTTTCTAATGTAATAATTATGAAATATTTTCCATTCATTTTCCTGCTAACATATTAATTCCATTTAACAAAAAAGGCAAGATTAATAGCAGATTGAAAAATTTAGATATACAGATGACATCACATCTTTACCAATATCTTCATTAAGGTTGCGATGACTTCAAAATAATCATATCACAGTTTTCACTTCCTAGCAACCAGATTCAGGAATTTTTGCTGGATTTCTCAAACTTAAAACCAGTTTAGTGAACTGGAAGTATAGGCTCATTTGCTGCTTCAAAACAATTAATTGCACAGTTAATAAGTTGCTCCCAATGTACCAGCCAGATCTCAGCTCTCCGCTTCATACTTTCTTCAGATTTCTTCAATTTTCTTGAGAAATACTATCATGGCTTAATCTTACATTATGAAAACTTATTGAAAGGAGGGGAGGCACTGTTCTTTGGATGAACTTAAAGACCTTTTTAATTCAATTTATATTTAACTTGAAAATACCAGTTTTTTGTGATCATTTCAAGTTTTACACAAAATTAAGCACCAGTGTCAGAAAGAAATCATTAAATAATAGTGGACAATGTTAATTCCTAAAATGCATCGTGTAGGAATAGAAACATAAGATTTTGTTAAGATTTCTATTTTCATGTCGTTCTAATACTGCCGAAAATTTTGAATAATTTCAGTACTTCAAATATTTTAAGTTCACTTGCACAATCGCTGCCAAATTGTCAAAATAAAAACATTGTTTCAGTTGGAAAGCAATGAAAGAAAAGATAGTGAATGTAATCTGTCCCTTTCCTTACAGTGGCTGAACAAAAAGAAATATTGACAATATTATCGTGTAAAAAAAGATAAAAATAAGAAAACAAAACATAGAGTAACTCTTTCATGTTACATCCTACATACACTGTTCGTGTATTTTTGTTGCTTAAAGTTGAAAAACAATGATGTAGATTTTGACTTATTTCACTTACTTCTCACAGAACATTCATTTCAAAGTTATTTTGATGATTTTAAAAATGTCAAAACTTTTTGTCGTTTTTCTGTTTTCTGTTGTGAACACATACTTTATTAGAATTTAAGTTAACATTACCTTTCCTTCTTAGACTTTCCAAGTCAACAGCCTTAACATATTTCTTGTCTCCTTTAACACTATTCAAACCCACTCGGAAAGATTTTGAACTCATTCTAAAGAAATAAAAAAATTAAATCAGTCATTAGGACTTCCAGAAAATAAAGCGTTTCTAGTGGTTATAATAATTTTTACATACTTATTGAATTTATTACTGTGAAGATCACAGTTCTTCTAATTATCCTAGCCATTGTAAAGGCTCTAAAAATTAAGGTGACTTTTTAGTTGAGCAGACATTATCTCTTCTTTATCAGTAAAAGCGTTTTACATCGTTGTCTTTGATGAAAGAAAACTTACAAGCATGCCTCCTGGAAGGAGTTGAGGCGTCTTAATAAGGTCGTCTTAGAGAGGTTCATTTGCTTTGCAATACCATACACAGTCATGTTTTTATCCAAAATTAAGTCTACTGCTTTATCAATGTTTTCTTTAGAATGATTAAATAACATATAGGGGAAGGTGTTGTATCTTGGACCGTTTTTGACATCTTAATTTTTTACGTGGATATAATAATTAAAGAAAAGGATAAAATATTTTCCATGAAAACTTCGTTCTTTTTACACTACATATATTATTATGGAGTTTATATAGCAATTTTTTCTGTGACTTTGTTAATTTTTAAAAAAAAGTTTATGCAAGGACCGCAGTACATCACCTGTGTTGTATCTCGGTCCTACATAAGTTGTATCTTGGACTACGTTTGGGTTTGAAGCAGAATCAAATTAAAAAGAAATCATTTATTGAGTACAATAGTAGCTAAATTACAGTAACTAGGCAAAAACTTACCTTTCAAGATGATTTTCAATGTCAATGAACATTACTCAATATTCAATAAAAATGTAAAATTCTTAATGCAAACTTGTAATATTCGCACATCTCTTAATGTTAAGCTATACTGAAGTTGAGCAGCTTTTTGAAAGTAATCAACTAACATTATCGTTTCTTTATCAGTAAAAACTATTTTACATCATTGTCTGTGGTGTAAGAAAACTTTTGCAAACCTGACTCCTTGACGGAGCTGAGGCGTCTAAATAAAGTCGTCTTAAAGAGGTTCATTTGCTTTGCAGCACCGTACACAGTAATGTTTTTATCCAAAATTCAGTCCACTGCTTTATTAATGTCTTCTTTAACAACATCTTTCTGTTTCTTGCTGTTTTGATTCTTGGTGTTTTATCCTGAAAATAAACAAACAACAATAGTAGAATACCAATAAGCCTAGGTTACATTCATTAGACATTAATAGGCTATAGCCTATATCAGCGTAGGCAAATCTTAAAAATTATTCATACCTTTAAAACACTTAATTCAGTTAAAGATCATGTTAAAAGTAGAACGGTTTCGATTTGCATACTGCTAGTTCATCTTCAGCTTAGTGGAACTACGGGTGTGTACCAGAATATATAGAGGTGAAATAAAAATTCTTAAAATCTATGGAATCCCTCCTGGACCAATGAAAAGGAACCGTTGTTTTATTGGTTAATGTGGTGTAAACAATAAGACGTGTGGGTGAATGCCCTCTGAAATTGATCATTATAACTAAAATTGTAAATGTGGAAATTAAGTAAAAATTAATTAAAGTATTGATTGATTTGAACAATGACACGCAGCGCGTGAGAGGATTAGCGTGAGAAAGCGTGACAATGTTCCGACAGAGAATGAAAGATGAATTCTTCAAAGATGGTTGGTGTTCTTCTTTGAACTTATGAACTTGATTTTTTTTTATTGGCTTATGAATATCAATTTCATATTTAAAATTTAAAATTTTTACATAAAGCCTATATCTTATGATAGGTTAATGATTATAAAATAAATCATACATTTAATTTAATGTAATTTTTATAAATAGAAACAGTTTTTTAATTAATTTTTTTAAAATCTGCTTCTATTTATCATAAAAATTACATTTCTACTACCATAGATAAAGCACATAACAATTTGACTATTATTTGAAAACAATTTTATTTTGATTAAATTAAAGAGTTATAACATGTTCAATCAATTTTTTTAAAGTTCATACGTGGTCTTATTTAATTTTGGCACATTATCCGTTTTAGATGGATTAAAAGGCATTAAATATATATTCTCCGAAAGCTCACTGTCCAAATATGTTGAAGAGACATCATATTGTCCCTTTTCAAAGCCCTTTTCAAATGCTAATGCCATACTTATTTAAGACAGCAATCAGCTTAGAAGGAAGACTTCCAACTTGAATTCGAATTTCTACTTGAAACTTCGTATTATATCAATTGCAAGGATGAGCAAAACAAAGAACATAGAGAGAATTTACGCAAATGGACGTGATAACAGCTGGGTTAAAGGAGGAGTTAAAAGCCAAAGAAACAGAAAATGCAATATTTCGTAAATTACTTTCGCAGATAGGATATACATGTTTTTCGACAAAACTTAACCATAATGAAGACGATCACAGCAAACATTCAATAATAAAACGGCTGACTGAAATATTCGAAATGGTCAAGAAATTGCTTTTTTATTTGCGTTGCATTGTGATAAAAACACTTTGCTTTGACCATTTTATTGGAGAAAATGATCCACATTTTCACGCTGTACATTAAAAAGTTAAAGTGTCCCCACTACAGGCCATGCAGGTCCTTGGGCTCACGGGAAGTAAGGCTCCGGCGTTTCGTGACCAACGGGACTACATGGAGGTCGGATGGTCAGCCCGACGCCCGCCCGCATTAACTAACGCTGTACATTAGTCTCCCCAATATTTTTTCCCCCTCATACAAGACTGTATTAGTTACATTGGCTCTGATTCTCTTGTTAAGTTTTGTTCTACCTGCCAAAGTGATTTGTGAAATATTTCATGTTCTGATTCTGCGGGTGTCACGTCCATTTGCGTAAATTCTTAGTTTTTCTCATCCCTGCAATAGGTAAAGTACAAAGTTTCAAATAGAAACTCTATTTTCAAGTTGGAAGCCTTCCTTTGTTAGAGTACAGATGCAACTCATTGTCTTATTGAAGGAATAATAAGTTTATACATATCCGTGAACTGAATTCGTGATACAACTGCTAAGTACTTAAAAAGCTGGAAATTTCTTATGCAAATTGATTATATTAAAAAGAGGAATAATATCAATAAAGAAAATAATATTCTATAGAAATAATACCAGTTAGAAAATGAAAATAAATCTTTTAATTTACAAATAAAATTAATTTGATTCAAATATAAAATAAAAATACTATGAAATACATAATATAAATTTCATTATTAAAAAGTGTAATTTTATTTTGATAGGATAAATTCCGAATAATTTCTAGATTTTCTTTTCAAATTTGATAACAAATGTGCATAGATTATGAAGTCTTAAAAGATGTAGTCTAAATATTACATATGAAAAAAGTTCTAGTAAGTTTAATATAAAAAATTAATTAATTAGAAAGGATTTTAAAATCTTCAGCTTGAATGTAGATGTGTGAATTAAGAATCGATAATTTTCCAATTTACAATTTTAATAATAAATTCCTTATAAATGATATTTTGCCTAATTTTGAATTTAATACCAATTTCCTTTAGAATGAACGTAATCCCGCCAAATATATTTACATGCATGTTAAGTATTTTTCACAGTGAGATTTTCAACAACAATGGGAAATTGTAGTTCATTCCTACTAAATTTATTACTTTCGAAAATGAATTCACTCAATATTTGAAGAATAAATCATTTATTTGAAAATTTAATGTAATTATTTCCTAATGGAGGCCTAATTAGAAGCTATCTTTAAAAACTAAGCCACCCCTCTGTCTCCCCCGGTAAGTATGAGATAATCCAAGAAGAATCGATTCCAAGCGGTTATGGCAAAAAGTGATATTTTATTCCTTTTTGACTGAACTCATTATTTGATAGCGCGCGCCATTGTTGACGGAGAGAAGCTAAAAAAATGAACATTGAAATTTAAATTTTAATATAGTAGGCTAAAATTAATGAGTTATTTCCTTTTTTCTCTGGCTCTTCTCTGATTGCATCACACACACACACACACACAAAGGGAGTGATAAGAAATAATATTTTGAATGAACTAATGCTCTAAGGGATAAGATGTCTGACTTGGAATCAAGAGTGCAGGTTCGATTACCGTCTCGAACGTTTCATTGTAGAAATTTTTTCACAGAAAATTTTGAAGTTCTACAATGTTCATTTTGAATCTGTCGACTTCCTCGCAACAATGAACAATGAAAAACCGTTTTCCAGTGTTGCACTAACATTGTGTGTATTGGAAATCACAACAATTCCGCCGTTTGCATTTGTCGACTTCCTCGCAACAATGAAACAGGAACAACCGTTTCCATTGTTGCACTGCGCCGAACAGACAGAGAAATAAAAGATTTAGTAACATATAGATTGGAGCACATCTTATTCTAAAAATCCTCTTTCCGGTCGCTTCCTTAAGAAGTTCTGTAATTTCTACTGTTTTGATAGCTGTGATGTAGTTGGGGATCAATAAAAAGGGTTTAGAGAGACTTTTGGTTTATAGATTTGTTATGATGAATTTGTGGAAATACAATGAGACATTACTTACCGTTTCTTTAGAAGAATTTACTGATGCGAAAGGGGGAAACGTTACTTATAATCAAAACAACCAATGGTCGCAGGAAGTAGAAAAGTGACTAATATCCCGTTGCAACGCTAACTGTGATAAGAAACCGGATTTCTTGGTTAGAAACATTTGTTTCTGAATTCCAACTTCCTATTTATTAACTACTCAGGCAAAGGAAATGGTTTAAAGATCGCCCAATACAATATTCTGTAAATCACTTTGACAGATAGGACAAAACATAACCGTAATAATCAGAGCCAATGGAACTAATACAGAACTGTATGAGAGGGATAAAATATTGAGGAGACTAATGAACAGCGTGAAAATATGGATCATTTTCACCAATAAAATGGTGAAAGTATTTTTATCACGATGAAAAACAATAAAAAAACAATGTGGATTAACTAGTCTTTTCTTTAAAAAATAAAACTTATATATTAACAATTGAATTGTAGTATAAATTAGTAAATAAATTATAATTTGATGCATTTCATTATTATTCAAACATTCAATTTAATAATTTTTATTATTATTTTAAATTTCCTTTTCAATTTAAAAAAGGAAATTTAAAATAATAATAAAAATGACTTTGGAACAGAGATGACAAAAATAGCATATATAGTAAAACCTCGTTAAGTCGTCACTCAAGGGACCTAACATTTTTGACGACTTAAGCGGAGTAACGATTTAAGCGGAGGGGGCATTTTTGAAAGAAAAAAAAAACCCACTGAAATACAATATTTTTATGAATTGCTGTAGGATTCGGTGAGAAAAACAAGATTGATTTCAGAAATCAATATATGCAAATGAATGAGTGGAAAATAAAAAAAAAAACACATTTTATACTTACCACGTTTTATTTTCTTTTACTGGCATTAAAATAATCCAACAGTGTTGATTGATGAATGTGCTAATTACTGGTAACAATTCGAAACACTTTGTAATGAAATGGAACTCCAACTTTTATGCACATAGTTAATCGTATCTAAAACTTCTAGCTTTTCGTTCCTATCCAAGGCTTTTATCATGTCCTTTACAAGCATTTTTTTGTACTTTCGTTTAAAGTCAAGAATTATCCCTTGATCTAAAGGCTGAAGAAGTGCAGTTACATTTTTTGGAGGAAGAAAAACAATTTCGATCGCTTTTAAATTTTCGGGGCTTACTCGCAATGAAATAAAATCACACTCACTAGCGGTCAAGAAAAACGTCTAATCTTGATAAAGAGTCGCAGTGATAAGTGTGTAATTTCCCAAGTGAATTTCCCATGTGAAAATTCCCCCTTAATGGCTAGGCTTTCTTAGAGTGAAGAGGCGGGGCTGAAAAGATAGCAGGCAAAATTGAGAATAAAGATGGTTTTCGCCATTTTTGAGGGTGACGAGTTATCCGGAGTAGAATTAAATTTGGTAACGAGTAAAAGAGGGCTATTTTACATTATTGTCTATGAGAGCTTGTCGGGACCAAAGGAAAACGACGACTTAAGCGGAGTGACGACTTAACGAGATTTTACTGTATTTAATTTTATTTGAAAAAGAAGTCACTCTATTTTTCAAAATATAAGCAAATAAAAACATAAAAGAATATAAAAAATGACAATGTTTTTGTTAAAAAGCATCTTAATTTTCTTATGAGATTACGTAAAGATAAAACATCAGCAAGATAACATTCAACATTCAATTTTAGAATTTTATGAAAACATTTCACTAAATCTTTAATGTCAATGTCTGTAAAGTAAGTATTAATACTAAACAAGGATTCATAGAGAAAAAGAGTATTTCTTTCAATTTATATAAATCAATAAAAAATATTAAAATCAAGTCAAGTATCTTAACAAAAATTAATTAATTATTAATAAATTATTACTATAAAAAAATAGTAACAATATCAATGCATCATTGTTTAAAACACGAATCACAGATTGATGATAACTCATATCTATTTTGAAGATCAGACAGCATAGATGAACTTCGAAATTGCCTTTAGTTCGAAACAGACCAAATGTAGATAAAAAAGAATTCAATATTGAAATATTTTAGCATTTACAAGGAGAGATCACAACTTGTATACAACGGATTTGAATGCCCTTTGATCTCAATCAAAGTATACATGAATTACTTCAAAAATATGTGTAGTTTTGGGAGCCAACCCTTCCCCATATCAGATATGTATTCCAATGAGTATTGTTTTCATTGGATTTCCGCTATTAGCTTAAATATTAGAAAGACGACCGTGTTATGTTAGTTGTCGGCGATAGCGGATTGGATAATATTGAGGTCTCATATGTTTTTGATCCTCGTTTCGAATCAGTTGTACGGTATCTACATTTTTTTTTTTTATTTTCTCTTTTATCTTATTTTTTCTTCTTTTCCTAACCGTTTTATTTTCTTTACTTTAATGTACGAGTACTTTATTTTTATTATTTTTCTGTAACTTCATTAGTAAAACGATTTCATTAGTAAAACGATTAAACATTATAAATAACGTCCACTTTAAATTTTCTAATTAAATGGCATTTTCAATACAGTTTCTAATCGTTTTCCTAATGTAGGGCAGATAATAAAAGAAAACACATTAAAATAATTTAATTACAAAATGAAGTAGAAAGTTGATAAATAATAGAAAAAAATAGAGCATTTATATATATTATCAAATAAATCACTTATATTTAATTAACTACACTAATTGTTTCTCCTTTTTTGTATTAATACATTATGTTGATATTATATTTTTGGATCTTATGTTTATATTATACTTGGACTTAACTAAAGAAACAAATAAGAAATCTAAATATCACACATTTCTGATAGATAATATATATTATATATATATACAATTACATATACAAATACATATATATACAATTAGGCTTTCGGAAATTTGCTTATAAAGCCTTGACGCTTTTGAAACAAGTTTAGCTTTCTCATATTTTTAATAAAAATATTTATGTAATTAAATATTTATCAAGTTAAAAGAGCAAAAGAAAATTATAATAAAAATATAGGAACTAGAAAAAATTGTCTAAAAATTTTTAATATTTCAAAATTAAATAATAACTATGGTCAAAGACTAGATAACTATATAAAATATAAGTTATTTAGTCAAATTAATTGGGAAAACTATGAAATAAAAAATTGTAAAAATATCAGCTGCATTAAAATTCAACTAATCAGCGATGTAATTGATGAGAAAATAATAATAAATTTTTAATTCTAATTATCTTTAATTAACCATATATAACAATCGATCAGCACCTATAATACAGGTATACATTTTATAGGTATACCTAATAGGATTGGTGAACATTTAAAAAAAAAAAAAGTACATATTTACAACTTCCAGACGATTTACTAAGGTAAGCCAGAAAATTAAAGATAAATAATAAAAAGAAACTATATGAAAGTAAGAAAAAAATAAAACAAAATTGAAAAAAGAAGAAAAATAAGATGAAAGAGAAAAGAAAAAAGAAAAGAAAAAAAAAATAGACATGCATGCAATAGATTCAAACCAAGGACCTAAAACCCATGAGTACACAGTCTTACCGATCACACTATTGCCGATAACAGATATAATATGATCGTATTTCTGACATTTAAGCTAAAACGGAATTCCAATGAAAACAATGAAAATATCTCGAAAAAGGGGGAGGGTTGACCCCCAAAACTACGTATATTTTTGAGGTCACGCTGTGACCTCTCCTAGTTAATAAAAGAATACTGATTAGGATTTTCTTGTTAGATAGTGATTTATTAATAGCATGTTATCATTTTAAATATTGGAAAATTCATAATCTTACGATGACAAGGTAATTTTTATCACCTTATTTACCTATTTTCATTATGACACACATTAACAAAATATCAAGGTATTTTTCATCACCTCTTTCTCAGATGATAAAAGACTTATTCTAGATACTGAATGCATTCTCAAGAAGTCATAATAATGATTAATTGTTAACTAACTGTTTAGATTAGCAATGAAAACAATAGAAGCTAACTATTATTTATAGAACTTCATAAGATAATAGGATTAATAAAAATGATTTAATATTAAATACAACATGTTTCGCTGCAACGTTTTTACTGCATTTTCAAGTGAAATACAAGAGAATAATATTAAAACAATATAAGAACATATTACATCAAATTTCAAAAATAATTAACAGCAATTCTTAGGAAACAATATAACAAGATAAAATTACAAACTGAATGTTAACAAAAAGTTTTCATGAACTTAAATTAAAAGATAACAAAAGCTTTAAAAAAAATACAGAAAACCGATAAAGACAACATACTGTAATTAAAAAATTAACATTGAAACACATCGGTAACAGCAGGAATTTCAAATTTTCAATTCATTACTTCGAAGGAAAAATTTTTAATATAAAAGGTCTCTTTTACTTGTAATGTCTGATAATTATTATCAATATCTAAAATTTTGTTGTCATCCCAAATAATATGATTTGGAAATTTGCTTAAATGTTCAGTAATAGCTGATTTAAAATTTGTGGAATTTTGAGATGTAGAGAAGTTTTTACTATGTAATTGGTGCTGTTTAATTCTTTTACATAAATTTTGCTTAGTAAGACCAATATATCTAAGATTAAATGATTTACAATTGATTTGGTAAATTACTCCTATTTTTTGGTTCTGCAAAATAGGGTCATTAACTCCAGACAATATATTAAAAATTTTATTTACAGGATTAAAGATTACATGAAAATTTTGTTTCTTTAATACATTTCGCTAAAATTTCCGAATTTCGGTTATAGTATGGCAAAGAAATCATAGGTTTTTGAATGTCTTTTTGACTTTATTTTTGTGCTGGGATGTAAGAAAATGAATCAAATTAGAAATAATCAGATGAAGAGGATAATTATTGATAAGTAATAGTTGAATACATTCTAGAATTTGTTTCTTTTAAATGTCTTCTGATGATGCTAAGGTTGTTCTATGAAATAAATTTTTGGTAATAGATATTTTATAACGTAACGGGTGATTAGAAAAATATTCTACAAGACATCCTGAGAATGTAGGTTTTCGAAACAAACTAAATTCTAAACTTTTTTTCTTCATCTTTTTATGTGAAGATCTAAGAAATTTAAAGAACTATTATTTTCTGGTTCCGTGGTAAATTTTAAACGTTCATCACATAGCTCAAATTCTGATTTAATATATTCAATTATTTCTTTGGTTTCCTACTATAAAGATGCCATCTACATAACGTAAATACAAGGTTGGAGTATTGATACCATTAGAAATTACAGGATATTCTAACTATTATTGAGCAACGTACTATCTAATTGTCTATAGTGTCCCATATAGTTTGTATCTTTTATATTGTTTCTTTATTAATCAAAATAATGTTGGCATATGTCGTAAGGAAAAAATCTTTGTAGTTAACATTGCATTTCTAAAAACCATCATAAGCTAATTTCTAGTCTCTGTTATGTCTTTCCCAAAATACATCACGTAGTTAAAATAGCTTGAGAAAGAGGCGTCAAAAAAATCTCTAGAAAATGTTCTTCTTGTAGGAGTTATGTCGACTCTTTATTTTATTTTGTATAATACCTATCGAAGACTTTCAGTGTATACTAAGACATATTTTTATTTTCTGCTTTATCTTTTTTTGTGTGTAATGATCCACTGTGCATTGTTGAACTCATTATCAAAATGATACTGAATATCGAACTCTGGAAACAGATTGTTAATGTTAAGAATAGGACCAAAGAAGTGTCCTCTCTGTGATGACTGTCGAAAAGTAAAAACTAATTCGTCAAAGTACTCATAGGATACAAAGGGAATGAGTTTTGATAACTTCAGGAGCAATTCCTCAGTGTCTCTTCTTTTGAGGACAGTAATGTTGGCATCATTTAAAAGTTTCGTTTGAGGTTTAAAAAGCAATTCAAATCGTGTAATCTTCTGAGCAGGTTTTAAGTGTTTATTTATATTGGCACTTTGGAGACAATCCGCAATGAAATCAATCTCTTTTAAATATTCCTTTGTATCAAATGTCAAATAAAAAGATACATTTAATGAAATCGTCCTTCCACTTAGAAGTCTTACTAAAGACTCTCTACTAACTGTGTTGATTTCAAATCCGTTTCTAAAGTCAAATAATAACCATTCTAAATTAATAAACACTGAAAAGATTTGAGGGGAAACATCTAGAAAACTATCTTCAATAAATAACTGCCTTAATGTTTTTGAAGTACTGGTGGTTTCAGTTGAGTTATCAATAACAGAACACGCTTTTAACAACTGACAATCACATCCTAAAAACTTCATTTTACATAATTTGAAAAGTTTTAAGGAATCTTCTTCACTTAAAGCACAGTTCAATAAAAGCAGGTCGTCTACAGCTAAGATGTCATTTGTGGATAAAGTAACTTTAATATTTTTTAGGTCAATATATTCCCAATGTTTCTTTTTTAAGCAGAAATGACTCAGGTCAATCATATTTTGTGACGGAGATGTGAACTTTATTTGAAGTTTTGTCAGTGTTTGTGATCTAGATATAGACGCCATTAATGCATTGAAATCATCTTCGGCTATAGTGATATCAAATAAATGAAGCAACTGTAACGAAGAAGTGGGATGCTTTAAAGTCTGAGTCAGATGATCCATTTCAACAGTCGAATTCCTTTTCTTTTTTGAATCGAAATTATCGACTTCCAATGAGAAATCTAACTCTTTTAATCTTCGTTCCCTAACCATTGATGCTGCCTCTTTGATATCTTCATATTGGAAGCTGAAATCATATAAGTACAACCCATTCACATCGAAATCTTGTCTTGAAATCCCTTTCAGCAGAGAACCAACAGAATGATCGCAGTGAGGGAAGCAAATCTGAACTGAATTCGGTTCCAGACTCAAAACTTCATTCATCAAACTATTTAACTGCGACTCAGTGAAAGGTTTCTCCGAGCAAATGTTAGTTTTATCTCTTGTAGTTTGACAAGGGAAATTGATAATCACAAACTCCAGTGAAGATCCAGTGAAACTCCGCAAGTTACAGTGATTTGTAAAACTGTCAAATGGTTGATGATGAACATTGATATTTAAGTTTTTCCATTTTGGTTTCCTTATAAAATCATTTATTTTTAATGTTTGATTCAATGGCTTGTCTAAAACTTTCACTTGGTTATTATTATCAATGCACAGATCGAAATGTAAATCCGAAGGATTTAGTTTCAGCAGAAACTCTCTGGTGTTTTGAAATCCATTACATTCTTGAAGTAAAGTAAAATAATTAGCCCAGTTTCCAAAATAAAACCATTCAGGAATCAGTTTAATAATACTAAAGGACTTTTCTTTCAATAATCCACACAAGAACGGGAGTATTAGAGAATCTTCCTTTTCGATTACGCAAAGAAATCCAGGACATAAATCAT
>JAFIDM010008419.1:20142703-20153211 GCA_023159025.1 Thereuonema tuberculata | reverse complement strand
AAATTCTCGTTGATTTCTTTGTTTTGTAATTTTATTACAATAGGTTAAGTTACTTACAAACATTATTTTTTTTTATTATTCATATCATAAAAATACAAAAAACTTCGTTTTTTTTTCCGTTCAACTTACATTGATATTAATAGGGGCTTGATTATTTCCAACTGCAACTTCGCTGGCAGATACATTGATATTTCCAACCTAAGCAACACAAATAATGAAATATTGAACAACATCTTACAAAGACAAAATATAAAATATCCAAAATAAAAAATACTCAGATTACCTTTGTTCTAAGTAAGATTGCTTGAGGGTGTATGTGTAAATTAGAATGCTTGTTTTATGTCACTTTACGTTATTTTGTTTTCTTTTGATAGAAGAATTCTTAAAGACCTTTAGTTAAAATCAAAAAATATTTATTCAAAATTTGAGGTAATCAGTGTTGAATTAATATTTACGTCTATTTATACTAAAAAATTGTATATCTTTAAATTTAATTAGAGGGAAATTCTAACAAATAACAATAATAAATTTCCTACATCCTTTACTGAATTGTGAAAGAGATTTGGTATTTTGATATATTATTTGGAATAGATAAATAAAGTTGTGAAACACAATTAAATAAAATTAAAACTATCTTAAATTTAGCAATCTTTTTTATTTTTAATCAGGAAAAGTTTATTTAACCACATTACAAAGAGAAACTATTTTTTGTTCCCTTTGTTACAGAAAATGGTCAAAACAAATTATCAAATTAAAATAGTAAAAAAAATAATTACTTAGGTAAATAAAAAATATTATAAGTCACTCTTTGAATTAAAGAGTAATAAATTTAAAATAAATGAGAGATTCTGTTTATTTAATGTAAAAACAATTAAATAAATAATTATAAATTTATACGACAATTAAAAACTTGGCTGCTTTAATGGATTTTGAGCAATTTTAATAACAATACAAAACTTAATTCAGTAGACATTTTATAATAACGTCAATAGATTTAGACCAGGGTTTCTCAACCTTTTTTTACCCAAGGACCCCTTTTCCCTTCTTTTTTTTTTTGGGGGACCCCGTCATAGCTAAAATGTAAAGGGATTATATTAATAATCAACGAAATAGTAAATGATTGTGCTTTATTTTGAATGAAGACTAATTTAATGCAAATAAATTATTCTGCAGTGGTAAATCATACATATTCTACACACTGGTAAATAATTCATAATAAACCATTTTAAAATAAGTGTGATTCAAGGAGATCCCTGTGGACCCCAAAGAATATTACATGGGTCTATGTGGACCCAGGGTCCATGTGGACCCCGGTTGAGAACTCCTGATTTAGACAAACACATATTCAGAGTATGCACTGAATATATAAAACTTTTAGAAAAACGGGTGATGGGAAATTGACACTGGCACTCTCAATAGTGGAACATACCCAAACTAAACGCACCTGATAAATAGGCTTCCCAGTGGTGTATCGCAATTATCAAATTAAAATAGTAAATAAAAGTAATTCTTTAAGTAAATAAAAAATATTATAATTTTGTTCTAATACAAAAACTTAAAAAAAAAAAAAAAAAACTTACAAAATTAGAGTAATCACTGGAAATGGGTTGAGTCTTATTGTCTTGTACAACCTATAAGAAACATGATAAATATAAATAGTATATTAAACATTTTTCGTTTTGCTGAATTGTAATAAGCAATCTTCTATCTGAAAACTAAAAATCTTTGATTAGTAAATGTGTTTTCTTATTTGCTTCAATCGTGATGAAGCAATGATCTGCTTTCTACTGTTTCATTTAAGTGCCGATAAAGGGAAAGAAACTGAAACCAAAAATACCTAAAAAAGAGGGGGGGGGGGTCTGGACAGATAACAATTTCTCACAAATATATTTAAAAAAAAAAAAATTCTGAATTGGGGAAAAATGTAAAAACAGCTTCTAATATGACAAAGTTATTTTATGCTGTCAATCTGTGGTAGTAAACTTCACTATAAGAAAGAATATAAAAAACTGAAATGAAAAAAACAAGCTAGGAAAAACGTAAAACTAAATTTATATATAGTTTTTATTAGCTATTAATTGTGGGTTCAATAATGGAAAATCAGTACTATGGGATTTTATGTACTAGAAAACATTAATTTATACAAGCAATAGATATATCTATTTTATAAGTTAACATAACAATTAACCCCTAATTATAAAGATAACAAAGTTTTAAATCGTCAATGAAAACAATAATAATGAAACTGAACTGAAAAAAGTTCACATTTGCTTTTATTACCTCATCAGTGCGTATATATAATATACTCTCATTCTCTAAGTCTTCCATGAATTCTTCATCCAGTTCAGTGTCTTTTTCGTCAAAAATTTTAACTTTTTCAGTGTCTTCAATGCTCCATTTTTCGCAGGCTGAAAAAGTAACAAAAACCACATGAAATTTTCAATCAATCGAATAACTGAAGTTCTAAATTCTAAGAATTAAAATTGGAAATGTAACTGAAATCAAATCAAAACAAATAACAAAATTATAAGTCAAATGTATTTTTTTTAACTGAGAATTTTCCAATAGACATAATAAATTATCTCTCTTATCCGCTGTTTTGTTAATAATTACAGACATTTTATATTTTATTTCATGAATGTACAAATGCTAATGATGCCTGTTGTTCTGCAATAGCTGGACGACTATTTTTCAATAATGACATAAATCACTGCTATGAAACAAAACTGTTGCTAATATTTATGAAACGCTCTTCAATCAGTTTTACTGCTAACATATTAAATCCATTCAATGAAAAATGCAACATTAATTGATAATAGATTAAAAACTTCAGATTCACAGATGATTCACATCGTTACCAAAATCGTCATTAAGTTTGCAATAACATCGAAAGTCAAATTTTCACTGTATTTCAGTTTTCACTACTTAACATCACGAATGGGGAATTTCTGGGATAAACTGGAAAATTAAACCCAATTTAGTCAAAAAGAAGTATAGGCTTATTTGCTGCTTTCTAAACAGTTGATAGGTTTCTCCAAATACACCAGTCAGACACTGAACTCTCTTGTTTCATTCTTTTCTTCAGATTTCCTCAGAAATACTATCATATCTTAACCTTCCATTGTTAAAGTTTTGTTGAAAAGAGAGGAATCCATTCACTGAATTTAGAGAACATTCACATTAAATTGTATTTAATTGTAATACGAGTTTGTTTTTAAAACACTATATTTATTTCTGGTGTCATGGAAGATGATTAAGAATATACTTTACAGTAGGAAAGGTTTGAAGACGAAATATGGGATATTTATTTATAACGAATTTGTTTTGTTTGGTTTTTTGTTTTGGCAATGGACCACTTGAGGATAGGCGGGGCTTCGTAGTTGCAAAATATCCCACTAGTCTACTTTTTGGCTTGTGGTATAAACAAAGCCATGTGCTTCATTTTAACCCTAGTAGATATAGAGGCTGAACTAAAAGATTTGATTTGGATGCAACGATTGTAAGCCTTCCAAAATTTTCAGATTGGATGTAGAGTTGATTATAGCCTATTGAAGAAGACGACAGCAATATGTTTTCAAAGAAGGATATTATTTAATGGACCACTTGAGGATAGGCGGGGCTTCGTAGTTACAACATGTCCCACCAGGCTACTGCTTCGCATGTGGGATAAACAAAGCCATGTGCTTTGTTTTAACCAGTTTAGATATAGAAGAAATATTATATTAAAGAAGGATATTCCAAGCGTTTTTACAGAATTATTACAATAAGGATCTGCACAGTGCTGAACCATCCGTCTTGAAATATCAAAATCGACGATTTTTTAAGTAATTCACACAAAGTTATATGTTTGTTTATCCCACAAGCTCTCGACGCATGTGAGATACACGTCATACGTGACGTCGATAGGGGCGTAAACCTCAAGTGATCCAACAAAAAAATCAACAGTAAACAGCAATTTCACTAAGAAAACATTAAAAAATGTATTGAATTCGGTTTTCCAAAAATATATTCTGCAGAAAAAGAAACACAAAGAGTTTTTGTTATTATTTAATATTATCAGAAATTGTAAAGTCAGCTTTTCACTATTTCTAATCATTTCAATTTCCTTGAAAAATCGTTTTATCAAAAAAAAATAAAGAAAGGCATCGTTTCAATCAATAAAGGGAAAGCGAAAGATTGTAATTTGTCCTTTGGTTGATCAAAAAAAATATTCAAACATTATCATGTAAAAAAAAAATTAGTAAGAAAATAAAAACATTCTAATTCTTAGATGATACATCATTTATATGCTTTCTATTCTTATAATCAATTATCATTTCCAAAGTAATCTGTTATCTAAAGTTGAAGAATACTGATCTAGATTATTGAAGTAATTTACTTGTATTAAAACTTACTTCTTACAAAATAGAGGGTGTACCTGAAATGTGCTGCCAAACTTAAAGGTTGTATTCAATCATGCAAAACAACGAATAAATGTCATATAAACATGGGTCTGGAAATGCGTTATTTCCAAGATATGCTCCTCAGTAATCGTGACATGTAATGAAAAGTGGACTATCCCCTCCAAAGTTTTCCGTAAATGTCTGGATTGGTATCAACGGTGACCATCTCATCGGGCCAGTGTTTCTGCCAGCTACACTAATCGGCAACGCTTACAGGATTTCCTGGAAAATGAGTTGCCTACGTGCCTGGAGGATGTTCCTTTGGACACTCGTTGTCACATGTGGTTCATGCATGATGGTGCGCCACCTCATTTCAGCCGTACAGCCCGACGACTTCTGAACCAACGCTATCCTAATCGTTGGCTTGGAAGAGGGGGACCAACAGCATTGCCTGCTCGTTCCCCTGATTTAAACCCTCTGGACCTTTTCGTATCGGGTTATCTGAAAGTATTAGTGTACATCACACCGGTTTCTGACGCCCACGCACTGCATGATCGCATAGAGGATGGGTGCAAAACAATTTGACCATGTTTGGCAGTCGATGGAACGACGTTGTGTTGCGTGCATTGCGGCCAATGGAGGACATTTGGAGCACTTTCTGTGAAACTGAGCGACTGTACGACCATCACCTCTGATTTGTTGCATCGTTCATATCTTGGAAATAAAGCATTTCCAGACCCATGTTTATATGACATTTGTTCGTTGTTTTGCATGATTGAATACAACCTTTAAGTTTGGCAGCACGTTTCAGATACATACAAGAAATTACTTTCGAAGGTTCAGAAATGTCAAAAGATATTATCGGTTTCTTCAACACATACTTTCTTAGAATTTAAGTTACTATTACCTTTCCTTCTTAGACTATCCAAATTTTGAGCCTTAACATATTTCTTGTCTCCTTTAACACTATTCAAACCCACTCGGAAACGTTTTGAACTCATTCTAAAGAAATAAAAAAAGTCAGAGGCTACATCATTTAAGTAATTATGGAATTTATTGCTGAATTTAAAACTGCATTATTTTATATAAGAGAAATATGACATTAAGAAATTCTTACTATGTAAATGTCAAAACCTTATACTTTAAAAAAGCTTAATTCTTTTCACTAATTTTCACAAAAATACAGACTTTTTTTTTATTTACTTTTTTATTTGCTTGTAGATTAAAAATGAACAAAAAAGGTAAAATATTATTATTATTACTTTCGCAAAATCTTTTCGTAGTCATAGGATTAAGAAGTTATGAAGAAGTTAAACACCTAGCTTAGTTTAGAAGTCAAACATCTAGCTTAGGATCAGAAGAGTTGGAGACTTATTGTTAGCACAAATCAGTCTGAAAACTGATTCACTGATGATGGTGATCATGATGATTATTTATCAGACCTGAAATAAAAATCGAAGCATTATATTTATGAAACAAAAGATAAAGTTAGGATGGTCAAAAATGTCAGGATAACTTTGCCAGCATCCTCTGGAAATCCTTGATCCAGAATTTAATACATCATATAGCGATTTATGAACTTAAGGTAAATATATGTGTTTCTAATATATTCGAATGAGAAGCCACTGCACTAATGTAACAGTGTAATAGTTAAATACACATAGAATCCAAAGACCGAGGAAGTAACTAAAGTAGTAAAAATTTCTAAACCGTTTATCTATGGAAACAAAAACAAAAATAATAATATTGAACCTTACGAGGAAACCTGAACTGTAGCTTTTGGTATTTTTGGATGTAACGACTGTAACCTTTGTATCTTCTGTCAAGGTTTATTTTTGGCCTTATTGTTTATTTTTTCCGTCATTCTTGATTCCGCCATTTTCTTTATTGCTTTAGTATTTTTAATTTCTGTGATTTTCTTTCTTGTTTTATTGAGTTAGTTCGTCTTTATTTTGACCCTTCCTTTTTCTTTTGTTTTCTATTTCTACTACTTTCATTTTGCGTTTCCATGTAATTTACTGTCTTGTCATTTTCCCACGCTTAAATCTCCTTTATTCCTTCTTTCAACCCTTTCCAATAATTTTTATGTTTCCGTTATTTTTATTGGTTTGTTTATGTCACCTGGGTTCGCATCATTTACCATTATAAAACAGCCATTTTGAAAAAACAACAAAAACAGATACACCGATTTGGAGCTGCTGTTTAGTTCTGTTGTTAAGAGTAAGATGTAAATAATTAGTTAGTTATGTAAGTTGTACTATGGCCTTAAGATTGTGGATTATCTAAAAACTATTGTGACTCCTCTCAAGAATCCCGACTGTTATCCTTTAGGTTTATCTCGGGGTGGCAAATAATTTGCCGTTTATTTGGGATTGAGTTTAGCATGGTTAATTAAGGAAAGTATTTAATCCAGGGCTTTTTTACTTTCGGTATAATTGCCAGTAAACGTTTATGGCAAAAAAAAAAAATTCCGAAATTTAGCAACTGTAGTATTATGTGCAGCAAAAAGCTAAGATCACTTCCGCTACTTGAATGATTGCAAGTTAGTGCTGCCATCTTCTGTGGTTGAGTTGGAAGTTGACGTCATGTTTATCAGTGTGCTCTGATATGCTCCGTGCGAACGAATAGTCAATTGCTTCTCCTAGATTAAGTGTACATGGAATGCGTGGATGGATTTTTCAGCTTGAATTCTAAAATTATTTAGTTTTACACGTGCAAACCTGCAACTAAAAAATTTAAACTTTCTAACAATGAGAAGTAAAATCATTGGGATGCCAAATGGGGAAGTGGAGTAAGTTCATCATCCTGTTGAAGGACTTTTTTTTTTTTTTTTTTTTTTTTTTTTTTTTTTATTTTACAAAATTTTGTAGATTAGTTAGTTTAAAATTACTAAAATTTAAAAAAGAAAATTGTCCCAAAGTTTTGAAATATCTTCGAGTAAAATAAAGTAAAATAATAAATAATATCAAGTGAAAAGGAAAAATAAAATCTTTTAATCTAAAAATAAACTTAATTTTATTATAACAATAAATAAAACATTTATTTATATTGATAACATTAATTGCAAACAAAACACTATTTTTAAAACAACACATTTTTTTTTTTTTAATTTGGCAATAGAAATATTTTATTATCTTGATTATCCAATTTTTAAATTGGATAAAATTAAAAACAACTTTGGATATAGGTTAACAAATTATGTTAAACACAAAATTTTCAGTCAAATAAATATTAATCAAAAAGACACTTCAACATTTAAACCAATAAAACAAAAAAATGATCTCTGATGTGGTGGATGGGTTAATAAAATATTAAGAATGAAATATATACTAACTTTAAGTGAATAATTTAATTATTATTTTTAACTGGTGGATTAACTTTTAGATAAATATATCAAAATTCTTGGTCCCATACCACAGGTATACAGTTTATAAGTATACCTAATGGGACTGATAAAACATTAAAAAAAAAAAATTAAAGATGTAAATGGAACAGAAAAAAAAATCTGAATTTTTTAAAAAAATAGAATTTCAAACTGAGTATTTGAGTTATCATTCCCTGTATAGTCAATCCATTTGAGGAAGGCAGTTCCCTCAGGCGTTGGGACTGAGAACTTGAAAAAATAGGGGTGAAAGGGTATCAGGGTATTGTTACGGAATTAAAAAAAGGCCTTATGTGATCCTTGTTTTAGTATTTTGAGAATTGAGCTCTTCGGAAATATAGCTACTTAAAGCCGATAATAACGAGGTCAAGCTCTGCCAACACTGTTGTAATCTTTCCTCCCTACCCCCACTTACCTTATACCCTTTCTCCCCTATTTTTTCAAGTTCTCAGTCCCAACGCCTCAGGGGACTGCCTTCCTCAAATGGATTGACTTATAACTAATGTTTTTTTTTCTGAATTTTGAACTCCGTGTCCTAAACAACGAACTAGATTCCACCAAAACTACTTAGAAGCGAGTGAAGCATTTTTTTTTTTACTGTAAAGGACTTTCAAATAACAACGGGAAATTGGGGTTCAATCTTACTAAATTTACTTCTTTATAAAAAAATTTCACTCACTATTTCCATGGAAAATGTTTGCAAATAAACACCCAATTAGAAGATATCATTAAAGAAGCCAATCTGAAAGATCTTCCTTCAAAAATTGTATTTTCGGTCGTTTCCTGAATTCTGAATTTCTATTAGTTCAGTAGCAGTGATGAAGTTGACGAATTGAGGATCAATAAAAGGGACTTAACGATGGATATAAGGAATTCTATTAGTAAGTTTCCATTGATGAGTTTGTGGATACTTCGCTTTAGAGGAATTAAATGAAACGTTGAAACACTTCGGATTATCCAGCTTGTAATGGCCGCAGGAAACACGATAGTGAGACTAACATCCGCTACTGTGACTGTGAAAGAAAGAATTTATAAGTAAATACTTGCCTGAAAAATGCGATATCTCTTACACTGCGCCTGTTAGTAATACCGGATGGAAGAGAGATAACACTTATCAGAGCATACACATAATGATTTATCATTGATAGAATCAGAGATATCAGACGATATAAAAAAATTATTCATTTCGTTTTTCGTTTTAGGCTAAAAAATGATTTCGTTTTTAGTTACGTTTTTCGATAAACTAAAATTTCAATTTCGTTTTCCATTATAGTTAATGTTATAACAAAATAATTAAGCATGAAATAAGTCAGGATAACATTTATCTCTTTATTATACGTCTTTACTTAATATACAAATATATTTAATGTATATTTTTATATTCAATAAATAATTAATATTATTTATATAATGTTTTTTTTTAAATAATTATTTACCATCCCACCACCAATCACGATAATGTTCCAACGTACTTGTAAATAAGGGTGTTAATGTTCTCTAAACATGAATGACAAAATTTTAAGTAAATTGTAATTTACTTACAACAATAATATCATTAATTATAAATAATAAATAAGTTATTTTTAATTTATAAATATATTATAAATTTGATTATTACTAAATAAGATCGTAACATAATATCTGAATTTATCTTACAAGATATATTTATAAATGTTACAATAATGTATTATATTATATAAATATATATATATCATTAAAATCATTTATTTATAATTATTATTATTAAAATAGTAAGTTTTTTTTTATAAATAAAATCTTTTACATGTGTTACTGAAATTATGTTAATTAAAGAAAAACCTTACACACATGATAAGACACGATAAAATATACTTTAAAGAACTTTAAATTTAATATCTTTCATCCCCGTACGCCGATGTCTTCGGACCTAAAGGAAGTTAGCTTCTTAAGTAGGTTTTCTAATTCCTGTTTAGAGATTACGTATCTACTTCTACTTAGGGATCAGCCGTGTTTAACTTCATTCACATTCAATTTATTTAATGACACGTATTTTATTCAATACCATTTATTGACACGTCCAGATCGTGCAGCGGGATTAATCACTCCAAAGGACTTGTTTCCACTGCCCCATAGTTCAGTGCTGGTGCACTTTGTACCACTGCAACTGCCATTTCGCATTAATTTATCATTAATTCATATCCCCTCCGATAATTGAAGTGACTGGATTGAGAAACGATGTAAATAACTAAGACATGGCAAAAAAAAAAAGTCACCCTCCTCCCCTTCAAAATCGTCATATCTACTGAAATTACTTAACCGTATTCAGTGTCTGCCAAGAATGTCTGGCACCTAGATGTAAAGTTTTGTGGCGTCCCCTTTTTGTAGATTACTAATATTCCGATGGAAAGGATCCCAGCACGTAGCATCCACTGCGTCCAGGATAGCCATCATCTTGTCATAAACCATGTAATGTTCATTTCTAAGGTCATATTAAATTCCAATTATTGTGCGAAGATTTTGAAAGAAAGTTTTTTGTTTTGTTTCTTTTAATCCAATAAATTGGACTTGAACAGCTTTTCAAATGATTTACTTTATCTTCTGTCTGATTTTATCTATTTATTTATTTATTTTTTATATTATCTACTGATAACCCAATCTATCTACATTTGTTTTTGCTATAAAATTATGCAACTTCAAACGTGGTATTTATCGTTTACCTCAAAATCAATCAAAATTGAGATGTTTCAATTTTATAAGAATATTAT
>JAFIDM010008419.1:20086962-20101036 GCA_023159025.1 Thereuonema tuberculata | reverse complement strand
ATATTATATATTATAATATATATTATATATAATATATATAATTTGTAATATATATATTATGATATATTATAATATAATTATTTTCCTACTAGCTCTTCACCTAACTTCACGGCCACGAGCCGCCACTGTCCTGAGGTTGAATACTACTTGAACATTCAGGAATGTAAATGCATTTGGGAGATCAATTTCAGTACCTTTTAAAATTTAGTTTACAACAATGAGTAGAATAAATTAAAACAATGCAAAATATTTTTCATGATTTTTGGCATTGCATCATTTCCTCAAAATCGTCGAACAAATAAATTAAAACACATTTCCCATCTATTGCAAAATGGAGCTTCAACAATAGCTTAACAGAAACTGTCTCAAAATAAAGAAGAAATTTTACATCAGTTAAGACTATTAAAAAAGGCAAGAGATAGTTAGTATGTCCGTCCAACCATTGTGATCACGATAACTCAAAAAAAATTTAAATTCTTAAAAAGCTGAAATTGTAGAGGCACATGTCGATTGTTACAAACACGATTTATTGATTTTGGTAAACACACTTATCCTTTTTTTGAAACATTTAAACATTTATTCCTTCACACCTCCTGTGAAAGTTACCATAGTTGGATACACAATAACCAGAGCTGCTTGTCGCTCTCATTATTATATATTATAAAAGCGTTATTTTGTCTGTTATAAGACTTTACGTTTTTCCAATTTTGTGACCGAACTATAAGAGATAGTTTGGTTATGTAAATGGATAAAATGTAGATCTTTTTAAGACAAACAAAATGCTACAAAAATCTTTCGAAAAAAGTTTTTGGTTTCCAAGATGGCGCCTTTTAAAAGGTCAAATTTTGACTTTTTCTCAATTTAAACGAAAAGTATAAAAGATGGAAGAGAACATTATATTGAGAAAATGTTGGTATTTGAAAGTTCTATCGAACGATATATCACTTATTCACAAACGTTTCAGCGTTTGCAAGATACATGCAAAAATGTGAATTTTCGGTGTGTGACGCCGACCCGCAATACATCCGAGTTATTCGGAGAAGCCACAACGGACTGGGAAGTTATATATTCTCCGACGATCGCAACATTAATTTGCTATTAAATAAAGTTTTTTTTTTTTTTAATGCTATATATGCAAGGGTTCCGGAGCGAAGCGACGGTACCCGGCTATTATTATTATATATTATAAAAACGTATATTATAAAACGTTATTCTGTCTGTCATTCTGTAAGCAAAATGCTAAATTACAAATTACTGATGTTACTGAAATAGAGAATCTATTCATAAAAAATGAAAATATATTAAACAACTGTCCAACTATACTGATTGGCGACGTAAATATAGATATTTTCAAAATGAATAAAAACAATGTAGTTAAGAAATACGTAAAACTTATGTGCAATAATGGTTTCAAAAATCGTCTTTACGGAACAACAAGAAACTGTACAATTCATGGAAATACGAAAACAAATATAGCTCATATTTTCATAAATAAACATGATATCAAAACACCAGGAATAATATATAAAGAACGAATCGGATAACAGTTGAAAATGAGAAAATAACACATCCAAATATAATCTATAAGGAACTAATCAATGATGTTAACAAAACAAAATTCATGAAAATCTACATATATAAAAAGAAAAGTCCTGACTCACTCACTCACTGACTCATCAACGCTTACCCCAAACCCTTGGATCTAGAAAGCTAACATTTTTCACAGAGGTTTCCTTTATGATGCAGACAAGGAATAAGGCCGGATTTTTGGAAATTCGGGATAGGGAATAATCTGGCAAACTGACGATGAAGTGTATGGTGGCAACCCCAGGTGTGTGGCGCCAACCCGCAATACACCTGAGTTAAGTGGAGAAGGGCCAACGGGCTGGAAAGTCGTATATTCTCCGATCTCAATATTAATTTGCTAAATAAATAAACTTTTTTTTTTTTTAAACGCTATATATGCAAGGGTTCCGGAGCGAAGCGACGGTACCCGGCTAGTGTTGTAATAATAGAATTTAACACACTAGATATAACAAATTCCTAAACCTAACACAATATTTAGTTTGCCATTAGAGTAAGATTAAACCAAGTTTAACGGATAATACCGTAATTACACTTACTTGACCTGTTTTACTATCTAGTCGTGACATAAAGGATCACAAAGGGTGACGTAAAGATATAAAGGGTATCGGCAAATTTAATAATTTAAACAGATTACACCTGTAATAAGACACTTATTTAAAGATATTTAAAGAATTAATAATAATAATAAACGGAAATGAAACAGAGTTGGCTTTTCTCTGTCATTCCTGTTGACGAAGTGCTTCGACGGATCGCTTTCTCCCATTGGGTCAATTTTGCGCCTCTTTCACTGCGCTAAGTCCGCCGTCTGAATCCGAGCCTACTGATGGGAACGTCGAGAGTTCATCCTGAATTCCTCGAGAAATTATCGCACTTCTGTTCTAAGAACGGCTAAAACCTAATTCACTCTGGCGCTAGTCCTGGTAGTCTCTAACCTAGTTACTACTGCTACTTTACTGCTGTCTCCATTTCCTAGCCTTAACACTTATTTAGTTCTGCTTAGATGATTTGGGAAGCTGTACTGTTCACTAGCTGGTTAATAGTTCTGGCAAGCTAATATAAACGTACACCAAATATAGATAGCTTTACTGACATCTGTAGTCGCTCGCTCGCCGCCGCTTTGAGAGAGGTAAAAGGGCTTTCCATCCACAGTGCCCATGCGTTTTTAATGTTAACTGTCTTTAACACTGAAAAACTCTCTCTGACTGCATGGTTTCTGCTTTGTCCTGTGTGGTCGGATAATCGGATACGAAGATAAGAGATAAGAGAGCGTTTCTCGGAGAACATCTCCTTTTATTACAATTCTCCCGTGCTTTCTCGGGTGCAAAAATCACGTGGCACACTTCCTTGGTTCAGTCAATCAGCGATCGATATCTTCAAAATTGCCTTATTTAGAGATAGCGTTGCGAACCTCCCTATGCCAATTTTTGCGGTGAATCATCCCCAGCTGTGTCAAACAGGTATCCTTTTTAATTCAAAGTAAAAAATAAGAAATAACTCCTTATATTTCGTTTTGTCATAATATATATATACATCAATTGAACACTAACAGATTGGGAAAAGAAAACATAATAGATGGAATTCCATTGGGAAACAACATAATATGCAGATGATCAAGTACTAATTGCTAAATCAGAAGTGCAGGAACAACATCTAAAGGATAAAAATCATATTGAATCACGAAATAGAACAAGTTTCAGATTTTCAAATAACTAGGAAATACAAATCCCGCTATAATAACGATGCCCAGTTAGAATCAAATATACAAATATTCAGGGTAATTATAATTAAACAGAAGGTATTTAGACTTCTTTGTAGAAAGACCTATTGGACAAAATTCAACCAGATTTGGTGTGTTTACTTTTCTGACCATGAGATTTCGATTTCTCGAATAAAAAAATTAGTTCAGAAATTTTCCCCTGGGTTAAATTTGGCGCTCTTCGCGGAAATGGGAACATTCCATGTGAAACCAGGAAAGGGTCGCTAGAAAACGGAGGAAGTTGCAATGACCTTAATGGAGCAGCAAATGAAGAATTCTTATAGCAGTGGTAGTGCTTGTGCGATTGGACATGACCTATCCTACAGTGCAGAACATTTTGCGGTGAATATTACAGTATTGCCCTACAGGATATATCATTGTCACGAATTGCTTCCTGGTGATTGTGAGAAGCGGAAAAGATTTGCTTTGCCATTCACAGCTCAGATGATGATCAACGATTCATGGTCCTGGCAAATTATATGATCTGATGAGGTCCATTTTCATTTGAATGGGATGGTGAACGCTCAGAACTGCCATATTTGATCTGGAGGAAACCCACATATTCATGAATAAATCCGTTTTTATCATTGGACCTTATCTTTTTTTTTTTTTTTTTGAAGAAAACTACATCTGAGCCAGTGATATAAAAACTTTGTCATCCCTGCATAGCAGCAAAAAACTTGTACCACAATCTTTAAGAAGATGAGGCACCCATTCACATCGGCTTTAATGTGTAAATTTTGCTTCATCGACGACAGAGTAATTAGCAGATCATTTCCAACAACATGGCTACAATGATCACCAAATTGACCCCTGTGCTTTCTATTTATGGGATTACTTGAAGGAGCTTATTTTTTAGAGCAATGTTCCTAACGATGTTCCTTTCATAAATAGGATCTAGACAATCAGTGTAATTGCTTTGGTAGTCACAAAATCACGATTCTATGTAGCATGTTTGGGATGACCTTTCAAGGACTGTTCAACAGCAAGGCTGTGGAAATATTTAATACGATGCAACTGTATGACACGTTCATTTCTGTATACAGTAGAGTCCCGGTAATCCGAGTCCCGGTAATCCGATGATCCGTATAATCCGAGGTGCAGCTTATTCTAAGGTCACGCAGTCGGTGGCCAGTCCAGTATCAGTCTGTCTCCTACTGTGACCGGTTCGTTCTCATTGTTTTGTTCAATTAGTTATATTTTGCAAAAATGAGAGGAAAGGCCAAGAAAAAGTTTGTTTCTATTAAACAGAAACTAGAAGCATTGAAGAGAATTGATCAAGGTGAAACACTAAAGAAGATTGCAGCCGACTACGGTGTAGGCATAACAACAGTAGGAGATTGGCGCCGATACAGAAGCAAAATTGAAAACTTTTCTTCCGTTGAATGTGTTAACATTTCGTCGTCCAACAGAAAATCAATGAAAAAATCTGATTATGAAAAAACTAGTGAAGCACTTTTTGTTTGGTTTAGTCAACAGCGTCAAAAAGGAAGTCCTATTTCGGGTCCCATTCTTCAAGAAAAGGCATTGTTTTTCCGTAATGAGCTGAAAGAAGGTGAAGAAGATTTCACTGCGAGTGTAGGATGGTTGGACCGTTGGAAAAAACGATACGGTATCAGAAAACTTGACATCTGTGGTGAAAAACTGTCCACAGACTCTGAAGTTGTACAGAAGTTTTGTGGAAATTTTCAAAAGATCTTTACAGAAGAAAATCTTACGTTAGATAAGCTGTATAGCTGTGATGAAACAGGACTAAATTACAAAATGTTACCTTCTAAGACCCTTGCCTCTAAAGAAGAAAAGGCGGCACCAGGTATTAAAAAATCAAAAGAGAGGGTAACAGTTCTTGCTGCAGCGAATGCAAGTGGTGACCATAAACTGAAGTTAATGTTCATTGGTAAAGCTGCCAAGCCTCGGGCTTTAAAAAACATCATAACATCTGCATTGCCTGTTATTTACACTAATCAGAAATCAGCATGGATGGACAAAACCATTTTTAAGAAGTAGTTTCTTGAAGAGTTTGTGCCCGAAACAAAAAAATATTTGAAAAAAAAAAATTGCCTATGAAAGCGATTTTGACACTAGACAACGCAGGGTGTCACCCCGATGAAGAAGAACTCGTTTGTGACAGAATCCGAGCTCTATTTTTGCCATCAAACATCACTAGCCTGATACAGCCTATGGACCAAGGCGTATTAGAAACCATGAAGAAAAAATATCGACGTCGTCTGCTGCAGTCTATGCTCCAAGCAACGGAAGGTGAAATGACAGTAAGCAATTTTCTTAAGAAAACTACGATGAAAGATGTTGTCTATTGGCTAGCTGAATGTTGGGATGAAGTGAAGGCTGAAACCGTAAACAAATCTTGGAACAACATTTTTAAACAAATTACAGGAAGTGAACAAGACGACCCAGATGACGATTTGCCCTTAGTAGAACTCATAAAAAAAAAGCTTCCTGGTTGCGAGAACACAGACGTCAGTGATGTTGCTGAGTGGTTGAACAATGATGAGAAAAATGAAGTGACTGACTCTGCTATCATGGAAATGGTATCTGAGCCAACTGAAGGAAGTGATGACGAAGATAGTTATGCTGAGTCTGTACCAGTGATGTCTCACACGGACGGACTGGCGGCATTGGAGGCAGCGCTACGCTACGCTGAACAACAGCCCGAGGCGACCCCAAGCGATACCCTACTACTTAGACGATGGCGTGACATCGCTGCTAAAAAGCGTTGCTCTACTGTGAAACAGAAGACTTTGGACAGTTTTTTAAAGTTGTAAATGCTTACAAAGAGTCTTTTAATGTAACCAGGTAACATTGTTAATGATCTGTAACTGTAATATCTATTATAAATTAAATTTGATTCGTTTTAGTTGAAAATTCCGGTTTGTTTTTCTTTTTTCCGTGTAATCCGAGTTTTCGGTAATCCGACATACCATCAGCCCCAATTACATCGGATTACCGCGACTCTACTGTATTACAATATCCTCCAGTAGGTTCTCGAACCCACAATCAGATGAATTCAGGCTTTTATAAAGGCCAAAGGATACGCATCTGTAACATCATACAGATAGTGAAAGATAGCTATTTATAGTAAACTAGCAACTTAGTGTCTATCTTTAATTTATCTTACAAGTTAGTAATTTAACATCTTAACACACTTGTCTTTAATATAGTATTTTCTAAATTTGAAATTACAGATCTTGAATTCTAACTTAAAAGAAGTATCAAGATTACATGTAGTACAAATGTGAATGATTTTTAATTAGTCTTTTTGATTAAAGTATAATTTAATTCACAATCACAGAAATTTCCTTAGCTGATAATGGGTATTATCCAATCTTAAAGTGTATTTTTGTTGTTGTTGTTGATTATAATTTTGTTTGAATGGTCTGTTCACAGGCTTAACAGCTGAATTAAATTCATAT
Organism: Thereuonema tuberculata; assembly: GCA_023159025.1. Taxonomy (NCBI): domain Eukaryota; kingdom Metazoa; phylum Arthropoda; class Chilopoda; order Scutigeromorpha; family Scutigeridae; genus Thereuonema; species Thereuonema tuberculata. The sequence continues at coordinate 20,094,262 of JAFIDM010008419.1, read as the reverse complement.
TTATTTTCCTGTGTTTTTCTCAGGTAGGAAGTCAGAATGTATCAGCCGCTGGTATTTCAGTAGGAGTCAGTCAAGCTCCTATTAGTCTCACCGTAAGTTTAAAATTTATAAGTACAAAATAAAACAAAATATAGAATAACTACTTCGTGTTTATGTTAGACTGAATATCTTTAACTGAACACAACAAAAATTTTAATTCGATATAAGGAATTAATAACAATTACTAGTGTTCCAATTAAATTTCAACTGCTCTTGTTTAAATCGTACTCTATAACAGAGCTTCTCAACTGGTGTGCCGCAGCATAGTGGTATGGCATGAGGATGCCCTTGGTGTGCCGCAAGAAAATCCCGATAGTGCCTCTGTTGTTGTAGTTGTTGTCGTGTCCACGGATCCATTTTCGGATCAGAGATATTCTCTAGGATGGGGAATTTTTTATTGCTTTACTGTCGTTTGAATATTATTATCCAGGAGGTACCCTAAGTTAACAGTCAGGCTTCTGCCTCCTATGAAGAGAAACAAATACTGAAGAAGAAACATCCAAGCCCCGCGCCGGGATTCGAACCCAGATTCCGACACATCGGCCTTATGTCGGACCGCAGCCCAGACCATTCGGCCCTGCTGGAACGGCCGATAGTGTCTCTTGTATTAAACATTTAGCTCCACATACAGCAAAATGTTCTATCTAAATTCTAGACATCAAATGATCTGGGCACGCAGAAATTCTATTTCATTCTAATTTAAAGATTAAATAAGTATTAATTCACTTTTCAAATCATCTTACAAACTAAATCATGTCTCTCTAAATGTTTAAAGTAGATTGTTATATTCATTTGGAAATTAGAAGTGTGTTTTTTTAAAGGATTTTATTATAGTAATAGAAGCAATGAAAAAAAATTGGATTTCTGCAAATACAAAAGTACAAGATGTGAAAATGTACGGTTGAGAAGCAATGCTCTATAGTGTATCAAAATTTTGTTTAACATTTCTTTTTAAATAATAGTACTAAATAGATCTTCTCACTTTAAGCTTCTTAGTTGTTTTATTTTTTTATTTTATTTTTTTATGGTTAATTTTGATCTTGAGCTTTTGTTTGGACCCACAGCATTGAATGGAATTGAAATTGTATTTTATATTTCAAGTTAATATGTAATTTGAAAACTTAAACATAAAAAGTGAATGACTTGTCGCACAACAAATTCAAATGAAATGAATCTTCACAACATCAATTTATTCTCTGCCACTTTAAAAGCTATTTTACTATAAGATAAATGACAGTAAAAGCAACTGTTAAGTTGAACTAAAGTCAATTGTTATTAGTTAATAAATGTGTTTTAAGTAAAGACATGTCATTTTTCATGAAGATCTCTTTTGACAATTTTGCAAATTCATTTCATTACTATTATACAGGAAACATAAGAACACAAATTCTTCATCAAACATTGCTATATTTCACAGAAAGCTGCTTTTTCTGCTTCTTCAGGCATAATTTGTACAAAGCAAATAGAATAAATATAGGTAATTTAAACAAACAAATATAGACAATGTTTACAATCATTGATAAGCTTCGTAAATTTTTCCAATGCTTTTTTGAATTTTTCTAATAAAAATGGACTTATTTCCACACCTTTTTGTTTATTGAAACAACTTTAATAAACATAAATTTGTTCTATTTGCTTTCTACGAACTATGCCTGAAGAAGCAGAAAAGGAAGCAGAAATATAGCAATGTTTGGTGAAAAATTTGTGTTCCTTGTGTTTCCTGTATCATTATTATGTCATTTCATTTCTGTTCAAAATTTTAATTTTAAGTAGAAACAAAGATAGTTCCTGGTATTTTTTTTAAATTTTTAAATAAATGAAGTATGAAGTTAGAAGTGAGAAAGTCTATAGTTAAGTTACTATACAAACAGTTTCCAAAAATTATATTTTTAAAAAGAAATTATATTAATATTTTCACTTGAATAGAGCAAACACTGTATAATAATTTTAAGAATTAAAAAAAAAATCATTCATTGTTTTCGAAAACATAAAATGCTATAAAAATGAAAAGTTGCTGAGTCAGTTATTGAAATTAAAAGTATAAACAAAATTAACATAAAATTATTGTTTAAAAGAGGAAAACTAACAATAAAATTGAAAAGAAGACAACAACAACAATAATAATAATAATAATAATAATCATCTAACAAAAAATGAAGCCTTGAATATTCATACATCCAAATATTTTTAGCAAATTCCAATTAAAACTTTCAATACGTTTCATCTCCAACAAAATCTTCTGATATCCCAGTCTTTAATTATTTACTTATTTTATACAAAAGTAGTTTGAAAAGATACCTAATATTTTACACACACACACACATATACATATATAAATCTGACAGGCAAAACTTGAAGCAACCTCTTCGAGTTTCGCAAAGCAAAGATTTCAATCAATCATTTGCAATTTTGAAATTTAGAATGTATAGAATATAAGAGTAAAATTAACTTATATTGCTAAACATAGAAAGCCGGACAGTGATCTGGGATTTGAAAACGCCAATATATAGACTAAAATAGTATTTATTAGTTATTTTCTTTAATAATTCCTTTCCTTTGCTGCTTTAGTTTCAAAATTTTGTCTCCCACCAAATGTATTTATTAGTGCCTTGAAATAATTCTTTAAAACACAATAGTTCTTTAACACTACTTAATCATTAAAAACTCATTTTTAGACGAACAGAGACTAATATTGAAGACTTCCTTTTAACTAAAGGATTATTGATATTATCTTCTTTTCATTTTGCACTTATGTTTTTCAATTTATTGTTTCCTTTAAGTAATTTTAAATACATTAGGATCCGTGAAAAACAGGCTTTACTTTCATATATCCATATAAATCACGACAATTAATGATTGAGGTTAGAACTTCGGATGACGCTAAAACAACCAACAAAAAGTACAATGAAAATCTATTACATGTCACTCGCAGTCTTGTTGATGTATAGTAAATTCTTAACATTACAAGATTTTTAATGTTTATTCATATATAAAAAAAAATCAACTATTATGAAACCATACATGTAAAAAATCAATTATTGCAAATCTACTGCATCTTCAATAATATTACATTACTACACTTATTACAGCATCATTGTATTTCATTTGGAATGATACAGAACTGGTCTACTGAATAATTAACGTCTTTAATTATTCTTAGAAGCAGTGAGGAATTAAAAACTTAAGTTTAAAATTCTTGTTTGTTTTAGTACCAAGGATGCTCTCCTATGTCAGAAGAATTGGAGAGAGAAACACTTATAAAAGGTAAGAAATAAAACATTCCCTCAGTATTAAGATGGGGCACTACCGGTACTCAAAAGAGTCGAGCGGATTTTTTTTAAAATAAGAATTCATGAAATATTAAGGTAACTAAGACTTAAATTCACCAAGAAATTAAACATCCATGAACAAGATATTTCTCTCCGAAATATAACTTACTTCGTGTTAAGACCTCAGAGCATAATTTCTTCTGAGAAATTTAAAACTAGTCTGGTGTTTCCTAACTGGTTCTATCCATGTTTAATGACTGACAAGTCTGGTGGGCCAATGTAGAGGTCGAAGGCTGTCTAGGAAACCTATTTTGTATGTTGATGAGCATTATCTTGTTGGAAATTGGACCTCTATAGCCACTCCATGAAGGAAAGCACATGAGACCGCTGAATCTCCTGGATGCACCAATGGACCGTCAACGTTCCCTTAATCACTACCAGCAAAGACCCAGAAGAGTAGCAATTGGCTCCTCACAACATAATGCCACCAGTGCTGGCATGTGTTACTCAAAGATCGGATTTATGAGCTGCCCAGTGTTTCTCCGTACTGGGGTGCAGTGGTTACATTCCAGACAAAAACCTAGATTCGCCAATAAACATGATTAATTGCCAGTTCACAGCCATCCGTGGCATCTCACTACATTGCTACAAACAAAACTGCAGATGATGGGATGTTAAAGGAAGACAGCATAAGGAAACACCGGGAATGCAAGTCTCGTTCTGCAAGTCGCTTTACAATCAGGAATAGACACCGATACTGCTACGTGTCTTTGGATGGTGCACAGGACCATCTTTTGATCAGTTCTAGCCTGTCAGACAATGACAAGATCCTCAATTCTAGTAGTCTTCCTACTTAGGATACTTATCCCAGGATTTTTTCTGAGCATGTTTGTCGCCTCACCTCTTCGCTGTTCCCAACACCATCGCACAGTAAGTTGGAATGGTTCAGGTGATGGTCAATTCGAAGGAACAATCAGCCTACCTCCTGGAATCCAACAATAATTTCTCTCAAATTATGCCAGTTCTTCAAAACTGCGTCGAATAAAGCATCAAGGCATGAGGATTCAGAGACCTGCACTCCACAACCACACTGATCATTAAGTACATAGCGATCATATGACGGCCGTTCACAAGACCTCAGCCGTAACAATACTAATGTCCCTGGTGGCAGTTTGCAGTTGGCCAATCGTAGCCCAACTGCAATCTATGGGACAACTATCTGTGACAGTGTCATATACAGAGTTTCGCATATCATTCGTTCTGGAACGGCTATTTTTTTATGCAATGAATGTATAATTAACTACAAAATCTCACCTTTTGTAGAATAATGTTTAGAATAATTATTATGAAGTATTTTTTTATGATTCTCTTGATCAAGGAATGAAATAAAAGCTGAATTTCGAAATGTCAAAATATTTCAGAGTAAAAACAGGCTATGAAGACTACCCGTCTTTTCCAAAATAGTTTGTTTGATCGAATAAACTAACGACTCAACAGCAATAAATATTAATAAAGTCAGATAAATAGAGAACCGAAACTATCTATAAAGAAATTTAAAAATAATTAATAAATAACACTCATCATATAATTGCTTATTAACAAATGACGTCATATTATCGGGTTCGTTAAAAATTTGTTTCTGAAAATAAAGAAAATGCTCATATTTAAATAATGTTAAGCAATAATGGATAAAAAGGAATGCAATCACTGATAGATCTTTTTCAATAGTTTGAAGAGTAATTTATTCTCAATGAAAAGCAAATTTAACGTCCCTAATAATTCATAAATGGAGAATAAAATCACAACTGGACAAGTAAATAGGCCTTCGCACACTGAGCCAACAACAACGGGAATCCTGAACAGCTGTTTCATCCTTATTAGCAGAATTTCACCTTGACGTTTGAACTTATGATGTTTCTTATTTGTAATTAAATTCCTTAGTGCCTTTCAGTGAAAGGACAAGGGATTAATATTGTGGATTTCAAAGGATTATTTTTTATTTGATTGTTTTTTTTATCTCGGCGGCCCATTCTCGGGATCGAGAATGCTTTTCCCTTAGCTTTCGCACAGACTGAGCCAAACATCAAGGGTAAACTCTGCTGATGATTCCTAATAAGGATGAAACAGCTGTTCTGGATTCCCGTTGATCTTGGCTCAGTGTGCGAAGGCATATTTACTGTCCAGTTGTGATTTTATTCTCCATTTAGTAATTTATTCTCTCAACAATTTTTTTTTCATACTCGTTGCTCATATGGTTCTTGAATTATCATGTTCAGAAAATTCTGAGTGATAAACATACATCATATACATATCAATACGTATGTATTTCGCTCAAAACAGTCTGAACATATTTTCTTAAGATCAGAAAATGTGAAGTCCATAAAAATCAAATTATATATTTTGCATAATTATTATAATAATATAAGTTTTGAGGAAAAAAGGAGCAAAAGTAACAAAGATGCTTAAATTTGTATATCTTATACATGGTTATTCTATGTCCTTCGTAATGGTATGGAAAGAATAAAAATTCTGAAACAGTAATTGAAATAAGAGAGATATTCACAAAATAATGTATATTAGTTTTATAAATCTTATAAAATATTTATTAGTTTTATAAATCACAGTATTAATATTTCATTGACAATACTTTTTGTCAATTAATTAGACAATATTTCAAAGCTTACTACTACCTATTAAAAAATACTTTAAAAAATTAATAAAGCAGGTTCATACTCTTCCTTCTTGCATGCTTGTCTTTGTTGAATTCACGAAAAAATTTTGTTTACATGTTTATTTATTTATTTATTTATTTATTTATTTATTTATTTATTTATTTATTTTTATTTTTTTTATTTTTTTTATTTTTATTTTTATTTTCTTTTAGATTTCCGGGAGAATTTACGACAGCAATTTTTATCTTTAGAGCTTCAGACTAATCCATTGTTGAGGCCTCTGACCAACAAAAACCTTTACTTTGATCGGCACATTTTACAAGAAGACAACACTGGAAGAGAAGCACAAGAGAAGCATATTACTGTAGAGAACTTTCTCGAAATCCTAAAAACAGGGAAGAAATTCACTTTGATTCAGGGCAAGCCAGGAGTTGGTAAGACTACGTTTGCTGCCAAAATATCTCAGTTATGGGCTGAAGGGAAACTCCCATCTTTTGATTTCTTGTTTCTCATTGAATTACGAAAACTTAATACTGATTCAATTCAGGGATTTATTATAAACGAGAAATTCCAACTCGACTGTAAACAGATTTGCACTATTGGCATTATGAAAGCATTAGAACATTATAAAGTATTACTTATTATGGATGGAGTGGACGAAGTATCTCGTTGTCAAATACCTAACCTCAGAAAATTCATTCAGGAAATACAAGAGAGAAGCAATTTCCAAGCACTGATTACTTCCAGATTTACACAAGTACTTACAGACTTAACTATCAATTTTTCAAATACAATAGTTATAAAGGGATTGACTAAAAAAGGAAAAGCTGATTTCATAACTATGTATTTTGAAAGAGAAACAGGTTGTCCGTATGCAGATATAATCTTAGAGCGATTACAGAACAACAGCAACGTAGCAGAACTGTGTGAGAGCCCTTTGATGCTACAGTTGTTTTGTTTACTTGTAGAAAATAACCCAAAAGATTATGATCTTCCAGACACTCTTACTGACTTATTTAAGGCAATTGTTAACTATGTTGTTCATAGATACCAGAAAAAAATTGGAAAGACTACTGAAAAACTGGATTTATTTGGAAAGGAATTAAGTAAACAAATGCAACGTATATTTGACGATTTGTGTCTATTTGGGAAAAATGTCTTTGAAGGTGTAAAAGTAAAGAAAAGCTTATTCACTGAAAAGGAAATTGAGGGAGATTTGCTACTTAAAATTGGATTTCTTATAAAGACACAATCCTCTGATTCATCTGTAGAACCATTTCATAAATCAATAAGTGAGTTTTTCTGTGCACTATTTTTATC
>JAFIDM010008419.1:20054142-20071488 GCA_023159025.1 Thereuonema tuberculata | reverse complement strand
CTTACATATTAAACATCATAAAGTATAAACTACATTAACTTAAAAAACAAAGTATTATGTTATCATTGTTAACTTATGATGTTTGTTATGTAACACCAATGAAGTGTTGAAAACCTTAATTCCACGTCAAACAGCCTGGAACAAAAAATGTAAGGTGTACAAATACGAAACCTGAAGATGTGAGTAGCTTTTTGAAAATATTATTATTACATATAAAAAAAAATTACGAAAAAGACAAAGAAGTATGTATTTGATTATTTTTAGTATTTTTGTTTTAGAATGCTTATGTTGGGTTTAGTGCGAGGAAAGGTGTAGAATATTTTTTGTGGGATACAAAATGACGGGGGGAGGGGAGGTTTTTAGAGTCAATGGAAAATTTGTCAATTTTTTGAGAGCATTACAATATAGTGTGAGTGGCTGATGATAATGTTTTGATTGGCATTGATGGGAAAATATTTATTCACTAATTTGCCGAATTTACAAGCACAGTAGACCAGTTTTTTCACTGAGGTTGCTGCAAAAGTGGATATCTCCTATTTCAAGAAAACTGAGGAAATGAAGGAAAAATTAAAAACCACTGAAGTTTGTAAGTGTTCTGACTTTGGTGGAGGTTTTGTGTTTCTCCTGAAACTAAATAAAAGTCCTGTCCTTGTATTTAGAAGGAAAATATTAAGCAAATGTACCAACGACCTTTACTTTATTATTTTTTTTAAAGAACCCTAATATGTAATTAGCACTATGTTGGATGATTAAAAAAAATAAAGATATCAGGTCAGCTCAGGCGAAATGGAGGAACTGAAAAAAAGTTGGAATTCATCACCAATAGCATCTGTATGTTTATTAGTTTTAAAACACTTCATTACCTGATGACATCATAAAAGTGCTCATATTAACCTTTCAGTTCTCATACACAGTAGTCTCATATATAAACATTGCACTTCATCAGAGTACAATGCCGGTAAATGTGAGTTAACTAAAAATCAATATCTATCATCAACTCGAAAACCTGATATCCCAGTTCTGGCTTTTAGAGATGTTCCGGGTATCTTAAAAACCTCCAGATTTCATAGATTTTTGGAAATTTAACGTTCAACAATATCAACAAAAAATAAAATAAAATAAAAAAAAACGCTCTCAGCAACCAAAATTTATTGAATTTTTGTTTAATCCTCAAAATCACTTCCTGTTTTCAATAATTAATCGTATCAACGAGAATGAATACGACCTGAAAACACACTACTATTGTATCGACCTCTGAATATGATCTGAAAACGTCTTATTTATAAATCATAAAGCTCTAAAATTACCATCTGCCCACCGACACTTTCTTTTTTTCCCTCTGTCAGCACAAAAACTCACAAATTTGGAGGAAATCCTCTGTTGTCACCTAAGAATACTGTACTTTGAACTTTAAAATGTCCAGTTTTTCCAAATTTATTAACCAAACAAAGCAAAAAACAGCAGCTTTCATCCAGCCAACAAAAACAAACTAACAAAAAAAAAATGCTTCTCGCCAACCATGGTGTGAAAAGTGTTTCGTTCAAGCCTTAATGTCGATGCCATTTTTCGTACATTTCTCTAAAAGGTAAATCACCAAATATGAATACCGAGTAAAACTTAACAAACCTTTCAAAAACATCTGAATTATAATTTCTTCAGGTAATACAAAATAAAATGTATAAAGGGAATACATTATTCCTCTTTTCACAATTTTTTAAAAACAATGAATTTCACCAAATTCTTAATAATAATGTTAATGTATCATACAAATGCATCAATGACATTTCTCAAATTGTTAAAAACATAATGATATTTCACTAATTGTTAAAAGCTTTTTTTCAGTACCTTTCCAGAATAGGATAATGTCGTCTACGTATCTAAGTTACAAACAAACATCAGGTTTCCCAATGGGTAGTGTCATTTCGGGATCAATCTGTAACATTTACATAAACGATAGGGATGGACGGGACCCGATTTTTCGGGAAATTTTCGGGAAAATTATAATCCCATTTATCGGGCGGGATTTGCTTTACTTCGGGATTTCTTCAGGACAGGATTTCGCGATTTATTTAAATTCAACAAAGGCTTAATAATGCTGGGATTATTAATCCTGGCAACTGAAGACAACAATAAATCATTGAGAAATACTCTGGACTATTTATTTTCCTTCTACCTCCCAATATTACATCAACAACAAAGTGTTTTCGTCATGGCGTTAGCGATCGACTAGCGAAACCAATAAACAACAGACGACGGCTTCGTGATTTCGACTAGCGACAGACATAAAAATGTTTTTGTTTGTTATTATTATTGTCATCCATATCAAGTTTCAAAATCCGAACAACTATTTCCAATTTACTGAAGGAAGGACAATCCCGTCCCGATTTTTGGGAGGGAAAAAAATCCCATCCCGTCCCGTCCACACCTAAAAATCCAATCCCGTCCATCCCTAATAAACGACTTAGAAAATAAATTACTAGATAATTGGAAAGGAACAAAATTTAATTATTATAGTTACGTAGACGACATTATCCTGTTCTGGAAAGGTACTGAAAGACAGTTCAAGATTTTCTTCAACTATGCTAATTCAATTGACGAAAAAGCAAAATTCACTTTTGAAAAAAAAGAAAATCACAAAATAAATTATCTAGACCCAACAATTACGAGTGAAAACAACAACATATACGAATTTCACGAAAAAGAACTAAGAAGTAAACACACCATGAATTTTCATTCTAACGTTAATGTAAAAACAAAAAAAGCAATAATATGGAATAATTTGAAAAGAATAACAAATTATACAGAAGATCAAAGAAAATGGAAAGAAAAAATAAATAATATGAAAGAAATATATTACATGAACGAATACCCCAAAGCATTCATTGATAATATCACAAAAAACTTTTTCAAAAATATGCAGAAAAAAAGAAATCATGAAAAATCTAATTCAAATGGAAATTATATAAACTATCTACGTTTCCCAATTGGTACTAAGATGAATAAAGAAATTAGAAAAGTATGTGCCGAACAGAACATAAAAATAGTATTTTTTTAAAGACAATAAATTAATGAAATTAAATAAAAAATCAAACAACGAAGATCTTCTAAAAATGGGTATATGAACTCCAATGCAGGAATTGCAATAAAATCTATTATAGAAATTCAGATAGAAGCATGAAAGACGACTGTCAGAACATGTACGTGCATACAACAACAATCAACCATATTTATCGGACTGGGCATGCCATGCCATAAAATCAAAACATAATCCAGATCCAATAGTCAAGATAGTACACAAATGTAATGAAGAAAGGAACAGAATTCTCATGGAATCATGCTACATAAACTCCAATGAATGTATTAATAAGGACAAATCCCTTAAGGTATCACATAGCTCCTTAAGGATTTTTAAAAAATATTTAAAAAACAGAAAATAACTTAAAAAAAGGTTTTAACAATTAGTGAAATATCATTGTTTTAGCAATTTGAGAAATGTCATTGATGCATTTGTATCATACATTAACATTATTATTATTAAGAATTTGGTGAAATTCATTGTTTGTTTTTAAAAAATTGTGAAAAGAGGAATAATGTATTCCCTTTATACATTTTATTTTGTATTACCTGAAGAAGAATAGTCGAGAAGACAATTCAAAATATTGTGATAAAGTAAAGAAGTATATAAGAAGATATTTGTCTTTAATCTGAATTATGAATCGTAAACTTCTATATTTTCTCTCTTCCTTCTTTTAGAACAATAAAAAGCTCCAAATTTGGAGGGAAACCTCTGATACTGACAATATCTCTTCTGATTCACTGATATCACAAATGTTGGTTGACATAATTAAAAAGAAAATGCTTTATAGGGTTCCCACCTGTCAAAATTATATGCCCTGTTTCATGAGTTGATATCCAGAATAATCATGGAGATTAAGAAAGATCGGGGGGAGAGAAGGTCAGTAATAATAAAATTTTGAATTTTTAAATCTTATTTTAATAATTTAAATCTATTAAAACAATTTTCAAGCTTAAAAAAACAACTAGGTCCTCTATTGTACAGTGTTTCTAAAATGCCCCTTATAGCTGCTTTGAAGGGTCTCAAAAATTTACTCCTTGTCAATTGCAGCCTTCGAAATGGGCATCGTTTTACATGAGAAAGTACATTTCCAGCGGCAAGTCTTGTTTTGCACTCACTGATATTGTGATGAAAAATGATGTGCCAGCGTAGAGTTGGAGTTTGGTTTTGCAGCTTTAGTTTTGCTGTTAATTCTGAACTCATTCCACAGCAGAGATAAAGAAAAAGAGAAAAAAGATCCTGGAAGAAGGGAAGATGGTGGATGAAGCCATGGATGGAAATCATGAACAAATAACATCCAGGTTCCAGAGTGAAGATATCACTATCATAGTTTTTTCCAAATAATGTTTCTTATCATTAGGTGCACTGGTGTCATTTTGCTTCTAAAATTTGCTTCAAATTAGATCACTTCCTATTTAGAGCAAGAAGCAGGTTTTTCGAGCAACTTGCCAGTTTCAAACAAACAAAAAAAATTCAAGAACCTATAAAGCAGCAGTTAGTGAGAGAGAGGGAGAGAGTGTTGCCAAACCTATTCAGATCATAAAATAACAGAATAAAATAACACTAACTCAACATCATGGATCTTTTCTATTCCTTTGCAGTTTTTAAAAGAACTTTTTTTATTCGAATTTCAATAAAAAATTTTGCATTAACAGTTGAATGGTGGGAAGAAGTTGAATAAATGTATAACATGCAATGATCAAGGATGAAACTTATCAAAGAAACCTTTTACACAATTGATTTTGATGCAAAGAAATTCATTATTTTTTGGTTTTGTTTTTGTTTTTTTGATTCAAACAAGGTGGAACCGATCAGCAATAAAAGCACTATATAAAATCAGCAATAAAATTTAAGATAATCAAATTTTAGTAATTATTAGCATCAGAACAATGCAAACAATTTGAAAAATCTTTTTGAAAAAAACAAAAAAAAAAAACAACTTCCTTTGATGTGTAGACTGCAAGAAATACATAAATATAACAAACCAATAGTGACTCATGTTTTTAAATGGAGACAAAAAAAAAAAAACAGAACCTAAGATTGAACAGATGTAAATACAAAATCATGTCACAATTTGTGTGATACAATTCTTTGTTCTGAATGGTTGAATTTTTGTTTCACAAAATCCCACTTAAATTTTTAGCATTAACAAAATCATATTCAGTTGCCTTCAATACTGAAAAAAATTTAATATCAGTTTCAATTTATTTTAATTAAAAGCAAATTCAATTAGTATTACCACAAGATGTGAGAAGTGATTCAAGAATTATAATCACTTGTCACAGTTTTCCAAATACAATCGGATGACCTCTTTACACGTTAATAAAATAATCAAAATAATAATTACACTAGAAACTCATTTATTCGAATTTGATGGGACCGCACCCATTTTGGATAAATGAAATTTTGGATCATCCGAATATATTAAATTAAAGATGTGCTGTACATTAAAAAAAATACAGCCAATATGACACATTAAGCTAAGTTATAATATGACAATGCATTGTAAATTATAGGCTCTACAGTATTGGAACATTCGTATTGTAAGTTAAAGTAATCAATCATAGTTTTTCTGCCTAAGCTTTGAAGCTCTTTGCTGACTTCCTGAACTCTATTAATGTTATTAATAGTTATATAATTGCTTGTGCTTTAATAGGGTTACCAATCTCGGCTACTATTGCTGTAATTGTCGTGGCATTTTTTGATATAAAAGCCATGGTGATCCCGGAGGTTAGAGACAATGTTTATTTTTTTTTGTCGCTATGTTGATGACCTCTTCCTTTCGATACGTGTGGGATCCACTGATATTATTGTTAGATCCTTCAATGGTATTTGTAACACAATTACCTTCATTCTTGAAAAAAATCGAAGGAAAGATCTCGTTTTGGATGTGCAGATTAATAGAAATAATGATACTCTTACCACTACTGTTTTCCATAAGCCGTCCCATGCCAGAGTTATACTACACTTTGTGTCACAAGTGTCTATCCCCTTTAAAAGGAATATCATCAGCATGGCTGTAAGGAGAGCCTTTAAAATAGCTTCCAATAACAGTTTCGTTGAACAAGAAATTGAAACTATTTTCACCATAGTGGGCATAGTCAGAGATAGTGGCTATATGAAAACATTTATCAGTTCAACGATAGCCCATACATTAGCAACTTTGTATAACCCTAATAAATATAAAAATTACAATAGACCCCAAACGTCTTTATCTTTACCATATATACCTAGCTTATTTTATTCAAATAATTGTGTCTTGGCTCATCACAATATTGGCGTATCTGCCACATCGAATAACATGCTTATGCAGTTTGTTAATAAAAAGCAGAATGTCAAATGAAAGGTAGATATTCACAAGAATAATGGCATATGTAGAATCAAATGCCTTGGTCATGACTGCATGTACATTGGGGAAACAAAACGATCACTTTATTTACTTATTAGTGAGCATAGTCGGGATGTGGTAAGGGGGATTTCAAATACAATACTGCATCCCATGTTAAAGCTACAGGTCATACGCTAGACATCAATAATCCTATTATTTTTGACAGAGGAAAACAATTACCTCAGAAAGTTTCGTAAATCAGTTCTTACTCTTTTGAAAAATCCATACAATGATCGAATTTCTGTTGATGCAGCCTATGCTTATTCTCTTCAATTGCACTTGACAATAATCCCTACGGTTCGCAATCATAATTGTTCACTCCAGTTTTCACTCACATCAAATGGACTTTCCCATGTCTTATTGGTTATTGCACTTGACAAATTCCTTTATAAGAAGGCTTTTCTTGCTTGCTTTTCATTGCGTCTGAAGAAGACCCTTTGGAAGAGTTCAGGTCGAAACTCGTCATGTGGCTTTTTTATTTCTCTTTTACATTTAGTATTTTTAATGTTTAATCTTTGATTGATTAATAAATAAATAATTTAATTTATAACAACAACAGTAACTGAATAAAATTATAACTATTTAAAGAAATCTTTAATTGAATAAATATTTTACAAAATGAGTTTAGTAAAATAAATATACTGGCAGTAACATTTAAAAAAAATCAAATTAAACATCATTTATCTATTAAACAAAACATTAAAAGCAGAAGTTACTGGAGGGAAGGAGCACAAATTACTATAATAATTTAAAATAAATTCATTCACTAAAAAATTTAATTATATTTAAATAAAACACAAATTGCCAATCAAAAACACCAATACAAGTGTTTTATCCACAACGCTGGAGGATCAAATTGATAAAGATTAAAATATTTAGGCTCTGTTCCTTCAGTCTTCATCAAGAGATGTTGAGCTTTACATGAAGTCTGGCATTGTTCCTTATTTCAAAGAAATTGATTCTATGGGCTCCCTTCCCGAGACATCGATGTTTTATTATTACCTCTGTAAACACTAATTTTTATTTCATGAAAAATAGAAATACAATGAGATGCATAATAGTTTGCTTTCACGCTTTGAGAGCTATCATCAGCGGGAATCTGGGACAGCTGTTTCATCCTTATTAGGACTCAATCAGCCAGATCTGCCCTTGATGATCTAGCTCAGAAAGCGTGAAAGCCTATGGATTCCTTCCCACCAGATTCCCACCAATGATAGCTCTCATAGCTTGAAAGCAAATGATTGCACATCTCATCGAATTTCCATTTTTCATGTTATATTTCATGCACGTTAAGCCTTCTTATTTACTAATTTTTATTTGTCTTTATGTTCGAAAAAGTTAACTTACATAAATCTAGATACAATTAAAACAGTTGATGAAAGTGGAAAATGCTAGTGTTTTGGATAAAGCCTAGAAAAGAAGTAAATCACACAGAAGCTTTTGAAACTGGATCGGTGCCAATGAAATGATTTTAATTCAACTGATGTCAAATGTAGATGTCTCTCTCTCTCTGTCTTAATTTAATAGAGATGGTATTCACATATCTCCCAGGTTGGGTTTATCAGCAGTACAGGTCCAGAAACTATTCAGGACTAAGGTAAAGCTAGACTTGCATTAATGAGATGGTAAGAAATTAAAGACAAAAGTTTTTGTTTCAATGATATTTTATAAATTAAAAGAGTCTGTAAAAGATATAGTGAACTTTTAAAGAACTATAACCTATTTCTTCGTTATAGGCAGGTCCCCCACATCAAATTCCGGCCCAGGTACCAAATGCAATATCGGGCCTTTCCCCCCTCCCCGCATGACCAAATCAACAACCAAAAAAAAAATTTAAAAAAAACAAAAAAAAGGGAATCTCCAAATCGACAAGCCCGGGCCCCGGTGCTGAGGGACCAACTGACCCCCCCCCCTGGCGGGAGCCCTGGTTATAGGTGATTATTAAGTTGAAAAAAACTTTAAAATTTGATGAAATGGATGTGTTTTACAAAAAGCTACAAGGAGATAAAATATTGATGAAAAAATTGGAAAGTTTTGATTCCCATAATTTAGTAAATTACAAGTGCATTATCTGTAATATAACTATAAAAAGGAATTTTTAATAAAATATGGATAATAGTAATTTATTATCAGAACAGAAGGAATTCGAAATCAGAAAAGAAGTCTACACTATTTAGTAGCATAGATTCTGGGCAGCTTCTACGCTGAAGATAAAACGTGATAACAAAAACTCATAATTCCAGCAAAACATCAGATTTTATTAACAACGAATTCATATTTATTTATGATCTATATTTATACTGAGAATGCTCAATCATCTCATTTTTCTTCGAATTTCATTCCTCGCTGGTTCTTACCATGTGATAAAGTAAATGCTTCTTGTGAATATCCATGTATGAAACTATTTCAATTGCTTTGAAAATTAATATTTAAGTTGTTTTGTTTTTATTTGGATCTGTATGTGTTTTACTGTGAGCAATTACATGACTTATTTGTGAAAAGCTTTTGTTACAAATTTCACATTTAAATGGCTTTTCACCTGTATGTGTTCTGGTGTGAGTAACTAAATGACTTGCCTGTGAAAAGTTTTTGTCACAAAGCTCACATTTAAAAGGTTTTTCATTTGTATGTGTTCTAATATGTGAAGATAAGCTGCCTGATTTCGAAAATTTTTTTCCACAAACTTCACATTTAAAGGGCTTTTCACCTGTATGTGTTCTAATGTGTGCAGTTAAATGGCCTGTCTCTTTGAAGGATTTTTCACAAAGTTGACACCGAAATGGCTTTTCACCTGTATGTATTCTAATATGAGCATTTCGTGTACTTGCATGTGAAAATGTTTTCAGACAATATTCGCACTTAAATGGTTTTTCACCCGTATGTGATCTAATATGACGAATTAAACTGGACGACTGTGAAAAATCTTTTCCACAGAATTGGCATTTAAAAGGTCTTTCTCCTGTATGTAATCTCAGGTGACGAGTTAAATTTCCTGCTTCTGAAAAATGTTTTTCACAAAAATCACATTTAAATGGCTTTTCACCTGTATGTATTCTAATATGTGATTTTAACTCTCCTACTCGTGCAAAGCTTTTCGCACAGAATTCACACACAAATGGCCTTTCTCCTGTATGCGATTTGATGTGAGAAGTTAACTGGCCCGTTTCTTTGAAGCTTTTTTTACACAGTCCACACACAAATGGCTTTTCACCTGTATGTGTTCTAACGTGGGCATTTAAATTGCTTTTTTGTGAAAAGCTTTTTTCACAAAATTCACATTTAAATTTCTTGTGGTTCGATTGTTTAACAACACAGACATTACCATCACCTGTACTTGACACATACGTCTCACAAAGTTCTTTCTTAAATTCAATTTCACTTGTAAATGACTCCATTGTTTACATTCAGCGGCATTCAAAACATTTTTACGCAATTCCTTTTTTTTTTTCTTTTACCATTTGTTTTTAATTGAATTTCGTTAATTCAAAGTATTTAGAAGGATCGTATATGTTTGTTCGAATTAGTGTTAAATATTCATTGTAAAGTCTTAACAAAATAAATTTACTCCTGCTGTAGTACTTAGTCGATTTTTAGTCGAACGATTCCAGATCTTCCTTGAACTGTATGCAATGTCATAGTCTATAAACCAATCTACCAAAAACTGAAAGCTATTATTATGTGGTAAATAATTCCTGGAAAGGATGAGGTTGTTTTGAACTAATAAAGCGTCGGTAAAACATCAGTTTACGGCACATAGGTTCTTCGCACAAACATTCAAGATGGCGGAGTTAGAAAGGCTTTTTTGCTAAAATGGGCATACTTGTAATAGACATAAGGTGTCTTACCTTATATTTGTTTGTGTGCCGTGTCTAATGGATAAATTGTTGCAATGGATGTTATAAAGGATGAAAACATTTGCTTAAAGCGAAGGCAAAGCACATATCCTTACGACGATCTACGACGCTGTTATAACCTCCTTACGCGTGTACCGGATTCCTGTTTTAACCAAAGCGTCAACAAAGAAACCTTGGCGGTTGGGGAACGATCCAAAATGCCTCAAAATTTATTTATTAACATCATTTCAGTATTAAATTGACATATCGTATTATAATAGTTCACCTAATAATCCTTTTTAAAACATGAAAGGATGCTCCGAAAGCGATTGTAATTAATAAAGAATGTTTTTGGGATATCAATCTGACCTCATCGGCAATCAGGAAGTTGCTTTATTCTACACGCATGCGCAAAAGATTATTCGGAAAAGGGTCGAAATAAAACCTGAATTGAAATTAGCTTTCTCTCAAAAGAAGATAAAATTAGAATAGTACTCAAATGGATCTATAGTATTTATACATATTCTGCATCAGTACCTAATGGTAATTATTTTTTTATTTAAGTTTTTAATTGAAATTAGGCTGCAAAATAAAGTAGGAAGAGCGTCATTTCTACAACTTATCCACGGTCACACTAGATCCGCCGCTGCGAAACGCCATCTTACCAAGGAGTAAGAGGAGATACCGCGTTAGCGCTTAAGTCCAACGCTGTAGCTTATAATGATTTACAGTTCAAAGATAAAATAATTTTTACAATTATCCAAATTTAGTAAGTCTAAAATAAGTTCATGTAATCGATTCTAAACATAATACACGATTAGAAAATAGAAAGAAATATATATATTTTTCCTAAATTAAATAAAATAAAAAAAATAATCATATAAATATCATTTGAACCTATCCTATTTTTTTTATTTAAAAGTTCATTATTCACATAATAATAGTTCATGTTTCTCACATTGTGAGTGGGATTCGAATTTTTATTATAAATCCTTTTTTATTTCTGCTTTGTAATATAAATCTAATTGTATGACTGTAATTAAGAATTAAAATGATAATTTCGATCTTTTTAAAGTTTGAGAGATTTTCACGATATTTTGAATACGAATAATTCCGTTAATATTTGGATTTTTCTAAATTTCCAGTTAGCCTTTTGTGTAAAGGTACTTTTTTTTTTCCTCGGGGTTTTTTTTTCCAAGATTTTAATAAACATTTTCAGAATGTTAATTTTGTTGTCTTTTTTTGAATTTTTTTTTTTTTTTGGAATTTTTAAGAATAGTAAATTTTTAATTATATTTATTTTTTCAATTCCTTTTTCATAAAATCAATGTTTGCTGCATTTTCTTTCTCATCTATAAAATGTTAACTAAATATTTAGGAATGTTTATTGAGCTATGTCAAAAAAAAAAAAGTCTTATTTGAATGTGAAGATATTAGATCCGAAATATTAATTAAATATAAAATGCTAATATATAATTTATTTAAAATATTACAAAAAGTCAATACTTAATGCTGATTCGGGAGAAAAAAAGCAATCATTTTATTTAAACAAATCAAAAATTGGAAATCAGTTAGTTAATAAAAAAATAAATAATACATTTGCAATACACACAATTTCTTCTTATATATTGTTTTTTCATGAAAATAAGTACAGGTCTTGGACAAAATAATATGAACACCTGTGAAATGACACAAAATCTTTATTGGTTGGATGTTGACCCACTGTTCGCCTGAATTACAGCTTGTATCCGATGTGGGATGGACAACTATAGGTCATACATAATATTCAAGGGAATACGCAGCCACTCCCGTGCAGAACGGTCTCTAGTTCAGAAAGTGTAGAGTTAACAGTAGAAAGGAAGCAGTCATGACAGGCTTCTATAGGCCTTCTTCACACGTAAACTCGTCCAGGGTCTGAAATAATGTCAATACAGATTTGTCAGATCAAACGTGTCCCAACTGCTGTTGTGTCCAGTGTCTGGACTGGCGACATCACTGCCGTCGCTTCAACACATTCCGCGGTTTCATCAATGGTTTTTGGAATAGCTGCTCTGCCATGAATGTTTGCAGCATGCAGTTCCCATTGATATTGGATTCTGGAGATGGATGTTCATATCACAGGTTATCTGGGACACTCTTTGTCTTGTGCTGTCAGATCACTATCAGCTTCAACACCTATCTATCCCTGTTGGTGAGCTTTGACTTTCGTCCACTGTTTTGTTTCACAGATGACGCCTTACCATGTTTTGTGTACGCTGTCGTAACAGTTGACACAGTGCTTTTTGCAACATCCACAAGATTGGCTGATTTCGTCACTGAAGCTCCAGCGAGGCGTGCTCCCATGACCATGCCTCTTTCTTAGTCTGAGAGGTCAGACATAACGGCATTTCACTGCTAGCACAATTGTCACATTAACCCTTACAATGCTGCTGATCGACTGATACCTCTGCCTTTACAGCCACTAGGTGACAGGCATCGTCTATTGTAGATAGCATGACTCTGCTGTGCAAATGAATTATGATCCATTTTCATAAGGGTACATTATTGTGTCACGCCATGTACATGTCCTTTAAAGAGTGCCATTTTTGAGAAAAAATTTTCTTACAAATATTGCATTGTTCACTCCATTTTGCTAAAGTAGTTATATCTTACACTTAGATACTGCTTTATCACTGACCTTACATTAAGCAACCAATGTGATTATCCAAAAACCCCATATCAAGGATGTGTTCACGAATAGAAGAAAATAAATTGACTTGAATTAATTGCTTCATTACAGAAGATATGTCTTTTAGCATAAACTGATGTTGTAGTTTTTTTGGTGGCACTTGTATTCACTTTTCTTACACATGATAAAAACATCCTTGGAAGGATAACCTAATTGGCCGTTACTCTTATAAATAATAAATTAATGCTTTCTTTTCCAAGTTTGAAACAAAAAGTGTATTAAATGTTATATTATCTGGAAAACATATCTTGAGTTAATATTTTTATTAAAATGAAAGTATTATGAAGAATTATAATTTAGATAAAAAATTTAACATGCGTTAGAAACATTTTACAGTAAAATAAAACAAAGATATGTGCGTTCTTTGTTTTATTTTACTGTAAAATGAAGAATTATAATATAAAATAATTTTACAAAATTTTAATGATTTTTTTTTTTTTTTTTGTAATTTATTTCAACTGTTAGTGTTTTACATGTATTCAAAATATTTTCATTATTTTCGATATTCTATAAATTACAAGTTTAAAATGTCTTTATAACATAAACAAATAGTATTGCAATCAGTTGGCTTAGCAAAGTGTTGATCTCTAGAGGGGGCGTGGCATGCTTCACTTCTCAGCCGATAGGGCATCACCTCTTACTCCTTGTATTCAACCAGCATAATGATAAACATGCAAGGTTCGGATCTCTATTGTTTTGAGGTCCAAAAGCGTCTAGCAGGTATTCAATACTTTCATCAAAAGAAAAGTGATGCTGTTATCTAAGTTCATATTTAGTATTTGACCTGCTGTCAAGATTCCACATATCATCGATGATACTGTGCTAAAGGATAAAAATTAAATGATTTAAAACTAATTTTTTTAAATATATTTTTTTTTTTTTTTATCCTTTCGTTTGTTTTGGTAATATCACAACCAATTTTGATTAAGATTTCTGGCACGTAATTAGGGGACACTAAAAAGTGTTGCTTGCTTATATAGGATTTCTCAAAAAAATTTCAGACTTTAGGAATTTAAGTGACCACTGGAGTCAGAGAGTTGCAGTCAACCCTTGATTCAGTAGAACCTCTAGGGACTCAAGTCACTGTATGCTAGTTGTGAAGAAACACTCTTGTTAGAAGTAAGGATACACTTTTCCAGATTACTTGCCGACAATAGAGCTATACGATTGACTCCTACTCATCACATGACAATTCGGCAGCCATTTTTGAGGCATTTCTTTCACATCACTGTATGAGTCCACATTGATGAGGTGTTCCTGTGAAGGTTTTGTTGATTAACATTGAGTCTCTATTAACCTTGCCAAACTCTCCCATTGGAAACAGCTGAAGCTTCCTGACCTGAATAGAATGAACCTCACTTCCAGTGGCAAGTCCTGTTTTGCTTTCATTGATATCGTGATGAAAAATGCTTTGTCAGCAAAGCGATGAAGAATTTGGTTTTACAAATTTTAGTTTTGTTATTAATTCTCAACTCATTCCACAGCAGAGATAAAGAAAAAGGAAAAAACAATCCTGGAAGAAGGAAAGATGATGGATGAAGCCATGGATGGAAACTATGAACAAACAACATCCAAGTTCCAGAGTGAAGTTATCACTATCATACTTTATCATATATTATTTTTCTTGTCACTAGTGTCAAATTGCTTCTAAAATTTGCTTCAAATAACATCACTTCCTATTTAGAGCAAGAGGCAGGTTTTTCGAGCAACTTGCCAGTTTGAAACAAGTTTTGAAGAACCTGTAAAGCAGTCATTATTGAGTGAGAGATGCCAACCCTAATAAAATGTCAATAACAGAACAAAATAAAACTAATTCAACATCAGTGATCTTTTCTATTCCTTTGCAGTTTTAAAAAAATAACAACTTTTTCTTTTTCCTTATTCTGGGTAGATACGCTTAATTTTTTATTCTAAATTCAATGAAACTTTTGCATGAAAGTGGGAAGAGATGAATGAAAGTTTTACAAGCAATGATCAAAGAAAGAAACCTTTTACACAATTTATTTTGATACAAAAAGATTTGTTGCCATTTTTTTTAATGCAAAAAAAAAAAAGGTGTAATCGATCAGCAATAAAATTAAAAACAACCCAATTTAGTAATTATTTGTATTTTCATAAAGCCAATTATATTCACTGGAAACTGTAGGGATTCTACCAGTCTTTAAGCACAGTAAATTTTAGAAAATGATTATTTTTGGAAGAAATCAGTATATACAGTCTCTTAGAATTCATTGCAAACAATCTGACAATCTTCAAAATTCTTTTTGAAGAAAAAAACACTGTCTAACTTCCTCTAATGTGTAGAATACAAGCAATACATAAATATAACAAACCAATAATGACTCATGTTTTTATATGGAGACAAAAAAAAAAAAAAAAAAAACTGAAGCCTAAGATTGAACAGATACAAAATGATGTCACAATTTGTGTGATACAATTCTTTGTTCTGAATGGTTGAATTTTTGGTTCACAAAATCACACTTAAATTTTCATCGTTAACAAAATCATATTTAGTTTCCTTCATTATTGAAAAAAGTTTAATTCAGTTTCAATTTATTTTAATTAAAAGCAAAGTTAATTAGTATTAACATAAGATGTGAGAAGTGATTTAAGAATTATAATCACTTGTCACAGTTTTCCAAATACAATCGGATGATTGCTTCACTTTTCGCATCTATACAATAAAAAAAATAATACAGTAGAGTCCCGGTAATCTGAGCTTCCGTGTAATCCGAGGTGAGGCTAGTCCAAGGTCACGCAGGGCGACGATTCCAAGAAGTCATTTGAGGGGTCAGTGTGATAGTTTTCCATTTTACTACTTAGATGATGGCGTGACATCGCTGCTAAAAAGCGTTGCTCTACTGTGAAGCAGAAGACCTTGGACAATTTTTTTTTTAAGAGTCTTTTCATGTAACCAGGTAACATTGTTTATGTATCTGTAACTTTAATATCTATTTTAAATTAAATTTGACTCGTTTTAGTTGAAAATTCCATTTTTTTTTTCTTTTTTCCATGTAATCGGAGTTTTTAGTAATTCGAGGTAACATCAGCCCCAATTACCTCAGATTACCGAGACTCTACTGTAATTAGTAAAACAATAATCTTCACTGCCTTCTTCAAGACTGCTTCTGTTTTGTTTTGCAAAGTCTATTTTCTAGAGTCATTACATCATTCTCATTTTTAGTTTCATCATGCTTTTCCCACAAGGAGCATCTTCTGTGGTAAATCAGTCAGAATGCATGTCCTTCCTTGGATGGAGTTAACTGGGCCGCATGTTCCAGTTAGTCACATGACCCACTTAACCCCACCAAACACATTCATGAAAACAGGCATTTCAGTTCAACATTTCATTATAATTTTTGTCTAATAATCCATTGATAATTACTGATCTTTTGATAAAGGAAATATTAATTATAAGTTCAATTTCATATCACTGACAATGAAATGATGACAGAAGAATTTACACCTTGAGGTCTCGAGTGCATCAGTTCTGTGGCAACCTGTTCTCTAATCATTATTAGACGTTTTTTGAGTCAATAGTGCTGCTCTAGGAGTGGCAGAAATTGTAAACACAACACAGCACTGAACTTAAATTTTTAATTATTATTTTTTTTCATTAGTGTCTCAGTTAACCCCGGCCTCCACTACATTATCTGTAATATAAAGGAATTTCTGAATAAAATATGGAGAATGATAATTTTATTATTAGAACAGAAGGAATTCAAGAAAAGAAGAGCATTAAGAAGCCTACAGTATTTAGTAATATAGATATTGGTAGAGATGGGCAAAGTCGTTCTTTTTACTGAACTAGTTCTTTTGAGACAGTTCTTTTTACCTAAACAACCAAAGAAAAAGGTTTCAAATACTTTTACAACCAAAAAAAAAAAAAGTTCTCAAATACTTAATATAAAACGAAATAAATCAATTCCAATAGCCAATAGTGGAGTGGTAAAAGAATGAACTAGTTCATTTGAACTAGTTCGTTCACGAACTACCCATCCCTAGATATTGGGCTGAAGATAAAACATGATAACAAAAACTTATATTTCCAGCAAAACATCATATTTTTATTGACAATGAATTCAATGTCTTTTAGGAATATTTCTTTGTGATCTATATTTATAATGAGAATGCTAAATCATCTCATTTTTCTTCGAATTTCATACCTCGCTAGTTTTTCACCATGTGATAAAGTAAATGCTTCTTGTGAATACCAATGTATGAAACTATTTCAATTGCTTTTTAAGATGTTTTGTTTTTATTTGGATCTGTACGTGTTTTACTGTGAGCAATTACATGACTTATTTGTGAAAAGCTTTTG
>JAFIDM010008419.1:20035908-20053742 GCA_023159025.1 Thereuonema tuberculata | reverse complement strand
GTGATCTAATATGACGAGTTAAACTGGATGACTGTGAAAAATCTTTTCCACAGAATTTGCATTTGAAAGGTCTTTCTCCTGTATGTAATCTCAGGTGACGAGTTAAATTACCTGCTTCTGAAAAACGTTTTTCACAAAAATCACATTTAAATGGCTTTTCACCTGTATGTATTCTAATATGTGATTTTAACTCTCCTACTCGTGCAAAGCTTTTCGCACAGAATTCACACACAAATGGCCTTTCTCCTGTATGCGATCTGATGTGAGAAGTTAAATGGCCCGTTTCTTTAAAGCTTTTTTTACAAAGTCCACACACAAATGGCTTTTCACCTGTATGGGTTCTTACGTGGGATTTTAAATTGCCTTTTTGTGAAAAGCTTTTTTCACAAAATTCACATTTAAATTTCTTGTGGTTCGAGTGTTTAACAACACAGACATCACCATCACCTGTATTTGACACATACGTCTCACAAAGTTCTTTTTTAAATTCAATTTCACTTGGAAATGATTCCATTGTCGATGTTTACATTAAACGGCATTCAAAACATTTTTACTTAATTCATGTTTTTTTTTTTTCTTTTATCGTTTGTTTTTAATTAGAATTTCGTGAATTCCAAATATTTAGAAGGATCGTATATGTTTCTTGTAATCAGTGTTAAATATTCAATGTCAGGTCTTATTTGAAATATATCACTCCTGCTTTAGTACTTATGTAGTCGATTTTTACTTAAAAAGAGTCGTACGATTCCAGATCTTCCTTGAACTATATGCAATGTCATAGTTTATAAACCAATCTACCAAAAACTGAAAGCCATTATTGTGTTGTAAAGTTGTAAATAATTCCTGGAAAGGATAACGTAGTTCTGAACCTTATCATTTTATTGAAGCGTCAACAAATAAAAGCTTGGCGGTTAGGTAACGATCCAAATTGCTTAATTTATTTAGCATCATTTCATTATTAGATCGACTGATCGTGTTAAAATAGTTCACCCAATAATTCTTTGAAACCATGAAAGAATGTTCCTCATGCGATTGTAATAAATAAAGAATGTTTTATGGATATCAATCTGATCTCACCAGCAATCAGGAAGTTGCTTTATTCTGTACGCATGCGCAAAGGATTATTAGGAAATGGGTTGAAATAAAACCTGAATTGAAATCAGCTTTCTCTCAAAATAAGATAAAATGACTATAGTGTTGAACTGGATCTGTAGTATTAAAATATATGAAATTCTGCATCATTATCTAATGGTAATTATTTTTTTATTCAAGTTTTTAATTGAAATTAGGCTGCAAAATAAAAGTATTAAAAGTGTCATTTCTTCTGCTTATCCACGGTCACACTAGATCCGCAGCTGCGAAAAGTTATCCTACCAGCATAAGAACAATGATAAATAAGCAAAATTCTGATCGCCGTTGTTCTGAGGTCCGAAAGAGTCTGGCAAGTATTCAATATTGTCCTCAAATGAAAAGTAACGCTGTTAGCTGAAGCTCATATTCAGTATTTGATCCCCGATTCACCTTTTCACACATTCCCGATGATATTGTGCTAAAGGATAAAAGCTAATGAATAAGGATAAAACTAGATTTTTAGTTGGTTAATTCTAAAGGATTTCTCTAAAAAGTTAGATAGTTTATACTTTTGGAATTTGAGTATTTCGTTTGTAGCAAAATTTAGCATTTTTCTCAATTTCTTCTGTGTTCATTATAAATATGAATTATGATTTGCATGCAAAATCGGCGTAGTAATGGCAGGACAATAATAGAATGAAATTCACAAATATATTATTACGCGACCACTGGAAATTCAGAGAGCTGCACTATTTCACATGCGACCTTCAGGAACTCCTTCGATAAATTAACATGATTGAATTGTAGTTTTTGCTATTTAGCTATCTGCTCCTTAACTGTTGTATATGAGGGTGTCATAATAGAATTAAAAATAAAAAGTTTCGGTTTCATAAATCCTCAAAACAAAAGAAAAACTACGTTGATAATGGCACCATATATTAAATTTGAAATTTCATATCGGAAAGCAAGTCTGTATTCTCAGAATAAAAAAAAAAAAAACAAAGTGCTTTTATTTTAAAATTATTACTGGTACGCTAAATACTTTTGTCACTTATAAAGATTTGTTGTAAGCTGTAGATAATGTAAAGCATTCCAATTCAAAATTAATTGATTGAACAGACAGAGATTCTACGTTTATTTCTTAATCGACAGGGTGATTATAATTAAAGTTCAACTTTCAATATGTTGTAAAAAAAAAAAAAAAAACCACTGCTCAGAATGACCTGAAATTTGAACTGAATATACTCGAAGAAAGGGGAAATGGTATGGCATAAGAAAAAAATAGTTCCAAATGTTAGCAATATATGGCATGAGCTTCTTCAGAGCGCACAGCACATTGCATTTGTTACAAAAACATGGCATTTTCCTCATATTGCTTCTGAGCAGTTCGCCATGACTCTCAATAAAGGATCGGCTTTGCTTATGAAGCTCTTTTACAAGAACGGTGACTTTGCGCCAGTAGCTCTGAAAAAGTTCTGGACAGTAAAGGGTATGAAAAAAGGCTGTGGTCCGATGTCTGCCAAGGGTCTGGAGAAAATGATGAAGAAATTCGAAGAGACAGTTTCTTCTGAAGTGAAATCTGGTAGGGAGGAAACCAATTGCTTCGACATCAGTAGATGTGGCCACAGCAGTCGAGGAAGAGACTAGGGGTGGTGGGTGCAAACCTGCAGTGCATGGGGAATTGCCCGAACTTTAGACATGCCTGTGAGCACGGTGCATAAAATTGTACGAAACATCCTGCATTGCTATCCATACAAAATTATCCATGTTCAGGAGTTGCTTCCTGCTGACCTGCCAGTAAGAGAAAGGTTTTCTCTAGAATTTCTTGCTCGCATGGAAGTGGACAATGAATGGCCAAGGAACATTTTGTGGACAGCGAAGCCCATTTCCATCTCCAAGGACATGTCAATATTCAGAATTGCAGAATATGGGCATCGGAAAATCCGTTCGCAAATGAACCAGTATCTCTTCATTCTGCAAAGGTGACTGTGTTGTGCGGGTTGACGATGGGTTGTACAGGTCCTGTTACCTGTATCATCAATGATAAACTTCAGTCCCTCTACAATATCCCCAATTCTCTACCTCATGAGAATAAGAAAATTGTTTTAGACAGATATACGTCATTATGTTTTTATTAATACATATTAAGAGCCGATTTAAGATTTAAAAATTATCAAAACTAACAGGATAATGATACGACATCTAAAAATATTAATTTGTCCTTGTGAACATTTTGCATAAAAACATTTTTGTATTTTCTCGGTTAACTATTTTTAAGTAATTATGTTGTTGATTATAACTAATAAATAAATAAAAGAATACAATGTTTAAATTATCGAATATAAGCTTAGAACACTTATGTTCACATTCTTTAAGATTATTGAATGCAGAAAGCAGAATTAAACAATTTTTTTACCAAGAACTGAATTTGGATCTCAATTTTTTTGTCATACTATCAAGTGAAGCTGCAATCTATGCAGAAGGAAATAGCATTTCCGGGTAGACTTCAAAATTGAATACAGCTTCTGCTTCTTGCAAACAGCACTTCAAAACTTTATATGTTTGTGGAAACAGTAAAAAAAAAACATAAAAAAAATATTTCTGTTGCTTTGAGATGTAGTTAACTTGTGAGATACAGTAATAATATTTTCACTGATGTAATCCATCCTATAGGTCGACAGATGGTTCTTGATGATCACGTTTGCACGAGAATTACGAAAAACGCGAGATCTGGCCATTAGACTCTTCAGCAGGTCTCAAGGAATGTAGTATTTTGAATGTCTGTCACCAGGAAAATGCTAGAGAAAAAATGTTAAAGTTGGCTTTTTACCTTCAGCGTAGAGACGATGGATGCAGCGGCGAATAAGGCATCGGTCAAAATCGTCAACATCAGTTACGGGGCTTGCTCATGATCGCTTCTTTCCCGGAGTCGATAAGCTTTCTTTCTCGCCATTTTGTGAGAAGACATGGATAGAGGCTATTCTCGCGTCAATCACGTGAAATCGCGAAAATTCGGGATCATCAAGAACAGTCTGTCGGCCTATAATATGTAATGCAACTTAACTTACTGCAAGGTAATATTACTGATGAAATTCTTGTCAATTCAACTGTTCAGTTGAAATTGTTACAGTAACAGTCAATTTATAGCAATGGAAGGACGACTTAACTGACTATTTGGGTTGCTGAACAAACTCCTCCTTTACAACATTAACGAGCAGCAATACAACAATCATGGAAAAATTTGTACAATTTACGAAATATTAAAATTTTATCAAAGGATATCAACAAAATACTGATTACAAGCTAAAGAAGCCTCATTAATTCAAAAATATAAAACAAAGCTTTTATATAGAAAACATGAGATCTGAAATAACAGGATTATTAAACATTGATGTATTATAATGTTTAATTCATATTGTAATGATTTTTATACACTCATATTTATTTATTCTAGTGTAAATTCAAATTTTGCTAATAACCGTTAAATTCTGTTTATTTAATTCAAATTTTCCGTTGGCGTGCTTCCCCATCTGATTCGTTATAATGTAAAGATTCAGTTAAAGACCACGTGTGTTTTAAATCCCCCATCCAATCACAGCTCCTGTAAATAAGTTTTTAAAAACCTGTTACTACGAATAAACAAGTTCAGTTAAGAGTTCTCACTCGCTTCCAGTCTAATTCCTCATTCCATGAACCAGTGGCCGAAAACACCATCACAATATTTATATTTGATGTATGTAATCGTTGATGATACTGATGCAAAGATATTGTAATCAAGCTTACTTTTCATTGTTTATTTAAATTATTTATATTCTAACTGAAAATGGATGAATTACATCCAAAACGTATTAGGGTTATTTATATTGGTTTTCACATTTCATGCTAATAAACCCAATTTGTGATTTTGTTGTGAATGGGTTTCTTTTACTATTTAAGATATTCTTATTCTTTAGACGACATTTGTAAGTTCTGCATCACTGACAAGTATTCAAGAAAAATAAATTAGTGATTTCATATTCTATCTTGTATTCTCCGCGAAATATCACCATTAATAAAATGAAATTTATCCGTAGATGGAGTTTTCTAATTTAAATTTGTGATATTCTGTCTAGAAAAGTTTAGATATTGTAAGAATATTAAAAGTTATGAAAAACGAAAAAATGATGACTTGTTCACTTTTACGCCATAAGCCATCATCGACAGGAATCTGGGACAGATGTTTCGTCCTTATTAGGACTCGTCAGCCATATTTACCCTCAAGCTCAGAATGTGTGGAAGCCTATGGATCCCTCTCCCGCTCTTGGAGGTGGGACTCCGTAAAAGCAAACAATAGAAAAATCAGTGACCAGTTCAGCGCAATTATTGTAGCTCACTAAGCGCTGGGCACAAAAGGCATTTAATAAAAGGTTAAACCAAACACATATTAATTTTTTTGCTTATGTAAAAAGGTTTAGCGTGCATTAAATATAATACGAAAACAGAAAAACGATGAAAATGCACAATGATGGCTCAAGGCTTGAAAGCAAACGAATGTGCCTTTTCATCGTTTTCCATATTACATTTAATGCACGTTAAACCTTCTTACATAGTAAAAAGTTAATGATAAGCACTAATTATCTAAATTTTAGTCAAGTCTCAACAATGGGTCTAAACAACAATGTTCATTTGTTCTGTCTTGTGAAGATTATCATTCCTATCATCATAAAAGAAAATAATTACAAAGGAAACAAAAATTAAAAGTCAAATGAGACTGTGGTAAATTAAGAGAAACAGAATTAGACTTTTTATTTTAATTTCATTATACTTATATTTTCATTTGCAAATATTTCATATTAAGATGATTGTAAGGTTTTGATGTTCTGTTATACTTGTATTTATTTTTAATTAGTTCTTTTTAGAATTTTTTTAATATATATAATTTCATTATATTAAAATAATTTGCTGAAATTTTACATTGCTTAGAATATCTGCAATAACTTATTAAAAATGCCATTTGGAATGAATGATCAAAGCAGTTGGCTGCTATGTTCTCTTCCTGTATGTTCTTTTCCTTTAAATGTCTTGTTCTCAACTTCATACTTTGTTTCTAGTGTAGCATAGCTTCTATTTTGTGACATTAAGAATCTCATATTGAAATACATGCGTGATCAAAAAGACAAAACAAAAAAATAGTTAGTGCAATTTCAAGCATTATTAAAAAAATTTAATTTTCATCGCAAACTGCTGTTAGGCTTTAAATAATAGCTGATGTTAGAAAAAAAAAATGTTTACTATCTGTAAAGGGAAGTTGTTATTTCGATACTCTATGAAATTTCGATATTACTAGTTGACCCATGCAAATAATTCGCAACAAAAAACCACCTTTCAGAAATATTTTCTTTTGTCGTGCATGTTAGTTGAACACATTGTCAATAGATGGCGCCTTCTCCATTTTTATAAAAAGGTTTTTAAAATAGTTTTTTTAACGAAAACAATAATTTTCAACACTTTGTTTATTGTTCGTCATTATGTGAACGTAATCTTCAAATACTGATGTCTCAATCATTGATTTTGATGAAGTATTAAGGGAGATATGGCGTACCGACCCAAAAACACCTTTGAGAAATAATATATAAGGATTTTACAGTCAAAATTGTGAAACTAACCGAGACATGAAGATAACTGAGACAGACCATCGAAAAAATAAGGGAAGGAAACTTGTTCAAGCATTACAACATTACATCTTTATTTCTTCTAATGATTCTATTACAGTGAATTTTTTATCTTCTTTAATCTTCATTTTTAATCTATTTAATAAATGGAAGACTTGTGGAAGGCTTATATGCTGGTTCCATTCTTCACAGATGTTGCCTTCCACACTAAGAGTACAGTGAGAACGATACAATGTGCTTTAGCTATTAGTAAGCAAAGAAGTCAGAAAAGACTAAGAAATAGTATTGAAGTTAAACTGGAATGAAAAACTGTCAACTGATTACAATTGTACCTGGATTGGACCTTCTGTGTTTCTCTTTCTTCTCGTGAACCAATTTCCAGCTACAAGGTTTTGTCATCTTTGTTTTGTTTTTTTTTTCTTTTTCAATCAAATAAACTCAGAAAATAATTACACTTTAAGACTTAATTTTCGAAAATATTTGATCGTACAATTAATATATCCTTTAAAATTGTGAAATGCATGTGATGCATGATTGAAATATTACGATGGTGCGAGATTTCCAAAAATAATTTGCGGTATCGATATAGATATCTATTCTTTTAAAATGCTGTAAAATCAATTACTAGAGTTGAGTGAAGACGTAAGATCGTTAAAACATTTCCCTGTCGTGTTTTCACTAAATATGAAAAAAGTAATTAAAAAAAAAAACAAACAAACACTAATAAATAATGACTTTCTGTTCACTGTATCTTTGTGCTTCATACTTCCGCTGTCAGGCACATAGTCCTTATATTATACGAGAATAGTTCACAATATCACAATACTAATTCACCCGTTTGTCAATAGAGGGCGAACAAAGACTGGAAATATGGTCTTGGTAACAACTGGTAAAAGACAATAGGTTTCTGTTACTACAATACTAAAAAACCAATATGAAAACTTATTATTTTCATTAAACTGTTCATTTTTCCTCTAATAAATTTATTCCAATTCCTTTTCAAAATCAATTATAATTAAATCTTATATTTCTGGTTGACTATAAAACTTATTTTTTTT
This sequence comes from Thereuonema tuberculata, assembly GCA_023159025.1. Lineage (NCBI taxonomy): Eukaryota > Metazoa > Arthropoda > Chilopoda > Scutigeromorpha > Scutigeridae > Thereuonema > Thereuonema tuberculata. The sequence continues at coordinate 20,045,962 of JAFIDM010008419.1, read as the reverse complement.
CTTTCTTAAATTAAAATTCCCAAACCTATATTTTTATTTAATTCAAATACCAATAGAAAAATCAAGCAAAGATCCCAGTTTCTTTTGTGTTTGTGTTTTTTTTTACTATTTACAAGTTTTGATCCAACACTGCAACAATTTTACAAAAATAACATCAACGATATCTATTCATTACTGACAATAAATTTTTATCACATTGTATCCACACTAATGAACTACTTTTTTTAGAGAAACTATCAGGAAGGAAAAAAAAAACCAAAAAAACTTTCAATTAACCTCTAATAAATTCAAAATATAGAAAAAGTATTTTTACAGTATCTCTTTTTTTTTGTAATTACAAAGACAACTTCAATTTCAAAATTATCACTAATTATTAAGAGTTTGCCCTTTTTTTAACAAATATATTTCAATGCATTTAATGTTGAATTATATAAAAAAACTTTCTAAAAAACAAAAAACATTAATACACAAGTTACAAAACGTTTTTAAATTATTTAAGTAATGTGTTTAACAAACAAAAAAATATCTCCAGTCTAGAAATAAAATTATCAAGAGTTTTTGAACAAAATTAGTAACGATGTTGTAGTTCATCTAGTTCATTAGGTTGGTACCACTAAGAACTTTTTTAAAGGTGAATACATTGTTACAGTAACTAGAGATATCATAACTATATTGTTAAAATGCTTTTAATCTACAGTTTAAAATATATTTTTCTATTCCAACATCATTATCTTTCTTACAATAACAATCTAATCCCAGAGTGGTGCTGGTACCTTATGATTTCGAGGCAGACGTATCTAGACATTTTGGCTGCTGTTCTCTAATGCCTCGGCTATGTCAATCAGCACTTCTACAGGTACCAATATCTTATTGCTGATGTATTTTCTAAATTCCGTTATAGTAGCCTTTTTGTACAATTTAAGCATTATTAACAACAGCCTAACTGCTGTTTCTAAGTGCAAAAAAAAAAAAAAAATCTGCTCAAGTTTGTTAATTATGAGTGACTTTTTTTTTATTATTATTATTTTCTTTAAATACTTTATCCATAATGATTATTATGTACAGTGATTTGTTCCACTACAAAGATTATCCTACTATCTTACAGTGTTTGCTTTCAATAGCTGCACATACATCCATTTCCATTTTCATCACTTAGGACTATGTGATAAATATGTATATATATATAAGACACTGTTGAAATGTTGAAAGACTCAAGCAAATTTAAGTTCGTTAATTAAAATAATAATAAAAAAACAAACTTCAGCAAAGTATACAACTCAGAAAAGCATTGAATATAGTAACACAGACATCAACAGAATGGAAATTCCATGAGAAAATGTCACCCTCGAAGAGGATTTTTCCTTTCTTTGGAATGGCTTTCCTGGGAAATAGAACTGATTTTCTTAACATTTGTAACAACATCACTGATCAATACATTAATAAACCTAGAATTCAAAATAATGATAATACATCCCTAGAGGAGTACAGCTCCCACTGGTCGACCCTCCCGGTGTCACAAACGGGAGGGGACTGTCACAAAGACCCCTCACTCCTCTGGAATTTTATCTTCTACTTCTTAAACTAAACACACATACAACACCTCTCCCTTGCTCCTAAAAGAAAAATATAAAAAAAAAAAGAAAAACAGCCTTTAAGCCCCAATCTGAGCTGACAACTGGATGACTCCTCCGGCTCCAGGAAGGAATGTGGGTCCCATCAGATCTTCATCGATCTGACGCGCTGCTTGACGTCCTTCGTTAATAGCATGAACCACAAGAGACTGACCTCGTCGGCAATCTGAAACAAAGAAGTGTTTTACGACTTAAAACTCCAAGTCTACTATGTCGGTTTTCGTGAAGAAAAACTGCCTTTTAAATTAAAATTTGCCTACCTTATATATGCACGAGTAGTTTTAAATAAAAACAATGTTAAAAATTCACAACGTTTCTGACCTTCTGCTAGCTAAGGTCAGAATCATTGTGAATTTTTAGCATTGCTTTTATTTGAAACTACTCGTGCATATATAAGGTAGGTAAATTTTAATTTGTAATTAGCACATTTTTTAACAAAAAATTGCCTTTTGTTTTATCAAAATAACAAAAAAAAAACCATTCACTATACTCTATTGCAGGGGTCTCCAAACTACGGCCCGCGGCCCGCAAGGCCATCTCATCCGGCCCGTGGAGAGATGTCTACGGAAAGAAATTACGGAAATTTACGTGAATCCTGCGAAGATCAGCCGCCGCTTACGGGACGTTATGTTTTTACCAAATTAAAATAGAGACGCGCAGTACTGCGTTATGTTTTCCAACCGATCACTACATTGCAAAACCTTATTCGCTGCTTACTTTTTCTACTTCCATTCACAGTCAATGAGATGATATAACTTCATCTAGTGACGGAGTTTTTAAATGGTTTGCTGCTTGTTTGCCAGTTGCGGTTGACTGTCGTTAGTTAGTGAGAATTTATCGAATATTCTGAAGAGGAAACATTAAAAGCAACAATCTGTCTATTTGCACATACATTCAAGTAAGTTTAACTTTAGAAATCATAAGAATTTTTGAAAATTGTTTTTGGTCATTTGAAGCTACAATTGCGACAAAACTAAGTTCGCATTATCAGGTTTTTTGAGCGATATTGTGTACAAGATACTTTCAGTTTCACTATTTATTCATGTTGAGTTCACTTTATTTTAGTACCCAGCGATGGCCAAGAAGAGGAAAAGAAAAATATACGATGAGTGTTGGCAATTTCAAGAAGAATGGAGTTTGAAATACTTCTTCATGTAATCCGGCGAGAAAGCATTGTGTGTTTATTTGCAACGAAACCGTGGCTGTGTTGAAAGAATACAACCTGCGCCATAATCATCAAAGCAAAACATCAGGAGAAATATGCACAGTTGGAGGGTAAAGTCCTTGCCGAAAAATTTTCTAAATTACAAAATTAACTCACATCTCAGAGGACATTGTTCAGTAAATCCTCAAATGAAAATGAATCATTAACTAAGGCCAGTTATGAAGTTGCCTACGTCCTGGCTAAAAGTGGCAAACCGTTTACAGATGGTGAAGTAGTGAAGGAATGTTTGTTGAAGGTGGCTGAAGAACTTTGCCCAGAAAAGTCAGTGGAAATACCATTGCCCGTCGTGTTGCAGACATGGATGAAAATATTGTGACTCAAATAGCAAAAAATGCAAGCAAGTTTCGCCATTTTTCAATTGCAATGGATGAATCGTTGGACAGCTGTTCCACCTCTCAACTGCTTATGTTCATTAGAGGTGTGGATGAAGACATGAACATAACACAAGAGCAGGCTTCCCTATATAGTATGTATGTGTTACCGGAGAGGATATATTCAATGAGTTGAAAAAAACATTTGCTGATTATAACTTGGACTGGACTAACCTCAGTTGCCTGACTGTTGATGGAGGAAAGAACTTGAGTGGCATAAAGAAAGGCTTGGTTGGACAAGTGAAGCAGATGTGTAATGAGAAAAACATTCCACAATAAATGTTCCTACACTGTATTATTCACCAGCAAGCTTTGTGTGGTAAATATGTGGACATTAGCAGTGTACTGAATCCTGTAGTGAAGATGGTGAATTTAATAACCATAGACAGTTCAGAGACATGTTGAAAGATACAGACACAGAATCGCAAGATTTACCATATTACACAGCAGTAAGATGGCTAAGTTGTGAGAAAGTTCTGAGCAGAGTATTTAAGTTAAGAAAGGGAATAGGTGACTTCCTGGAAAGTAAAGGTAAGACCCAGCCATTACTGTCTGATGAAGAGTGACCTTTGCTGCAGACATAACTAGTCATTTAAATGTTCTGAACCTAAAACTAAAAGGAGATGAAAATCTAGTTTCTGATCTATAAACCCACCTAAAGACCTTTAGATCCAAACTTGTCTTGTTTTTGGAACAAGTACAGGCCAACAACTTGACGCACTTTCAGCAGTGCAAGATCTTCATAGTTGAAGCAACAGCTGAGTTCCCCATGTCATTTGTATGCGAGATCATCGAAGACCTCCAGCTGCAGTTTCAGGAGTGGTTTCTGAATTGGATTCAACGGCAGAAGAAGTGAGATTTCAAAATCCATTTGAAGCAGATGTGGTCAGTTGCCCAGATGAACTGTAGCTGAGGTCATTGAGTTGCAAGCAAATGACCTCTTTAGGGACAAGTTCAAAGAAGGACTAATGGGTTTTTACCAGTTTTTGCCTAAGGAAGACTTTACTAATGTCATAACTTTTGCATCAAGGTACCTTTCAATCTTTGGAAAAACTTACCTATGTGAACAAACATTTTCAAGAATGAAATACGTGAAGAACAATTTGTGAACAAACTTGTCCGATGATAAAGCCAGAAATGACCGCTATTTTGGCATCCAAGAAACAATTTCACCTTTCCCACTAATACAGGTGTTCATGTGTAGTTTATCAATGTGTTATTAAATAATAACTGAATAAAATAATATTAAGTAAATAATTAAAAAAAATCCATGTTTTTATTCTTTTTATTTGAACCTCGAGTTTGTAATCGGCCCCTGAACTGCTGTTTGATAGTTAATGCGGCCCGCGGGCTGAAAAGTTTGGAGACCCCTGCTCTATGGCAACAACACATTTATTCAAAATAAATTAATAAGTTTCAATATTTAATTTAAAACTCAAACGAAAGAACCTAACATTGTATAGTCATGACAATGGAAAATAAGAACAAGTCGTCATGTTATGGATTAAGAAATATGTATATAGCATATAAAAAAATTGTTATTTTCATATCTTCCTCAAGTTTTAAATTAACACCATGTGATAAAAAATCAAATCGTGCGCAATTAAAAACAGAGCTAAATAATTTACCTCCTGCTGCATACACTCTGTCGAGACTTGTACGATATTTCCCAGGTGGAGTTTGTATGTTGGATCTGGGATCTTTCTTCAAGTTCAAATCCTGTATGAGGTAACTTTCAGGACCAAGGAATCCCATAGCAAGCAAAATTAAATCCGCCTACAAAAAGAAAAAGAGAAATTGCATAAGTTCCAATTACAGAATTTTTTATAATAGAAACTTTCTTCACTCCACGGTTTTCCAATTCAGTGTCCCCCTCCCCCTCCCCATCCAAATAATGAACTATTCAGTTTTAAAAATACAAAGAATGGCTTCGTGTGCAATAACGATAGTTTCAGAGAATAATGAATAATTTTACACCTCTGTTCACAATCAACAAATTTTTACTGATTATAACGAGCTGTTATTTTTCAAATAAGTTAAACTATTTTTAACAAACAATATTAACAGATTTGTATACATGCTATCCATTAAGTGTATTTATTCTCCTATATTTATTGTGGTTCTTTTCAATCCTCTGTTGTCACATTTACGGACATTTCCTCATTTCTAGAATTCATCTCGGAGTTAGGAATGGCAAAATTATGCTTCCTATTTTTTTGAAATTTTCACTTCATTTCAATGTGAATTTAAGATAAAAGAAAACAATCAGTAATGATCATATTAATAAATTTTCAAAATCTTAATTTTTAGTTTGATTCTTGGTTAACTGCATATTAATATTAGTATAATTTTCATTACTAGTTTAACAGAAAAGAAATAATTTCTTTAAAAATTTTCAGAAAACGTTTCAGAAAGTAATATGCCAAGTCGTGAACAAAAGTCAAATTCAGCTATTGTATAATTATTTTTTAGATTGCTATATGTGAGTCGGCATATCAACTCCATGTCATTTGAGATTATATTCTCCAATTTGGTGTGTTTCTTTCATTTGATGAAAGCCGTTGGAGCAATCTCGCAACCCTGGCGGAAGTTCTTGATCGCTATCATACGAGCTTTAATTGGGCTTTCTGCCTTAAATTGAGGAATGAAGGGCCTGTAAATGTGGATTAATGGATTTAGTGTGTCTAGCTTATAATGTTCTGTTCTTGATTTGTATACACATTTCTGTAAGACTTTTTTTTTTTTTTTTTTTTTGCCTTCAAAAGAAAAATCTTCCAGTCAATAAATATTATCATTTTTCCTCTTATCTATCTGTGTTTTGAAAATATGTTTTCTAAATTGCAAAAAAAAAAAAAAAAAAAAAATAAAAAATCTACAATTTACTTAGCAATTTTCCTTTTCATAGCTTGAAAGTCGAAGAAACAAGATTATTGCAACTACACAACATTACCTTGAAGATCCTCTCAGTTCCAGGTACTTCTTTCATGTTCCATCTTCCTTGGTTATCTTTGGTCCATTCCACCTGAATTGTTTTTACTCCAGAAACGTTGCCTTTCCCGTCATCCAAGAACTCCTACAAACAACAGTAAAAATATTTTAATCAAGCTATTAAATGAAATCACCGTGTGTTTTTAATTCACAACTACATGATAAAAGAAATCACAACTAAATTCAAACAAGAGTGCAAATGAATTGGTAAACACCTACATTGTTTAGATCAATTCAATAACACTAATAAAATGTAAAATTACACTTTCTGGATATTTATCGGTATTTACTTGAGTAATTTCCCCTGTAACTTTTTATTATTAATATTTCATTGGAAAAGAGAGAAAAGGAAATTATGCAGTGAATATATTTGAAGAAAAATGAAGTACTGAGAAGTGAAGACATTATTCTGTAAATGCATACTAGAAATAGTTGTTCTACAATGCATTCTTTCTACATATATATTCACACAATTTACTTTTCAGGAAACGTCATTACACCTGTGTTCTTTTGAAGCATTTTCTGTGTGATCGTCATGACGCTGTTTCACATTTCATTAATGTACTCCACAACTTCCCTATTTACAATCGAATATTTGCCAAACTCAGGACCTTGTTCTATTTCAGCACCTGCCTATCGGGTGCCTCTTGGAAAACCTAGAACTATACTTATCCAAAATCTCTTTGCCAGTCTCACTCCTTTTTATTATGCGAATAAATATGGAATTCTTTTCAATAATTTTACATTATAAACAAAACGGTCTTATTGTTTTAATGTAGAAATATCCCATTTAAAAATCAGTGAGATGATTACACAATCCTGTGATCTGTAAGCTTCTGCATTGCTTTTTTTTTTTTGGTTCAAAAGCAAATTTCTTAACCTTTTATTTTTAGAATTTTTAAATATGGTTGCTAATAATCTTAGCTCTCTTCCTGATATTTCAAGATGCTGCTACTGGGTTAATTTCCTATTAACACCTTGTCATTAGCCATAAATGTGACTTAGGATAAAAGTTTATCTATCGACTTTCTCATCACTGAGTTCAACAAAAAAACTTTTAATTGTCAAATACCATAGTTCTTATCCAAGTATCTTACAAAAGCCTCTTCCAAAAGCTGAAGATAGTAGATTCCTAGGTTGCTTTTTTTTAATTATTTTAGACATTATTGTTGATGTTAAAAGTTATTAAATATTATTGTGTACCTACCTTACTCAAAATGCTATACTGCCTTGGATCATTTCCCCATTTGACGCTTACTTCTTCATGACCATAATCTATGCGGAATATTTTGGGCCACTGCGGCCAGGGATTATCATCAGCACGAGACGGTGGTGGTTTTGGAAGGATCTCAAAGGATGTAATGCTTTTAGCACCCTAGGAAATTAACATTATATTATTAGTCATCATCAAAGAAACATGATTAATTTAATATTAAAGTTATTAAATCTTAAAATAATTTCTTAGTAATTATATCAGCTTTATGTTCAACTGATATATATATATATATATATATACCGTATATGCTCCAATAAACGCCGAGTCTCTTATTGTCGCCGGTCTCTAATAAGCGCCGGGATGCAGAGGGGATACGGCCAAATAATAGCCGGTCTCTAATAGTAGCCGAGTCTTTGATATTTGCCTACCAGTACTAGTGTACGCATCTTTATAGTCGTGCGTAATACCTTATGGTACATTGCCTTAAAAAATGTCGCCGAAACGGTCATTTGACATTGCCTTTAAGATTTGGCGGTGGAATACGCGAAAGAAACTTCCGGTGAGGCGACCGCCCATCATTGCTGATTCGGATGACGAATAGCAGCGAAAGGTACAGAAAGACATTGCCATTTATCTTTACAGTCTTATGTAGCATGTGAAATTCAAATAAAATAGCTGTTTGTAATATTAGCCGGTATTTTTGTGTAAAAATATTGTGTTCGGAAAGGTTTTGTTAATAATGGCCGGCCTCTAATAGCAGCCGGTCTCTATTAAGCGCCGAGAGCCTAGGCTAGTTAAAGCGCCGGGGGCCTCTATTGGAGCATATACGGTATATATTTATTAGAACCAACTGAAATATTTTCTTTTGGGTCTTCTGTAAAGGGCAAATGTCCAAGATATACTCTCTGGTATTGATCTACTGCTTGCCCAAGTGATAAAGACCGGGTTTGGCGCACTGCCAAAACAATGGAACAAGCCGAAGGGGAGAATTACATTCTAAAAGTTTATTATACATGTATTTCTTATTCTGTATATGTGTATTTTATTCTCGCGTTAATTTTAAACTGGATTTTGTGCAGTAATTTTTCACTTTATGCATCTCTCCTTTATATGTCATTTGTTTCTGTTCTTGTCGGCACATACCCATCTCCCCTATTTTCACGCCGAGAAAGAGGTTGGAGCGACCAGTAAATCACGTGACCAGTCTCTTTCGTCTGACTAAGCAGTACATGGACAGATTTATATCTGGAGACAGAACCACCTGGATGAAATAGATGAATTAGCCTCTGTCAGGGCTCATCATAAACATTTTGCTATTGTAAACTGAAATCTTGTAGAGTTAAAATCACAAATACAATCAAACTCATTAAAGAAAGAATTAATTCATATAAAGGAAAAGCAATCATCTTATTAATCCTAAGTTAATAAGAATAACTGAAGCAGACTGAAGATTATCATAATCCCAATTATAAAAATGTAAAAAGCACAATTAATATTTTTTGTTATCTTGTATTAAAAAGTTTAAAAAAAAGAATAAAAATAAAAACTCAAAATGCTTCAGGATATTTTTTTTTTAATTTAAAGAAAAAGTTCTACATCACAGTTTAATTTCTATATATGAAATATATTTCTAGTCCATACTATAATTGAAGGGGTAAGTGGATGAAGGTGTTATGTTACAATTTGTAAAAAATTGAGGTTTTTTTTTTTTTTTTTTTTTTTTTTTTGGATGAAAACGTTTTGTGCAGCTTTAACACACATTTTCATTTGGAGAGCGTTGGATGCATAGATCCATAGATATCCGATGGATAAAAGGTATTTCTAATACAGGAAAATTGATAAGAACAAAACCTTCAGACAGATTTTTCTCAAAAGTTCATTTTTGTAACCTTCATCCACTTGCCCCTTCAATTACAATGTTAAATTGCTGCTTTAACTCCTAATTAATATTCCCGTAACATGTTCCAATTCATTTAGTTGGAAAGGAGAGGTACTCTGGTTCACATCTCATAAGACTGAAATGTAAAAAAATGTAAAAAAAAAAAAAAAAATGTAGTGAAAAGAAATATAGCACGTACATGCCGAAGCGATGTAGCAATGCAGTCACATCCTGTGTCTCCACCACCAATGACAATAACATCTTTGTCTTTTGCATGTAGCTTTAAGTAATCGGTATCATCACCCCTTTGCTTCTTTTGCCAAGTTTCCAAGAAAGTCATTGCGAAATGAATGCCTTCTAAATCACGTCCTTAAAAAAAAAACAAAAAAATCCAATTAGCAATTGTGAAACTAAAGATTAAAACTAAAATTAAGATCAAACTATTTCAGATTCGCTACCTGGGATTGGCAGGTCTCGTGGCCAAGTGGCACCTGTGGTTATTAACACAATGTCAAAATCCTCCAGTAACTGCTGTCCTGAGATGTCTTTTCCTGCATTTACATTAGTTTTAAATATTATGCCCTCGGCTGCCATCAGATTCACTCGACGTTCAACAACCTAAAAGCAAAGGAAAGCAAAAGTAATTTGATAATGAAGAATTATAATACTGCAATTTAAGGAAATACAGTAAACTCCCGATTATCCGTGGAACTGGGTGGCGCGGTAACCACAGATAAGCGAATT
>JAFIDM010008419.1:19968989-20005631 GCA_023159025.1 Thereuonema tuberculata | reverse complement strand
TTTTTTTTTTTTTTTTTAATTTTACCTAATGGGAAGTAAATTTCTGCCAGCCTTCCTGTCAGAGAGAACCACCAGTTGATATCCACTTTTTGCTGCTTCACAAGCCTCTGCACAAACCCTATCTATTGCAGGTAGAAGTCCGGCTGTTCCATCTTCCACTGGGTAGACAATATCAATGACCTTCGTCTGAAATGTTACCAAAAAACAAATCACCAATCTTTTCTTTCTCAGTTAAAACAATTGTATTTTTATTAGATAGGACAGGCATACGACTAAACTTGAATAAACCGAAGGAAGTCTTGATATATGATATTCAACAGTAACTTATTCTTCTAAATGTAACAAATACTTTTCTGGCTTTGCAAGAATATAACACAAGAATTCATCTTTAAATGCATAAACAATGAAACGGCAAATCTCTTTCATTTATTTCAAAGTATCAAATGACCAGAAATACTGCCAGAAAACTGCAATTTACATCACTCCGTAAATGACAAAAAGAAGTCAATTCTATACGACTGTCCTGAAAGCTTTCCAATAATTGAAAAATATAAGTCGATTATAATAACGAGAAAATTAATGAAGAGCATACAACTGTCATCTAGAAAAACATATTCAATCAATTCACTGTATTAATTAAAAAAGTGGAATTTTAAAGTTGCATTCAATCTTAACATGTTGGAATTCCACGGATTTCAGTCTGATGCTTATCACGGTGAAAATTCGAAGTTTTGAAAATGTGAGCAGTAATTAATATAAACTAGAACATCATTTCACTAAATATCTTCTTTACTGCTTGTATACAATATTTCGTTTCTTTAGAATAAGAAACTTCTTCAGGTTGAGGATAAGAAATTTTCTTTATCCTCTACATTTCATTCGTTACGAATGCACACATTTTTTAATTACAATAAACTAGCAACACTAATTAATTAACATAAGTGAATACAAATACTAAATTAAAATTTTAATTTAAACAAAGTTTTATGTATTAAATTGCTTTAAATTATTAAAACGACTTAAAACAAAATTTTAAACTATTTGTATTCACTTAGCATGTTAATTAATTTGTATTGCTAGTATTATTATAATTAAAAAAAAAATGCATATATTCATAACGAATGAAATGTAGAGGAAAAAGAAAATTTCTTATCCTCAACCTGAAGAGGTTTCTTATTCTAAAGAAAGGAAATATTGTATACAAGCAGTAAAGAAGATATTTATAGTGAAATGATGTTCTAGTTTATTTAAAACATATATATACAGACTCTGAGATGATTCAATAAATAATATAATTTTTGCATTATTATATTTATTTTTATTTTGGCATGAACTCTTAAAAAACTTAAATGTATTTCATATGTTTGGACAAATTTAAGAAGTATATTTTTTTTCTGGGGACGGGAGTAGGGATTACCAATGTAATAATGAAAAATGTACAATTAAATAAAAACAAAGTATTACAATAAAGTTCTTCGTTATACATTAAAACGAAAATATATTTCTTCCATTTCATCAATCTGTTCAAAATTCTAGAACGATATTTCGCGGAAACTATTGTTCCGCTTTGTCAAGTTTTTGATTTGCGAGATCAACAGCAAAATTGGCTGTTTAAATGTAGTTGATGGGATATTATCCATGTGCAAACAGCCAAATTGTTATGGCAAACAATTTAAGAAACCATACACATTAAAGAATCTATTACCTAATGATCTATTCTAAGAACGCTTACCTTCCAGCCTCGGTATGAGGTTGCCTTCAACACCTTAAGGTCTTTCAGAGACAAAATTGGCTGATTAAGGAAAAGACGACGACACTGTTGAGGACTAGGTTCCAGAATATTTGCCTCAGGCCCAACAGGACACGCCTGCAACACAGAACACTTAACTAAAACAACAATCTTTATGCCTATCCATAGAAAATATTATTATTAAATATGCTTCTGTTTAAAAAAATATAATAAGGAGGAACTGACTGAAAAGCAAACACATTTGCACTGGCTCACACACATACATGCACACATTCAAACCTGTAAAATAACGTGCTTAGCCTCAGTTAAGAGGTTCCTTGCAACTACTGCTTCGTATTAACCTTCTTCGCATCCAGTCTATTTTTTTCCAAAGTGTAACTGTTACCTACGAGAGCAGCAATTCAGGATAGTAGTGTGTTCACATACCAGGGACATGACGATGCTCTCACGAAACGGATCTATAGGTGGGTTGGTGACCTGGGCGAACAGCTGCTTGAAGTAGTCGTACAAGAGGGGTTGGAACTGCGACAAACACGCCAGGGGTGCATCGTTACCCATGCTGCCTAGCGCTTCCTTCCTGGAGAGCGACAAAAAAGGTGAATGGCTGAGACTCGAATGTTCTGCTATCACGGAAGCAAACAGATGGACGGGCAGGTTGGGAAGATGGAAGACGCCACCACTTGACCCTCGACCTACTTGAGGCACCACCTAAATTGCAGAGTACACTGGGAGCCAAGGCTGTGGCAACTCACCTAAAAAACCTGCTTCTTAACTTTTCAAATTAAAATTTTAGGCAATTTAAGTTTAAAAAAAAATTTTCTCCAATCAATTAATTCCAAAAAAATATGTGTAAAAAACTTACACGAGGCTCTGAATTTAAGTCAAAATTCCAATTGGTTAGTTGCCACATCTATAACACTCCATACAGTAAATATTCTGCAACTGAAAACTTCTATTTAATAACTTTTTTAATAACTTTTTCCAATAATTTTTAAAAATTTACTTTTAATGTGACAACTTTAATCTATTATTTTTTTTTTTTCAGTTTTCTTTTTTTTGCTCAAGTGGTTCAGTGGCTAATCTTAAAGCACCTGGAAAACCTACACTTAGGAACACCTAATTTGGGATAAGAACGTTAACTATCTTTTCGGTAACACCCGAGTTTATTAAATTAACCCGAAAGTCAATTCGACTTCACAATGTGTGTTTCATTTACTTTTTTTTTTAAAAAAAAAACTAAAGTCCCCAAAAAACATTTAAGCTAATAGGCCATTAATAGGATTCAGGCAGTGACGTTATTCCAAAATGGTTGTTCTCCAGGATGCAAATGAAATATGGGAAAATGACATTTACAAAGACATTATACAGTTTAGTTTATCAATAATGCAATTAAACAGTTAATTTATAAAGGAAAGGGTCTTAAATACTTATCAGTTAAATTTAATTTATTCTTTTTAATGATTTGTCTAAATGATTGTATTTTTTTAAGTTTTATTTTAACAGACCAATTTTGAAAGGGTTGCCAGAATAAATTTTCCAAAATATGCTAAAAAAAAAAATGAGCGTTAAAAAAATTCGAACATGAAGCTTAATAACCAGAATGTCAAACCATTATAGAATTTATACTCACACAATATTTTGGCAGTAATCCTCCAGTTTGATTATGGGTTCCTTCTTCATACAAAAAGCAGAATTGAAAGTTTAAAATCTTTAACGAGTTAAATCTTAAAAAACTGTTAAAGCTACTCATAAAGTATTTCACATTTTCAGTCATAAGAAAGGACGCAAACATGCTGATCAACACAATATACGGGGTACAGTTCATTTATTAGCTACAGCAGCCATTTCATCCATCAGTGATTGAATTTCTAGCTTTAAACCAGGATAAATAAAAAGAAAATTATATCATTCCACTGACTGGTCAATCCCTCCCATCTCACTTCAAATGTCATACGTGTTTGTGCTATTCCTTCCCGATGACGGAAAAAGGTCGTTTAAGTGAATTATTTTGATCCTCGTCAATACTTCAGATGCATTTTATAAAGTGAGCTACAAAAATTTTTTGTTTTCCCACTGCATATAAAAGTTATGTTTACACTAAACTGTAGTCTGTTAAGTGTACAATAGCATTATGTATTATATAAAAAAAAAATGTACGTACCTTAATTAAACGATACATTATTGCTTAAAATGCAAACCATCATCTGAGCCTTCAGCGGAAGATCACTGATCACAAGAAACCATAACAGATATACGAGTAATAGTAATGAAAAAGTTTGAAATATTGTGAGAATGACCAAAATGTGTCCCAGACTCATTACGTGAAAATGGGGTCGATAGACTTGCTTGGTACAGGGTTGCCACAAACCTTCAATTTGTAAAAAGAGCAATATCTGCATAGTGCAATAAAATGAGGTAGGCCCGTACTAATTTACTAATTCTATGCCACTATGCATAAAGACAAATGAATAAGATTACATATCTACTATTTATCTATAATTTTTAAATATTAGATTAGTTTTAATGAGTGACTTGTGATTCATTTTTTTTTTTTTATTAAACTTAACTGATTCGCATTCTGGATATTAAGTCTTCCTTTTCTGCTTTTCAGAAATAATCATAGGCTAACTTTTAATTTTAAGCTGTACAACAGAATTTAAATTGTGAATTCTGGCAATCCTGAATTTTTTTTTATTATTATTTATTTTTTTTAAATAAAAACAAAAGTACATTTGATTGAACTAAGCTGCATAAAAATACAATGACAACAAAAAAATTGAATTGCGAAAAGATAATTGAATTCGAAATCTCAAAGTATTAAGTAAGTTTTGTTGGGATTACTTACTTTGTTTTCACCATTGGTAGCAAAAGCATATTAATAGTTTCGATGTTGTATCCATACATGACAAGTCGCCGATCGAACACAGCATGATGGCTTTTGTCCACATCAGCTTTGACGACTAAAGACTCTTCACCGGCAGTCGCAATGTGGGCTGAATATAAATCTTCTACAGTAAACTGTAATTAAAAAGTCAGTTAACCATAATTAAAGTGTGGAATTAACAAAACTGCTACAAATCTTTAAACTTAGTTCGCTCTGGCACTACTTTTCCACAGAATAATTGTAACATTCTTAGAAATAAACTAATTCTTCAAAGTATTCAACTAAATAATTTTTATTTTTCAGCTATTTTTGCATAATAACAGTTTAATCACCTTACTGAGACCTAACTTGATGTTATTTCTTATCTGTTAAGCTGCAGCTTCTGAATACCTGTGCAGCAGCATACTGATGTGCCATATAGAAATCCTAAGTTGCCCATCTTTAATTAACATTTTAGCTTCACAAAATGCCAAATGCTCCAATTTAGACTAAAATCTATATGTCAAATAATCTTGCCAAACACAAATTTAAACTACTTTCTGTTTCGTTCTAGCAATGAAAGATAATAAAATTTTAAATTCACATTCAAATCATTTTTTAAAAAATTTTTGAGATATTTTTAAATATTTTATGTTTATGTTTTTTTCAAAGACCTATTATTATATTCAGTAAAAGCAATGGAAAAGTCAGGTATGACATGCCATTCTAGAAACAACCTTTGGTGTGCCTTTCAGAAAATATGTAAGTGCACCATGAACTACAATAAGTTGAAAAGCAGTGTTAAATCATCCACATTTCAATGACGTTTCCATATAGATATATGTATGTATTTTAAACACATGGCTTTGTCGAATTCTTTAATGCCTTCATTTACTTCCTTTTGTGCCTAGTGGATTGAAGGACAAGGAGTATTTGTATTTTTGTTTATTTGTTTATTTTTGGTTAGGGTTTCTTCAGGGGGAGGTCTGGCTCTGGGCAGAGAGACCTGGGATTCCTAACCTTTCGCACCTTCTGAGCCCGTCATCGGTGGAGTTTGGCTGGCTGAGGAGTCCTAAAAAGGACGAAACAGTCCGTCCCAGTCTATTCCCTGTGACAGCTCAGGATGTGAATTCCTTCTTTTAGTTTTGTGCCTTTGTTTGTTACCTTTTTTTTTTTGCATATAGATATATCAATTTGCATCAAAATGCATCAAACGAAAAAAGAGCAATACTGTTGTCGTCAGACAGTGATGAAATTTTTAGGGCTATTCAATGCAAACTTTACTGTAGGCTTAATACTGTACAAACTGCATACCTTCTTCACAATCAAGTGTGGGCAATATAAATTAACCAACAAGGAGGCTTAATGTGCATGTATTAAAATAAAGAGAAAGTGAAAATAAATTAAACTCACAAAAATGTTAAGGAGAGAATTATAAACATTTTTGTAAATACCGTATATGCTCCAATAAACACCGAGGCTCTTATTGTCGCCAGTCTCTAATAAGCGCTGGGCTGCAGAAAGGACACTGCCAAATAGTAGCCAGTCTCTAACAGTAGCCGGGTCTTTGATATTTGCCTACCGGTACTAGTTAAGCGTCCGTATCTTTATAGTCATGCATAATACCTTACGGTGCATTGCCTTACAAAATGTCGCCGAAACGGTCATTTGAGATTGCCTTTAAGTTTCGCGTGGTGGAATACGTGAAAGAAACTTCCGGTGAGGCAGCCGCCCATCATTGCAGATTCGGACGACGAATAGCAGCGAAAGGTACAGAAAGACATTGCCATTTATCTTTCTGTATATGTAAATCTGCAAAGTATACGGCCCTAATGCAATGAGTGACAGCAAAGTGCATAAATGGGAGAGATTGTTCAAAGACGGGCGGAACAATGTTCATGATGAAACACGGTCGGGGCAACCTTCTGTAATCATAGATGATTTGGTACATGCAGCTGATGTCAAAATTCATGAAGATAGGCGATGCACGATTTAGAGTTTGTCATTAGAATTTCCACAAATTTGTGCTACCTGAAAGAGTTTCTAGGAGATCAGCGGTTTGACACAGGCGAAGAAGTGAAAACAACAGTTGAATCCTGGTTGTCTTCACAGGCGGCTGATTTCTATGACATCGGCATACAAAAACTGATAGAACGCTGTGATAAGTGTTTAAACAAACAAGGAAATTATGTTGAAAAATAGCTTAATGTTTCAGGAATAAAATAAAAATAAAATTTTGACACTTTCTTTACTAGTTTTGGTTTTATTGAAAAGCGGACCTTACTTAAAAAATACTCCTAGTATCATCAAAGTTACCAATTTGTTTTGTTGTTTTTATTTTTCCTCAAAACTAATTGTGCGATTCTCAGTACATCTTGCTACAAAATTTACCAAATTTATTAATTTTATTTAAAATTCATATTTACCATCTCTTTCAGCCATTGATTTAAAGGCCGTTTCCGTGCAATTTCTAATTTTACTTCTTCGTCTCGAGTAAATAGCTTTTCTTTTGTGTCGACAAGTAGCATTCGTCCTGGCTTTAGACGTCCCTAAACAAAAGAAAGAAATAATCTTAATTAAAAATTAACGAAAATAACATTTTTTTCTCCCAATTTTTAATAAATATAAGTAAGCATTAACTCTTGTCATCTTAATGATAAATTTATGATTTAATAATAATTTAATAACAAATTTTCTCCCAAACTTGGTTGGGTTTATTGGACCATTTATAAAAATTACATATGATCTGTTTTTCTGAAAAGCTTGAAACAATCAAATTTATGACTATTAAGTAATCAAATATTGATGTGTGGTCAAAATGAACGAAAGAGTCGGACGTCAAAGGTTCGGCATAATGTACACATATATTTACAATTTTATTTACAGTATATATATACAATTCGTTTGGATTCTCAAAGCAGGTCAAAGTCATAAAGTTCATAAGGGTTTGGATTCTGAAAACCAGGTCACAGCTCGCGAAGCTCCCTGCGCGGTCCGTCATCGGGAGAGGAGAGCCAATCAATTTGTCTAATGTCCCTCCGGTTTGGCCAATCACAATGCGGCATAATTGACCAATCCGGGGGTTTTCGACTTTGCATCACTATACGAACTAAAGAAATGCAGAAAAGTGTTTACATTAATAAATGTAAAAAAGTAATTGTAAAAAGATAAAACTGGTAATCGTTAATGCTTCAAGGTTTTGTTTTAACTCATTCTTTGTATTAAAAAAAGTAACCCATTGCAGACAGGTAAGGCTCCTGGTGTTTCCAGGCCAAAGGGACTCAGTTCAGATTGGGTGGTCAGCCCAATGCCACCTTTAACCCTTGGGAAAGAAACCTGGTACTCATTTACAGTGAATCCTAGGACCCAGATGGATGAGAATTCAAAGAAAATATCCCTGGTTCTGGGGTTGGGGGCTCCATGAACCTTCGTATTTTTATGAACAATTTTTTGAGGAGTATTTCCATTCTGTTCCACAGATTATACAAACGTGGTATCAATCTAATCAAAAAACAAAACAAAGGCAGCACAATGAATAATAAAAATGCCTTCCTGGTTCAATTATGAGAGGGAATCGGGAACGGCCATTTCGTCCTGCGAGGGACTCATCAGCCCGATCCGCCAGCCCCGATAAAAGAAAGGCAAGAATATAAGTGAAGATCACCGCCAGATCCGGCAGTGACCCTCGAAACCAAACAAACCAAAAAAATTAAATTGTGCACAACCAAAAAAACATTTTCCCAATAAACGATAGGATTGAAGGCCTTTTAATCGACTAAATTGAAAAGCAAGGTGACGTAACCTAAAGACAAAATTAATGTGCAGAAGGTACAATTGAAATCAAAAAACAAAACAATGAATAATAAAAATGACTTTCTGGTTCAATTATGAGAAGGAATCGGGAATGGCCGTTTCTTCCTGCAAGGGACTCATTAACCTGATCTGCCCTCCCCGATAAAAGAACCCAGAAACGCAAGAACATAAGTGAAGATCATCACCGATGTGTTAACTGGGGGATACTTATTTATCCTCTAATTTATACTATCGTAATGAGAAAGTACAGCAATAGTGCAATAAGTATTTACTTATTTTCTTCCTTTCATTTTACCTAAACTGCTGTTTATGTTAATAAAATGAACATACAAAAAAAATCTTTGTTCCGATGTTAACAGAAATGGCCTTCCGATATACAATAAATCTTGTGTTGAATTTAAGAATCGCGTTCCGAATCAATGTAAGTTAATATCAATATATAATTCGCTTATGACCAAAAATTATAAATGCTGAATGTTTCAAAATTACTGGAAGTATAATGAGAAAAATCTCACAATGATTGTTTTTCTATTTATTTCAATGATTTTTACTTATTTAAAGGATCTTGTGTCTTTATTCCTTTAATATTCATGAGCATTTTAAGATTTAAGTTAAATAGTAAAGTAACATGTTGCAGGTTGTCTTTCATTACACAAGCACAGTCCGAAATCTAGCTTTCCAACAAACATTATTAGCTCTTATAATTTCTGGACTCTTAATGCATAACCTCAAGGAAGTGCTGATTTCTATATCAGCTAAGTACAGTAGAGCATTGATTATCCGATTATCAATCAACCGAAACATCGGCTAACCGAAAGCGTTTCAGTAGACCAAAAATTTAAAGAATTAATTTGCGAATTAAAATTAAAAATTTAATTTCTTTCCGAGTGATAGGTCTGATGATGGGACGTAGTTCCCGAAACGTGTAATGACAAAAACAACACAACGAAGTCACAGGACAGATTTAAAAGTAATTTATTATGTAAAACATGACTTGGACTGTCATTAGCAATGTTTAAAATATAATACAAGGTTTTGTGTTTAATATGTATCACTGTTCTGTGTTTCATATTGCTCCTATCACACTGGTACAATTTTTTTCGTAAATGATCGGCTATCCGAAATATCAGTTATCCGAACACCCCCTGTGCAGCATTGCTTCGGATAATCGATGTTCTACTGTAACTCATTAATTTAAAAGTGATTTTCTGTGTTATTTCAAATTGTAGTAACGAAAGATCACAAATGAATCACCTAATTTAATGAAAATTCTAAACAACCATTTCTTCACATAATAAAAGGTAAACTTAAAATTACCTTCTGTAGAATGTTACTGGAGTCGACGTCCAATACTCCAACTTCGCTGGCCATAATCATTATTCTGTCTTTGGTTACATAATATCGCGATGGCCTTAATCCATTACGATCTAAGACTGCACCAATGTATCGTCCATCAGTGAAAGTAAGTAGAGCTACAACAGAAAGAATCACAATTCAATTTATTATAATGCAATAAAAAGTATCAAAAATGGAGAGAAATAAATTATTCTTAGATACAGTCAGGGCTGCCCTTAAGCACAGATGAACGTAGTTACTGCCCTGATCCTCTTGGATGTTAAGGCTTTTGTGCTGTATTACATAAAATTACATGAAATCAAAAATGATGGATTCTGGATATAGTGTTTCTCTATATTTAGGCATGACTGCAATCGTTCTTGTAGGTTGTCGAACAATTGATTAAGTTTCTTTAATGAAAAAAAAAACCTCATTGCATACAAAAGACAGGTGTAAAATTTCTATTAACTTAAATATCAAATAATTACAATACATATAAAAAAAATGTTTTGTTGTAATTTTTATTTAATTGAATTCTAACATTATTGTAAAATTACTGAATTGTAGTAAAATTATTACTTAAATTAAAAAAAAATTTAAATCAATGCCGATTCACTATAGCCCAAAAACATATGGATTTTTAATTGCAGTGATGTAAAAGTAATAACAGGTTATGATTTTCACTTATTAACAATGTACTTAGCCAATTACCTGGTCCATCCCATGGCTCCATAGCACAAGCACTCCACTGATATAATTCTTTTTTCTCCGGATGCATCAAGGTATCATTCTGCCATGCTTCAGGGACCATCGTTAACACAGCCTGAAAGTAACAAAAAGTAAATTAAACTCTGTTTAAAATTAAACGTTTATTTTTAAGCTTTTCTAGATATAATTTTTGTTCTTGCAAAGTATATTCCTAGTTTCTTTTCGTTATGATACCAAAAATGAATACCCTTTGAAATGCAATTTTTAATGTTGTTTGTAACATTTACGAAGAGTTTTTTTAATCAAATTATTCATCATCAAATACATCCTTCATTTATGTTCCTTGTCATCATTTTTTTTTTTCTTTGTTAGAAAGAAGATCTGCAACACAAAAAATAACAAATGAGTTAAATAAATAAAATATATAAATGAGTTTTTCTTTATTAGGAATCAGTTTATTTTTTTCCCTGCCCCAATACTCGATATTTCAAATAGAAGTTCCAAATTTTACGCACTATGAAATGGTATCAAGATTTCGTTTTTACTTAATGTTTATCCTAAGAAATGTGAGACTGATCTGATAAATATGATCTACATTTGTGATTACAACACTACAGCAACATCAAGTATTCACTGTTGGGAGAAGGAGTTATAGCCACGCAATTTTGATTGTTCTCCTCTAAATAATGTAAGTTCAGAAAGGAAATAAAATGAAATTTATTCCAAATCCGAGGTGTGAGCAGTTAGCTCCTTCTGCTTGCAGAAATCTGATAATCAAAGTGAAACTCATCTCAGGCTAAAGCCCAAAGCTTCACAGTCGAAAGGTTCTAAGCCAGAAAGAAGCGAACATAAGATGAAAAAATTCAAACAGAACTGATTGATGATCCCACACATGAAAGAAATATGAAATCGTCTCACATTTGGGTTATTGTAAACTTGTCACTGGGTTCCAAAAATGCTAAGCTTTCAAAAATGAAAGAATGGCTACTTCAGTCAACCACCTTTGTCATTACAAAGATGAATAAAACAGAAAAGGTATTTCTATGGGAGACCGAGACATGAATTTACCACTTAACCCTTGAATTGATAAACTATAATATGGAACTAGACACCTCTGTCAAAGAAATTTCAAGTGTTGTCTGCAAAGAAAACAAGGACATCAGTGTTCCTGGAACTCTGAAGGTTGCATTTCTCTAATCAAAAACTACAATTATTAATAAGAGATACTATTTAAGTCTTGAAAAACCTACATGAACCCATTCGATGAAAGAGGCCAGAAAGGTTAAGCCCCAGAGAGAACATTTTGTACCATAGTAAACATTAAACCAGATTAGTAAATAAACCACTGTTATTCATGAATAAGTGACTGTTAGAATTAATAATGAGTAAGGAATTGCTGTTTTATGTCCAGGAGAGTGTAGATATGTGACATCTCTAACTATTTCATTGTTTAGAACAACCTGAAAAAGAAAAGACTTTCCGAAAATTTGTTGAATAACTATATTTTATAATATATTTTTGGTGAAGATTATGTTTATTTACTAAAATGACAATAAGTAGAAAGGAATTAGAAAGAAGTATGGAATTAAACCCGATTGATGCTTGGCTCAAATAATGAAAATGGGAAGTTCTGATATATCCACAGTCTAATGCTGATCTTACACCATCAATTTCCAAATTTTCAGTCTTTGGAGAATTTATCAAAAAAAAAAAGATTTATGGATGAGTTAGACTATGAAGATTACAGTTCTGAAAACACCTTGAACAGTAAACTTTAAGCTTGTGTTTAAACCCCCCCCCCCCTCCAGATAGTTAGCAGTGAAAAGAGAGGGGGGGGGCAATTAAATAGACTAAGAATTTAATGCCAGACAATTTAATAAATACAAATCATATATATCAGGTATATATATCAGGTAAAATATTTGTATTTATGCATTAAGATGTATACCGGGTATTGCATTATAACTTAAGGCATACAATGTATTAAGAATTTAAAACAGTCAAGTTCTTAAATACTAATCTATCTATCTGTCTGTATATATACATATATACAGGACAGGCATAAAAGAATGATGGAGGGTGCAAGGATATGGATTTTCTGTCTTGCTTAATGTATACAGTCTCGGCATCTTAATTGGAAGTCTAACTGTCCAAGTTTAATGTGCACACTCAAAGTCCCTCAATGTGCACACCTTTTGTCACCTTGCACACATCTAATGGTAGTTGAATTCCTGCCAGACTCGATGAAGCATATGCTGTGTGTTGGCCTGGGTGATCCATTCCTTAATATCACTGTTGGGTCTGGGCAATGGGGGTATGTACACGTTGCCCTTCATGTACACCAATAGGAAGAAGTCACATGGCAGCAAGTCCAGGTTCATGGTGGCAACGGTAGGAGGTGGTTGTCCACATCTGTAGCTTGCCCAATCCAGTGCTCTGAAAAGAATAAGATTGAGGAGGCGTTGCATATCATGAAGGATATGGGGGCAGTGCCATCCTATTTGAAAATGTAGTAGTCATAATCACTGTCCAAGATTGGAAACAACCAGTTTTCCAACTTGACCTAATACGTGGAACCAGTTACGATGCTTCAGCAAAGAAAAAAAGGCCCATACACTTTCACATGCGATACAGCAGAAAAGACATTGACCATATGGTAATTATGCTGGTACTCAATTACTGCCTGTGGTGGCTCTGTCCCCTAGATACAGAAGTTGTACCTATTGGCCTTTCCACTTCCGAGCCACCATTTTTAAAGTCAATATCACCAAGCGGGCAAAAACAAAAACTTAACCACTCCACACATGCGTTACAATGTCATCGGACACAAACAACATTACACGTCTTTGAAACTCCACCCTTCTTTTATGCCCACCCTATATAGATATATAAAAATTCAATAAATAATATTCAAGAATTTGACTGTATTCATGTACCTTACCTTGGTTATTTTTTAAATGGTTCACGTTAACTTTACCAAGGATCTCAGAATTAATTTTCATGAAAATTTGAGTTCTTACCTCAGGTAATTCCCTGCCTCCTGCCATTACAAGAAATTCAAGTACACAATCCGCACTTCCAGAATCGGACAGATTCTGTTCAATCACAGGATAGAGTTTCTTAAGATCAGAACCAAACACAGAACTGCTCATCACTCCTTCACGAGCCTTCATTAAGTTCACATTACCACGCAGTGTGTTGATCTCTCCATTGTGAGCAAGATACCTGCAAAATAATATTAAAACATCATGCAACCTGATTACCGTGTAATAAAAACCCACTTATCTGAATCTCCATATTATAGGATTAAAATCTGGACTTTAACCAAAAGTACTCCATTCATATCAGTATTTTATTCTTCTATTTCATACAGTATTTAAAATCAAAGAAAAATTCTTCCAATTGTAAAAACATTTTTTTTTTTTAAATATATCTACATTTTAATTTTTCTATATTCTATTTACTTCTTTATTTTCTATACTTAAATTGCTGGTCAAATGCTTTAAAACACAAAAATGCAATATTTAAATACACTGAAGCTCTGTTATTACGTGGTTGTTTATATCACGAATTCGGATATAACGTGATTTGGTCTTGGACCCCTTCTATTTTGGAAAAGGTGTACAATTGTAAAATTGTAAAATTTACCATTTTTTCGCCTAAAATAAAATCAAACGTGTAAATTAATATGCTTGTTTCCTTCTTATTTACAGTAATTGAGACTGTATACCCACCCTAATGTCACAAAAATGTGTCAAATACAATATATTTTTAAAAAAATACCAGAATTGCAGACTTTTTCATTTAACCAAAACGAATATCGAGATCTATTTTTCTGCCAATTGCAAACAGTAAAGAGGCCCATGTAATCTAATAGGCATATGAATACCTAGTTTCAATCCTAGTGACTCGTCTTTTGTACAAGATGCCAAGATGGCGGCGCCAAATCGATTTTGGCTAATATAACCCATCAAAGTGTTGAAAAGGTAATGATTTATGTATTTATAAATATAAAATTCTCTCACATAGCTCTGAATGATGTAGGTAATCACGAAATGACCATTTTAAATCAATTTGGAATCGTGTGGGCGATGAAGGGATGCGATATACCACATTTGACGTCTCAAAATAATAAAAGTTCGGTTATATCGCGATCTTCGAGATCTTGGATCCGAAAGATCGCGTTATAACCGAGCTTCTGTGTATTTACATTGACACGAATTTCAGATGTTGGCTTCTTATGACAATTAAAAAAAAAATGAAACAACAGTAAAAAACTTCCGGTTTATCTACATTTTCCGTAATTGGACCAGCACAGTAACATCAAGGCAAGAAAAACTAAGTAACCATTAAAACTACATGCACACATAAAAGCAAGAAACATTTGCATCACGAAGAGGATAAATGTAATTCAATCTAATCTGGTCTTCTTTAAAATATCATGAAGAAGAAATTGCTGGCATAAGAACTTTACTATACATCAGGAAATTTAATAATACTATTTTTTTTTTCTACATAGAGTATTTATATACAGGCATTTCTGCAAAGAAACAGGTAAAAGAATTAACATTTTACTAACCGCATGGGATGTGCTCTCTCCCAACTGGGGAAAGTATTAGTGGAAAACCTGGCATGAATTAATGCCAGATAGGTGTCATAATCGGGATCATGAAGATCAGGAAAGTATTCCCACAGTTGGGGAGAGGTAAACTGGCCCTAAAGAAAAAATAAATAAATCAAATTACAACCAAGATCCAAATTGTACCACTCAGTTTTATCTCAAACAAACAAATAAATAAATAAATAAATAAATAAAGAATATAACTGAAGTTAATATTTCAAACAAAATAAACTGACTTCTTCTAATTGCAAAAAAAAAAAAATTAAAAACTATGAAATTTATTGTTGTTTTAATTTCACTGCTTTTTTTAATACAAACATTAAAGACAGAGTAATTTTAAAATGATTGATTTTTTTTTTCAGTATGTCCCAGATAGACAGATCATTTCATTACATCTATATTTATCTGCATGTCTGAAAGAGTTTATGAAACTTCATATGAAATAAAAATCACTAAAACTTAAAATTCAAATCAAGATCAGGGAGATGGCCTTAGATAAAATTCAAAGATTTTTAAAATTAAAAAACATGAAAAATTATTTAAGATTTAAAAACCAAAAAAACAAAACAATGTACACAAAATAATGATACTAATTAATAATTTTAAAATAAATGTCATACCATTTCTTTTTTTTTTAAAGCAAGCATTTCGTACTTAGTTTTTGTGACTTTACCTTATATACAATTGTAACTGTAGACAAACTACAAATATAGAATCGGAGACCCTGAGCACTAATTCTGTGGGTGGCCATCTTTCTCAGCATAAAAACCTGTAAAAATAAAACATTTCATTAATATTTAAAAAGACTTCATAAAAATTCAAGAATATTAAGTAATATAAGCGCCGTTAGTCATTAAAAACGAAAATGTCGCCTTTGAATTCAATAAACAAATTAGTCCAATGAAATTAACCGATAACCACTGTTAATCCTCTGATATTTTATAATTAATGAGACTTGGAATAATCCCAATACGAGAAAGTTCTTCAAAACATTACCAAATTCACAAATCAATTTACTATAACACTATTAATCTCGTATCATGGGCCCGACAGTCCAATGGTACAGGTGTTGGGACTAATGGGCCAGAAGAGATAGCTTCAATTCCCAGTCTGGGATTTTAGCCTCCAGATAGATCCTAATTCACCCACTCCTCTGAAAAATGAGTTCCTTTCCAGGAGATCGGATTGACCACTTAACTTCATCCTGGTCAAGAATCACTGGGGCCTGAACCTTCAGCAAGCCGAACCTCCACCACAATACTATTCAAGAGATAATAGATCGAAAATTCAGCTTCCTAATAGGATTTAGTTTTCTGTATTATCATGATTGCCGATAGATATGTTCACTTAAATTTTAACATGAAAAACGAAAATATAACTGAGATGCACAATCGTTTGCTTTTACGCTTTGAGAGCTATCAGTGGGAATCTGAGACAGCTGTTTCGTCCTTATTAGGACTCATCAGCCAGATCTCCCTCGATGACCAAGCTCAGAAAGCGTGAGAGGTAGATCTGGCTGATGAGTCGTAGTAAGGACGAAACAGCTGTCCCAGATTCCCTGCGATGATAGCTCTCAAAGCATAAAAGCAAACAATTGTACATCTTATCATATTTTCATTTTTCATGTTATATTTCATGCACATTAAGACTTCTCACTTAAATTTAAAGCTTCATTTCAAGCATTAAGCACTGCAGGATCACACTTTGGGAAACCCTGGTTTACAACAATCTTACACTGAAGTCAGTTGTAGATTTCAATTCCCACCCCCACCCCTAATTCTTTGAAAACTTTTCATAGCCCCATGCTGTATTTCAACAATTGTGCTTAGAGAGATATGAGAATGTGGCAACCACAATCAGAGTTTATAAAGTTAACCCAAACTTAAGTTTAGCTTCACAAGTGGAATTAATTAAGCAAAACTAGAAAGTTAACTTTGAATAATAATTATTGGATTTTGGAATGAGGCCATCAATCAAGGTTACAGTGGTCATCTTAAGTCATCCAACCCAAAAAAAAGCGCTGTATTCTTTCTCAGATGGAAAGATGTAGACATACCAATGAACTTTCCAACCAAAAAAAAACAAACTTTCCAGGTCCAAAATCCTAGATTTCTTCCATTTTCTCATGCAATGGGTGGGGGGGGGGTAACAACAATGACCCCCCCCCCCCCCCCCGGGCATGCCAGTGCCCATAATATTTTTTTATTTTCAAATAAACTTTTACGTATAGTTACTGTAAACGTAAGTGTAAATATGTTTTTGTTTTAAAGGGAAAGGATTATATGATTGAAGGGGACAGAGTCATCCAAGTACTTGTCCTTGCTGATGGGAGGCTCATTTACAGCGGTGTAAGTTTCTGACAGATATTTCAATCGTTTTCTAACAGTTAATCAATAGATTCTAGGAAGCAAAGTCAGTTAAACACAGTATTCTACAGCCACTTTCCTATTGAAGGCAACCTCCATAAAAATCATTTTATAGCCGATTGTTGCAGTTTAATGTGACAGCAGTAAAAATGGCTGAACAGAGTTTTAAGATTCTTTCTTTTCAGTGAAATAACTGCCCTGTGAAATGTGGTTGTAAAGGCCAAGTGTGAAATGGACAATGACTTTGCCGTCCAATTTCTTCAATAAAGGGAAAATTCCATCTTTCATTGGAAATATGATGTCAATAAGTCTGTCATTAAAACAATCTTCCCGCCTGCAAATTTATTAGTAAAATTGAAATTTGTTTCAGTTTAGGAAAAATATGCAGCTTTTTTAAACCTACGTAGTATAAATGGCTACAAAATATACTGGATGTTTAGTTTATACTTTCAATAAACTTAATATGAATCAATGATCAAAATGATAAAAATAAATGAGTTACAAACATAACTAAATAGAGATCGGTTAAATGTGTTGAACAAGATTACTCAAAAACTACTTATCCTAGAAAGCCGATATTATAAAGGCAGGAATAGGTTAATAATGCCAGATTTTATTAGATAACGGATTTTGATTCCTAACATTCAATAACCAGTGCAATTACATTATTTGAATTGTATCTTGTATTTTAATTTTTTGAAACTGAAATGCCAGGTGTATCGATTTTTTTCAATTCGACTTCTACGTTCACAACAGTTCAAAAACCACTGACCCTAAGAAGCTGCAACTGTTTTGTGACATAATTGTAATTTCTCAACTATGTTATTATAGATGAATATGCTGATCATATCGTTCCTTTAACTATTATTTTATCTAGAATTAATCAATTTGAAGTTAGTTACTTTCGTTTTACCTTTAACTTGAAGATTTTTTCATCTGGTTGGTCCCCCGTGACAAATACTTGACACATGTAGGGTTCCGCCAATTTTGCCACTTTGCCAATGGTGCTGTCATTAATAGGTACATCTCGCCAGCAAATCACCTGCAACAAAGGTAAATAATTAAATGTCAACAAAGTTATTAAAAAGAAATTACAGAGCTAGAGAAATAGAATTCCAAGCTGCATTCGATGAATATTCAGAATAAGGAACTTATTAAATATCTAACTATATACCGTATTTTACGGACTATAAGAAGCACCTTAATTTTTAAGCAATTTTTGTAAAAAATAACATTAAAATACATTCGAGTATAAGACGCACCTGAATTTTGGAGGCAATTTTTCGAAGAAAAAAAGTGCGTCTTATAGTCCGTAAAATACGGTAATTCTTTTTTATGACATACGTCTCTGATTGATAAAAGTTGTGACTTTATTATTTGTCTAAAGTACTTCAGTTTCTCAGTATGGAGGAAATGCGGTTTGGCACTAGCTGCCTAAAGCCCTTTAAAAAATATGAAATTCTTACTTTCTAAATTACAATGTTGAATCGTTGTGTTTCTGAGATTGCATCCCTTTGCTGTCTAAGGAGGGAAAGACAAAATGCCCAAAATATTCAATTTCCATCAGTTTCAATTCAGTAATAACTGCTTTTGGAAGGAAATAAATTGATTCATCCATGACCTACATTTAACTTCTTTTTTTAAGAAGTATTATGAGTTGTTGATAATTCAAACTTTTTGTTTGAAAATCCAAACAGTTAACCCATAACAGTTAACTGACTTTGGATTAGCATTTCTATCAGGGTTGCAGAGACCGAATTGGAATTGGGAGTTGGAGCCATGGAATTGGCAGAGTTTTTTTTTTATAACAAGAGTCGGAAATTGGCCTTGATAAAAAAAAAAATTATGACTATATAATATTGTAATGGCTGCAGAGTAGTCGCATCAGATTTTGGTGAAGTCAGAGTAAATACAAAAAAAAATTTTCCGATTCAGTAACCCTGCCTTCAGCTACATATAACTATACAGTAGAACCTCATTATAACGAACTAATATGGGCTGAAGGTTGTTCGTTTTAATGAAAGTCCGGCTTGTAACAAATAATTCTTATAGCGGTGTAATGCAGCAGGGTGTACATCAATGAAAGTACAATAGTTAGCTATAAAAAGTGTTTATCATATATCAAATATAAAACAGCCTTCAACATAGCAAGTTGAATTGAAAAAGATGTGTACGTATACACTGCATTAATCTTTAGAACAAGAAGGTCCTGGTTTATGTTGATTGCTTACATTCATTGGTTTGAAAAAATAATTTATTTTCTGCTGGGTTTGTTTGTTGATTATTTCTTCAGTTCATAACTGACGGAGGTAAGTGTTCATAATATGCAAACACATTTTCATTTGCCGATTGTTCAACATATTGAATAACAAAATTTAAATGGTCTTTCAATTTGCTCACCTTAATTGTAGGCTGACAATTTTTTTTAAAACTGTCCATTATAAGCAACGTCCATTATAATGAGGTTCTACTGTAATCACTTTCTTCAAAAATGTTAATTAAAAAAATAATCAAATCAAGTTTCTAAGTTAAAGCATCTCCCTAGAGTTATCATACGATCACTAATCAGTCCAACTACAGTTAGATTTGGTCACAGCTCAGTTTGTTCCAATGAGTATAATTTTGAGAAGAGATTATTTCAGTAAAAATTAAGTGACGAGAAGAAAGTGAAGAGATTAAAAAAAAAAGGTTTTCTCTACAGATACTGTTATCCAATATAATCTTGTTTAACAGTAGGTCACTATTATAAACACTCCTATTACAGTTGGCCAAACCAGAGGATTACTTTGACCTTGAACGAGACCCATGATCTCTTAATCATTCCAGGACTAAGAGAAGATTAAAAATGGCGACTCTCCGACACAGAAAAACCGTTGGAAGCAAAACAACGGAAGTTATTGCTAACGTTACTTATTTCGAAAAGGCCTTATGACATGCTTACTTATGGCACATCAGAGAAATTGTTTTCGATCCCAGTGCCGTGAGTAAAAGATGAGATGTGAGTAAAAGAGTCCCATCTTCGTCTTCGTGTTGTCGATCTCAGGGATGCAATTTCGTCAAAAAACCAATTGGGAAAGGTAGGAGACTGATTTTGAACGATTGAAACGACGAATGAATAAAGATAAATTTTTGAAATTATATTTGATGAGAAATCAGAATAGTTCAAGAAAATAAATATCATCTTTTTTCCGTAAACTTCAAACTCCCTAATTGTTCACTTTCCCGCCATAAACACAGACATATACAATCAATTCAAATTCTACTATTGCGACATCTGGTGGCCACGGTCGTTCTTTGGTTTGGCAGACTTTAGTTTATTTTTAATTAACTTACCTATTTAATTTTTAATAATTAAAACAAACCTGAAATTAATCACAAAAGTAATTAGCTATTCATTGTCGAACAGTATAACCTGCAAAGCTCATTGGTTAATTGAATATTTAATTATTGGATTTCTGGATTATACAACAAAATAGCTTTACAATCTAGTTACAAATTTCATTCTAGAGTTTTAATTGCAGATTTTTTTTTTCCTTTTGATTTATTAAATATTTAACAGCCCGATTTTTTAGGTTATTTTCCTACGAAAGCAAAGCTCATCAAATTAGTCAATGTATGTCGAGTCGTAATATGTCCTAATAAACTTTTGAACCACTTGATGAATCTTCTTGAAAATTAGCAAACACATTTATGGACAAGTTCCAATCTAACTTTTATATTTAACATTTTTCCTCAGTGTGGCTCCTTATTTCAAAATTTGCACGAGAAGCTAACAAACACCCTCATAGAAAAGCACTAGACAGGAAACAATGAATTTGTATAATGTCTTAAAGGATATTTAATTTGCTTAGTAATCCTATGATGTCTTAAAGGATCTAATCTGCTTAGTAATCCTATGATGTCTATACATGAACTGTAACATGATTAAAATTAACGAATATATAAACGTGCAACAGTAATAAATATGAAGTGACTATTTGCACAAAACTTTAGAAACAGATTTAATTAAATAAAAAATATAAAACAAGTTACAAAGACCTGTAGCGGTTTTCTTCTTCAGATTACAAATGTATAGTCTACAGATAAACTTGTAGTCCAAAGAAGAAAATTGATACAGGTCTTCGAAACTTGTAACTTGTTTTATATTCTTTATTTTCTCATTAAATCTGTTTCTAATGTTTTGTGTAAAGGGTCGCTTCATAAAGATTAAAATTAATTGGATTCAGTCTCTTCAAGTAGGTAATCTAGATTTAATTAATCTTTTTATAAAATGGAAAAAAAAAGCAAGCAAGATTATAAGGAAAGGAGGTTTTTAGTTCTTTCAAGAACTTCTTATATACAGTTTACTTAAGATTTGCATGTAGTTTACATTCAATATATTAAACTATCAGATGTACATATTAACAAAATAAAAAAATATATATATATATATATATAAATAAAAAAGGAGGAGATTAGGAGAGATTGTGCTATATTTATGATGAGTACATCTAGATATAATCTGATGGTTTACAATCATCTCAATAACAAGATCACGTGAAACAATCACTTGGTGTTATCTGATATCCACGTGATCAGCAATTTCTCTTGTCGATCTTCCTCATCTACGTCAATTACTATCAATTTAGATAAAAGAAATTAATATTCCATTGACACCAAGAGGCTTAGCTTTTTTATCAATGGAATTCATTAATGATTTTCAATTAACTTTTTGGAGCGAAAGTGTCTATAACTTTGTAGTGTTCATCTATCTGTCAGATTTTGATGAAATTTTGTTTGTCGAGAGTTGCAGAAGATGCCACAAAGCCTAGTTAAACTTAAGCAATTATCTTACGAATCAAAATTCAACAGGATGCAGTTTAACTCAGTTTTTTCCCCTATAAATTGGACAAATTTTCCAAAACTGTAATGATAGAACAAAATAAAAGCAACTTTAGCTTGGTTCCGTAAAGAACTATGGGAAAAATCTTTTTTTCAACAAAAGTTATAGATGAAATAGGATATCATGCCTCAATTGTTTTAGTTTCAAATGTTTTTTTAAGCATTTTGTTACATACACAATGTTGAAAAAAAGTGATCACCACAATATTAAAAATCTCAACAAAAGTAGATACATAGAATATATAATAATGTTTTATTTGCTGAAAAAATCCCTGAAAAATCCAGCACAGCCGATCCTGATGAATTAATTGCTGTATACCATTGATTATTTTATTTTTATTTTTTTTTTAATTTTGGAATTAAGAGCACAATGCTTTTATATTTGAAACTTAAATATCCAATTATAGCATGCCACCTTAATGCCATCAACATTTTTCGTTTGTTCTTTCCTTATAATGCGAATTTGTTAAATAAGTAAGATTAAGCCTAAAACGTTTTTACATTTGAAACCAAAACATTCTTTAAAGCTCTTCTATAACTGGGGCAAAACCAGCACTTTAATTTTATTTCAATCTGAAACTTATAACAAACGATAGCTATCTGACAATAACTCGGGACATGTGGGCAGGGGGGGGGGGGAGTGCTTTTGCCTCACATTGGAATTTTCAATTTCAATATAATTCATGGATTTTTTTTGATTTTTTTTTTTTCCCTTGCTAGAGGGTTAAAACATAATAAAATTTACCATTTTTATTTCTAAGTTATTATATCAATTTATTTAAGTTTTATGTAATTTTACAATATGTACTTTACTATCCCTGCAAAAAAACATTTAATTCAATGGTGAAATGAAGTGTATTTTCTGCAGTAAGTGCCATGAATGCCTGTGGGCACTCACAGCAGAAACACACAAACTCCATTTCACCATTGAATTAACAGGGTGTTTTTTTTTTTTTTTTTTTTTTAAAGGGATAATTTGATATTGGTGAGCACTAATAATCTTTCAAATTATTGCAATTGTTCTTAAACTGCCATTACTATCTTATTTTATAAAAGCAAATAATTTCTTGCAATTAAGGGAATCTTCTTACATTAATCTTTTAAAACAAACCCCCCAAAAAAGTGTGGTAATTAAAATCTGATTTGGCTGTTTTTGAGGTTAAAAAAAATTCTAGATCTGGAAATGTAATATCTAACTGGCTAGTTCTATTTTTAACTTTAATAGATTGGAGTTTTTAAGATTAAAAAAAAAAAATGGGGAGACGAGGGTTATCATAAAAGGTTGGAAAAAACAAAAATATCTTTCGTCATTGATAAATACACTGATATGTTTTTAAGAAATCTCTTGTAAACAAAATCATAAAACATTTCTTACTAAGCCTTTTTTAATTATTTCATTTTTGTCCAGATGTAACCCTGGACAGAGCTGGCTTTAGTTGTACTCGGCCCTAAAATAAAAAGCTTTATATATATATATATATATATATATATATATATATATATATATATATATATATATATATATATAAATTTAGGCACCTTTTCAATAGACTTATATAAAAACGCGAGATCCCACTTAATTTACGACTTCGGTTACACCTTTGCCATCAAAGAATGAAAAAAAAAAACAAAAAAACAGAACATTTATCGAGGCCATAGTCTAATCCAAACTTTTCTAGCTGAAGATCAGTATTTTTCAAAAGCAATTCCGGAGCCCGACGTATGAGAATATAAAAGTATTTTTTTATTTATTTTTATTGGGGGGGGGGGGGGGGGGAAATAGGGGTAAAAGGTTCAATCCAGCCAGCCAACCCAAAATGTTTTTTTTACCTGCCGACTTTTAATTTAAGTTGTTTGGATTAAGAGATTTTTTTTTTTTGCTTACAGTATCCAGATTCAAGGAAATATATACAAGAAACAGTTTTTTTTAAGCTTTTCAAGTTAGGAATCGGCTTTTTAGGAAATTTTCTTAAAACAATTCCACCTCGGTTACATTAAATAGATTTTTAGTAATCATTAATCTCTTGTTACAAGACTGCTGCAAAAAAAAAAAAAAATTAATATAATAAATATAATACAAATAAATTTAAGAAAATATTTAATTTGCTTGCTATTTAGTATTTTAATTTCTGACGACAGTACCGGGCCACGGACCACTCTTTTGGCAAACGCTGCCTAAAGGCCGTTTTCGACGTGCAATTTCAGTAGGCAATCTGTACGCCATCGTCGGGCCTTAACATGATGGCCAAAAGATGTCCTGTGCTTCTCTAATATAGAATGGTTTCTATTTTCAAAGCATAATATTGCATTCCATTCGTAGAAGTAATTTGCCACCAGCGCTCCTGGTGGCGAATTGCACAACTTTTAGTCCCATCGCATTTGTGTCTGTTTACTCAATTATCGACTACAAAATTGATTGCCACGAACCAGAAATACTCTTTTCCTTATGTTTCGTGGATGCTTTCAGAAAAAAGGTACCTTATTAACCTAAATCATAACAGAACTCCGGCCTGAAAAGGTGCAGCGGTGGCGCCGATTGACATCTAGAAAACATATCGAGATTTAACGAGAAATGTCGAAACTGAAAACAAAGAAATATAAAAAGATGAAAAAATGAAATACTGTATTTATTTCCTGTTTTAATTAATTTAAAAAAAATCTCTAGCCTATTTTATTTCATTGAATAAATTATTTTTTATATTAATCAATGTTCTTTTCATAAATAAAACTTATGTATGACTGCCACTGAGAAGTCTAAATTTTCGGTCTATAAAGATCAGTTTTAAAGCTTTTTATTCACTGGCAATCTACCCTTATACTGCCATTAGCATTGGCTGTTGAAATCATATCTAAAATGGCCTTTAGGCAAAATTTCCCAAAACAAAGGACGATGAGACACAAAAAAAAAATCTCTTTGGATATTATTCTTTTCAGTTTCCTTTTTATTACAATATTGTTAGAAGTTTTGCCATTCGTAATAGGCCTACACTGAAAAGCAAGGTCAGAGTTGATACTAAGTGTTCTGCAGCTGATGATATTAAAAAAAAATCACAACGTAAAGAATAAACTACTTTGTTTTCAAAAATAAAGGCACCTTCGTATTGTTCGTTCTCGAAAGCCAGACCCACCACTGGCGGACGATTTTACTCCGCAGGGGGGGTGATACGCTGAGATAGGCACTTTCCTAAAATTCTTTTGGACATTTTCGCTTTTAAGAAAAAAATAACGGAGCAGCATTTCTGCAATAGTATTTATTCTTTCCCGAAAAGCGCAAATACAACGCAGCTACTAATAAAAAGTAAACATCCCCTCTTTATTTCTCCTCACCCCTATTTTGATGAAATCGAAGGAGACCTGACGCTTGCGCTGAAGGTTCTCGTAAACACAAACGAACAGTAGCCACTTTTTGCTTCAATGTTTTCACCGTAAGATGTTTCGGAAGACAATGATAATACAGTGCAACTTGGATAATTCGAACGTCTTTAATTCGAAATCGTGGTTAATTCGAAGATTTCTCTTAGTCCCTTGAATTTCTTATTAAATCAATGTTAAAAAATCGTGGATAATTCGAAGTTTTTTATAAAAAATTTCGAACCATAACGACTTTTCAGCGTTTCATCGTTAAGAAATTCGACATGGGACAACTGAAATCCCCTTCCCGCCACCGTTCGACACTGACCGTTCGACACGTGACGCTTCAGACGCCATTCGACCTTCCTGCTGTCAGTGTCACCATGTCTTTCAGTAAACCACGCGTGTACAAGAATTTAATGTTCACTGAAAAGGTCGCCGTCAGTCGCGAAGTGGAAAAGGGTGTGAAGAAGAAATGCCAAATCGCCATCGAGTAAGGGATAGCGACGAATTTCGTCGATACATTGAAGGACAAACCAACGTAAGTGAAGCTGTTTTCCGTTCACTAAACATGCTTGATGATTTTGCTAACCTTAAGCGACTGAATTCTACAAAACAATCAGACATTGCACAATTTTTGAAAAACTACAATTTTCTGTATTGAATGTAATATGTACTGTAGCTAACGTAATATAAATCTTATTTTGTTTACATACATATAGTGTTTCATACCATGATCTTTCTGAATAAATATTTACTCATTGACAGAATAATCTTTTCAAGTGTGATGGAGTTTCACTCCATAGATATTTAATTGTATTTGGTAAGGATTTGTAATGGGTCTCGGGGAAATGTATATTTTTATACTGTATAATTTTGTATTTGGGTTGCTGTTGATTTCTATTATTTGAATGTATTTGCAAATTGCTGGGTGAGCCAGGTGGCTATAATCTTTTAATTATTAAGGATTGGGTGGTGCGCAGAAGCACCTGGTGACTGTGGGAGTATTTCTTGGTAATCGGAGGGATGAGCAATGACCTATGACATTAGGGGGTCTTCTAAGAATTGGAGCAATTAGACCTGATTGCTTTTGTTTTTGGTGCTAGTGTCGCGGCGGGGGTGACCAGTGTTTGACCTCGGCCAGGTGGGCTGTGACGCAGGGGTCAGTGTACTAAGGGGGTTACGAAAAGCTATATAATCGAGGACTGATTGGAGAAAAACTCTCTGATTTTCCAGTGCCGACCGGGGTAGGTACGGCTGTTTAGGTGGCGAGATGTAGGCTCTCTTATTTCCCTGGGCCGATCGGGGTAAGACTAACGGCTGTTAGAGGCAAAGATGTAAGTAGGGCCGGATGGAGGTTTGTCCCGCCGTGGACGATGTTGCGCCGGACGTGGTGCTAAGTTTCTACAGTTGTGTGTGAAGTTGCCGGACTGATGTGTTTCCCCGCCGGACGTTGTGGACGAACGGCCAAGAACGTTTGGAGGTCGAAAGTGTGTTTCAGCGAGATGTGAATATGTGACACCCCCCTGCCGCTACGCCAAATCGACGAACAGTGATAAGTGCAAATTTTATTTCTTTGAGAGCTCTCGTGATTCTATTAGAAAAAGGTTCAGGTCTATTGTTGCTCACCCCCGATCCAAAGGTTAACTTGGATGTTTTGAATTTTTGTTTATGATGTGTGGGAAAAGGTTAACTTGTGATGCTTTGAATTTTGTTTAGAATGTGTGGGAGTATCGAGGTATTTGGATTTTGGGGGAAATTTGTGTTTATTTAGGGAAATTAATTGCATAGGGCTTTCGACAATAGCTAATTGTCGATTGTCCGGGTCTCAGGAGAGAGAAAAGGGTAATTTTGTTGGGTTTATGGATAAATTATGTAACTTTACTTTTAGTTTGTCATTGTTATGAAAATAAAGTTGTTTATCTTTTTATGTTAACTGGCCTTATTAGTTTTATTGTTATTTGCATGTAGAGGAGGGAGAGATAGATTTAAGGATCCCGCTCTATTTATCTTAAAAGCACCCCCGTATTTAGATATTTGAGAAATTTCCCTAGGCATGAAGACAGGCCAGTTATGCAGTGTTCGATCGGAAAAGTCATATATTTTTTTTTCTCTCTATGAGGCTTGTGGAGTTCTTATTCAGATAATTTTAGTTTTTTTTTTTTTTTTTTTTTTTTTTTGTTAATTAATTGACGGAAGTTAAAAATTGTTTTGTTTTTTTTTAATAATAAATTAATTAAATTTTCTTTTGATATAAGAACTTCGCTACACAAGCATTCAGTGGACCTGAAATTAAAGTTAAAAGATGTAACTTGTTTAATTCGAAGTCTTGGATAATTCGAAGTTTTGTAGTGGTCCCTTCAGCTTCGAATTATCCAAGTTGCACTGCATCTTCAGTTTATCCGTTGTTACTACATTTGTTTTGTTATAATTTTTCGTTTTCTTTGTGGCTTGATCTTATACCCCGTTTTCATGAACAGCATGATACAAACAGCTAACGTTTTCTACACATTGATAGATGGCTTTGGCCGCCTTGTCGTAATAATATAAATAGTCAATCTCCGACGTAATTTTACAGTTCCCAATTTTATCGCTAACTGAACTTTAAATTCGCAGAGATATCAAAACGAAATATATTAGGACCCGGAAACTTAAACTTGACTTTGATATTCTGACGGCAAACTGAAGGACATGTTTCATTAAAAGAGAGTTCTGGGCTGTTTTATTCTGAATGAGCCCTTTGCTTTATTCTTTACCTGTGTGTTTTCTTTTCTCTACTCAAAATATTCAAGTCAGCATGTCCATTTAAGAAATTTCACATTCTGCTCTACGGATAGCATTTGCTCGATATTTCCGTACGGTGTTCCTCTACAGTACTCATGGCACGCTGAAGTGGAATGAATTACAGTTCAGTTCATGAAAGAAGAGCTTTTGATGACGTAATTTCCTTATAGATGGCTGCTTCCGGAACATCACAGCGCCATCTATTGCTAAAATCCATAACTGAATCATATAAACATTACGAAAACATTCTTGTTTTGTGCATTTTCTACAGTTACGAATACATAATTATAATTAAAAACGTTCCACACTATTCCCTTTGCTTCGCTATGAAAGTTTGTCCTTTCTTGGTCACGCTTATGCGATCACAAAACGACGCCATCTTGGACTGACTGCTCGGAGTTCAAGTTGATGACGTCATGACTGGTGACGTTTGTTCCAGACAAAATCGATCGCTGCGTAATGATCATACACGGCAAACCTTCCTTTTTTGAAAACTACTATAGGATTATGGATTTCTAATTATGTCAGCTGCACCGAATTAGCAGGGGCGACTTGAAAATAGCGTTATTCGACGACAACATATTTCCTTTAATTTACAGCATTAAACATATGTGCAAATTAGCTTGCAATATTTAATCAAATCATTTATTATCCTAAGGAGTTTGGTTTTTAGAATTTGTAAGACGGTGCCTAAGTAATTATTTCCGCTGAAATATGAAACCACTGTTTACAAAACTTCGTCAGAAATCAACTGAGGTTTTTCATCTTTCTCGATCTTTCTATCAATACCGTCGTCGTGTCCAATTTCAGTGTGCATCGATGATATTGAAATGAGAGTTGATTACACCGAGGATGGCAGCAAAATAAAATAGGCAATTACATCGAGAGAGATGAAAGATGAAAGGATTCTGTTATAACGCCGCGGCGGGGCTAAGCCTGAATCCTCGGCAACCTTGACGCAGAGCGGCGCAATCACGGAAGCGAAGCCCGTAGATTACAGATTGCGGAATCGTGCCTCTTTCCCGCCAGACTGAATAGAACTTAATTCATTGCCACATTCAGATTCGGTTAATTAATGGGAAGAGGATCGGTGTTGTCGAGATAAATAAGTGCACACTTCAAAAGAATGCAAATTAAAGTGA
Organism: Thereuonema tuberculata; assembly: GCA_023159025.1. Lineage (NCBI taxonomy): Eukaryota > Metazoa > Arthropoda > Chilopoda > Scutigeromorpha > Scutigeridae > Thereuonema > Thereuonema tuberculata. The sequence continues at coordinate 19,976,017 of JAFIDM010008419.1, read as the reverse complement.
CGGAATTCTCCGCAGGAGGGCAGCACCGAGAATACCGAACCAAGTTTTTTCCGGACATCAAAGTTTTCCGATGGAGAGTCTGTGACGTAGTTGATGGAAAATAGTTTTGGTTTTAGACCCGTATGATATTGAAATACTATAATTTGTCTGTCATGCCTCACAAAAAAAAAAGCAGCTACTGCCATTTAGTTTGTCTGTTTTCAGTACGAAACTTTTCCAAAGCAGTAATTATCGATAAGGCAGTTCTGGACTGTTGATTTATTTACCAAATTCAAGTTCAGTCAAAGTCTTCAGCGTTTTATAAAATTCATAAATAAAGATTACGAAAGACATTCTACAGTGTTTAATCAATTTTCATGTTAGTGAACCAATCTAATAGCTTTTTCATTTACCAAACGTTTGTCTGACGTCAGTAACTCTAATAAGCTGGCGTATCACTTTTCCTTCATATTAATGTACATTGGGTCCAGTAGCCCAGTGGTACAAGCACTGGGCTGCGGCTGGAGAAGCCGGATTCAATTTTCTCACGTTTCTCCTCCTAGGGTTCACCCAGCCCTCTGTAAAACGGGAACCTGGTTTCTTTTCGAGGGTTAAAGGCAGGAGGACATTGAACTGATCACCCGGCTCAACTTCATCCCGATAGTCGAAAATCGTTGGAGGCCTACACTTCCCGTAAATGGAATCCTAAATTAACAAAGATATCCATTTCTTTTAAGCGGAAGGATACATTACTGGTTCATATTTGAGGAAAGGAAAAAAAAAAAACTCCGAAAAAATATTAAATTCTTTTCTCCAGCCCAAAACGAAACATTCACTCAGGTATTACGTCAGATCAGGAAGAGAACTGAAAAGCAGCTGTATTAAAAATATTAAGTTATGACCATTTATTGAGTTTTTTAATTGGTAAACGCATTACTTCAGTATATCCTTCCGCCTCCCAACTTAACAGTACTAAGAGTTCATGAGTTCATATCTAATCGAAATCCTTTCAGATAAACAACGAAAAAATGTAAATTGACATTCATGATCTTCATAAAAGTGCAAATGAAACATTTACATGTTCCGTTGTAAGATTTGAAAAGGGACTATTTTGTTTGCGGCATCCAACAAAGAGTGCAAACTTCCTGCAATTTCTTCGTGAAACCGATCGTGCATATTTTAACACTATTAGTTTCACAAGTTAAGAAAGTTAGGGCCTACATATAATAAAAATAAAACCTAGATGTAAATAAATATTAAATAATATTTGTGTTTTAGCAAAATTACGAAATTTTTCTACTCTGTGTTTTAATGAAAATGTAAGTATTTTTAAGAATTAAGTGCTGAATAATTTTTTATGGCAGGGATTCAATTATTGTTACAGTAAAACCCCGTTATTACGCTCCCGCTTATAGCACTATCCCGTTCTTAACGCTCCTTTTGTACGGTCCCTGGAATTTTCTATATAACTCTCTATACTTTTACCCTCTTATAACGCTTCAAATCCCGCTTGTAGCGCTTTTTTATATCGGAAATTTTGTATCGAAAAGAAATGTAACACTGTAACGATTCTTTTCTTTCCCTGGTAGGAGGGAATCTTCGAACTCTTTGAAGCGGAAATCCCTTTCTATAAGTGAAAAATTGCAAATTCTTCGTAAGTACGACGAGAATTCTACACTAAATCAGAAGGTTTCCGCAGAATCTAAGAATTCCCTGATCCAGTCTGAGAACAATAATAAAAAATAAGAATGGAATTATCAATTCAGCGAAGGATGGTTGCAAAAGTAAAAAAGTAGTGTGGAAAATGTGAAGATGCCGAGGAAATTCTAATTGAATGGATTCATCAGTCCCGTGATGCATCAGTGCCATTAAATGACCCAATCATTCAAGAAAAGGCGCGTGAAATAGCGGGCAGTGCACTAAAACTGCTCCGAAAATATATTTGTATTGCTCCTAGTGGAGTATCAATTGATGTTAATAGTTTTTTGAACCGCATTGAAAATGTCGTAATTTATAACAGTAGCATACACACTCGGCAAACCACAATCAAAGATTTTTTTAATAGGAAATAAGCTCACATTTGCACTATATCTATTTCAGAATCAAGTATCTTTCCTGTAAAATGGTGTCTAAATGTTTCCCCATCATATAAATCATTCCCCGTTTATAGCGCTATCCCGCTTATTACGCTTGTAGGTCACGGTCCCTTGACGAGCGTAATAACGGGGTTTTACTGTATTTTGAATATTCTCATTGGTGAGAACTGAGCAGGTAGCGATGGAGTTTGCATGGAGGGGGTCATTTCTGGGACGTTGGAGGGCGTGACAACAAAGGTAATCGCGCCCATGTTATACGATAGTCCACAAATAAAAACTCATCAAATTTTAAATGAAATCCGTGCGGCAAGTTTAAGTGTGATGCACTTACAATTTCGAAATATTGAAATAACTAGCCTACTATAGTCTGACAGGTCAGTCTTGACGAACGAGATTTCTTGAGATTCACGGGAAGTCCGAGATCTTGACTTTAGCCTCTTTCCGAGGTTTCAAGAAATATAGTACTGTGACTGTATCAGTAAGAAAATGCTACAGGATGAATTTATTAAAAAATAAAAATAAAAATTGTTGACCGTTTTCAGTGTTATGAAAAGTAGACTAAAATAAAACAAAAGCCTCTTGCATTTTCCGGTATTTCAGTTCATTTAAATTTATCAATGAAACTAAAACACAAATTGAAATGAAATATTCAAGCATATTTCTTTTTTGTTTTATTTTGTGTTTTTGGTGATTAGCAAATGAAATAACTGAAATGTGCGTTTGTGCCTATTTGAAATTCATGAATGTTGCATTTTAAAGTTTGAATGAATTGTCGTATATGAAAGTACAGTAAAACCCCGGTTAACCGAACTCGGGTCAACCGAAACCCGGGTTATCCGAAACGCCTCCGAAAATCGCAAATCCAAACAATAAAACTGTACTGCACGAAAATAAATCGAAATCCTTGTCTTTCTCAAAAGAAACGTCTGCCCCAGGACAGAAAATGAAAAAAAAAAAAACGAATAACATTCTACAAACTATTAAGTACAGAATAATGTATATTGATGTAACCTACTGTAATCGTAAAAATGTAATTTTAACTTTAATAAAGAACATAAGTGTAGCATACAAAGAGATTTTTGAATTCGTTTGACCTTCAAAAACCTTTCAAAAATACGTACTGTAATTACTATACAAAATACTGTAGCTCATGGCTTAACCGAAAATATTGTTATTTGAAATGGCTTCCCCCCCCTTTAGTTCGGTTAACCGGGATTTTACTGTATTTAGATTCTCATGGTTGTTTTTTTTTTTATTGTTGTTGTTTTTGTTTACTTTATAAATTTAAAGAAGTCTTTTTTTTTTCCTGTTATTTTATTAAGAGAGGTCCTTCATTAATTAATTCCCTCTGAAAATACTCTTTTACTTGCAATGTAATTTTGCATGGCTGCTTTGTAAAATAGTGTCTGTGTCGACATTTTGCGAGAAGCCTCGAAAAAAGGTTATTGTCTCGGACTTTACGTGAATCTCGCGAAATCTCGTTCGTCACCCATAATCTGTAGGACTATAGCTGTTTAAGGTACTTCACTTTTGTCAATGTAACAATCCATCAAAACTTCAGAAACTCTATATTAAAACGGCTTATATGTCTAGTTTTCCATAGCAGCAACTTATAGAGGCGGACAGACACGACGAAGCTACGAAGTACTTTTCAAATCCTAGCACAGTGAAATCATTGGAGGTCTCCTCTATTTAAAACTCACCGGGCTATTAATAATTACGCTTTAAAACTGCTCCATTGTGTTGTAGCTCTTTAAGTCTCTAAAGCCTTGAGCCATCAATCAAACCGCCCTAACAGGGACTTAGCTTAGTCGAAAGGAAACGTCAATTACTCCAGTCACGAGCCTTCAACGGAATTAAAGTAGCTTCGAACTGCTAAGGCTTTAAAATGGTCTTTGTAGAGCAATCACCGATGGATTATTCTGTTGTTCAACAATTCCCCGTCTTTAAAAAACATAGTCGTAATTAGTAAGGCTTATTAGACTGCAAACAACAAACCCATTTGCCAGAGCACTTTTAGCTTCTCGGCTAAACAACGTTAGGCTTACAAAAAAAACAGTATTCATGTCTGTAACAGTGTTTCGCTAAAAACTCGTGAGCCAGACGACACATCTTTACGAAAACTCGAGATATGCTTTCTTCTGAAATTAAAATTAGAAGAATGCTGGCGGGATGAAATCGCTTTACCGCTTTTTAATCCTGAAATTCCTCCGCTCATCAAACCGATGTGAGGAGTCTGTATGTAAGCGTGCAACTCTCTAATAACTTCTCAACTCCGGGATAGATTTTCTTGAAACGTGACAAGCAATAAATTTCATGCAGTTTTAAACAATTCACGAATAAAAAGGAAAATAAATAAAAATAAAAATAGATACAACATTATAAAGAAAGTAAACTAAGTTTTTGTTTCTGGGGCCTTTTTTTTTCTCTGATCTAAAAATATTTAAAATTTGAAACTCGCTTCATTACTTGGGCAGACGTAACCTCAAACCAGACGGAGACATCAAACACAGTTTGGTTCGTTTCCAATATCAAAGTCTCAAAAGAAAAAAAAAAAAATATGATATTAACCTAAATCCCATTACTGTCGAAGATGAGATGGTAGAGCAAACATTGGCAACGATTTCATTTTCAATCTCATTTAATCTGAAAAGAAAAAAAATTGAAAAAAAAAAGGTATTCCTGTAGGATTGAAACCATGTTCCAATTTTGTCTTCTTTCTTTTGTAATCAATCTATTCCATTTTATAAATTAAAAAAAGAAAAAATCCCAGACTTGTTTTGGAATGACTTAAAGTTTAAGTTTGACAGTTCCACGAAAAATACGAGTTGGAGAAATAAAAGAACATTCTACACAATAGCACGAAAAACAAAAACAAAAATATCCTCGTTACAGTGAATATCAAACTTTTATACAAAGCTTTCCCTTTAATAACAGCTAAACAAGCCACAAAAAAATTGTTTTCTTGAATATTGAAAAATATGTTTTTACAAATTAAATGGGTGAGTTGAAAAAGGTACATATTCCACAAATGTAAAAATTGTGGTCTATTGGAAAACTAAAAAAAACTGTTTATTAAGAAAACTAATTTTTTTACAAAAAAAAATTTTCTGTTATCGATTATACCACGCCATGTATTGTGCTTTGTAAATATATAGATATATAAATTTTTATAGCATAAAACAATGTAAATGTGTTAAGGAATATGTTCCTTTTTCAACTCAATGCTAGTGCGGCTTTGAGTTGACAAAAGAACATATTCCTGAAATATGTCCCTTCTTCAACTCAATCATTTTTACATGGCTCTGGAAAGCAGACTTAAAATTGAGAAATATGTTTCTTTTTCTGTTTAATGGATGTATATACGTGCAAAGAAGAAAATGGCTATCTCAGTTTAGTTTGTCAAATTTGTGGAATATGTACCTTTTTCAACTCACCCATTCAATTGTATTGTGAGAAAAAAGAAAAATAAACAAATGCTTTAAAAATTCAGTTTTGGGTGTAGAGACGTCTAGTCCAAATCCTCCTCTCACGTCTACAAGTGTTATAGGAGCCGTTGATTTTGAAAGTGGGGCAATCCATTTTGTTAAAAAAAAAGTGTTACAGCTAATTTTCATTAGAAATTAACTTAAAATTTCTGTTTTTAATCAATTCACAATCATATCTATAAATAACAGTGTTTAAATTTTTACTAATAATTATTATTATTGCTTACTAATATTTTTAAATCAGTTCAAACCCTAACCATTAATTACCCAACAATAACTTAATACGGACTTGCAAAATCAACGGCTCGTATGTGTGTGTACGTATTTAGGAAAGCAAAATTCAACCTACACTTAAAGTTTCGGGTTGCAAAGATTTAATTTAATAAAATTAAAGTTTGAGGTTGTAATGAATGTATATTTATATGTTGCTCAAACTGTAATTGAGCTCAACACATTACGCCTTTAGCATTCGTCTCGTTTGATCTCGAAACGCGAGATCGAGGGTTTTTTTTTTTTTTTTTTTTTCCTTTTTTTTTTTTAGTTAAAGAGTTACCTTATGGTCGACAGAGTGGATTCGATTTACAGAACGTTAAAAAAAAGGAACTAAATAAATATACAAATATAAAAGTCGTAATATTTAACCCTGCCGAAAGTTTATGACCTGACAAAGAAATTTAATCCAGCATTTTAAGTACATTCTTTTGTCCGATCATAAATAACTTATCCGCCAGGATCTGCTAATGAAAAGCAAAAATTTTTTTCAAATCTCTATCTATTATTTCTCAAAGGTGTTTTTTGGTCGGTTTGCAATATCTCCCTTAATACTTCATCAAAATCAATGATTGAGACATAATTTTCAAGATTATGTTCACCGCTAATTACGAAAAATAAACAAATTGTTTAAAATTAATGTTTTCGTTAAAAAAATTTATTTTAAAAACCTTTTTATAAAAATATAGAAGGCGCCATCTATTGACAATCTGTTTAATTAACATGCACAACAGCTGTTGGAGTTGTTTATTCTCAAAGGTGTTATGATAACATTTCTATCTGACAAAGCCAGTATCTGCTTTTTAAATGTTTTACAATTAAACCTATTGTACATAATGATAACGATTTTTTACAATAAGACTGATATTTATTACTACTCTTCAAAATAAAATACCTTTCAATAATAAATAATTGCATTTACTTATTTCCACATTATTATATTACCATTCGGTGACTGATCAAGATACCATGCGAATTATTCGCACGGGTCAACTAGTGTATTATTATTTTCGTTTTCTTGTAATTTCTATGTCGTAGGACAGCTTGCATTTTTTAACTCTCTTCGACAAATTGTATCACGGGAAACGTTTTATCCCAGGAGCGTCATTATTTTAAGCATCGTATGATAGCGCCGCACAGTGGTTCGAAATACGAATCTAGCTGGAAAAAAGTCAAAAAGTTGTGGTTGAAAAAA
>JAFIDM010008419.1:19938985-19956620 GCA_023159025.1 Thereuonema tuberculata | reverse complement strand
TATGTGCGTTCTTTGTTTTATTTTACTGAATAAAATATTACTACGGAATTTGCGCTCCGAAAGCCATGCCGGAAATCTGAAGGAACCGGATTATCGATGGCCGGATTTCTGAATGTCAACCCTGTATTTTAAAAATACTACGATTCAAAGTTGCCAATATTACGGGTAGATATAAATACAGTCATACATACAGTGATTGTATTTACAGGTTTTTATTCAGTATACAGGCTTATAAATTGTGATAAGGACTTGCTCTATTTATGAAACCAACTTATTCATAATCCTCCATTTTGACCGACTGAAAAAGGGAACAGGCATGACGTTAATCAATGTCTGATAAAACCATACCTAAATCCATTATCTCGGCAACGTCCGATTTGCTGGGGTTTTTTTTTCCTTCCGAGCATTTTGTCGTTTCAAGTTTTAATCTCTGATGGAACATCTATGAATGATCGTCATGGAGACCATTTTTATTACAGGAATCATCTCGAACTTTGTTGCCGAGGTAATGAATGCAAGTATGGTTTCCTTATAGACAATGGCTAACGTTGTGTCTGCTCTCCGTTCCCAGTAAGTCGAAATGGAGGATTACACGAATAATTGATTTTAATAATCTCATAAAGCAAGTCCACATTATCACAGGCTTAAAGATCTGTATGAGTGTCTGTATTTTATTGTATAGTTTTTGGGGTCGCGCGTTTGGCGTTGTCGCTAAGACATTGGCCTCTCACCTCTGTGTACAGAGGTTCGGTTCTCATGTGGGTTTCGTGATGGTGGACGATCCGTGCGTTTTCTCGGGGTTCTCACGTTTCCCCTGCACTTCTCCCACCGATAGTTTCTCAGTCTTTCTCTCCAACTGTCGTTACTTCTGTGGTTTAGTACAATAAACTTCCGTTTGCCGTGCTTGGCTTCCCTGCCACCCACACTCACCACATTACATTAATAGTTTTTGGATAGACCACTAAAAACCATTTTGATACAAACCGAAACCTTAGGTAAAGAGCTTGGGTTAAAAGAGCTACCATTTATTAAGAAATAGAGACATCGTCAAGGTATATCTTTCGCAGTTTTTGGCGCTCATCAACCGAGACAGTTCATCTCCGAACACGCAGGTCTTCCGTACGAAGGAGATTTCAAACAGAATAAGGACTTCCAAAAATTAAGACAATATGGAAGTGAACCAACTATATTTTGATGTTCAGGGATTCATGCCGCACCCTAATAATGAAGGAAATGGCGCGTACATTAAAGAAAAAGTCCCAATATTTCTATGAATGCTCTTAAAGCAGATATTCGAAAGTTAGCATGTCTCGTAATTAAAATGGAGTTTTCTTAACGGAGAATGCGAAGTCTTGCTCTAACATTTCTGTTTGAAGTTTGTCCATTTGTAGGTACGAGAATCACTTAAAACGGCTGGCGGATTTCCACGAAATTTAGTACGTAGTTGGTTTATGTGGGGGGGGGGGCCCAATTTTCCCTACTCCCCAATTTTCAAAATCGACCCTCCCTTACCGCCGTATGTTCAGTTTCAGTACTCGATGGATAGCTGAGACGTATATAAAACTGCATATTTGATTCATAGTTCGTTCGATGTTTCGGAAGATATGATAATCAAAAGTGAGACGACTTTTGTCAGGAACTGAACGGGTGCCAAGAATTTTTAAATCTTGAAGTGATTAGCGTCTTTGGCGATTAGTTTAATCTTAAGCGGTGGATTACGTTAAGAAAGTCGAAGAACAATTGAAGATCGCTTTCGCAATAAGTAAACAAAAGGACAAAACGACTGGAATTAAATACAAAGAAGAGAAACAAATAATTGATCGAGATCCTAATATTGTCTTTATCCTTGAATGACCTCGATTTCATCGATTTTAATAACTACTGGTTACATTTAAGGCGGCTTTGAAATATCAAAGTTGAACTAATTTTAGGGAAGTCGCCACCCAGACGACAACAACAATAATAGACGGGAATAAGCATTCGTATAATTCCAATGACGCTTCAAAGAGGGAAAGTCTACGCCTTATCGATGGTAGAATCAAATAGTTCTTAAGCAGATATCATTATTGACGCCTTTGATTATGTTAAAAAGCGACCATACAAATTCAACAGTTTATAAAAAGATAATTAAAACAAAACAAACAAACAAACACGAAAACAGGTAATACAGGGTGTCCTCGATATATGTCGTTGTTTAATTAGTGACGGTAAATCCAACATATATCGAATATATTCGCAGTTTACGTCACTTCAACAGGAATGTATATTTCCCTCCCAATTCTTTTCCTCCTTCTGTATTTAAATTCATAATTACATACTGTTTATAAAATACGTGTAGTAGGCCTACCAAAACGTAAATACAGTAATTATTTGTATATAGGAAGAACTTAAAAAAAAAAAAAAAAAAAAAAGCATTTTTTTTTTTTTTGTAAAATAATTTTATACCACGTTTTCTAATTACTGGTATTACTTGGCAGTAACAAATTATGCTGTTTTAATTTTTAGTGTACAATATTTCGTATCCATATACACTTCGATATAATTTTGTTTTTGTTTAGGTCTGGAATGTATCTCCCACTTAAGACATTAGATCATCGGGAATCAACGTTCGTATATGTCGTTTCGTTGTAAGTGAGGAGCATAAACTACAATGTACAGTAGGCTTCCCGCTGTCTGTACGAAACGCAGTTAACTGATACAAACGGCACTCTCTTCGTGAATCACCCCAATTGCTTTCTAATTCTTACTGGAAATAGTACGTGTGCGTATATATATACACGCACACATACTATTATATATATTATATATATATAGTCCGACCACGATAAAGTGACGATTCGACGTCAGCACTAGTCCCATGACGTCAGCACCAGCCTCTCTCGGAGGTTCCGAATAATATTTCATTACAGCTTTAAAAACAAAACAACAAAAATTTAGTTTTAATTTTTGTCCTCCATTTTCCAGTTCCTTTCGGAAGTAATCTTCAACCTGTAAAATAATTTTTTGAGCACTGCTCGGTAAAATACTCTGGGGGCGACATTTTGATGGAAATTAATAAAAGACCTGTGCTTTGAGGCGCGCTTGTTTGTGATTGGCTGAAAAACAGAAGTCATAATCACGTGGGGTTCCTTCCGATCATCATGTTATCGCGGTCGGACTATATCATATTCAGGATTGTTTTATGCATATGTAAACTTTTAAGAAAATTGGTGAAAAAAAAAAAAAATAATTGTAAAGCATTTCATGGGAAATAACTGGAATAATAATTTTCTGATTTTTAAAGTTATTTTCCGAAGGAAATAAATGATGTCAGATTACCGTGTATAGTATACATATACATTATATACTTTTTCCCAACTTCCAATGGCTGTTCTTCAAACTTGATGCATATTTACTGACAAGATGCTAAGTTCTTTTGTATTTTTTTTTTTTTTTCCTTTTCGATAAATACGGCAGCGATGGTATAAACAATTGATAACAGACGACAAGCTTACGTTGCCTTTTAAAGGCAACCAATGAAACAAGGCAATTGATTTATAAAGAGAACAGCTAAATGACTTCGATAAAACGTCTGCGTCAAGTGCTTGGAAAATATCAGCATCCAAAACCACTTTAAAAAATGTATTTCACGTCGTATGCAGATGGACTGGCTTCCATTTTTTTTATTATTTATCGACATTTCGTTTCCAAAACTTTTTAAAAACTTAATAGCATTTCTGTCAGAGGAGAAATAAAAAAAAAAAGAGAACTTTATTTCTTAAATAAAATATCCTTAAATATCAAATTCAATGTTTTTGGTTTTTGTTTTTTTACTTCCTTTATTCGAAACACCTGCAAACACTAGAGGGAGAAAAAACTTAAAACTGGAAGAATTCTTTTTTGGCAAATATCCCATTCTCAAAGAAAAGTTTGCTCCTACAACAAAACATCTATTTCAAAAGTTCGTCTGGTTTTTTATGAGTTCCATAAATTAGAGCTATTTCGAGAAACGCTAGGCTGTGGCGGGAAATAAAAATGGCCGAACCATCAATTGGTGGAATTTATTAACGACAATTATTTAACTTCTCCGATGCAACGAATAACAGAGCTCGCCGTAATTCCTGGTTTAAAGCATTTTTAATATATCACGAGGAACAAGTCAACGAAAGTATTTCGCCGAAATTAGAGCAAATGAAAGATTAAAGTCTCGACAAGTGTAACTGAATGTACCGTATTTAAGCGTTTATAAGACGCACAGAAAGATTATCTTAAACATAAAAACAATGAAATAAAGTAAAATCTCATATATATCTGCTGATTCATTGTTAGCATTTATTTATGGATTTCAAGAACAAAGGAATAGACTGCAGAAGCAAAGTAATACAAAATAATAGTGTTTTCAGCAAATAAATGTACAGATGCCCATCGTTTTATTTCGACTTTATGATGGATGCGATAGCGATGCACTTTCAGTATTTACCAAACTTTTAATTTTAATTTGTTCAAGGGCTAGCGATATACCGTACGATGTATTATATTAATGGTACTGTAAGTATCTGTTCAACATATCACTTATTCCATAGCATATGCACTACACTGCATCATTCTTACGTAATAAAGTAAAGGTATTTTATTTTTATTATTAAATATTGTATTGATTGGACTTTTATTATTCAGAAGCGGGTACCGTCACTTCGCTCCGGAACCCTTGCATACATATCATTAAAAAAAAAAAAAAAAAATACTTATTTACCAACTTGTGATCTTCTCCGGATAACTCAGATGTATTTTGGGTTGGCACCACACAACTATACTTCGATAAGGCAACTTTAAAGCGAAAATTTAAATCCTCTTTATTCCCTATCCCGTGGGAATTTCGAAAAATCTTATTCCTTGTCTACATCATAAAGGGAACCTCCGTGCAACATTTCAGGTCTCTAGGTCAAGGGTTTGGGATGGGGTTGATGAGTCAGTGAGTGAGGCAGGACTGATATTTTACAGTAATTTATTTATTTATTTACTTATTCAGTGATAGTAATTATTTATTTACTTTTGTATAGTATGTATATTATATTAAATTCTATATTTTCTATTTACGTTGTGGAACGTAAACCCATCGTACAGTAGGAGCATCTCTAATTCAAATATCCACTAATTTCAATTTCTATCATACGTCAACTTTTCAAGATATAAACAAATACTCCCAAGCACATGAACACTTAAAACAATTAGTTTTCAATTGGCAGTGTGAGGTTGGGGGACGATCTAGAGGCACTCGATGTCCTGGATATTAATGCGCATTTTAAACCCATCATCCTACTTCCTGGCTGCCTCTTTTTTTTTTTTTTTTTTTTAATAGACACGTTTCTCTGGCACTGAGCCAAGTACGAAAGGAGCGTCATAGCCTTCCATTACAATTTAACAGGCAGCGTATGGAGATTGTACGCCGCAAATGCCTATTCTGGGAAAGTAACAACAAATAAAAAAAAAAAAAAAAAAATACGGCATATGTGTAACAGACCGATACCCCCAACACACGCAAAACAACTCAAAGTGCTTTAATAAGTGCAGCAGTGCACGCGAAGGCGGAATCAAAATAGCCATTACGTCCAGGAAGTTATACACAGGGGCTAGGTACTTACGTTCAACTATGAATCTATATTATTAAATATCTTTTATTTCTCTGTCTGTGTGTCTGTCCGGCGCAAGTGTTAATTTCCTGTGAAAAAATTACTATAATGAAACGTTCACGACGGGAATCGAACCTGCAACCTTTTGATCCGATATCTCAGTCTTATCCATGAGGCGACGGGGACTACATTCAAATTATTGTTTCTGGTCACTCCCTTTATGTATGTGTGTATGTGTGTGGGGGGGGGGGGGGCACAATGAGAGAAGAGCCAGAGAAAAAAGAAAATAACTCATTAATTTTAGCCTACTAGATTACAATTTAAATTCCAATGTTCATTTTTTTAGATTCTATCCATCAATGGCGCGCGCTATCAAATAATGAGTTCATTCTAAAAGGAATAAAATACCACTTTTTGCCATAACCGCTTGGAATCGATTCTTCTTGGATTATCTCATACTTACTAGGGGAGACAGGGGGATGGCCTAGTCTCTCTTAAAAAAGGAATAAAACCTACAGAAACTAAGAAAAGTGAGCGTTACGAAAATTCACTTTCTCAACTCTATTGGGATTGACAATAAAAAGGACATAAAATAAAATAGTCTAAATGTGCAAAAATGTATATCATTTTAGGATCTTTTTTAAGAGAATATACTCAAGTTGACCCTGAAAGAATTCAGCTCTTAACTTTTTCTTAGTCCCCGTTCTAATCTTTTCTTTTATCTAAGACAATTGAAAGAAAGAGCCTGTGCATTTCTGAATTACATTATCTTACTAATACTATTTCCATCAAAATTTCCAGCTCTAAAAGCTGCGAAAGTGCGTAAATCTTACAACCAATTGTAGAAGAATTATTTATACTGAGTCCATTAATAGCTTAATGTGAATGTGAGACATTATTAATGGTAAAATTATTGGTTTTTCAAATATTATTGTTTAGGTGATAAACTAGCATAAGAATGAAATATGTAATGGCGTCAATAATCACGTGCTAGGGCAGTTGACGAGGTCAGTGTTCTGTTAAGGGACTTGGTTGTAAAACGTGGCTGCAACAACATTAGGTGATGTCCTAATGTATGGTTAGTCCAAAGTTGTCTATTTTATGAACTGCATAAATGTTAAATGAACTATAAAAAATATGAACAATTGTCTGACAGATGGATGATGACGATCGCGTTTGCGCGAGAATTACGGAAAACGCGAGATCTGGCCATTAGCCTCTTCAGGAGGTCTCAAGGAATTTAGTATTTTGAATGTCTGTGGACTAGGAAAATGCTACCTAATGAATTTGTTTGTTTATTGACTGTTTTCAATTTATGAAAACCATATTAAAATGTAGGAAAAGTCTCATGCATTTCCCCGTATTATAATTCATTTAAATATTTCAATTTACTTCGCCATTTTTTGAGAAGACATGGATAGAGGCTATTCTCGCGTAAATTACGTGAAATCACGAAAATACGGGATCGTCAACATCCATCTGTCAGACAATATGGTGCTACACGTCGAAGGAAGCCACTGCATTACACTGTAGCGATACATTTTGAGAATAGATGAATGTTTCTAAATAACTGTCTGTAAAGTTCAAGTGGAACTTGAAAAAGTGGAAATCAATGTTTTGGAACCAAATGAACCACGTTTGTTTAGTGTTCAAAGAGGGAGGATCAATGTACATATCGGAATACTACGATAAAGATGTTTTGTAAGTAGTGATAATGTTATGATGAGCACTAGAGTCCGTTCATTATATTTGTGAAGACACGTGATCACAGTTAACCAATCATTATCATTTCCTTTCTTCATTAGACTTATTGCTTGGTCGCGTCTGGAATTTCACTGCAAATTACTTCTTATTTGTCCCCGCCCCACAATCTTTTATTTTTATTATTTTTGTTGCTTTTTCAATATTAAGAATATACTTTTTATTTATTTATTTTCGATTTCAAAAAATTTAGTCGTCCATTTCTGTTATCGATGCCGACTGCTCTCTTTTCTAGCGAGCGTTTCAAACAATGGGCTAGGCTTAGTGTAAGCGAGGCTTCGGTTTCCTTAATAATTACGAACATTGAATGCGATGAAATACTTGTTGCTTCAGCCGTTTTACAATAGAGATAGACAATTTGAAATAAAAAAATAACATTCCGAATGATTCCTCTCGATTGACCCTTCAAAGTTTTGTTGGCACGAATGAACAATGGTGTGTGTTCAGCAGCCGCCATGTTCAAACGGAAGTACAGGGAATAACTAATGCTCAATCGTTCACCATATATGGAGTTGTCTCATATCTTCACAGATATAATAAACGGACTATAGTACTGTACGATATTCAAGAGAACCACTGTGAATGCTATACGTGAAGGGAAATGTAATATGTATGAACTACATCACATATCAACTTTACAAATATTAATCAAATCAACAAAGCACCCGCAAATTTAAAAGGATTGTGCTTCGCAGTTCGACGGAGGAAGCCACTGTGTGTCGCTGTAGTCAATCCGGGACAGTTTTATACCCTTCACGTGGACAACGGAGAAATACGAAGAAGTTTTCAAATATCAATGGTCAACAATTCTTGTCGTAAATATGCAAAGTTCAATTAACAGTAAAACGCCGATTATCTGGAGGTCGATTATCCGTGATGAAAGTATTTAATCTTGTCGTCTGTAGTAATACAATTTTCATTTTTTTTTTTTTTTTTTTTATAAATTCCCTATGAAGTTAATATTGCTTATTTTAAATAACATTGCATCATAATTAACAACATTGCATCACGAAGCAGTTCTGTATCTGTATACTATAAGAATGTTTCTTATATTTATTTAGGTTTTTATATGTACTTAATCCAATAAAACTTAGTTAGGATGGACCGTGTTCTTCAATTATCCGGATTCTAACATCACATAACCACAGAAAATTAAGATTTTACTGTACTATTTTCCTGTCACTCCTTTTTGAGTCTATCATCGAGGGTGGATCTGGCTGATGAGTTCTTAGGAGACAAAATGGCCGTTCCAGATTCCCTCCGAAGATAAAACTCAAAGGCGTGAAAGTTTTATTTAAGTGCAGGCCTTGTTTGTTTGCTCGTTTGTTTTTTGCTTGTTGTTTTATTATTTCTTTTACCATACTAGTTTAAAACTTACTGGTGGATATGGGACAGGAAAATAAAAACACAGAATATTCAATATTTCTTAGCCTAATCTTTAAAAAAATAAAAAACACAGATTAATTAATTAATAGCTGTATCGTATTAATATTGTGCAATCAAAAACTTAGCCCCTACATTGCTCTTTTTTATCAAATTAAACTTGTTAAAAAGGGCTGTAGACGTAACATTATCAGAAAAGAAAATGAATATAGTCATCTGTGACTAAATAGTGCAGAAAGATGACAAAATTCCCCATTGGCAACATGGAAAGAACAACAAAAATTCACATCTACAAATGCAAATTTTTGAGAACTGCTTTCTAGATATTCCTCTTCGACAAGTGTATAAATGACATGACATTTTTCTTACACATTAAGAGTTCAGATCCAGCGTTAACGAATTGCATCTCAAACCAGGAGTTTCACGGTAAATAATTCATTGAGGCTAAGACTAGAACTTGAATTTCTTTATTTTTACTGCGTATTTCTTGTCTTTAGTTTAGATTTAGGAGGTTCCATATTTTTTCCTACTTCAATTTTTCTTTCACGTCGGGAGAAAAAATAAAATGTGATCTTCCTCAGAATTTCACAATCCAAATAATTTTTACATTCAAATGATACATTAATATAAAACTATCTCACGGTTTTAATTCTTTTCATCATTTATTAGACCTGTATATAATAATTAAAAATAATAAAAACAATATCTGATGTAGAGCCTTTTTTATTTATTTATTAATTTCTAATCATTTCTTTGGTCTTAGTTGAATTTAAAATAACATTAACCTCTATTTAATCTTAATTTTTTTTATTTATTGAAATTGAATTACGAATATTTAAGGTTTCAATTGAATTTAAATGATCTAATACATAAAATAAAAATTGTTCTACTTGTAAAAAAAATTAGAATTTTTTACGATCAAAATAAAGTCGATTATTAGGGCATTTAAAAAAAAATGGTATTTTAAATTCGGGAATTAAATAAGCTTCATTATAAGTAGCAACAAACATTAACTCCCATTGGAGGAAAAAAAATGAAAAAAAAAAAGACCAGAAATTTTATATAATTATACGCCTTTTATACTACAATTCGCAATTACGATTATATTTTATTATTTTCGTATCTGGGACAAAATAAAACGTTTCCTAGGTAACCAATGAACTAATAATGCTAACTTACTGGACTTCCCGCGCATAGAAGCGATGGGGAATGGCGGTCATAACTCCCGCACCGTCCCCGGTGTCGTTGTCGCAAGCACAAGCACCCCTGTGCTCCATACGAGTCGAAATAGTCTCAGCATTACGGAGAATCTACAAAAGAAATACAAATTCTTTCAGTTTATATATTATTCTAATACAAATATACTTAAAATGTAAAGTATTTTTTTACAAACGAGTTTAGTTACATTTGTCATACGATCATCGTACAACTTATGTTATTTGAACCCGGGTTTTTATGATAAAAAAAAAATAATTATCTTTCAGGCATATGTTATTTGGCTAAAAAAAATTCAAAGCGCCTTTTTTCTTCAATTAGCATCCACCAAACAAACAAAAAAAAAATTATCTGAATTATAAATAAGTTACCTTATCTTAACATTAATCATAATTTATGCCGCAGTATTTGTAGGAAAAAAAACAAACTTAAAAGCGATAATAAAAACATTCTTATGCGGAAAATTGATCGAATTATGCCCACAATATCATACTTAAAGGCGCAATAAAAATAGATAAACATAATAAACTTAATGAAACAAACTTTATTATTTATAATAGAAACTCATGTATTATTTTATTCACAATAATTAGAAACACTTTACCTCGGCAGTTGATTTTTCTTAAAAAAATTTTTTTATATTTTTTACAGTTTTATTTTTTTAAGCATAAAATTAAAAGAAATACATAGTTAAAGTTTAAATGGATGACTATTGAAACTATTCGAACTAAATTTTTAAAACGATTTTACTTTACACTATTCGTGGTAAAAACATTCAAAAAAGGTTGCTAGGCAACTACAAGTTCTTCTCCTAGTGGCAAGTTCTTTAACTATATAAAGACGCTACATGCATTTACAGTAGAGCCCCGATTATCCGCGAGTGCCGCGAAAAAAATTTTTAATTACGAACCTCAAAAAAACCAATTTTAATCCAAGCCCAACATCAGGAAAAATACAACAGGCCCTACAGTGCGAAGGTCGAAAATTAGTGAATTTTCGGTTTATTGTGCATCGTGATCCTATAGGCCTTCTCTGAATTTGTGGTTGCAAACGTAGAGCAAAAGTTTCTGCTTTACTGTACATATTTTAAAAGTTTTACATATTGTTTTTTTGTACAATAAAACGTAGTTTTTAATGGTGAATTTTTTTTTTGTTGTTTAACACCTCACCTTTAGTCTTTTTTCGGCTTATCCGCGAAGCGATTTTCGTTATCCGCGAAACCCTTGCCACCCAATCCCGCGGATAATCCGGTCTCTACTGTACTTTGCATTATAATAAAACACAAGTTTCAATAAGTATCAGGGGGAAAAGAATATGGTAATCATGAAAATCTGGGTCCATTTTATTATTTAAAAATGTAAATAAGTTTTTAATATATATATATATATATATAGTGTCGTTCATCTTAATTGTTTATTTACAAATAGTGTTGTTTTTTTTTTAACAGTACAGCTTTTTTTATAATAAAAATACATTTTTGTATTACTTTGTCAATTTCTGCATAAAATGAATAATAATTAGGGAGAAAAAGTGTTTAAAAAGTGACATCCTAGAACAGCTGTTTTTTTGGGAGATCAGCTGGGAGTAATCACCAGTAAACAGGAGATCATTAGGGATAATCGTAGGAATGAATATGGAACCTCGAAAACTATAAAAAGCACAATAAATATACAACAAAAAATAAATGAAGAAATTCATGTGCTGGCATTCCGCCAGCCTCACATGAATTTTCTCTACGCATTAAAAGAGGAAAAAGGGCAAAAAAAAATATAATATTCAAAAACATCAATGGGCAAGACCAAGTGTTTGCTAAGTGATATTCTAGAACTGGGAGTAGTCTCACCAATTGTTGTTTATGTATATTTTAGGCGCTTTTTATTCATTTAATGTGCACAGAAAATTCATTTGTGGCTGGCGGAATGCCAGAACAGGAATTTCCTCACTAATTTTTTATTGTTTACAGCGATACCTCGGATCACGAACGTCTCGGTCTACGAACACCATTTGCGAACAAATTTTGCTTCGCATCACGAACGATGCTTCGGTTCACGAACACGCACGCACGGAGTGCTTGGAGCGTAATGGACCAATTTCGCAAAATTCTCCAGCAAAGAAAAAGGCAAATTTCTCTGGATCGTTATCTTAAGCAATTACCAGCTACCCCTCCTTCGAAGGAGTAATCTTCTTCCTCTCCCTCTCCACGTACTCCGTCTCCGTGTGCCAGCAATTATCAACCACAAACGTAAATTGTTTATGTACTGTAAGATTAGTTTTATTTTGGTAATTAAATTACTTTCTTCTAATATTACTGTTGTATTTATTTCCTTTCTATATTATTTCCACACAAAGCCGCAAAATGTTAAAAAATTCTAGGGCAAAAAACATATTATTTGATTTACATTAATTGCAATGGGAAAAATTGATTCGGATCACGAACTTTTCGGTTCACGAACAGGGTCAAGGAACGGATTATGTTCGTGAACCGAGTTATCACTGTATTTATTTGTGCTATTTTTTTTAAGTTTTGGCGGTTTTATCTTCCTTCCTACCATTTTATGCAATTTTATAAATGTTGTTACATATGTAATGGGGAAAAAGTAAATTAAGTAAATTTAAAAAAAAAAAAAATATTTCGCTTTGTAAATAAAGAGATAGACGGTGGCCGAGCGGTCTAGACGGCGGTCTGCCGTGTGGCCTACATGCCGGACACCTGGGTTCGAATCCCGGCGAGGGCATGGCTGTTTCTTTCTTCTTCTGTGTTTCGTCCGTTTCTCCCCTGGAACTTACTATTTCAGGGTTATTCTGGTCGAGATGAGAATCTCGTCCCCCCTTGACTGTTCTAGCCTCTTCCTGACGTTGTCGGGTCAGGCTAGCGCGTGGTCCATAGTTGGCCCATTCGCGATCAAAAAAAAAAAAAAAAAGAGATTGAAAAAAAAAAAAGAAATTTTAAGTCAGATTTGTTGCGCTTATCTCTTACCTGATGAGATCGAATTCCATCAATACTAACAATAAATCCTACCCCACAAGCATCTTTCTCCAGGGAGGGGTCGTACAAACCCTGTGCTGGCGGATAATCCCACTGGGGGGTCAACTGAGTCATCTCACGCACTACCAAAGATTAGGACTACAATGGAACAAAGGAAAAAAAAATATTTAAGTGAAAGAAACCAATTTTCAATGTCATTTCTATACAGGCAATGTCAAATTTTTATTCATTTTTATTTTTTTAACAAGCAAGGCCTGTCGTTTAATTCATACAGACAACAAAAATTAATTATTAGAAGGAATAAATAGAATATTAATAAATTGAGGAGTTATATTGATTCACAAAATAGACATAGTTTTATTTTTAATTTTTTTTAATGTTGATTTACGTAAAATTATAACAGCATTAAATGCAAAATTCCACACAAATCAACCTACATTAGGATTATTCTTTTGTATTAAAAAGAAACAGCTTCATTTTTATATATGAAAGAAAAAAAAATCATTATGTCTTTATGAAATTTAGTAATGTCGAGAAGATGTAACGATGTAAACCAAATTTCATGAAAAACAACAGGGTGTCTACAAAATCTGAATAAAAAAATTCCCTGATTTTTCCCCTGATTTCATGAACAATTTCTTTTAAAATTCCCTGATAATTCCCTGATCTGTTCAACCAAAAAAAAACTTGATCTGTTCAACCAAAAAATTCCCTGATTTTCAGTAATAATTGCAAAATTCCCTTATAATTCCCTGATTTTTTCCAGAATAACAAAATTCCCTGATAATTCCCGGTTTCCCTGATTTCCCCGATTCTGTAGACACCCTGAACAATCAATTGATTAATGGTATTATTTTTATTAGCTGAATTACTTAATGACGGACAACTAAACGTAATACAACACAGCCTACAACTTAACATTTAAATAAAAAAAAATATAATAATAAAATGGTGTAGGCCTAATGACAGAATCAAATGAAGAGAAATTTCTTTTTCCACGTCACTTACGATTAATACAAAATCTCATTAAAATAAAATAAAACAGCAGTGTTTATAAATTTCCTTCGAAATTACCGTTCAAAACTACCTTTTATTCAACGTTTGTTAATTATAGGAACAGTTTTATGTCATGTTGATACACAATTAAAAATTAATTCTGTTCAAAAGACATTTTGATATACAATTCAAAGCTGAATTTGATAAACAGTTTAATCCCAGTGTTATTTCTCCCAATGAAGCGCCATTAAAGTAATACAGTAAAACCTCGATATAGTGCTTCTGCTTATAGCGCTATCCCGTTCTTTATGCTCCTTTTATACGGTCCCTGAACGTTTTCTATGTGTAATAAAACCTCGGATAAAGCGCTGTCCCGTTTATTATGCTTTTAGGTCACGGTCCCTTGATGAGCGCAATAACGGGGTTTTACTGTACATATCTAAAATGTGTGTTTTATGATTTTCCCACGGATAGTTAAAAAAGCCAGTGGGGGACAAACATAAACAAATTGACCCCTCAATTTGCTTCCCTACACAACACCAATGTTATGCCAACAAGCTCGTTTATTTATTTATTTATTTATTTATTTATTTATTTATTTATCTCGTAAACAATGTACCTGCCATTTCAAATTAAACTTATCAAATCTAAAACGTTACTAAATGATATTAACGGAATCGATTTTGGGAGTAGCCAAAAAAAAAAATTAGGTGCACATATAAAAAAGCTTTTCCCAAAAACCTCTCATTCTTTGTCGTCTCTCCTGTAGATGAAATCAATTTTGCAATGCTCTCAGATTATGGTTATTTCAATGCTTATCTAGCAAAATTTAACCTTTTTACTAAGTGCGATTTGTAAACGTCATAGTGGGGATAATTTAAAATCTTACGATAGGCAGAAAACAAATTCGAAATTTTATTATATAAGCAAGAAAAAGTAAACTATGAATCACAGCGCCGTTAATAAAAGTGACTTAAGATTTATTTTACGGTGATAGTGAATTAGTTTTTAAGTTAGGCTTAAGCAACTAAAATTCAGTTGAAGAAGTTGATATTGGGAGTCTGCTACAGGAGGTAATAAGTTAAGAGTAGTAGATTACTAAGCTTTTTTTTGCTTTTGTTTTTTTTATCTGTTTTACGAAGGAGAAAAACTTTCGCGTCTACTCACGTTGGAATTTTATGCGTAGGAAAAAAAAAAGATTTTACTTAATTGTCCTTTATGGCGTTCGTGATGGCATTTGTCACTGTGGTATCGTCAAGTAAATTTATTGTTTTACAGTCTTTTCAACTGGGACTACTTTATTTGTTGTGCTAAATTAGAATAAGGTTATTACAACTTCAGTTTAAACTTTGCATAACTCTTAAACATGCATCTAGAGCAGTAAAGTACAGGATCGGTAAAAAAGCAAGTCAATCGTATCAGGAAATTCTAATATAGATGTACATTGTGCACTGATACTTGAGATCGTCGAATAAAAGGATTTAAACGCTACCAAAAAACTATTGATCTCGGGTGGTTAAAATTATTAGGGATAGGCTACTATGTCTATTTACCTGTTATCTGAACAAAAAGAGTATTTGTATCTTTTTTAAAATAAAAAAAAAAAATCATTTTTCATGTTCTCTTAAGAACTCAAAATTGTCACTTTTTTTTTTTTTTTTTTTTACAGAACTAGGCCATCCCCCGTCTACACGAACTTGTTCATGGTGTCTACAAAATCAGAATAAAAAAATTCCATGATTTTTCCCTGATTTCATGAACAATTTCTTTTAAAATTCCCTGATAATTCCCTGATCTGTTCAACCAAAAAAAAAAAAAAAAAAAACCGATCTGTTCAACCAAAAAATTCCATGATTTTAAGTAATAATTGCAAAATTCCCTGATTTTTTTCAGAATAACAAAATTCCC
This sequence comes from Thereuonema tuberculata, assembly GCA_023159025.1. Lineage (NCBI taxonomy): Eukaryota > Metazoa > Arthropoda > Chilopoda > Scutigeromorpha > Scutigeridae > Thereuonema > Thereuonema tuberculata. Next base: position 19,940,762 of record JAFIDM010008419.1, on the reverse strand, counting down.
TGATAATTCCCGATTTTCCCTGATTTCCCGGTTCTACAGACACCGTGTTGTTTTTCTATAACACATAGAATTTGGTTAAGTAAGAATATTATATTTAAAATATTGCAACGTTTCGGCAATTATAGTTCTAATTGTCATTTGCGAATTACAAATAAATAGACGGATCGGAAATAAATAAACAATCTTGAGATTTTTGAGAAAAAAAAAAAAAAAAAAAGGTTGAATTCATTCATTATTATTGGGGGGAAGGAAAGAAGTAAAAAAAACAAAAAAAAAACAATATAAAGTGAGTTGTAGTCCCCGTGGCGTAATGGATCAGACGTCTGACTTCAGATCAGAAGGTTTGCAGGTTCGATTCCCGTCGCGGACGTTTCATTGTAAAAAATTATTTCTATTTTCCATTTTTACAGGAAATTGCGCCGGACAGACAGAGAAATAAAAGACTTTAGTAATGTAGATAGATTCGTTTTCAAGGAGGAATTAAAGCTTAGGAAATTGAAATTAAAATAATCTTAACAGACTAATTTCCATCATGTACAAGGCGTAAAGATACTTGACATGCTCGAGGGATAATAGAATTTAGACAGTCCCCTGTGAATTCGCTTTGCTTCGACGACGGATAAACGCACAAGGGAAATTATTCTGGCCGAATTCAATTGTACTTTTAAATACGAAAACGTTCACAGCTGCAGCGCTTTCACAAGGCTTTTTGCCTCCAAAAAGCAATTTACTTATTTGACGCTCGGACTAGACTTTCGCTCTTTCTGGCAAATTATTTTGGCACTCATTATTAATACAACATCAATAGAGACATTCTGTGGAGCTCATTTTAAAGATTTCGGAAAAAAAAAAAAAATTAAAAGAAAGAAAGAACAATTTAGCCTGTATGCAGAAATTAAGTCTGCCAAAATCAGATATTCTTAAAATTGACCTATTAAAGGTTCCAAAAACTTATACATTGAAATATATATTTCGTTCAATTTACTCTCAAACAGCAAGTTTTTGAGGAATCTCGTCTCCATTTTTTTTTTTTTTTTTTTTTTGCGCTTCCTCGTTTTCAAGCTTATTTTTATTTATAACGATCAAAAATACAGAAATATTCCCTCTATGTAATATGGTAACTCGATCACAATATGTTAGTTTTTAATAATTGATATTATAAAAGATAAAACAATAAATGGATATGTTAAACGACAGACTAGTTAAGCTTTTAATTTACATTATCAATGTTTGTTTACGTAAATATTTATAATAACATTGTTACAATACAGAATGTAACATTGTTGAATTATTCGAATTTTATTATAATGATATATTTCATCCTTACAGTTCACAGAAGTTAATATCTGTGTACAGTTTAAATTTTAGGCGTTAAAATTTTATGTAATCACCTGATGAGGAAATAAAAAAAAACATCTATTGGATGAATAACATTGTTTCCTTAACTTCATAATTAACATTCGACAAAGTGTTGATGGAAGTTACTTTGAAAGCACTAATGTCGTAATTTTTTCTGTGTGTTTGTTGTTGTTTTTTCATTCTAAACTACAGAACTGGAGGAAAAAAAGCAGACGACTTTATTAAAATACACAAATTTTAATGTTTAAATATAACATTAATATTTTTATTCTTACTAAAGAAATATCTAAAATTCTTAAACAATTTTCTGTATCTGCCAAAATTTGCGTATTTCAGAACAGAAAACAGAAACGCACCTAACTAAACAAAAATTCACTGAGCTAATTTTGGTTTTTGTACTAGTAATGGGAGATGGTAC
>JAFIDM010008419.1:19893740-19917387 GCA_023159025.1 Thereuonema tuberculata | reverse complement strand
AAAAAAAAAAAAAAAAAAAAATCCCGCGAAACAAGCGCTTTTGTTAAGTAGTTTCCTTTTTAGTCACTAGGGGTATCACTCCCGCGTCCGTTTGTATCTTCGAATGCCGTTTTCAAAATGTAACAACGTCAGTACTGAACGGAGTTTACATTAATCTTTACCTCTCACACTTGAAAATGGACCTTATACAGTAGAAGGTCGGAAACGTTGTGGTTTGACTCATATCTAATTCATACCTAGTTCGTGCTTATATAAGGTAGGCTACTTTTAATTTGAATTCAGCACGGTTTTCAGTAAGTAAAATTATTTTTCTGTTTTCAGGACATAAAAAAATAAATTAAAATTTTAATAGATCACATTAGGCTTAAAGTAGGCTTCCTCCGAATTTCTTATTATTGTATTTAAATTAGAAATGCCAAATATAACTAACGCTGTTCTTATCCTTTGGTTTTACGAGGGAAAAAAATAAATAAATGGGGAATTAAGTCACAATTTCTGCGAAACAAATTACTCAAAAACTGAAAACAGATTTGATTAAATTTATCGATTGCATTTCTTAATTATTTATCTCCGTGGAATCGGTCTGTTTTAAACTGCAGAAGTGCAAAGATCGCCCTCAGCGTTGGGTTGTTGCGCAGTGGATGATGACGTCAGACGCTGATGGCGTCATTATCGATCGAGAGTGCCGCGTGCAACAATCGTTATTGGATGTCGAGAGAGGTTTTTGAGGTATCAAATGGAAGTTCTGGTGAAAAGGCAACAGTAGTTCAACCATTAACGAAGTGGTCGCTAAAAGAAGATATCGGATCACTGAGAAACGGAAAATAAATAATTCGCACACAGCCAATATCAAGAATAAAACATAAAAAGGGCTTTAAATGTATATAAAGTATATCTGAATTAGGTCCTTTTTTAGACATTTAGAAATTTGGGGATTTCAAATGTTCAAGTTAAAACATTAAATTTGGAACACATGGGATTCTGGTTGCCACTAAAGGAAGTATCTTCTTCCCCTTTCGAAGAAACTGATATACCTAACTTTGGAAGGGATTTCTTTTCAAAACTGTCAACTTAAATTATCCATCTGCAACTCTTTGTCACTTCATTCCATTTTTATAACGTTCGTCACTCCAATTACCAAGTGCGAACTTAAACTAATCAAGATATGAATCTGTCATGACTCGTCATCTACTCCGTTTCGGCTGTTGTCGCCCGTCAATCCTAACTACACCAATCGGTCGTCTTCGTTATATATCTAAATTAAGATCTTAATCTTTTCCACTGGTAAACCTCTTCTGAAATTATTATTATTTATTGCGAACCCTCATCAAACATTAATTCGTAGTTTTAACCCCCCCACCCACCCACCTACCCCCAAAAAAAAGTGACATCATTAGATATTTTTTCCCACCGTCAAATGGGAAACGCTGATCTAAAGTAAAAAAACTAAAGAATGAATCCAACATCAGTTCATAGCTTTATTCATTCGTGATTATTGCCATCCGTCAATCCTAACTATGGCAGTCGTCCATTGCTTCAACTAACAACTCACCGTCGTATACCTGAACTATGCTAACCAATCGCACCTCCTTCGGCCTTTTCTTTAGCAATCAACTATTCAATTGGTAATCCCAATCATATCTTACCATAATCTAAAGTATATTACTATCCATTCATCTTCGATTGGAGCGCCATTTGTGTTTACGGGATAAGCGCGAACTATCCTTTTTTATGTCTCTATCAATTGAGTTTTCAGTTACAAACAGTATGGTAAATGCTTGGAATCACATTATTGGCCAAAGATATTGGCCAAATGTGATTTTTTAAAATAAATAATTAAATTTATTTGGTTTTACAAAAAAAAAAAGAAAAAAAGTAAATAGCATTTTATTACTGATAAAAAAAAAAACCCTAGGCGTACAGTAAAAACTTTAAAGCCTAGATATCATCAATACGAAATCAGTCTCCATTAACGAACCCATTAAAAAGAGGAATTTCATTCAGGTATCGAGTTTAATTACGTAATTCAAGACACCAATTTCCTCAGCTATTCTGTAACCGAGAAACACAATAAAACTAATTAGCTACAATTACTCTTCTTACAAGGTCTTCAAAAGAAGAAAGATCGAATTTAAGATAGCAGCAGTTTTGTTTTTTCTTCTAAGACAGCATTTCTTCGATCTAAGTTTCTTCATTAAAATTTAAATAACCTGATCAAAAGAAAATTTGTTTGCTATTTAGAATCCATGTTGTAATAGAGTACAAAGAACAAACCGACACCACGTGAATCATATATTCGAATCTAATACCCCGTTTACGTTACGTCATATCGAATGTTTGATTAAAATCAGTGTCTTTTCCTAACTTAAAAAAAAATAAAAAAAAAAATAAGAATTTTCTCACTAATTTTCCATTGGTGAGTTTTTCATTGTATATTTTTTCCTTTGAGGCACCACTGCGCTTCCGATGTATTCTTTTTACTAGCCTCAGTATGGAGACCTTGCTGTGACTTCTCCTGACTGATGATCGCCAACGAGCGTGAAACAGCTGTTCCAGGATGTCATTTGTAAATAATTTGGTCTCACCCATTGTTATTAAAAAAAAAATCATTTTATATCTAGGTAACCGTGTGCCACTGATATTCCAGTAACTTCAAACACGTTCAATCGGTTTTCTTAAAACTTGGCATGCCTGTTTACGGATAACATATGATCAATATTTTGTATTTGAAAATTTCTCCGTGTTCCATGTGGAGAAATCTGCGCGCGAATGTGCCAACAACTCCCACCGAAAAACAACGAAAGCGAAACAATTAGCCCTCTTTGGTGGCAAACAACGAATTTCCTTTTTAAAATCGCACGATGCATCGTAATCCATTTGTAATTTACGTGTCTTGATTGGATTAACGGTTTTCGGTTTTCATCAATTTTCTTTTGAGAGAAAAAATGGGATTTTTTTGGGCGGGGGAAGAAAAAATAGACTGTTTCATGGTCAAAATAACGTGGACACAGAGACAGGCAACCACTAACTGATTAGTGACCGACTCACTTCGGACTACTTTATTTACAACAACGTATAATGCTCGCGGCTAGAGTTGAACCTCCCAGAATGCAACGGAGATTATAGATTTTCCTTTCCTGGCCGTTCGCTAACATTCAAATAGGAGAGAAAATGGCGGTCGCTGCTTCACATTCAACATTTCGCCGAGGAAATGTTCTCAACATTCAAGCTAGGGAAATCGACGAGCAACGTTAAGAATAATTTCTCTAGCTTGACTGTTGAGAATTTTTCCTCGTCGAAATGTTGAATGTGAAGCAGCGACCGCCATTTTCTCTTCTATTTGAATATAAGCGAACGGCTAGGAAAGGAAAATCTATAATCTCCGTTGCATTCTGGGAGTTTCAACTTTAGCCGCGAGCATTATAGGTGTTTATACTACAGCTTCAGATTCGCAGTGCCGAAAATGTATTTCTCTTACGTCGTCCTGTGCTGAGGACCAATCAGGCGAAACATCCATTCCAGGAACAGTCATCCGCTTGAATTATTTTGTTCCGGCAATGCTGTAAATAGAACATATAACAATAGAGCGAATGGTACGAATAGCGTCAAATTGTAATTGATTCACTCTCAGATAAATCCAGTTTACTAATTTACCATTTTATTATTTGGTATTCCTTTACGGCAAACCAAACGCTCCAAACTTTAAAACATGTACATTATGAAAACAATTATGTCTGCACAATAAGCAGACGTCTGCCAATAAGCTACTAATAATTACGGCGCTGCTTTAAATTTATTAACCAACGTTTCCATATCCCGTTTCCCTTTACAGCGCATGCGCAATCGCAAACGTTTAATTACAGTAGCCTAATGGCATTGCCGCCTTCTGTTTAGCTAGAGAATTAGACGCTTGTCAACGTCACTGTAGCTAATTTATTCCGCACTATCCATTATTTATGAGAGGGCATAAATTTTGCTCATTTCTGCGTGATCTGTTCTGCATATTACGGATGCCCGAAATGTTTTTTTGGTTCTCTCCATCGATTGTTACAAATAATTAAAAGCTGTGATTGGTTCTTATTTTTCTGTATTCCGCTGTTCTATGTCCTGTATCTAAGTAATTACTTTTTTTTATAGAGATCATCGGGCCTTTGTCCTCTAATGCCCCGTTCTACTCTAAATTTTTATTGTCTCCATATGTCTATACTGAGATAATACAACAATCACGCAAACGATATATTAACAATCTACGAAAACAAAATGGAATTATAATGGTCCTTATCTAAATCCTCAGCTTTTGAATATGGTAGGCCCTATTACTCAAAAGCAATAAAAAAAAAAACAATGAAGATAAGAAATAATAGCCAAGAAAATCACAGTGAACAATTGAAATTCAACTTTTAATGTTGATGTAACTTTTTTTAACATTATAATAAAAAAAAAATCTTTGTATTAAATTTATTGGAGGAAATTTATGCGAAAATTACTAAACAAAATATGAGATTTTAAGTAAAAGGAAATTCACGAAGGAAAAAAAAAAGGTGATTTTTATGAAGAGCTATCGTAAAGATTAACTGTTCCATATAAAATCCCAGCACTGTCATTCTGGAAATCTAGCAGGAGAGTCGACAACTATTACTACAGTCTAACAGATCAATCGTGACGAACGAGATATCTCGAGATTTCCGTAAAGTCGGAGACAATAGCCTTTTTATACCAATATTGCTGAAAATTCAAGTGTAGGAAATACAAAATATTTAAATAAAGAGATGGGTCCGTGCTTTAGGCCATTCTATAGCTATTCCAATTCCGTAGATTAATAAAATACAAGTGTAAAGGAACTGTAAGAACACGTTTATTTGTTTCCAGAAGTGATAAATTTCAAAAAGAGTTTTCGATCAAGTTAAGAAACTTTTAGACGATGATGAAATCTGATCGAAAAGCAGTAAGTATCCTACTAACAGGTCTTTACAGACCCTTGGGGCAGCTGGAGGTTAGGCTCCCTCTTTTCGTGACCTAACGGGACGAAGTTGAGGTCAGGAGGTCAGCCTGACGCCCGCCCGCCTTTAACTCCCGGGAAAAAAAACCCGGTATCCATTCTACAGAGACTGGGTAGACCCTAGGACCCCTTTGGAGGAGAAAGGAGTGTGGAAAAATTCCCGGCCTTCGCCGAGGCCGGGAATCGAACCCGCTACCTCCAACCCACAGCCAAGCGCTGAAAAGCAATAACTTACTATAATTATATTCAGAGAATATATTGATTTTATTTTTTCCTTTTCTAAATGACTGAGTTGCAACTTCTTGTTGAGAAAGCGAATCTTTTTAACCCTTCTTCCTAATCTTGTATCATCATTTATTTAATTATATAACAACAATCTTGAGGTATAAAAATTATCAATTTTTTATCCCATCACAGTATGCTAATTTTAATACTGTACAAGAATTGCACTGTTTGTATCAATATTTAAAAAAAAAAAAAATGTTTTAGTTAAGCCTTTAAGTTCCCTTATAGTGACGGCAAACGTAAAGATCGGGAAATCATTTCCTACAAAAGGTTCGATGACCACAGAGGTCGTTGTGTAACACAATCCCTTCAAATCTTAAAATGTAGCTGACAAAATAAATGCATTCGCCAATACCCCGCGAAAAAGCGATAATCCTCACATTCCCATTGCCTCGCAATCGATAGTTCAACAAGAAAAACAAAACAGACCTTGACTCGGGGCATTCGTCAACAGCATTCAAATCGACAGAATGAAAGAGAGGCAGATAAAAAAAAAAAAAAAGAACATCGACAAAAATAATACTTCATATTCAAAACACCGGAGAAAATTGATTCCCTCCCCGAACAACTTAATACACGATTGATTCTGCCTCGTCGGTTTTTCTGATAATAGCAGAATACGGCAAATAAATTTTAAATAAATTCGCATTTTTTATTTTGCATATTAATATTATGAAAATGCTTTTGTCTCTGTGTATTTGTAACTTGCTTATCTACAATTTCGTCAAAATCCAATCTATAAACAGTATACTCTCGATATCTCGAACTTCGATATGTCGAAAAGTTATATTTTTTCCCTTGATATTACGTATTCATCTAATGTTAATTTTAATTCTTATGTCGAAGAGTTTTCACTCAAAACCTTGTTATGTCGAATATTTTTCGAAGTAAAAAATGAATTTTTCCGGAAAAGTCGCTGTTCAGTTGTGTCTAAGCAAATGGAGGTATTTTTCCAAGAATCTCTCACTTCTCTAAGAAATTCTAGCAATGTAAGCTCATTGTATTTTACTAATTCTTTTCAATTTAATGTAATTATTTTCGACTACTTGTAGAAATTAAAATTATCATTGCTATATTTAGACTTATTGTTATCTATTTATACTTATTCTCATCTATCAAGACTAATTTTTAGAATATTATTCCGTATCTTGTGTTTTTACGTGAATTTTTATTTTTTGCTTATGACCTTGCTATCTCGAATTTTTTTTAGCGTCCCTTCGACTTCGAGATATCGAGAGTATACTGTATTATTAAAGTCTTATTTCTCTGTCTGCTCGGCGCAGTGCAACAATGGAAAACGGTTATCCCTGTTTCATTGTTGCGAGAAAGTTAATAAATGCAAAAGGCGCAATAATTGTGATTTCCAAAAATTCACAATGTTAGTGAGACACTGGAAAACGGTTTTTCATTGTTCATTGTTGCGAGGAAGTCGACAGATTCAAAATGAGCAATGCTGAACTTCAAAATTTTCTGTGAAAAAATTTCTACAATGAAACGTTGGCGACGGGAATCGAACCTGCAACTCTTTTGATTCCAAGTCAGATGTCTTATCCATTAGAGCACGAGAACTACTTTCAAAATATTGTTTCTTATCACTTCCTTTGGTGTGTGTGTGTGTGGCGCAATGAGAGAAGAGCAAGAGAAAAAAGAAAATAACTCATTAATTTTAGCCTACTACATTAAAATTTAAATTTCAAAGTTCATTTTTTTAGCTTCTCTCCGTCAACAATGGTGCGCGCTATCAAATAATGAGTTCATTCAAAAAGGAATAAAATATCACTTTTTGCCCTAACCGCTTGGAATCGATTCTTCTTGGATTATCTCATACTCTCCAGGGGAAGACAGGGGGATGGCCTACTTTTATTAAAAATCAAAGCATGAATAAAAATGAAAATACATTACTGATGCAATTAATATGCATTGTTATATGTCTATTGTAATTCATTGTTTCGCTTCTGTGAGTATTTTCGTCTTGTTCATGCACAAATTTGTCTGTATTATCGTCGCGGCGGAAGTTGGACCCGCAAACACATTATCATTGACTAATTTCTCCAGTATCAATGCCGTAAGCTCCGCAGAAAATATCAATCTCAATTATCAAAAATAGGAAATATCAAAAATCTCACTTATATCTTCTTGAAATCGACAAGCAACGTTAAGAATAATTTCCCTACTTGATTTTTGAGACCTTTTCCTCGTCGAAATGTTGAATGTGAATCAACGACCGCCATTTTCTCTTACATTTGAATGTGACCGACAGGCCAGGAAAGGAAAATCTATCATCTGCGTTGCATTCTGGGAGGTTCATCTTTGGCCGTACTGATAATAGACTCTTACTAAGAAAATATTTGTAGTATTAAAGTTAGACAGTCTCCAATATACACGTAGTTCATCCATCTTACTGTTCAAAAATTATTAGGTGAGAGAACAAACACACACTTCGACGATGGGATGTTAATTTTATAATGGTTCTACTCTAAAAATATCCCCAGAAACACTTCAGGATACGTAATTTACGAATGAATGCAACATACGATGTATATTTCAAATTGATATCTTAACTTTAAAAATATGTATAACGCTATTGTAAAGAAACTAAGATAATAATTTGTTTGCCTTTCAAATAAATAATAATCCAGTGAAACTTATTCGTGTAAACTGCTTAGAAGAAAAATTAGCAGAACAGTTCATTTTTCAACCAATTTCGTTGAAATTTGGAAATGCTCAATGAGTTTTAGTGATCTTGCAATCCACCAAATTTGGTGCAAATCGGTTCAGTGGAAGTCGAGTAGTTTGATGCTTGGGAATGGGCAAACGAAACGAATTTTAGAAAGCTGTTAACACGCCTAATATGGCCGACTGGAAATTCGTAGAAAGGAAAACCCGAGACAGGTCTATCTTGGGTTACGTTTTTTGATTGGGAAGGGGGAAGTTAAGCCAGTGAAAAATCAGGTTTTACAGGTTACGGGGCCCGGAATAAAGGGTTTTGGCTTGGAATTAACCAAGTAGAAAAATAAAAAAATAATAAAAAAAAAGAAACTCATCTCCACAAGCAGAAGACCGCCTCGAGAAGAAGAATGTTAGGGAAAAACAAACTAGCTACACTCAACCTGAATCATTAAGAAAACCTTACGGTTAAAAAACACATCAAATGGAAACGAAAATCATGCGGAACAAAGATAAACCTGGGGGAAAAAAAAGTTAGTTATAACCAAACAGCTAATAATCCCAAATTCCCGAGATATCAAAATAAGATGATTTGGTCATTTCATATTAATTAAAAAAAATAAACAATATTAAAAATAATAAAACTATTTTTCTTCTCTTGACAATTACAGTTGAAATTAATAAAAATATACGTATAGTTCAACAGACGGATCTTGACGATCTCGTATTTTCGTGATTTCACGTAATTTACGCGAGAATAGCTTCTATCCATGGCTTCTCACAAAAAGGCGAAGTAAATTGAAATATTTAAGTGAATTATAATACGGGGAAATGCATGAGACTTTTACTACATTATAATATAGTTTTCATAAACTGAAAACAGTCAATAAATAAACAATAAATTCATTAGGTAGCATTTTCCTAGTGACAGATATTCAAAATATTAAATTCCTTGAGACCTGCTGAAGAGGCTATTGGCCAGATCTCGTGTTTTCCGTAATTCTCACGCAAACGAGATCGTCAACATCCATCTGTTAGACTGTATATCTGTAATTATTTACTAGATTAACAAAAAATCAAACAATAATAGACTATCTATTAAAATTTAATATCTTATAGATTTATTTCTTTAAAAAGAACTGTAAAACATCTCAAAATCAGTTTTATTTGTTAAATTTAGATTTTTAGACGTTAAATATATATTAGCAATAACATACATGATGTATCACAAGAAAATATAAAAATTCAAACAAGTTCTCACCCATCCCCTCCAATCGAGGAATTTTTAGCAGCCCCTAGGTTACAGCTTGCCTTTAAAACAGAGGACCGCTCTTGCTTTTATGCTTGCTGGATATCACACTCTGTAGTGGCCAAACGGTTGGAGATATACTAGAATGAAACCGTCACCATTGTGTTCAGCATCAAAAAGTAGGTGACCTCGTCCAAAACATCAGACATCTAGGACCACTCCCTGACCGGAAGTTGGGGGATCAAAAGTGGTCGCTTCCGATAAAGAGGAAAACGGCGATAGACATTCCCCCCCAATATCGACACTTCTGAACACATTTTGTTTACAAAATTGTGTAAATGAAGGGGCCGCTTTGCTTTTGACACTGTCTAAAAGCATTAATTTATCTTGTTTTATTTATTTTTATTTTGTAGACACAATAATAATTATTTTTGGAAAATGTTTTTACAACAAGATAAGTCACTTGTAAGAATGGCGATTTAAACTTAAGTGAATCCCAAACTTGACTTCGAAAGATGCTTAACAAAGGCGAGGGAATTCAATCAATTGACTTCTTCTTGTCGAGTAACTGTTCGTTCCAAATCCTGTTTACTGTTAGAAACAGGAAAGCCCTTTTTTTGCCGGTTTCCCTATTTCTGTTTATTTTTAGGTTCCGTGTATTTGTTTATGTTTCAGTGACAACTAACTATCATCCGGTGATCTATTGCAAATTAAAAAGACGGTAATTATTAGCACGGCGGATGGCAAAAAAACAAAACAATACAATACAAAATGGTCACCATGGCAACGTCACTCCCCTTGCAATACAAGCCAGTTTCAATTGTAAGCAGTTGTCTGTAACTAATATACAAGGTATAAATGAAATACATATTTATAACTATACACATATAAACTTCTAAGGCGAGTAGGAGACGGGAAGGGGGGGCAGTATGGATCATTATTTGACAAGGAACCATGTCCAAAAATGCATCGTTCCTTGATACTGCCCCCGCTAATAAAACTCTTGAAGAGATGGTGCGAGATGGAGTTTGACAAAACGGGAAACGGCGATAAGCAGATTCGCCATTAGGGGCCGTCCATTAATTATGTGAGGTGTTTTTTAAAAAATTTGGACCTCCCCCTCCCCTCATGTGAGATTTAAAAAAAAAAATCAAAAAAGTTCAAAAAGTCAGTATTACAAAATGTTGTAATCTATTATAATAGTATATTCTCTGAATGAAAAAGTTGACGTGAGATTTTCATTGACACCCCCCCCCCCCCCCCCTGGGGGGATTTTGTCGGACCTCCCCTCCCCCTTTTGACCTCATTTAATTATAAAACGACCCCTTACCTTTAGCTTCAGCATATATTAAATATCACGCCGAAATATTCGTTAACGTCAACTCAGCCGTTACGCCCTTACTGTTCATCGATAGAAAATAATAGGCGAAAACAGTACGATATACCATACGCTGGCTTTACGTGATCGTTACTTGATTTGATAAGGTGGCAAAACCACAACAATATGCCACGCATCACGGAAAACAAGCCGCACCGTTCAAACTATCCAAATGGGGCAGGAGGATTTGTAGTAAAGAAACGGCGATTTTCGGACATGGGTTCATTATCAAGAAGTAATCCATCCGACTCCTATGCTCGCTAGGAGCTTGCCTTGCCTAATTAACGCTTGATTATTTATTTTAATACTAAAATCAACGAATTGGTTTCGTTAGGAGACGACTTGAAATATTTCAGTTATATCTATAATGTCTGTCTGTATTATGATCGTGAATTCAAACAACCTGAACTTTTAACAGTACGCATGTTAACTTCTATTCATTGTGATTCAAACTGGACGCCTAAATAAACAACTCGAGTTACCATAATAGATTCGTATAATTAAAATATTACATATCAAGAAAGCAAGGAATTTTGATGATTTAGGAGCGTACCATCCGTCATTGAGCAGAAATTGTAATTGTATTTTAATTATCAAAATAATCTTCAATAAAAGAAAAAATGTTTATATTACTGAACTTTTTTTTAGCGAAAGCGCCGGAATATTAATTTCCACAACATTCAAAAAGAAAAAAAAAAAAATCAAAATAAAGTATTTATCTCCCTTTAGATCTAGTTATTTTTGATAAACGATAGCAAAAAAAATCGATATAAAGCGAAATTTAAAGATGCAAATTATTAACTAGGATATTTATCGGAAGAACTTTTCAAAAAATTATAAGACTAAAATAAAAAACCATTATATTATTTTTTGGCCTCTTTATTTATTACGTAAAAAAAAAAATACAGAAAGATAAGGCATGGTGAAAGATAAGGCATGTTTCACCATGCGTAGTACTAGGTGCGTTCATTCTTATTATTCCAAATCGCCACTAGATGGAGACGTGTTCTACGTAGACGTAGCATTAGTCGTAAATGATTTGTGAAAATTTAAAAAAAAAATTGCCAATTATTTTTTTATCAAATCTTGAGGAATTTTGTATTAGTTGCTACATTAAATTGATCTTGACTAACACCAAATTTCACAAAAATCGGTCCAGTGGTAGTGCGAAACTGTTGACAGTAAGCAATTTCCGCAATTTTAAATGCAAACAAACAAATAAACAAATAAACTTCAATCCTCAAATAATAATGATAAAAAAAGCAGTACAGAAAAGATATTTCTCTTCTTCGTATCATGTTGGGTAGGGTTGTATTTCAGCTGAATTTAAATGAAACAAGTCTTCAAAAAAAAAATCGCTGCTAAGTCATGGAGAGAGTACGCTACACTGATTGAAGAAATCGGGACAAAGGAATCAAAGAGGCCACAGTTTGTTCTTACGTAATCTTCTCTTGTGAAAAATGGTTGTGCGTGGGTGGGTGGCTTTGTAGCATCGATCCATCGATGCGGTTCACTTTTCAGCTTCTTTGAAATAACAGTTCAGTGTGGATGAGCAAAGACTTTTAATGTCATCTGACAGACATTAACCAACGGGGGATTCAAATAGTCTGATCTGTCAAGTAACAGCCAACCGAGATTTCTCATTGATTGAGGCGGATATACAGACTATCCCAGATTCACTGGGAGCATTCGCATTTACGATCAAACTTTTCAAAATAAAAAAAAAAAATGGAATATTTTTAATATTCTTCCAATTATTTTTTTGTATAGAGGAACTTCGACGTACCTAAAACATTCAGACGCATTTTGTCCACATGTATTTCTAGACCGTTGTCTTAGCGCCAATGTTCCGCTCTTGGCAACATCTACTAGAACTAGAAGTTGGTGGAGGCCAATTGCCGGCGGGGATTCCTCGCTTTCTTTTGGCAACTGATTATAACTGGTGTTTACTAAAAACCAGCCGTAACAAGTGTGTTTGTTTGAAACTATTTACTCAATTTTTTTTTTACATCTACATACACAATGTTTACTTGTTTATTTGTCTATAAATATTTTTCTTTTCTTTTTGTTCTTTTTTTTTTTGTATGTGTGTGTTTGTTTTTCACTTAAGACCAAACCGTCGGGGACTATCTGTAAAAGTAAATATGCCTGTTACTTGGGTTTTGATTTTGTTTAGCTTCAAGATCTTAATGTTTCATTTCCTGTTGCGTGAAATGTTCTAAAATAATTCATTGTTGATCATTCGTGATCGAGTTACAGTTCGTCTAACTTAGGAAGGCAGTCCCCTCAGGCGTTGGGACCGGGAACTTGAAATAATAGGGGTGAAAGGGTATTAAGTAAATGGAGTTTGGAGGAAAGATTTCAGCAGTGTTTGCAGAGTTTGACCTCGTTATTATCTTTAAGTAACTATATTTCCGAAGAGCTGAATTCTCCGAAATACTAAAAAAAGGATCACGTAAGACCTCTTTTTAATTCCACAAAAATACTCCATTGAGAAACAATAATTTGTTAATAGATTGCAATTATTTCGATAATAAACGAACTTTTCTATTTTTATAACAATGTTTATAATTACTATGTAAAAAAAAATATTTAAAAACAGATATGCAAGTATTCCGTAAATATATTGTTGTGTTGTATTTTAACAACGCGAGTCGAGACAGGTTAACCGGTAACTACTGACTGTGTAGAAAACGGAGGTAATTGGCCGTATCTCCATAGAAACAGTGATTTGAATTTTGTATTATTTTTCAAATTTCACATCACTGTCTGGCGCTATATATATATACATATATTAAAATCATAAACTGTAATGCATATAACACCATCATTAACCATTTTCAATCCACTGCAGGATGAAGGTCTACACAAGTTTTCTTTCGGTCGAAACTAACCAAACTTTTAATTCATCCATCTATCTAACTTGTGAACGCTTTCTCAGCCTCCTATCATTTTTCGGAATCCAGTTTCGAATTTCTGTTGACCATCTACTATCATTTCGTCTTGCTATGTGGCCAGCCCAATTCCCTAGTGATAATAATATCAGACAGTCTGGTTTGCCGTCTCACCCATACAGTTCTTTTACAATCTCGTTGCGTAATTCCTAAATTCCATCCTTCCATGCTTCTTTGAGTTGTCTGTAGTCTCTGAATTGAGTTCCTGGGCACGTCTCCGTGTCACCGCTCCCATAGTGATATGCGTTTTACTGCTGACACTTCAATTGCAGAATACAAATATAAAATCATTAAAGAGCACTTATGTGATATCGGTCGAATTACTCTTTAATAACATCGTATTTGTGTTCTACAAACCCAAGTGTCACGAAAATTCACGAAATCTCAAGATAAAAAAATTCTTTTAAAACCAAAAATACTGCGATTCGTAAAAATACAATAATTAAATAATTAAAACTATTTTCGTAAATTACAAATGAGATCAACGTGATTAAAAATATTTGACAGATGAGTTGATAATACAGTCAAACCCCGGTTAACCGAACTCGGGTCAACCGAAACTCGGATTATCCGAAACGCCGGCTGACTTCCGTCTAATGAAAAGGGACATCGCTGCTCGAAAACGTTGGGAGGGACGCAAGAAACAAACAAAAATTACATATGCTACAAACTATTAAGTACAGAATATTACATATTGATGTAGGCTACTGTACTCGTAAAAATGTAATTTTAATTTTAATAAAGAACATAATTGTAGAATACAGAGACATTTTTGAATTCTTTTGACCTTCTAAACCTTTCAAAAATACGTAGTGTAATTACAATACAAAATACTGTAGCTGTATTAGATATCCATGACTTAACCTGAAAAAATGTTATCCGAAACGGCTTATCCGCCTTTAGTTCGGTTAACCGGGGTTTTATTGTAATTTTAACTCAATGTAGCCTTTCTGGCGTTAAGTAAATATAGTTAAGTGCCAGTCGCCATTATAGGCGTTACTTCTTCCGTAATATTGATTCTTTAGAAGCTATTACTTCAAGATGTTGTTCTGTCGTTATTAAAACGAAGTCGAGTCTATCGTATCGACCTCAAAGACATATGCGAGTCTAAAAGTCGTTTATTTTCAGACAACCATCTTGTAATCGTTAATTTGTTTCTATTTTGAGTTCACGAAACAAAAATAACGAAGTCGATAACCATGCAAAAAAGTAAACAAAAGGAAATTAGTTATAAGAGGAGTGATATTTCTTTCCCGTGTTTACAGAATGTAATAAAAACACTCCTGCACTTACTAAACGATTTCCGTTCACATATTCATTGAAATTGATCAGTTTTTCTTTGATGTATGGCGCTTCTTTATAAGAAAACTGCGCATTAACAACAGGTTCGAACGGACTTAAAACCTGTCTCCCTAAAACTATTAATTATTTGCTAAAAAAAAAAAATAAATATTTATTTATTTATTTATTTCGTAAAACGAAAAGCCTGCATATATAATATCTTCTGAATAAAGTAAAATTTCTCTATTTTTTTTATAGAATTCGGATTAAAAATACATTGTTTAGATTCCAGGGCTTTTCTATCGGAATTTTTGTTGTATTCTCGCGTTAATTTCACGGCAAGGACTCGTTTGGATAAGATTTCAAATATAAAAGTTAAATAAACCTAAGTCCTTGATTATTCATACTGAGTTTCAAGAAGAACCATTGCAGAAAAGTTAAAGTTCAAAAGTTAAAGTTCAAAAGTTAAAAACATCTAATACTTAATAAAAGCTAAATAAATAAACACACACACACACACACACACACACACACATATTAAATATATATATGTATATACAATATGTGGCCAAGAAGTGGAGAGGAAGTGGCCAACAAAAACATTTAGAGCTCGCTACGAAACAAGTTTCTACCCTTTGTTTTTTTTTTTCTCTTATTTACAACTGTTTATAAAAACAAGATAATTATTGCTTTTAGACAGTGTAAAAGCAAAGCGGCCCCATAATATGCACAAATTTTATAAACAAACTTTTATCAACAACTTTATCGGAAGCGACCTCTTTTGACCCCTCAACTTCCAGTCAGGAAGTGGTCCTGTAGGTCTGATTTTTTGGACGTGGTCACCTACTTTTTGATGCTGAACACAATGGTGTTTCATTCTAATATCTCTAACGTTTGGCCACTGCTGAGTGTGATTTCCAGCAAGCATACCAGTTTTGACCTCCCAACTTCCGGTCAAGTCCTAGAGGTCTGATTTTTTAGACGTGGTCACCTCCTTTTTGATGCTGAACACAATGGTGAAGGTTTCATCCTAATATTTCTAACCGTTTGTAACATCCAGACAGCATTAAAGCAAGAGCGGTTTTACAGGCAAGCTATAAAACCTTGGGGGCCGCTAAAAAACAAAGCGGAAAATGTAGCAGAGAGGTAGGGTTAGTAAAATTCGTAGAAGACATAACACAGCGCCCTTTAGAAGACAATAAAAGAATAGGGTTATCCCCAACTGCAGATAAAGGGTGTAATAATTCTCTTTCCCTGAGATTGCAAATATTTTTTGTGTTAATGTAATAATCAATTTCGGATTCTTATTTTGTGAAAATACTTCCGGGAATAAAACCCGAATTTTTCCCTAATTTCTAAAAGATTCACTTTTACGACAATTCACTTAATGACCGTCGTAAGAATCAGGCTAAAATATACAGAAAGCAAAAATCAAATTTCTTTCTTCCTACCATCATAATCACCGAAAGTAAATTTGAAAGGCGAAGAAAGCAATTAAAAATAAAAAGGGGAAGTACCGACAACAACAACTGTGATAGTTTGCCGCCACTGAAGTATTATTAATTTTGAAACCCGATCCAAACGATGCTCAGAAAGGCAGAACCAGCCGATGGATTCATTTCGCTGAGGCAGCATTCAGAGAACAACTCAAAAGACTTCATCAATTCTCTCACAGGCATTTGGCAACCTGTCAGCAAATGTCGTCGAACGTTCAATCTAAATTGGGGAGACAAGAACCTGAGGGAAAGTGACTCGAAAGATACGCCAATGCCAAGGAGACCAGACTGCAGTTAACACCCACTCCATTAGAAAGAACTTTTGTTCTATTAAAGCTCTTGTCAACAACTGCACATCTATAAATCATTCAGTAACCTGGGGTTAAGGTTATTTACTGCGATAAATTATCGTAAACCTTTGGAGTAGCGGGGATGGGAGGGGTTTTTCGATAGCGTTGATAGGGGATTGTATCCTCACCATTGCAGTTAAAAACAAGAAATCTAGAAACTTTTACAAGTTGGAAAGTTCATCGATTTATCTAACCCCTCACCGCTGCTCCAATCTGGAAAAGAACACGACTTTTATTTTGTTTGTACGACTACGACCACCATAACGCTTCCCATTCCAAACACCATGCATACGCCAAAGCCGTAAACACAGAATTATGGACTAATGTATAAAAAGAAGTGATGTAATGTAATGTACAAAAAAAATTTCTGTTTATTTTTAAATTACAATAACCTTCTAAAAAACAACCTGTACAACTTTTCCGTTTCTGAATAAAAAGTGAATCCACTTTTGTTAAGAATATTTTTGTTAAAAGAATTAAAAACGTTTAGATTACTTCAAACGTAGCCTACTGACCGTCCAACCATACAGAACTGCAGGCATAATTTTAAAAAAAATCTACAGCATTTTTGAAAATTAAAATCGTACAGCATCCATCAAAATACTTCATGGTAATGCTATACAAATGAGATTTCTTAATAAACTAATTTTTACAAATTTTATATTTCTGTATAAGATGGCATATTTTATTTTATACTAAAGCTATAAATCTAGCTATTATATATTCCTTGTCAATTCCCGCAAATTTTTAAAATTATTTACCGAGTTCAAGAAATGCAAGAAAAAATCTAAATTCATGGTTACGATTTTTCATCTTTTAAAATTATTAGCTAGACTCTAAATTTTTAATTTCATTAACAAAAAGCTTTTCACATTAAAACTTTTACTGAATTTTATTATGTATATTACAAAATTCTTATGTAATAAATAAAGGCCTATTAATATTTTTTTTTAACCTAATAAACTGTAAATTTGTAATTCCGTGTATAATTATAGCTTTTGTTTTAATTTATTATTATTCAGTATCTATTCTCGTTTCGTTTGGGATAAAAACAGTCTTTGTCCAAATTCCTTTCCGTTCCGCCCATATCTCAAAAATCGTTCCAATTCCCAAAATTTTCCACGATATTTTGGCAGATCCTTTCGCGAGCTCTTATTGGTCCAAAGGTGAAAAACTATCTTCCAAATCTCGTTACGTCAGGTCTGACGTCGCTGCCAACAATGGGAGTGTGATGCGGCGGCCCCTTACTGCGCAGGCGCAAACCTGCATGCCATCCATATCTTTGGAAAGGGTCCCAATCGGCGGGAACAAAAAGACCGGGGGACTTGTTTTTGTTATTGTGGAAAAATCTAGAAGCCAAGCCACTCCGAGAGTAACTCATCTTAGATTGCGTAATACGTTATTTATGTAATATTCGCAATTTTCAGTTGACAGAAACACAATATAGAACCCTAAAATGGATGACACCTTTGTCTTTTTTTTTTCTTTTCAGAAGACGGTCGTAAATCATGTCTCTATGCCAATAACAGTAGCCATTATGAAATAGATATTTAACTCAAGGGGCTGTCCATAAACTACGTCACGCTAATTTTGATATTTTCGACCTTCTTGTCACAATCTTGCAATCCCCCCACTCCCTAACGTTATGTCACAACATCACCCTCCCCGTCATTTACAATAAAAACTAAGGTATTTCGAACTGTTAGTATTCAGTTCTGAACACTTACTAACCATTTCAGTGACTTAAGTCGCTTAATCCGTCGTAGAATTGAGAGAATTCTATCCTTTAACTGGCAAACGACCCTGTATGAAGACATGGACAATACAATAGAATAGAAAATCAATCGAGTTTGTTGATATCTAGACAATTAGCTTAAATTAAAAACACGAAACAAAAGTCTGAATGCATTTTAATTCTCAATATAGTTTAATTTGCTTATAGTGAATATATTAACTATTTTGTAATTTTTCCGACAAAGTTTAAATCATATTTAAAGCAAATTTTTCATTTGAGCTTTAAAAGTTTTGAAAAATTCAAGGTGTTTGATGAATTTCTTAGAAGGTATTTTTTTTATTTCAAATGTGAATGTCAAGCCTCCCCTCTACAACGAAGATAGTTGTAGGTAATGTGACGTCACATATTATCTGATCCCCTTCCTCGTCACGCTAAGCACAACCACCACCCCGACATGATTGTTCAACTGCATGGACAGCCTCCAACGTACTTCGTTTCAATTTCGAACCTTTTTGTTTTTTTGTTTTTTGACTATGTTTTATTCACACTATCAGTTTTCCTTCGTATAATTACAAATATGTGATCTAGTTGAATATGTGCTTTCCTACGAAAGTGAGATCACCAAGTCTATACGCATGTCTGTGTCACGATAGACGGATCTTATCAAAACTTACTACGAATATTTGAGATCTAGAATACTGATCTCGTGTCCATATTTAAAATCTTTTGCAAACGGAACCTCGTCGAGAAAGTAACACGAGACAAAACAAAAATTCTATTGAAAAAGCATTGGAATCTGAACAATCGATTTCTATCTTGCTTTTAGTAATATTTCATTGTCTTAAACGATCAACGTTAAAAAAAATTCTTTGAGATAATCCATTAATTAGCGCGCGATTTGACATTAAAAGAACTTTAATTTTCGACAATTTCAGAAAATAATGCTGATTTCATTCATTCATTTTTTTTTATTTTTTTTTTCCGAAAACGGAAAATTTGCACAGTTTGTGTTCATCAGATTATTAGAAAATGTAAATAAATGTAGGAAGGATTTTCATGTTTAAATATCGTTTTCACGATTTTAAATACAAAGAAAAAAAACAAAGATATTTTAAAGAAATTACATTAACGAGGTTCTTCCGAACTTCTTATACGAGTTTAATTTGCAAAGCAATGTGTGTCCAGCTGCAATTTTATTGAAAAAAAAAAAGAACATCTGAAAAGTTCAGGTGTTTCAACCCCACCCCCTCTAAAGAAGTGTACAGGGGCAATGCCCCATTGGGAATTTGGGGGCGAGGCGTTTGTTTTTTGATTAAAGATGCCTGTTGTTTTCAGCTTAAATCTGTTTCAAACAAGCCAAAAAAAAAGAAAATAGTATTTTATTTTTGAAAATGGCCTCCTCTTCGCCCCTTATAGCCATCCGTTCCTTCCACGCGATTGTTCATAAAATAATGTACGTTGATGTAAGTATACAAAATTCTTTTTTCCTAATAAAAATAAGTACATCATCACATTCCAATAGGAATTTTAAAAGTTATAAAATTGAGTGGGGAAAGAAATGGAACCTCCTTGAATGTAAACCAAAAACATAAAAACACATTAAAAATAAAGAAAAAGAAAATTCATTTGCTGGGCTCTGCCAGCCTCAATGAATTTCTTACGCGCATCTAAATAAAGGAAAAGCTCCTAAAAAATGTTCAAACACATTAAAATTTGAGAGCAATTTCAAACTGACATCTGAAGACAAGCCTATTTCACACTTATTAGGCGATCATCAGTTGAGAGTAGTCAGAATAAACATTGCAGGTCTCATAACGAAGGTGGATTTGAAAAACAGTGGGAAAGGAAAGGAATCTCCTTTAATATAAAAACACATTAAAAATAAAGAAAACGAATTCATTGGTCTCAAATTTTAAAAGTTTAAAAAACCACGCTTTTATCTAGTAACTGCGAATAGAAGGAAGTGTTGGCTTGGCGGAATATATATGTATACAGGATGATTCAGGAAGATATGCAGAAACTTCGGCAGCTCATTCTACATGTAAAAGTAAAGAAAAAAAAGGTATATAAACATAGGTCCGGAAAGCTTCGGTATCGAGTTACGGCTAGCGAAAGATTTCGCCCACAATATAGTACAACAATATGCACATGGACTTTGTTGAACAGCTGTTATTGTGTTGCCAACTTTTTTTTTTTTATAGGTTCCACGTGGGATAAGCTTGAAACCACTGGGAGATACAGTTCTGAGACATGTTTCGTTCGATTTTTCAGGTCAACAACCATAAGAAACAACTTATTTTGCCCCTTAATTTACCTTCCCAGACTTCCAGCAAGTCTTCATTTCACCCAGGGTACTACATTATGGGCGTAATCTTTAGCTAGCCGTAACTCGCTACCGAAGCATTTCCGGACCTACGTTTATATAACTTTGTTTCTTTACTTTTACATGTAGAATGAGCTCCCGAAGTTTCTGCATATCTTCGTGAATCACCCTGTATATATATTTATATTTTATTGATTGTCATCAGACTAAGCAAATGTGCAAAATTTCTAGATGATTGACCTATAATAACTTATAAATTGATTACAGGGTTTGACCCGGAAACAAGGTGGTGTGAGTTATGCTGGGCGAACACGTACCAATCTGCGGCAATATTGGTGAACAATATTGGTCATTTTCATTGGTACCAACCGTTTCCAGCAATAAAAATGAACAATATTGCCCATTGGCGATTGTCGGAAAAAAAAGTACCAATTTTTGTTGGCGAGAAATATTGCTGGTGAGCGAGCGAATCACATGAACGGATGAAATCACGTGACAATGGTGACGTAGAAGGAAGGCGGGACTTTGAAAATCGGAAAATCACTCACTCACGCCGGCCATTTTGTTTGAGAAACAAGGCTTAAAATCAGCAAAATGGGTCGGCCCAAAATAGATAATTCAAACAACAATATTTTGTCAATTGATAATGAAAGAATCTTAATTGATTTCGACAGAGGGACGGCGTTTAATAATATAGCAATTCTGTACGGAAACACGCTCTCTCTAGCTCTCCCTAGTGAGCAACGCCGTAACCAGGCCAATACTCGTAAAGGAAAACCTGTGTGTTCGCGCACAATACCAACTGCTAATATCAATAATGACCAATATTGCCGCGTATTGGTACGTGTTCGCCCAGCATTAATAAAAAGTGTTGTAAAAAGAGTGAACAATATACAATAAACAAGTTGGTTAAAACTGAAAAATGTTACAGAAATACCTGAAAATAAAGGACAGTATTGAAAAGAAAGGACAAAGGACTTTATCAATAGTCACTGTTTTTAAAGGACATTTGAACACGCTGGCAATGTGACATTTATCGATCCTTGGATTGAAGGGGAGAAAATGAAAAAAATACAACGATAAGGAGAAAAGAAAAAAAAGGGGAAGGAAGGGTTAAAAAAAAAAAAAAAAAAAAAGCAAAAGAGGAGGGGATGAGATAATTTTTTTTTCCAAGTCAAAAAAAGATGGGAGCTTTTTTAATTAACCCTGACGATATCAGACGGGCTCCTAGTTGAAATCTCTATTATTTTTTATTTTATTTTATTTTTCCACCCTTTTTCTTAGTCATAATTTGTTGTGAAGGTGATTCATCCATTTTTTTTTAAAAAACTTTTTTTCATCTACTTTCATATTTTATTATATCTTAATTTTGCCTCTCATTCTAATTTTGTCTCATCCATGTTGAATATCTATATTATTATTATAAACAAAAACAAAAAAAAGTCCTAACTACAGGGTGTCTCAAAATAATGTACTAACACTTCAAAGTGTTGTACATTTTTTTGAGACACCCTATATACATCCACTTTCCAGTAACTTCTACACAATTTACTCAACCATAAACAAAAGGCTAAAAGAATAAAATAAAGAAAGTAAACGTAATCAAAATATCAATGTATTTCAGTTAAAGAAGTGAATATCAAATAAGAAATAATAATTAAAACAAATTAAAGCTATACTGGGCGATTCTAAATTCATAGGACAAACTTTAAGGTATAGAAGGGCACATTAAAACCAATACTTTTTGTCAAACAATATATGTCCGCATCTGTCGCATTTAAGCGGTAGAGGGCGCTTTAGTTGACTACACCCTCCCAAAGATCGAGAGAATTGTTGCTAATAAGCGTGTGACCTGTAGCGTGTGGATTTGCGTTTGCCCACATATGACCATTGTACACATTAAACAAGTGTAAACTATACTTCATATGTGAAGAGCGCATGTGCAGGAAAATCGGCTGCAATACACTCTGCTGCAGAAGTCTTCACGCCTTCACACCGAGGATAATCCTCAGCTTTCAATGCGTGAATTCTCTGTAAATGAATGGGTGTAATTGCTCCTGGTGTGAAATTCTCCATACGGTGGTTTGACTCACATCCACGCTACGTGCAAAAGCTCTGGTGCCTTTGTCGGGACGTTCCTCAACCTGTCGCGGACACATTGTTCGACAAAAAATTGTTTGTTTCGTCTGCCCATTAATAATATCAATAATTGATACTTTTGTGTTCATTAGATGATATTCTAGTATAACTGTTTAGTCGTGGCTGGACGATAAACCAGTTGCAGTCGTCTAAGAACAATTAAGGTCTCGATATGGAGATCATAGATTCAGACACGAATGGCGTTGTATTGATATTTTATTACATTTGCTGAAGTATTAATCTTTTATTTGCATTTTGTAATAAGAACAAAAGGAATTCAGTAATTTAAAGACAGAACTGTAACACATTGATACATTCGTATTTGACAGCATGATAAAACGCATATTCAAAATTCAGGATAGTTGTGCGCACAATAACTGTTCCCACGTGAAGTGTTCAGTGAACGTCCACGAAATTCGAACTTTTAAATGCCATGAAATGGATAGAAAGTTCAGTATTGAAGAGCTCCAATCTAAAGGAGGAATCAACACCACACCGTCTCGGATAAAACGGCTCTCTGTTTTTAGAGATAGACCTGTCAGTGCTGGAGAATAAGCAGAATAAATAGTGGAAAAAAAAAGAAAATGAAAAAAAAAATATTAATTACTGCGTTATTTTAACTTCACGAAATTTGTTAGGCTGAGTTTTGTTGTAGAAATTACGCCATTTATAATGAAAAATAAGAAAGAAAACGTGTTGGTAAATGTTCACAAAAATATGGTCATTGCATTTCCGTTTGTTAAAAACCTAATATATGAATTGCAGCAGCCTTTTCGGTGTCCTGGATTCAT
>JAFIDM010008419.1:19848334-19893340 GCA_023159025.1 Thereuonema tuberculata | reverse complement strand
TTTTTTTTTTTGTCGTAGATATGTACGTGAGGGATATTAGAGACGGGAGACAGACACTGAAAGCATTTTATATACACAGCCAAACTACACATTTGCTCGGGAATGACTTCAAATATTGAAGATAGATCGTCCCTAGTTCTTCAATATGCACTGCAGTTTCAAGAAGACAAATCTAATGTTTTAAAAGTTTTAATGGCGGATATACACTGTCCGGCCACTTTATTAGGTACCCCCCTGCTGTGTGTATGACTGTCTGGACCCGTCGTGTCTCACAACAACTCTTCAAGCCGGTGGGGGCAGGGTCATGGTGTGGGGGATATTTTCCTGGCACATGTTGGGTCCATTGTTACCTCTAGAGGCACGTCAGGATGATAGAGAGTATCTTAACATCGTAGCTGACCAAGTGCAACCGTACATGTCAACAGTTTATCCTCATGCAGCAGATGGCTACTTTCAGCAGGATAATGCGCCGGTGCACAAAGCCCGCATTACTTTGAGGAACATGACGAGGACTTTTCCTTGCTGCAGTGGCCCGCTCAGTCCCCCGATCGAAAATTTGTGGAATGAGCTGGAACAGGCCTACACCTCCATCAAATCTTCAGGAACTGCGTGACAAAGTCACGTCTGCATGGTACACAATGCCTCAACAACGTTTTCAACATCTTGTGGAATCCATGCCTGACGAATTCAGGCTGTTTTGAGAGCTAAAGGAGGCCCAACACGCTACTAGGTAGGTGTACCTAATAAAGTGGTCGGACAGTGTATACATTCAAATACAGACGATTGCCTGACTTCATGATCCTTGTTTATCTATGGAAAAATAGGCTGGAAAAGACTGGACCTGTAAAAGCAAATTTAGTCAAGTCTATTCGAGTACACAATCCGCTTTTGAAAATAATCTAATTTACTAATAATTGTGATTCCTAGCTTCAGACAAACAAGTATTGGAATAGTCGTGAGCCACATGAATGCCAGAGGCAATTGGGGAAACAAACGATACCATTAACACACGCCGAGTTGACAGTGATTTGATTTCGAGAGTTCACTGCGAGTGTTATTACATTATGCGAAAGAAGATGGGGGAGTAGGCTGCGGAAAAGAATAGGAAAGTGATGAATGAATTGAAAAAAAAAAACTAATTTCAGTTTGTAGCCTTCTAATCCAAACAAAGTTTAAACCTAAACTTTTAATCCTATCTTTCGTAAATGTTTGCAAATTGTTGTTGTGATTGTTTTAAATAAAATGTTGTAAAAAAAAAAAATTGAAAATGAAGTCTTCGTATTTTAAAATTATGATATTCGCGAAACACAAACAATCCATCTTCAATTTATCCATAGGCTGAAAATTAACTGAATCGATGTAAATTCCTATCATTAAGCTGCCTAATCCAATTAATTTTTAATCAACTAAAATCTAGCATAGAAATAGAATGATTAGCATGTGCCCTGATTACAAGCTGTACGTCAAAAATAATAAAAAAATAAATAAAATAAATATTTTATAATAAAAAAATTCATAATGAAGTTAATTAAAGAATTCTTCTCCGGTTTCCAGCTGAGTAAGAATTTTGGAGGGTCCAAGCTTTCGGACTCCGTCATGGACTCCATTGTCAATGAATATTCCCTGCAGATGGACTCCATGATGGCTGGAAACCCCAGAAGAATTCTTTAATCTTCGTCGCCAAGAAAGTTGGCGGAAGTTAATTGTTTTCCTTTTAATTTCCTGGCGTCTTCCCGCGCAAATTTCTTCACAGGGATCTGGTACGGAGAATGGTACGAAAATATGTAGAACGATCGTCCCTGTTCAAGTTTTAAGAAGGTGCAGTCACTGGTTCAAATGTTGTTACTTTTATTCAGTAATTTCAGGAACCTAATTTGTATTACGAAATTTCATTAAAAATTGTCGTCGGAATTAAAACTGAATGTTTATTAAGACTCAATTTGAAAAGATAAAAATATTTACCTAACAGATAAGAAATAGACAGGGAAGTTAGCAGTCAATCTCAGAAATACTCGTAGATGTTGTGCCTGAATTGCGTAATTTGGAAGACAACTATCTTTAAAAATGTATCAGGAGAAATGTCAGCATCTTTTTAAGCGTTACAGATTTTTCACTACTAAGCCCAAAGTTGTGTAAATTTATAAATTAAATACTAACAAATATTATTTGTTATCTGTACGTGAGTTGCATGACTCCATATTCCACATGGACTAAGAACAGGATTTTAAGGTGTGTTGAACTCTTGATGTCAAGCAACGCCCTCTTGCGAAATTTGTAGGAAAACATAAATTCAGAAGCGCTATTTACTCTCGATGATTAATAAATTTATTAATGCAGGCGAAGTCTCACTACTCACACGTTTTGTCCTCTGTTTCTCCATTTGTCATGATAAAACGGCTCAACAGATTTTCGTAAACTTTGCTAGTAGCTTTTTATTCGTCTAACTTAAAATACAGGACCATTTATTTTAGGCCATCCCTCCTATGGAGTCAGAAAGGACTCGGAAATCTATCACTTAAAATGGCCGATTTCTTTCAAATTTAGTATAAAGCTAATTATGGTCCATCTTCAAATATGAGAACGAGTTTACGGTCACACTTTTCCCCTTGTACATAATTCATGCCCCAGCTCAGCATGCTCAGTGCCCTCAATTCTAAAATTTCAGTATTTTGTTTAATGTTGGAGAAATTTTTAAATTTACTTCCAATTTTCAGTAATATATTCAATGAATGTTATAGGATTGTAATCACTCAAACTTTATGGAATTCAAACATTTATTTTTAATTTAAATAAATAGTATAGTTTTTGTCCTAAAACGCCCTGAAAATCTCTAGTTTCTTTTTATCAATTCATTAATACTTTTTATATTGGAATACATTTTATATACATCTGGGAAAGTACTTTTTTCTTCTTCATCTTTCCAAATTGGAGTTGGTTTTTTGTTATTATTTTTTTTGCGTCACTGCATCAATCTAAAACCATCTATTACGAAAATAACTTCGTCTCTTAACTGATCCACTTTCACCGATTGAGGTCGAAGGAGTTGTCTGGACCGAGTCTGGTTTTAACAGGAGTTCCTCGCTCCCAACACGCATCTTCCGCCATTGCAGAAAACAAAAGAGCAAGCAGTTTCTTAAAAGTAAATGTTTCATCTCCCGTCTTAGCCTTATCGGCGTTTCTATATCGCTTCAAAGCAAATTAATCTGCCTCTGACATTGGGTAATCAATTACGAGGGCGTTAGGTTCAAGTTTCTTCAGCTACTGATATTCTATCTGGTACTTTGCGCCACAGAGCGAACGCTACATAACGTTTCAATTCATTCAAAATAACTGAAGCTTTTTAACCATTCAATAACTGCTTGGTTCAACTATTAATTTAATTATTATTAATCTAAGTAATTTTTCCCTGTTAGAAAACACTTAAATAATTCTAATGTTCAATTTAAATAATAATAATAATAATAATAATAATAATAATAAGTAAATAAGAAATAAGAAATGTAAAAAAACTTTGAATACTTAATTTTTTAGAAGAATTTTGTTATGGAAGTTTTTGGATTTTTCTTGCTTTTTCCTAAGCTAATTTTTAACCTAAGAGGTTCATCAAATTCTGTCATGATTAAAAATAAATAAATAAATAAATATACAAGATTGTAAGGAAATAGGCTTCAAGTTCGTTAAGCAACTTATGTTAATGTCTTCTTACGAAAAAAATAAACTAAAAGCAATGAGTAAAATGTGTTTTCCAATCTGGACCACCATTGTTTTTTTTCTTCTTGCGTCGTCTCGTTGAACTATCGTCACTTCAGAAACCAATTATATCGATATCTATTGGCATGTTCTATTAATTCTACACGGGCTATAGAGAGAGAATTACTGTTGAATTGTTATTATTTTTGAGGCAGTTTCGCTTGATGTCACTTTTGAAAACTGGCGAATCTTTTGTGTAACGAGAAATGCTGTATTTTTGTGCGATTTTTTAATATTAAAAGTTCGAAAGAAGCAAAGAAGAGTCATTCTGCAAGGAATTGAATATTTCTTGTCTTTAATTCGCTGTGACACATCGTTAGGGAGAACAGGCGAATATTTAATGTTGTGTTGTGTCTTTTCTTTGCGTTGTGTTTATGCTTCCTTTTATTTATTTATTTATTTTTTCTTTTAATTGAAGCCATTCCGTGTAATGCAAAGGCGCCGTTTTCTTCGTCCTTGAGAATCCCGTAGGTTCTCGTAAAAATCGATTGGCCGAGGTTTCTTCCGCTGCGCCAACAATCTACAAGCTATAGGTTGGAACTGCTGCAATGCCAGTGTGAGGGAAGTTGTTTCTACTCTCCCACTACTTAGAGCCTCGAAGTTATCCCATGCATTTCTGAGAAAAAAAAAGGTAATTCATAAGTTAAACAACTGGGAATTGTGGTTCTATATAATGCAGGTTGGATCGTTCTAATTTTATTTGTTAAATGTTATGTTTCTTGTTTGGTTGAATGATATGGAAAAGGGCTAACTTAACGTAAACTTGAGGAAGACTGGTACATAGTACGTTGAAATATCGTGTATTTGCATATAATACAGATAAATAGAGGATCGAATGAAGTGGTGTCAATGTATAAATAATAATAATACACATGAAACGATCGACCACATAATATCAGGCTGTCCCCCTTCTCTCCCAAACCGACTACCTCCACCGACACAATCAGGTAAAGTCGATCGTCCATCAACAGCTTGCACACAAACATTCAATTGAGGGGCCCAGTGGAAAAGAGGCACATGCCACCAAATGAAAATTTTGCAGGAAAGCAAGTTTTAGAAAAAGTAATTGCCTGTGGAGAGTTGGTATCTACTTGTAAATATTTAAATTTATAGTGAAAGTAGATGGCGATTGAAGATGATGGTTAACAGAATAGATACTAGATGGCAGGATCTACTCAACAATAGCAAAAAATCAAAATCCATTTAGAGGTGGCAAGTGCCCCTTTTCCACTTGGCCCCTCAATTATTAACAACACTTGTACTACAAGTACATACCACAAAGTGTATTAGAGTCACCCTTACATAAGATGTACTGGGACCGCCCCATTCACACAGACAAAACCATACATCACAACAGACCTGGCATCCAGTTGATGAGATCAACAAACAGACCTATCTCATTGATATTGCAGTGCCTGTCAGCAAGAACATGCAGAAAACTCACGCAGACAAGATCAGACAAGATCTACATAGATCTAGCACACGAGCTCCAGAAGCAGTGGAGGCAGGACCGAGTACGTGTTGTACCAATCGTCCTGTCCGCCACTGGTCTGGTGCCTCATAAATTGCACCACAGTCTCAGCACACTAGGACTTCACAAAAACACTTATGCACAACTCCAGAAGACACGCATGGTAGAAAGCACAGCATGCATAGTCGCTGTGGTACTCAACATAGCACGCGTAGTTAGAAAATTTATGGACATAACCACACATCCCTAACCCTCCTTGAACACTTCTTCACACTTGGCAATATGTGCTTTGGTCATTGACCCGCCATATTGTCTTTGATGGCAAAACTCAAGAATTGAAACATTTACATAATAATAACAATATATAATAATTCACCTTGAAAACTACATTCTTTCAAACATGTAGTTCAAATACAGAAGTTAACATCTTTTTCGCCTATCGATTAAAAAATAAAAATCACTCGTCGCAAAAATACAGACCAGTCAACCATAGAAATTTTATTCCAGTTGTATCATATTTTTTAAAATCTGAATTTAAAAAAATTAACATCGTACAAATAACACAATTTCTTGGTCGACCCTCTCGATCATTCGCTTTAAAACAGATACCGCCATCAATCCTTACTATAAGGTCATAGAACTACAGCATCATAAAATCCACGATTTTTATAGGAACCAAAATACTTGCTGTAACAAAAGTTACTTTTGATATAAAATCATGCCTAAGACATAAGCAGCGGTCCCCAGTCTTTATCTTTCATCTAATAGCTTTTGTCTGCAATTTGATACAACGCCACTGCAGAATCTTCATGCAACCCCAGTGAAACGCTGGTCTAAAGGATACTGTACGTTTGGTCTAAAATCTGAAACAATCTGATATTCACCGGAAAGGTGTTGGCGGTCAATTTTTAAGTTTACGCGATTTAAAAGGAGCCGCCTACTGATTATGGAGTAATATGAATCAATAAACAAGACGCTAAGAAAAAGACAACAAAATTAACATATTTATAAATACTTCGCATTGCTATTATCGGTTTTAATGAAGTAGGAATAAATAATAACTTCCAAAACCTTTCCTTATTAAAAAGTATTTGATAAAACGGCTAAAAATAAATAAAAATACTCATAAAATAAACAACAATGTTTTCTTATTATTTTTGTGTTTAATTTTAATTTATGTGTTTCTAATTATGGTTAAAAAAACTATTAACTAGCTTCTCCTTTTTTCTTGTAAACTTATCAATTTTATTTTATTCTATATTTAGTGTTAATTTAATATTTATTATTATATTTTATCAATTTAAAATCTCATTTTGTAAATTATTAACTCTATGTGTATTTTCACCTTTTATACTAATATACGAACTTTATATTTCCATTTTAATTGCCGTGGGCCAACATTACAGGTATTGTAGTTTAATCTATATTTATCGAAATGAAGTATCGGTGCTACGAATTTTAGTAATCCCGAACGGGATTATCGTCTTTTGTTATTGAAACAATAAAAAAAATATGATTTATTTATTTTTAATCACCCTAAAATTGAATTATAAACAACGCCTTTTTCACCTGTTATTTCCATTCTGACGCAAACCTTTGGAGTGTTTCTGGGCATCTGGGCTGCGATAAGCCGTAATCAAATCGGAGAACTAAACAACAATTAGCAATAAAAAGAAGAAAAAAAATATCCAGATGCCCGGGACACGGTCCCAGCCCATTCCCAGAAACAGGTAGGATCTGCTGTATGCAAATATCCACATTGCAAAATACTGTACATTCACACATCCAACTTCCGCGGCACGTGTTCGAGTCAAGACTGACTGACCCATTCAGTAAAAGAAAAAAAGAGAGGCTGACGATGTTCTTTTTCCATTCACTTATAAAAATAGTTCCTATGATAAAAATACAACTGACAAAAACGTCAGCGTACAAGTCAACCACCTTACGATGCAAAGATAAAAATACTTAAAATAACAAACTCGCTGATAACGTTTCGTTAAAATGAAAAATATGTATCGTAACAAACTAAATAAAGTTTTCTTAGTTGAGATATGAAATAAAACGTAAAGTTTCAGATTTTTAAAATTTTTAAAAATTCTTCGCGTTAAAACAACAATAACGGTTAGATTACAAGTTTTAGTTAGCAATGGGGATAATTCCTAGGTCCGAATATTTCAATTTGCTGCACGTTAATGATTAATATATGTGATCATTAAGCTCTGTGTCAAATATCGTAATTTTATTTTAAGTATTTCAGTGAAAAAAAGCAAACTTATTTCCCGATAATCCATGGGGGTTAAAAAAACATTTTGCTATTGGCTGAGGTGATTGTGACGTCACTTTTGTATAAACAAAAGCAATGTTCCTTGTGTTTCTTATAGTGCATTCTTTGTTGCTTTAAATCGAATAATTCCTTTTTCTTTTTTTCCCAAAAAATTCGAAATATGTTCCTTCATATTTCCATCTGCCTGTAATAAAGATAACTAAAAAAACTATTTGTCCCTAGGAAGCTCAAATCTTAATGATAGATTTTAGTTTTTAAAAGATTAACTTCGGTAAATTTAATTTTAGTTCTTTACATAGTGCAGAAAAAAAAATAATTTTACTGTCTTTTTTTGATAATCGTGTCTTTTAAAGTTTATAACGTGGTACTTCTCACAGAGACTTCCCTCCATACTGTCGACGGATTGCTGTACTCTTGAAACTCTTAAACATCTACTCTCGGTCTGAAAAAACCGTTCGTAATGGAGGGGGAATGCGGAAAACCGAAAATAATCGTAATATATTATCGATGTAATGATGCGTGGGGAGTGTGTTCCGACCTGTGGAGCAGCGAAGACTCGATTTTTGTTGGTTTTTTTTGGATATCCAAGAGTAAATTGTTATTTTTTATTCGACTTTTAAACATATTTCGTAGCTTGAATTGTAGGAAGTTAAATGAACATATCTTATAGATCAAATATGAAATCTCAAGTTACACGAATTCTTTCAGAAAACGAGGTGCCGATTGTCAAATAGTGATATCCAACTAATGAGAAGGGAATTAGTAATTTGTGAGATAATTAATAATTTATTCGTGTTTCGGCGTGTCTCCTTGAGCCTTCGTCAGTTTTAGAGTATTACATGGAGTTGAGAACTGCGCAGGCGACTGCAAACCTTTTATTTCTTTTATATATTTCTTTCTCCAAAGCATCTAAAATTCTGAAAATTTAAATATGAACTTGTAAAGCATCTGGGTTTTATATTTTCTTGTTTTTAATTTTCAAAATATTCTACAATTAATTAAGTTAAAATTCAAAAACAGTCAATATTTTTGGGTGTTTACGAGGTATTACTCGGTATTTTTAACTCAAAAAAAAAAAAATTGACAAAAACCTGAAATGATAAAAAAATCGTAAATCTTAATGTTTTATATTTCAAATATTTAATACTAGTGCAACAGTTAATTTTTAAAAAAAGTAATTTAATCTCACACAATTTAAAAAATAAAAAAATATTTAAAAAATATTTGTTTTAAAATTTTAATTTAATTAATTGTAGAATATTTGGAAAATTAAAAACAAAAAAATATGAATCCCAGATGCTTCACAAGTTCAAATTTAAATTTTCAGAATTTTAGGTGCATTGGATAAAGAAATACTGTATATAAAAGAAATAAAAGGTTTACAGTCACCTGCATTTGCTTGAGTCAGGACCTTGTCAGTGTCCTGGAGAAGTTGATTCCGTGTCTTCCTTCTCAGAGGCATCGTGAACGGACACAAATTCAAAACAATAACGAAGCAATAGCGCTAAATTCCATGTAACAATTAACATCTCAAATTGAGTCAATTGAACCCAGAGTGGGAAAATTCCTCATAGACAAGTAATTTATTTCAATTACAATTTGTAATATAATTTTGGTGTATAATAAAGAAAAAAAATTCAAATGTTAGAAAGTCTGAAGGTCACTTACATATAAACATAACCTTAATTATAAAATTAGATTAAAAAAAAATATTTTAAAAATAAAAAGATATAGCAATATTGAAAAAAACATTTTAATAAATAAAAAACAACGTATTTCATAATCAATATTTTAAAAAGAATATTTTTTTTAAATAAAAATGATCTCCTTATTAAAAACCCTATAAATTATGAATCAAAAATATTTTAACCATGTTATGAATTAAATGACCTGATACCTAATTACAAACAGACAAATGTACCGTCTGAGTTTGGAACTTTAAAAATAGACCTACAAATTCATAAAACACGCATTTCACAATAGACCACTCCAAGTTCAATCAACTTGCACGCTATCACCTTAACCTTACGAACCTGTCAAGTTTTCCTTGTAATTTTGCGCTCAAAGAATGCAAACTTAACATCAATGCATCAATTCTTAAAATATTAGTTTCATAAAAATGCCGGAGAATGGAATATCCAGAATGGACGAAACAAATTAAAGAAAGGTTCCCGGATACGAAATACGCTTAATTCATAAAATCTACATGTTTCTGCAGTAGAACGAAAATATTTACAATATTCACAAAAATTACGCTTGAAATTTATGAATGAAAAAAAAAAAAATGAGAATTAAACAAATTTTGACTAGTTAATATATATTACATATATAATAATAAATAAATAAATTTATATATATTTTTGGCATACGATAGCAAAGATGAAATTAGCTAGCTAATATATATATATATATATTCAAAAGAAAAAAAATAAGATTATAAACCTATTGTAATATAAAAACCCATTTTATTTGGAATTAGCCCTAGTACTTGCTGAAACGAATTTCTTTGTATACAGTTATTGCTTTGCATTATTAAAAACTTTAACTGAGACTTGATTGTATACTGATAACTGCTCCTGGCTGATGATCGCCATATTAGCGTGAAACAGCTGTACCAGGATGTCATTTTGTATACAACTTGGTCTCACTCGTTGTTGTTATTATTATTAGCAATAAATTTCAATGAATATAGGAAATAATCAGGTAAATAATTACAATAATTGATTTATAAATAATATATCAACTTCCTTACAATGAATCACTTAAATTATAATGTATACTTTTGAAGAAAAAGAACTGCGAAAGTTGTTTATGGGTTTTTTTTTTTTGCAATGAAGTTGTAATTTTGATTATCAAAATTTAAGTAAATTTACACGTTTCTTGTTTTTACGAAGTGCAAGTTACTGTCTTGAAAGTTCTAGAGTGCGCAAATCAGAAATAGCCCAATCGGGAATTGTTCAATGAAAAGTAGAAGCTATAAAAGAGATGATTCGGTTGGAGGATGAACAAGGAAACATCATTCAATCCATTAAAATGAGGCAGACAGAACACTGCACCATATTCTGCGGATGGTTGGGAACAACCCCGATTGTGGATTAAAAATAAATACCTTGAGATTATAGTACTTCGATTCTTATCGTAAATCAACGATATTATAAAAAAGTAATATCTTTGACACTGTAAAAAGAGGTGCATTAGATTTCCAGAATTATCCTCATCGGGTTTTATAAACACCGGATGTTAGTTCACTTACGGAAAAATGATAACCTGAGAATTCTAATAAAAGAAATTTAATCTTGGCATCGTAATAAACAAACACTTGAGAGATAAGATTATATTGAATGAAGGAAACAAAACACTTGTCTGTGGATGATCGTATGATTGGCTAATGCTCGTGTTTCTGTTTTTAAAGCTTTTTTTTTTTTCTGCTTATTTATGGTTCCAGTTACAGAAAGATCAGTAAAAACAATTCGGAATCTGAGAGTATTTTTTAAAGAGTATTTAGTAATGAAATGGGGAAGCAAAAGAGAGGGGCTTTGGCAAGAACTTAGTGGGGGTTAAATGCCGATTGATAAAATCGTATTAATCCTGTTTGAAAGATTTTTATCTTAAGTGACTGGTATTTTTATCCCCAACAAAGCTAACTACCTCTCCATTTAAGATAAGAACAGAATTGATAGGATTTCATAATACAGGCTTTTATCTTCCTACCTACCACTTGGAAAGGCTGGATAATAAATCATCCCCACCCCACTTTTTTTTCCCCCCCTAATTATCATAACTTGCTCCCTCTTACGTACACAAGCCTCAATTAAATTTTCTTTCAATTTTTGTCTAGGTTCAGTCAAATCAATAAAAAATATATTTGCAAAGGCAGTTATCAGAAAACGTGGTATGGAGAGGAAAATAGGACTTTCTACTTACCGATACGCCGGGGGAAAAACAACTAGGCTGAGAATTTCTATTCTAAATGTGCTTCTTCTTCCTGTCCACCTACGCAGATTGGCTCTTGCCGCCACACGTGCCGGAGATGAAAGCACGGAAATGTGCGCAGACTCAGTTTTACACGGATCTCTTCGGGTTGTTATTAAATTACGGTTCGTTTACAATTAATTAAAATAATAAAAAAAAAAAAAATGTCGTTTTTTGTTTACTGCCGCCCACCCCTTTCCACTTAAAACGTCGAACTTCTTCTTTCTAATCACGATTTACTATTATAATTAATTATTAGATTCTTAATTTTCAATATGTTTTCGTAAACTGTGGTTCGGTTTGGGTTTTCGTGTTAACCCAGGGTTAATGACGCTTCGAAGAAGCAAGTTCGCACAATGCACAAGCTTGCCGATAACGTGCTCTGACGACGGAGTTCGCTCGTCCACTGCCGGTTCGGTAATGGTTACAAACATCACCATGTGCTAGGTGAATCAACGAATCACGAAAGAGACACGTGAACTTGTCTATTTCCACCAATCGCAGAATTTTGTGCACGTGAACATGTCCTTGAACAGTCATCATATCGATTGATTGGTCGCGCCATCTAGTGAGAGAAATCGCTCAACTCCAGTAAAAGAATTCCAACAATGTTCTCCCCCGGCAGAGGATTTAATTCCAAATATATCAAATACAAGAAAAACATACTAAGAATACACTTCAATAGCAATTTCATTTTTTATTCTTTCGTAATCTTTAATAAAATTTGTTTATTTTAAAATTAATTTAATAATATTTATAATATATATATAAAAAATACAAAAAAATTTAATTTAAGCATATTTAATTTTAATAGAATTTTAAAATTTTCTTAATTTTTAGCAGACTTTCTCAACAGATCACTGTCTTTGTGTGCATCAAGAATTAAACGAACTGAACCTTAAATTAATAAAGATATAATATTTGTAAAAAAAAAAAAAATCTAAGCACATCCCACAAATATCGTATAAGAATACAATGTGTTAATGATTTGTTGATCTACGTTACAAGAAGAGACGTTTACAAGATCACTCAATCTATGTGTGTATCACTGAATCTTCCCTTAATAACTTTAAACCGCTCGATGGATCATCTTGAAATTTAGTTTACATATTTAAGAACTAGAAATATTCACTTTTTGTATTTAACATCTTCTCTAAATGGGGTCGTCCTTGTCGCGAGAAGGCGTCAAAAAAGCCCATAGAAAAGCATTGCAATCTAAACAATGAATTTGTACAACTTAAGTAATGCGCATTTAATTACGTTTTTTTCAAACGATGGAAAATATCTACTTATTCAGCAGATATTAGAATTTTAAAATAATATAGGATCTTTGTTTTTGTCCTTTCCACAACTTTCAAAAAATAAAAAATTAAGAAATAATATTTTAGGGATTGTAAACTTTAAATTCCGAGAATTTCTTGTTGGTTTTTAGCAACAACAATATTCCCCATGGAATCAAATTTAAAGTCAGACGAAGAATGATAGATAAACGAAAGATATCAATTAGGAGGCGTCCATTAATTACGTGAGGTGTTTTTTAACAAATTTGGACCCCCCCCCTCCCCCTCACGAGTTATTTCCTCCGTTTCAAATCGGGGAATCCCGGGCAATATTACAAAATGTTATAATATGTATTATTATAAAAGTTAATGTGAATTAAAAGTTGACGTGAGCTTTTCATTGACCCCCCCCCCCTCCCTTTAAATGGATTAGATGAGATTTTGCCGGGAACCCCTCCCCCCATTCTGAGCTCACGTAATTAATGGACGCCCCCTTACTGCTAACAAATTACTTCTTTGTAAGTCAAAGAATATACGTCTTGAAATAAATTAAAAATATTAATTAAAAATTAGTTAAAAACGATTACAGTATTAAAGTCTCTCAATACCATTTGGGTTTCAATTGTTCAACATATTAATATATATGTTCATGTAAATATGATCATTTTTAAAAAGATATTTGATAATAATTCAGAATTTGAAGAAGATACAGTGTTACCTCCTGTAACGGACACCTCTAATTAGCGGACATTACTGCGGGTCCCAGTCCCTTACAACAGGACATTCCATGTTATCCACTCCGACTCCGAGCTGACACTCTGAATAGCGGACAGTTATTTTAACTGTAATTTTTTTTTTTTTTTCGATTAACATTTCATCAAACACATCATGGTTGTATTTACATCGGTGTCCTATACGTTGATACATTGTATCGGTGTCCCCCCCCCCATATATTGATACATTGTATCTGTGTCCCATGATTCAATGCACGAATCTGAGGCTCTTTTTTTCATTGCAGTTGCTTTGTAAATGTCAATACCTCTTAAAGCTATCCTATAAACGTGTTGATTAAATTTAGTGCGAATTAAAATGGCGTCAAAAAGGAAGAGATTGGCACTGAAAGAAAAAAAATTGATGTTCTTGAAGTTGCTGAAAAGCTGAATGTGCGTTGTCTCGCTGAACGTATTAAAGTTGGAAAAACTCAGATAAGTGAACTTTTTAAAGGACAAAGATGAGATTAGAAAAATGTGAATGGTGAATTCAAACGAAAATTCGAAGAATTTGAAGTTTCGTAAAACTGAAACAAGCAAAATCGATGAAGTGGTGATAAAATGGTTCCGCTTTGCTCGTGCAAAGAACATTTCTATAAGCGGTGTTTTGCTTCAAGAAAAAGCCAGAGAAGTCGGTCAATCTTTAGGATTTGGACACGTTTAAGGCATCAAATGGACGGCTAGAAATTAATTTTCTATATACTTAATTAATTTTGTCATTATTTTAAGCAAGACAAACGGATTAGCACTCATTTAAAAAGGAATATAGTAAATAATTTGCAATTGTTCATATTCTCTCATATCGCAATGGTATTTATAGAAATTTAATTAAGATTGTTCGTAATTTTTCATTAAATGACATTCTATAAGTTAAAAAATGAAAAAAAGATAGTCCTCCCCAACAGCGGACACCTCCCAATAACGGACGAAACTTCCGGTCCCGTGACTGTCCGTTATTTGGAGGTAACACTGCATATTGTGTTCGGATAATGTTATTTCAGAGTTCCAATAAATGTGATTTTAAGTATAATGTAATACATTTTAATTTACTACATTCCTAAAAAAATTAAAATTAGAAAGGAACTGCTATGGGAATGCATTTCAACCTGATGAGCAATAATAATTATGAAACATAACGTACTCCTAATATATGGAGTGTCCATTTAGGTTAGAATATGTTACATATTAGCTGCGTTGTAGTAATAAGTTTTCATAAGAATAATAAGAAAGCAGGAACAATAACAATAATAATTTTTTAATCCAATTTAAATAAACTAAAACAAACATCTGCATTATATTTAAATATAAAAATTAGTAATTCTTTTAACCTGTCCTAGCAACGCAATTTCTTTTCTTTTTTAATATAAGAGTTAAAATTAAACAGTTTTCTTGCTTTTCTTGTAGCTACATGTTATATTTTTGTTTTATATTTTTTTATAAATTTTTTGTTAACATCGCTAAATATCTGTTTTCAATCCCATTAGGGATTTATTATTGTTAATGGAATCTGACTAAACTATAAAAAAATTAAGGTAATAAAATAATAAAATAAATAAAAATATTAAATAATTTTAATAACAAAATTAAATATAATAAATAAACTTATAATAAATAAAATAAAACTTAATAAATAATAAAATAAATAAGGTAATAAAAATCCATTTTAATTATTAATTAAAACAATTAAATTAATTATTTGAAAATAATTAATTAATTATTTGAAATAAATACAATTCATATTTGTTTGTTTTCTGTTAGATTAGACTAATAATAAGCTTTAATAATAAACTTCGATTGTAATAATATTCATTGGAATTATGATATAACAGAAAGAACTATTCATCGTTCATATACAGGGTGATTCCAAATGGTGGGTCAAGAATTTAGCCTTAGGTTCTACTCTTGAAACCAAACAAAAAGTCCCTATAAACATGGGTCCGGAAATGAATGTAGTGTTCGAGAAAAACGTCTTATATCATTATTCAATGTAAGTGTTTGTTTCTTGTTTTGTTATGCGTGCGCATAGGAAAACCAATTAATTATTGCTGGAGTGGTGTTTAACTTCATTCACATTCGCTACAAAGTCCTCCAAATGAGAGTTGGCCGCCCTGTTTTTGTGAGATCTGCGCATGTAGCATCGATTAGTCTGGTCAGGCACTTCCGTCTGATCTTCTGACAGGAATCCGCCATTCTGCTAATCGCTGATTACTTATCAAAAGGGAATTATATTTATAAATCATTAAAATATTTATTATTAGTGATTAATATTGAAATAATGCTAAGTGTTAGAGAGAAGTTTTATTTTGCGTTATCAACATGTCAGCGGAGAAAAATAGCCTGAAAGCACTCTTCGTCGTCAAGCAAGAGAAATACTTGCCTCTGTGAAGGGATATTTTCAAAACCTAAAATCTAAGAGACATAATTTATAAATGAAATTCTCTAAATAAACAAGTATTTTTCTAAATTAGAACTTCTCCGATAATTAAACGTTAGCCTATTATAAGTTAACTATACTTTCTCAGTGAGAACAGACGCCGTCGTCCATTTTGACAGGAAGACATAATTGATCAGCTACCGGAAGGGCTGCGCAGTTCAAACTTCCGCCGGCCAACACTCATTTGGAGGACTGTAGTTTATTGACATGTGTTTTATTCAACACCGTTTATTAAATCATTCGTTAACTATTTTGCTTATTTGTGTTTCATTTTCTGAATATTTGCAATAGGTTTTCTCGCATCATACTGTGCCAACAAAACAAACATACTTTATTCAGTTTCTAATTTCTCACTATTTAGGAGGGGAGACCGGGGCTAGTTGGCATAGATTTTGGCTTTTGATTTTTCTATTTTTTTGTGCAATACTTAGGGGATTCTGGTGAATGCGGCGGATAGCTTATCTTTTTGACTACAAAAGTATGTAGGACCCATTAATTAAATGGGTTACCTAAACACCCGAAAAACACTTTTCCTAAAAGCTTGCAACTATGCCAACTAATCCCGGGTGTGGGGCTAGTTGGCATACCCTAGGGGCGAGTTGGCATAACGTGCTATGGATAGGGGTACTTGAGCAGTACACAGCAATTTTCTAGAAAAACATTTTATTTTATCAAAAATTTTATTTTAATAATACTTGAACAAAAAAAACAAAACAACTGTATGATAAATTAAATGTATGAACAAACAATGAATTCTTAGCTATCTATAGTTATTGTTTGATATCAATTACAAATGTAGGAGTTATTTGAACAGATGGGTTCAATTTTCGCAGAACTTTAGTTTGGTCGTACCAAATTTAGTCTTCCTCGTCTGGCCATCTCCAGTTTTTCCCCTTTTTTACCATTTGTCGTAGCTATGCCAACTGACCCCTACCTAACTATGCCAACTAGCCCCACAGGGATTTCTAAAACAAAATGGATACCACACAATTCCAAACATCAGAAACAAAAGATTATGATACATGCATGCAACCCAGTTATCCACTCTTTCGAGAACCGCCATCAGCAGTACCTTAATTCGATCTACATGTTCACCAGAACAAAAAAATTTACGATGAAAAAATTTACTCACCAGTCAGAAAAACGATGAAACAAGGGTCACTTCCTTCGTGACGCTTCCAAGCAAACTAAAGTCACAGTGGATGGTGCACCTTTATATACACTTACCACTACCAAGATGTCAGCGCTCTAGCTACACGGTGGCAGGAAATAGAAGCTGTGTGCCAACAGACCCCGGTCTCCCCTATATAATTCTCATTACAACTTACTTACTAATTCTTTTTAAAATTACTTAAAAATATTGAACTTAATGAATAATATACGAATAGGGATTAAATTAACTGCGTAGATTAATTAGAAAAAAAAATAGAAAATTTTTTTAAATTCACCCACAAACTATATATGTTGAACATAATCTGACTGAAACTCATTATTATATCTTCTACCATTTTACAATATATTATACATGCAATATTTCGCTGTACATCGTTATCAGCTTTCTTCACAATATGAAATTTTACAACACGAGACTACACGAAGAATAAACTCGTGATAATTAAAACTGTTAAGTTGAAATGTAACAATAACAACAGTTAGATGTAATTAAGAGTTTCAATCAGATAATTTTTATTTACAGTTGGATAAAAATATTCTAATATTTAATACAACTACTTTCTAATATTGTTTAATTATACTGAATGAACATATGTATATGTATACTTAAAGACTGTATTCAATCATACAAAACAACGAATAAATGTCATATAAACATGGGTCTGGAAATGCTTTATTTCCAAGATATGAACGATGCAACAATTTCAGCCGGACAGCCCAACGACTTCTAAATCATTATCGTAATTGTTGGTTTGGAAGAGGG
Source organism: Thereuonema tuberculata (assembly GCA_023159025.1). Taxonomy (NCBI): domain Eukaryota; kingdom Metazoa; phylum Arthropoda; class Chilopoda; order Scutigeromorpha; family Scutigeridae; genus Thereuonema; species Thereuonema tuberculata. Next base: position 19,875,443 of record JAFIDM010008419.1, on the reverse strand, counting down.
GGGCCAACAGCATGGCCTGCTCATTCCCCTGATTTAAACCCTCTGGACTTTTTCGTATGGGGTTATCTTAAAGCATTAGTGTACACCACACCGGTTCCTGACGCCCACGCGGTGCATGATCGCATAGTGGATGGGTGCAACACAATTCGACGTCCACCTGACATCTTCAACCGTGTTCGGCTGTCGATGGAACAACCCTGCTGCGTGCATTGCGAAGGGTGAAGGACATTTCGAGCACTTTATGTGAAACTGAAAGCGTCTCTACGACCAACTCCTCTGTATTAATGCATCGTTCATATATATCGTAAATACTGATGACTTTTATTCCCTTTTGTTCTATTCTCTTCTATTGCTTCCTTCATATAAGTTTTTGAATAACTGAATGTCATTTTTTATTTCCTTCCTTTTTTTTTTTTTTTTTTTTCTATTTCCTTCTTTTCCGAGAAAGAAAAAAAAATGAAGTCTTCAATGCAACCAAAGTAAAAATAAATAAATAAATAAATAAAAATTAAGAGAAAAGGGGATATAAATAAAATAATTTATTCAACATCGTGGAGATTTAAATAAATTTTAGTTAATATTTTTTGTTGTATAATTTCAAAGAATACAAATTCTTTAAAAAATTTTACTAAACATTTTAATAAAAAATTAAATTTTTAATTGTAATTTAGGACAATTATTTTTTTTTTAAATATAGTATCTAGGGACTTTACTGAGATAGTTTTAATATTTTATTTTTTGTTGTTGTTGTTGTTATATTCATTAATTTATGATTTGTTTTCAGATCATTTTCTTTTTTATTACCGTATTTACTCGCATAATTTCCCCCATCGCGTATTTTCCCCACCCCAGTTTTTGTGGATTACAAAATTCAATTTTTATTTTTATCGCATAATTTCCCCACCTCTACTTCAGCTATAAAGATGGCGGGCTGCGCTGCGTGAGTTACGAAATTACGTCACAGTCGCACACACACATCCGTGCATGCCTATTGCTTAACTGTACTTTGAAGAAAAAACAAATGTTGAGATGTGATTTCTTATATTTTAAATGTTGCGTGTTAATAAAATTGTTGTTAATTACATTTCTTGCTTTAAAAATCAATATTTAACATGGTTTTCCTTACACTTTCACCATATTTTTTTCCCTCAAATTGAAAAACATCGCGTAATTCCCCCCCCCCCTTTTTTTGTCAAAATATTGATGAAAAAAAAGGGGAAATTATGCGAGTAAATACGGTATGTAACAGTAGATCCTTTATGTTCCAACAGCATCCAGTCCAGGAGTTCTCAAAAGTTTTGGATTCGCGAAGCACTATAAAATGTATAAAAAGTTTCTGAACCAATTCGTATAAAATAAAAATAAAAATTATTTATATTGTATTACATTGTTCCAAAATTAAAATTTATACTTACATATATCGTCGGAATCAATGTGGAGCCTGGAAAGCTAAAATAAACAATAAAAAAACTCGACAAAAGGATAAATGGCGAGAAAATTCTTGTGCACGCTATACGCGGCCGCTATGAATTTTTTTAGCGCATAAAAAATCAGATTGCGCAGGTAAATATCAATGGGTGAGACCAAATTGTCTACTAAATCTGTATCCTAGTACAGCTGTTTTACGCTAGTACGGCGATCATCAGCTAGGAGCAGTCATCAGTATATCCGACAATATTTCCTATAGGCCTGTGTACCGAGACCTGGTTGTTTACTGATGACTGCTCCTAGCTGATGATCACCATATTAGCATGAAACAGAGGTGACAGAGCATGTCATTTAGTAAACAATTTGGTCTCACCCATTGATATACAATCAAAACAATGAATTAAAATAACTTAAAAACTATAGAACACTGATATTTACTTTACAAGTTAAGCAAGGCCATGTCATTAATTGATCATGGATGCAATTCTCTGTATAAATGGGTTTCTTGTCATTTCGGAAATTTACTTTCATAATATTCGCGGTACACATAGTCACCTCTTGCGATGCACGGTTTGAGAATCACTGATTTTGACCACTGCAAACGGCAAAAATATGAAAAGTCATATTGGGCAGAACATTGTATTCATCATAAACGTACACATTATCCGAAATTAAAAATTATTGTTGAAGACACAACGATTTCAAAAGGAAATTAATTGAAAGTTAACTAACTAGACGCACTACTAAATGAAATATCAACACACAAGGGATGATTATTGATGTCGAATTTCAAAGACAGGCAAATAGCTTCCGTGCGGGAACAAGTTACGATCAGCAAGAAAGGAGAGACTCTGTAGTTAAGTAAAGGGTAGCCTATAATTAATGTTTACCATTGCTTCAAGAGTAATAGTGAGGACATGGTTAATTATGGATTGTTAAGAGAAGGCTGCTGTTGCGACCACCGTAAAGCGTTAGCGAGGGAAAAACTGCAACCGCCACAGACGGGAAACAAAACTTAAAAATAATTTATATTTGAAGGGGTCAGAGAGTATAGACTAAACAACATCAGACTCTAACTTACAAGTTAGTTCTGAGTTATTAGCAATTTAATGTTTGACAAAAAACTGTCAATTTACAATTCAAATTGGAAAAATTCTCTTTATATTAAACCAGGGGTGGGCAATTGTTTTGGCTCGGGGGGCCACATTGTGGAAGCGGAGGTTAGCGAAGGCGGCACCTTTTAAAATGATTACATTCATTAGTTAACTTTGCATTTCAGAAAAGGTATAAATTGTATCATAAAAATCAATAAATATAAATTAAGTAAAATAATTTTACTCAATTTATTTATTATGCTAATTTCATATCATCTATTGCTGCAGCATATTTAATTTTAGAATAAGTTTAAAGAGACAAATGTACCCTATCACACTTTTCTACAATTTTTTGGAAATCAGGAGTGAGATTGCTTGTTCAGATTCTCACCACAACCTGCAAGGTAATGTCTGTCAAATCTATATTTATATAGGTCTGTAAATACGAAACCGGACTTTGCCCATAGACGGCACTAGCTGTCAGTGTAGTTACCGGCAAACCGCGTCATTGGCGCCATTGGTTAATTGAGATCTGACAATTGATTTTCAACTCACAATAATACAAGTTTCATGCAACAGCACAGTTTGTAATAGCGTTGAACATGTCGAAATTTGTGCCTGGAAACTACGATTTGCGGACAGCATTGATTTTCTGTTACCACTTGAATCGCATCGAATGCTTGTCGAAGTTTACGACTAGCATGCTCTTGGTAAATCACAGTGCTTTGAGTGGTATGAAAAATTCAAAAGTGGCGATTTTGATGTGAGAAACGAAGAACGTGGAAGATCACCGAAAAAGTTTGAAGACAGCGAATTGCAAGCATTACTGGATGAGCATGATGCTTAAACGGAACAACAACTCGCGGATCCATTAAATGTGACACGAGAAGGCGTCTCCATACGTTTGAAAACCATGGGAAAGATCCAGAAGATGGGAAAATGGGTTCCACCTGAACTGAATGAAAGATAGCAGGAAAACCGAAAAACCACTTGCGAATTGCTGCTCGCCAGGTACAAAGGAAAGTCATTTCTCCATCGAATTGTGACTGGCGATGAAAAGTGGATATATTTTGTGAATCCGAAGCGTAAAAGACCCAGGCGAACCATCGACATCGACTGCAAGGCCAAATCGGTATGGATGGAAGACAATGCTCTGTGTTTGGTGGGATCAGAAGGGTGTGATCTATTATGAGCTGCTAAAACCTGGCGAAACCATTAATACTGAACGCTACCGACAATAAATGATCAATTTGAATCAAGCTTTGCTTGAAAAACGACCAGAATCTCAAAAAAGGCAACACAAAGTGATTTTGCTCAAAGTGCTGCACCATCACGCTCAGCGAAACTGGTCAAGGAACGATTGAGGTGTTTAGTTGGGAAATACTGTCGCATGCGGCTTACTCACCAGACTTGGCTCCGTCCGATTACTGCTTATTTGCATCGATGGGACATGCACTTGCTGAGCAGCGGTTCACTTCTTACGAAAATGTACGAAAACGGCTCGATGCATGGTTTGCCTCAAAAGAGCAACAATTTTTTTGGCGTGGCATCCACAAATTGTCAGACAGGTGGGAAAAATGTATAGCTAGCGATGGGCAATACTTCGAATAAAATATTTTTTTTATCATTTTCGTACAATACACATGTCTTTTCTATACAAAAATTCCGGTTTCATATTTACAGACCTGGTACTTCAAGCAAGAAAAACTTTGTTCACAAATATATATAGACCCAATTATAGAGAACATTTTCCCAGCAAATTGCTTCATACATGGAAATTTTTCAGAAGACAAAGATTTGTAAAAAATCTTGAAAGTTACTGGGTCAAAACTGGAATACAAAACAGAAATCATAAAACAACGATTTGACAGCTGGAAAAACAAGCCACTCCATGGGCAATACATAAGACAAATTGAAGAAAAATTGATAATTCCAGAAGCTGGCAATGGCTTCAAAATGGCTACATCAAGAAAGAAACCGAAGGGTTAATATTCGCTGCACAAGAACAAGCTTTATTAACTAATGTGATGAAAACCAGAATACAACATGTGAGCAACAACAGTAAATGCAGATCATGCAAAGAAAAAGATGAAACTATTGATCATCTTATCAGTGGTTGCAGCAAAATTGCTCAAACTGAGTAGAAAAGGCGTCACGATAGAGTAGCCAGTGTTATCCATTGGAATTTATGCAAAAAATATCAATTCCCAGTTTCCAAAAACTGTGGGAACATACTATTGAAAAAGTATTAGAAAATGATGAGGTAATAATCCTTTGGGATTTCCGAATACAAACTGACCGTCATTTGGATCACAACACACCAGACATAACAATAATAGAAAAGAAATGTGTTTTACTAATTGATGTAGCAATATAGTGAAACCTGTCAAGTTGACCACCTGTCTAAGTTGACCTAATTGACCAGGAACGGAATGGCTTAATTACTTTAACATTGAGTGAACCCTTCATAAGTTGACCTCCTGTATAACTTGTATGTTGACCAGGTAATTAAGTAGAATTTCTCACAAAGCATAGGTCAAAACCTTTGTAAGTTGACCACTTCCAGAATGTTTCTATGTCTTTCTAACAACTTTTATACTGTATTTTTTTTTCTAATTTTCTAAAGAATTGTTAAGGAGCGTTTTAACGTCCATTCCACAGACGAAACCTACTTTGAATTTCGCCGACAACTAGGGGAAAGTACAAATGTACAGTATGTGTGAAGTACAAAACCCTTAATACGTACACTAAGGTTATTATACCTACGCAAAATGTATTACTGTAATAATAAATTGAGTTTCATAATTAAATTAACTTGTTCTGTTCAACTTACTACTGTAGTACATACAGTAGTAACTATGACAATATCCAATAATTAATACATATAATTAATGTTTAACCCTAATAAGCAATATTATTCCTATTTGTATCATTTTGATTTCATATTTTGTATAATTTTGTAATACTATACTATGTATATGTATAGTAGTAGTACGTAGATGATAAAATATGAAAATCAAAAAGTAAGTATTGTATCTTTGGTAAGTTGACCACCTGTCTAAGTTGACCACGAAAATGTGGAACCACTGGGTGGTCAACTTAGCAGGTTTCACTGTACCTGGAGATACACGAATTGTTGAGAAAGAACAGAAAAAGATCACAAAATATAGGGATCTGACAATTGAAATTTCTCGATTGTGGAACAAACGTACCACTGTGACACCTATTGGTGCCCTTGGTGTCATATCAAAGGACTTTGCAAAATTCTTTAATAGTTCGGAACTTTACAATATTTCTATAACAGACCTGCAAAAAACATCATTACTAGGCACAACTTATATTTTACGAAGATACTTTGACAATTCTTAGGTCTCTGGTTGAGACTTGAGTTGCTCAATAACTCCAGTCAAAGATGTCTTCTTTTTGTCTTTGTACTGTGTCAAATGTTGAAATAATAAATAATAGTATTAGTAGTAGCAGAAGGCAAAAATAAAAAACAAAATAAAATGAATCTTCTTTAAAATGAATGGATTTATTAATGATTATTTTATATTTGATTAATAATTATTCAGTTATTGGTAAAATTTACGACACATAATTAAGATTGTTAATTTATCATTTACAATTTTTTTTTCCGAATTTTCGTCAAATAATTTGTTTTGACTGCCGAACTTCTGAACAATTCCGAAGCGTTCTTTGTACGCGCACCCCCCCCCCTGAAATATATATAAAATTATCATCATCAGAATTTTCTTCTTCATTATGATCCAATCACGCAGATGATACTTCGCAGACATAGGCTTTAGACGGGTGAGAATTGGATGGTTCTGTGCAGGATGATGGTTAGGAATTTGCTGGTCTTCGCGTGTTTAACCGGTTTCCCATCAAGGTATTTTGCTTGTATTACGACCAGCAAGAATACATCCACCTATCTGAAAATCACGTGAAGGTCTCGTTGTTGACGAGATCCCAACATGGCGTATCGACATAATCGACTGAAACTTGGTCTCTTGGTCAAGTCTGTTTAGAATACTTATTCATGGATTTCGACAGCAACGAAAATGAAGAGGAGGAGAAAAAAAAAAACGAAAGAAGGTGATGGATTAAACCATAGATCGGAACGAGAGAAAGGGATCAGGGAATGCTGCAAATGATGCATATTGATTTGCTACTGTACGATCCGGATTCGTATCAAAATTTTAGATTTGATAATAGATTATTTGACAAACTTCTTCATTTTGTACATGAAGATATTGGTCACCAAGATACCAACAAAAGAAAGAGTATTCCAGACAGAGATCGGTAAGAATAATTAAAAATATTAAATTAATCATACGGAAAATCAATGCCTGATTAGTAATAACCACAGAAGTATGCAAAATACCTTGAAAACTTCTTGCTCTATATAAACCAAAACAAATATTTGCTAATTTTTAAGTTTGCATTGAAGCATTGAAATATTAAATTTCTGGAATTACTACGATATACACACAATCCTATCCAGAAATACTGTTGATTATTATATAAAGTAAATTGTCGAATATATCTGCTGTGTGGAATTAAGAGGTCTAAAGAAAACGACTGAAAACGAAGACAGCCTTGTAGAAGTTACAGAGTTGTAATACGGTTTGCCATCTCGCATGTAGAAAGAGCCCTTCACTAAACACTTATCTCAATAAATTTTATCACGTTTGCTAGACTTTACGTTATAAATTGGATATTAAAGTGGCATTTATAACATCATCGTACATTAAATCATTTATAGAATCGTTTCATTTGTAATGAAGTATAGTCAAGGTCAAGAATGTATTCAATTCTTGGCGATTCAACATGGCTGCGTTCTCTGCTGGTCGATTGTTTCTTCGTCTGGGCAAAGATTTTGCTTTACAGCCATTCAAAATAAAGTGTATTACCATATATGCTCCAATAGAGGCCCCCGGCGTTTATTTGCAAAACTAGCCTCGGCTCCCGGCGCTTATTAGAGACCGGCTGCTATTAGAGGCCGGCCATGTGGAGACTTAACACTAGAAACGACCACATCTTCCCTTAGTGGAGCTCGTGTCGACGCTGCGCCATAGGCCTTTCAGAACATTCTTGCACCTGTTCGCGAAGGGACCTTGTTTGTAGCGAAATGAGTTACTTTTTCTTAGAAACAGAATAACGAGGTTTACTAAATAAGTTTAAAAAGCACTATCTCTTAACAAGCACCCAGGTTTAATAAATAAATAAATAAATACTGTTCGGTTTCGAAAGCCAGACCCACCACTGGCGGACGATTTTACTCCGCAGAGGGGTGATACGTTGAGATGGGCACTTTCCTACGAAATTCTTTTGAATATTTTTGCTTTTAATAAAAAAATAACGAGGAGCATTTTTGCAATAGTATTTATTCTTTCTATAATTCTTTCCAGAAAAGCGCAAATAGAATGCAGCTACTAGTAAACTAACACTGATAAAAAGTAAACATCCCCTCTTTATTGCTTCTCACCCCTATTTTGAGGAAATCGAAGGAGACCTGACGCATGCGCAAAGGTTCTCGTAAACACAAACGAACATTAAATAAATTATTATTCATGATGAAATGTAAGCGAAAAATAAACAATCTACTATTATTTATTAAGACTAAGGAATTAATTGTAAGAGTTTCAGATAAAAGGAAGGGTTTGGATCAGATGTATTCTTGATGTCCATATTTTTGTTTTGGAAAATTATCAGTATTAAAATTGCAAAAAAAATAATCCATGATAATTGTGAAAACATCCACATCATTGAATTTGTTTTATGGAAACGAAACAAAAGTCTTCACATAACCCCCCCCCCCCCCCAAATAAAGTTATTGACATATCGGGATTGATTGAGTGTGTAAGGTACAGTGAAATGCTTTTAACCAAGGCATACTCAGGATTTTGGAATGGGAAGGGGCTACGATGTCGTTCAACCAAAAATAAAATAAAATAAATAAATAAATAAATAAATAAGTTAGTAGGGTTTTTTTTTTTCCGAATTTGGTGGGTATAAAGGATGAATTTTCCTTCCAAGAAAAGAAAACTCCGCTGTTTTCGGATGCAATGGAGATTTACAATCTCACCAATCCCATCCAATCCCCCTCGGTAAGCCAAGTCAAGCAAATCTTGTTAATCCGAACAGGCTATCGTCAAATCGAACAAGTTCATTGTCCTGTAGTCCCGTATCTCGGTGGCACGATGTCTCCTATCCCTGACTTTGATCGTAACCTTTATTCTGTAGCTCCCGTACCATTTCCTTCTGAAATCAAAAGCGATACCATTATAAACTGATTGCAAATAAAGGCAAAGACAAAATAGTCTAACGCTTCTAAAGCTTAACGTCTTACAGCCGTATTTAAGAGGTTTACAGATGAAGTTTCATGATTGCTTTTTTGGGTGGTTTTTTTTTTTTTTTTTTTTGACAAACTTCCGAGATGGCGATCTGAGTAGTCCAAGATAGGCTTACGCCTCGATTCGGTTGGCTATATACGATTCTTCGGCCAACCGCTCACTCTCTAGCCCCTTGTTGTGGCACTTAGTTTCATATTAAGAGCCCGGGCATTCGCAAAGAAGAAGAGAGGCTTAAAGCAGACGTAGTCAGATAATCAAATTATAATTATCATATTTCCGATGTTTGAAGGGGTCGTCCATTAATTACGTGAGGTCAAAAGGGGGAGGGGGGGAGGTCCGGCAAAATCTCACCAAGGGGGAGGGGGGAGTCAACGAAAATCTCACGTCAACTTTTTCATTCAGAGAATATACGTATTATAATGGATTTCAACATTTTGTAATAATGACTTTTTGAACTTTTTTTGATTTTTTTGACTTTTTAAAATCTCACATGAGCGAGGGGGGGGGTCCAATTTTTTTAAAAAAACACCTCACGTAATTAATGGACTGCCCCAAGGGACAGTTTAATTAAAAATAAATAAATGAATAAATAAATAAAAACAAACATATTAATATTGTAATCGTATTCGTGGGAGAGTCTTTGGGATCTAAAGACAACGAGTCAAGTTCTGGAATTGAAGTGAATTCATTTACATAGTGTGATTGGATTGGTTAAGTAATTAAAAATAAACATAAAGATTGGATAAATTCATAACGAATTTAAATTAATTAACTGAAGGGACCACTACAAAACTTCGAATTATCCAAGATTTCGAATTAAACAAGTTAATCTTTTAACTTTAATTTCAGGTCCACTGAATGCTTGAAAAGATTATTCTGTCAATAAGTAAATAATTATTCAGAAATATCATGGTAAGAAAGACTTAAACACTATATATATATAAACAAAATAAGATTTAGATTACTTAAGCTATAGTACATATTACATTCAATACAGAAAATTATAGTTTTTCAAAAAATTGTGCAATGTCTGATTGTTTTGTAGAATTCAGTCGCTGTAAGGTTAGCAAAATCGTCAAGCATGTTTAGTGAAAGGAAAACAGCTTCACTTACGTTGGTTTATCCTTCAATGTACCGACAAAATTCGGCGCTATCCCGTACTCGTTGGCGATTTGGCATTTCTTCTTCACACCCTTTTCCACTTCGCGAATGACGGCGACCTTTTCAGCGAACGTTAAATTCTTGTACACGCTTGGTTTACTGAAAGACATGGTGACACTGACAGCAGAAAGCTCAAATGGCGTCTGAAACGTCACGTGTCGAATGGCGTCACGTGTCGAAAGGTGGCGGGAAGGGGATTTCAGTTGTCACGTGTCGAATTTCTTAACGATGAAACGCCGAAAAGTCGTTATGATTCGAAATTTTTTATAAAAAAACTTCGAATTAAGGAAGTTGAACTTCGAATTATCCACGATTTTTTAAAATTGATTTAATATGAAATTCAAGGGACCAAGAGAAATCTTCGAATTAACCACGATTTCGAATTAAAGACGTTCGAATTATCCAAGTTGCACTGTAGTAAGTTAAGAATTTACAGTAAACTGACAATGGAAAGCCTTCTGAGTCAAGGTGAGACACTTAGACAGCTGTTTCGAGCTTATTAGGCTCTCAAGATTAATTAGGCTTATTAGGGCTACTCAGTAAGCAAAAACTGCTAAGGCGTACGAGGAGAAAAGCAATATATTCTTAATAAGACTAAGTTTGTTGTTGTTTTTTATTTTCTTGATTTAGTTTCTGAGGGGTCAATTGTCTTACTAAGAATTTACAATTTATAGACTGAGTTCGAAAAATGTAATGGTCATATTTTCCATATTTGCAAAAGCTTGGAAGTTAATAGAACGTTTTGGAATCTTATTTGTTATTCTCCTTTTCCTGTAAAAAACAGAACAAAGCAAAACTATTATAATACAAAACAAGTGAATATAATTTTGTGCTAAAGCATAAATTTAAGGACGACCCAAAATAATAAAAAAAAGGAAGCACATTAAAGCTGGGCGAACACGTAGCAACATGCGACAATATTGCTGGACAATATTGCTCATTTTTATTGCTGACAACCGTTATCACGCGCGAACACACAGTTGTTGCTACGTGTTCGTTCAGCAAAATGGGCAATATTGGGCAATATTGTTCATTTTTATTGCTGGAAACGGTTGTCAGCAATAAAAATGAGCAATATTGTCCAGCAATATTGCCCGCTTGTGCTATGTGTTTGCCCAGCATAACATAAGGAAACAAGGTAGTGATAGCGATTAGTAAACCAATCACAATGCTTCGCAACGTCTTCTGATACGTTTAAGAAAATATTATTGATATTGCTTTAATTTCCTTATTTTATTACAAACGTGAATGTTGCGATTATTGTGATTGTTGCTGAGCTGAATTATAAATGTGATTGTTCCGAATGCAAAAGGCGCAATTGTTACCATTATTGTGATTGTTGCGATTAATGATAATTTAATGATATTTCAATGTTACTAATGATAATTTAATGATACTTTAATGATACTTGTCCACAGATGGGAGAGACAAACCGGGATTATAAGTCTTCTGATGCTTATCAGAAGATTAAAATAAATAAAAAAATGTTAGGAAAATAAGAAAAACAAAAAATCCACGCGGACATTGAGAAAAAAAGCTTAAGAGGAAAAAAAAAAGCAGTTGATACAAGGATTCGAACTTACAACTTTCAATATAAGAGACCGAGATCTTACGCATCAAGGTACAGCTGACAAGGGTGAAACGAGATGGTTGCATTTTTAACATTTCAGCTAATAGCGGAAATCCAATGAAAACAATGCCAAATATCTCGAACATGTGGGGGGGCATTGGCCCCTGGAAATACCCCATTCCTATTGGGAAGCGAAATGAAATATAGAGGGCGCCATAGTGAATGTTGTGTGGTTGTTCAGCTGATCAACTCACAACAGCTGAGTGGTTGATCGTCCACGTGCTGATCGTCCACGTGCCTCTATGTCCGAAGGAAAACTGACCAAGAAAAAAAAGTGCAATGCTTTAATAGGGTTTACGGATGTAATAAGAATATCATCTTTCAATCTTTTCCGAACGATAAAGCATTAAAAAGCGATGTGGGTTGGGAAATTCGCTTGGGAAATGTAGTCGGTTATGCGGACAGTATTTCAGAAATGAAGATTATATAATACAACTAGCAAGCAAGTTCGTTAAGAAATAATCTTTTTAGTCTGCTCGTAAATCTTTCTACATTAGTTTTATTTCAAACAAACCGTTAGCATTAAAGCGGGGGTCTCAAACTGAAATTATCCGGGGGCCGCAGGAGGTAGAGTCTGGGTGAGACTGGACCGCATCAAATCTCACCTGTGGAATTAGGGCTAATTTTTTTTTTTTTGGAAGAAAGTGATTCCTTAATACATGATGGGAATAAAAGCATTGGAAAACACCTGGATTCGTTTTGAGTTTTTAAAAAATTTACATGTTTAGTTGGAACTCTTTGTTGGTGGCGGATACACATTTTCGAAGCATGAGGCTTAAGCGTCTTTGAGAGTCGATAAAGACAGAAACTGTAGCGCTTTTAAGATATCGTTTGAAACTGAGAAACTAGTTTTGCTAAGGGAAATATTATAAGGAACAATAACGAAAATTATTGAAAAACTGTAAGAAAAATTAGACCAATAAGACATTAAAACTCGAATATTGAGCATCACCCCTAAACTCCACAAGTAGATCCGGCCGTCACATTGCATATCATTGTTAACGGCATTATATCCTTAGGAAGAAAATAATTCCCGGTGATCTAAAGTAAAAATATTCAGCTAATAAATGTTATGAAAATAATGAGCTTCTGGTAAACAAAGACGAAAAAGCATAAAATAAAAATATGGCGATTCCCGCTAGCGATTTTAAAACTAAAACGAGTTCTAACAGAAGGCAGGAGCAGGCAATATTTATGAATTATTGATGCGAAGGAAAAGATGCTATTGTATGGACAATGAATTTTGATTTTTTTTTAGTCTCAATCTGTCTTTTTAAGTTTTTCTAAATCTTGATATCGTACTGTATTAAGAAAACTGTATAGTATTAATAAAATACAGAATGACACCCTCATAAATAGTGTTTTGTTTATTTCTTAGTTCTTAAAAGACAAACGATCTCGAGTCGTAAACACGTGATTTAAAAATTAGCTAGCTGTAAATATTTCTAAAGTTATTATGTTTCGTCCATTTTTTACATACGGAAGTTTTAAGCAATTAAAAAAAATGAAATACATTAATAATTCATTTCATTCATGATTTTGATTTTAAGAATGATTTCTCAGTAAATAGATTGTATGTGAACCATCGTAAGTTACGTCGAAACCTAGATTATTTAGAAAATAAAATTGTGTTATTTTAAATTGTGTGAGATTAATAAAAATGGGTAAAAATTAGACACAAAGCTAAAAACAAGTGAGGAAAGGATTCGCACCGTGATCTGTCCTCGGACGGACCGTTTCGTCCTTTTAGGACTCGTCAGCCAGCAAACTCCTCCGATGACAGACTCAGAAGGTGCGTTTAGGCCGGTGCGTTGTTTTTAGCTTCCCTTGTTTTTAGCTTTGTGCCTAATTTTTACCGATTTCATTGAATCATCAGGCACGTTAAATCTCTTTTTCATTTAGGAATATACGACTTTGTTCGTTTTTAGATGCTTTTATTAAATTCCTTTTGCGCCTAGCGAGTCGCAGGCCAAGGAATATTTGTAATTTTTATTATTGTTAATTTTTGGTTAGGATTTCCTTAGGGGCAGGTCCCGGTATCGGGAGCGAGTCCCCGGAATACGGCCTTCACGCCGCGAGGCATTATGGGATTGGTCCTCCTACCTTGTTTAAGCCTAATCTCTTGTACTAGATCAAAACCAATCTTTGAGTCTCACCCTTTTCTTCTTGAAAAGGAAATGGGAAATACGATTTGGAAAAACCATTTGATTTCGCAGGAGAAGTTCCAAGAAAAGAAAAATACAAACAAGCAAGATTATTAAACCTAATCATCAATCGTTTTTCGAGTAAAAAGAAAAATTATCGCTTCATTTTTTTCGATACGTTGATTAAATTCTATTTGATTTATGAGTAGTCAATAAAAATATTTATAGCTCTTATCTTCCCAAGTATTCTGATAAACGATGAAATAGAATGAAATTAAGAGAGAGAAAAGAATTTAGTAATAGAGTTTAGCAGAACATAAGGCTTACTTGTCTTAAAATGTGATTTCTTAAAATTCCTTTTTTTATTTAATTTTTATTTTTTTAATTGTGAAAATGACAAAAACGGTAGTCTTCAGATATATTCCAATTCTACTATCTGCTGCCACAAACAGATTAAAATGTCCATTTTCTGAAGAAAAAAAAAATAAATCCGCATTGTTTAAAAATTGAATAAGGAAGAACGATGGTCAGGAAACTTGAAGTAGACTATCTTCGATTCCCGGTATCACAATTTCAAAAAAACAGATCAGTGAACTCTTTAGTCTTTTGCTTTTTTGTTTTATATCTCATGTACCGTAATTGTTTCCACGCTCGTTAAAGTTTTACACTAAATGTATTTCTTGTTTAACAATTAATCCTTTACAAGCTAAGTAATCGCTAATGGGGATTAATTGATTATCCTTTTTATTCTTTATTTAGGTTTTGGTGTTTTTTTAATATGGAGGGCCGTTGTGTTGTTTACTTTTGTTTACTTTATATCTTTTCTGAGTTCACTGAGCTGTAAAATACTGGGCGGATCCAACTGACGATGGTCAGGAAACTTGAAATAGGCTGTCTTGGATTCCCGGTATCACAATTTACAAAAACAGATCAGTGAACTTTTTAAATCTTGTGCGTTTAGGTTTTATTGCTCTTGTAATTGTTTTCATGCACGTTAAATTTTTGCACTAAATAAAGAACGATGAAATTAAAAGTTATGAAACATACAGTTAAACCTCCATATATAGAAGTAGCAAATTGCCGGAAAAAAATTCGATATATAGAAATTTCGATATATAGAATTTTATTATAATTACTCCTAAAACATTAAAATTAAAGCTAATTTTCATATACGAAACTCAATTTCTAATTTATATGCGAATCACATTAAATGAAAGTTAATACAGATAATTAAAAAATGAATTAATATGAAAGATTTATTGAGTACTACATACCTTTAAAAAAAACAATAATCCAGACAGAGGTTACAATGATCACATTTATATTTTTTTTTAAAAAAACTTCGAATATCTTGCTGAACAGCCAGTTTTGCGGAAAGTTCATCAAAGAAATATTAACTTTTATTCAGTCCACTAAAAACTTCATAGGAACATTTTCCGCCAATTGAAGTCCACGACGTATTGTTTCAAACGCTTCTCGCATTTCTTTTTCGATGGCTTGGAAATGTTTTCATATTTATTTACTTCCTCTGGTTCTTCGATTTCTTTTTCAGTTTCATGAAACGAACTCAGTATGTCTTCGTCTGTAGGATAATCAGCAAGGGCATTCCGATTTTTTATAATAGTCAACACTGTGTTTGCGGGAATACCGAATTTAGCTAAAATGTCTTTTTTGCGGATTCCGCTATCTACATTCTTCAGCAATTCAACATTATCTACACTTTTATCCCAATAAGTCTTGAAAAAAAATTTCGATATATAGAGATTTTTTCGATATATAGAAACAGTTTTTCTATGTAATGAACATTGAAATTTGCTAAGAGTTCGATATATAGAAAATTTCGATATGTGAAAGTTCGATATATGGAGGTTCGACTGTATTTACTTCTAATTGTCTTCAACGTTATTGTAAAATAACTTGAGCAGGTTTTACTCAAAGAACTTAGCGTTTGTGTTAAAGAATTAACGGAGAAATAATCACGTCCCAAAACTCACATCCAGATAAAATAATTCGAAATATATTCAAGGAATAAATTAATACATTTGATAATTAAGATTAATGAGCTTCATGTGCGGGACTCGATTGGACGGCGTCTGGCCCGGTCTGCAACACCGGCGACAAACCTTCACTAACTGCTCCACCAGGTGGAATGTGCGTGGACCTCCATTCCTCAGGATGACATTCGGCGATCATCTCCACGCGAGAGAGCAGGCCAGTATTGCTGCTGAAGGAGGGTACACAGGGAACTGACATGGTCTTTTGACACACAGTATAGCCTCTGTACATAGACATATTACCCCGTGCACATGTACAGTGTATATAGAATGTGTGAATAAAATTTCATTCTCCTGGGACCATGGCTGCCGGGAAGGAGGGAGATGTTCTCTCGTCCCATAATGTAAAAGGCTTGAAGAAGGAGGCTGAAGAAGAAGGCTCATTAAGCCTTCGAAATGTCCGGGTTATGTATGGAGTTTTCAGTATTAAAGTAGTTGTTTTTAAATATTAATATGAAGAATTTACTTGTTTTTTAGTAAACTTTGAAAGTATTATTTATTAGTATCTTAAGAAGTTAGTTTGAAAGTGTTTATATATTTTTTTAAAAGATTAGGTTATTATTTCTATAAGGAGATTATAAAAAAAATAGTCCTTTCTTCGTATATAACAATACATAAGACACGAAGATATGATGTAGATATAAATGAAGATATGATAAAACAATATTTTCAATGAAAATTCCAGAAGCTGAAGAAAAAAAAAGGAAGTGAACGAAATGATTTATTTTCCAGAAGACAAATTAATTTGAATTACGAGAGAACTCTAATCAGAAATTACAGCATTTTCTGTACATTATTCCCATTTCATTGCTTTATTTTCTTTATTCAGGTATCTCTTTTATTTCATAATAAAATCGAATAGAAATATAAACATAAATTCAGGCTAAATACGGCTAATTTTTTTTCATTAATAGACAGTATTCAGATATAGATACATTGGTTAATTTTTTAAGATATTAACAAATAAACTTTTTCATTATTTCTTACAATTATGGAAGCTTCCTTTATAACTGCCTTTAATAAAATTATTTTGTAATTTTTGAAATAATAATAACAATAATAATAATAATAATAAAAAAACAGACAAGATCAGTAAATACACAGACCTAGCATACGAGCTCCGGAAGCAGTGGAGGCAGGACCAAGTTCGTATTGTACCCATCGTCCTGTCCGCCACTGGTCTCACACATTGCACCACAGTCTCAGCACACTAGGACTTCATAAAAACACTTATGCACAACTCCAGAAGGCTGTGATACTCAACACAACACGCATAGTTAGGAAATTTATGGACACAATCACACATCCCTAATCATTCTTGCACACGTCTTTACATTTCGCAATATGTGCTTTAGTCCTTGACCCGCCATGTTGTCTTTGCTGGGGAAACCCAAGGTTTGAAACATACAAACAATAATAATAATAATAATAATAATGTCTTTCATTTTTAATACTTTTAAAAGTTTTCAAATATGATGCAGAACTTCAAATATTAATTAAAAGCTACAGAAAAATAAGACTTTAGATTTACAATAATAAAAGAAATATAATTACAAAAAAATATATAAAATATATATACAAAATATAAAATATATATTTTTCTTTAGATTTTATTGTGTTCAATGAATCATTCTTTAAACATCTGATCGGCGTTTCATGCCTAAAAATAAATAATTTATTTTGGTAAGCTGTTGAAAAGAAAAAATCGTTGAAATAGGTAGCATATTTATAGAATAAAAAAGCTATAATTTATTTATTATATATATTTAAGAAATAAAAGTAAAATCTTACTGAGAAGTTGGGGTTAAAAACTCCAACTTAAGTTTTTTCGAGAGACAGATAGCGCCCTCTATAAACAAAAGTTGCATCCGCCTATTCAGAAGATTTTCGTACTTGGTGATACGAAGTTTACTGAAAACAGGAAGCGACTTTGAGAATTTAACGGAAAGTCGATTTTGTTTAGCTGTTAAGAACTTTTTTTGTTGGTTGTTTAGACAAGAAGTGAAGTTGGGTTTTTTTTGTTTTGTTTTGTTTTTTTATTAGCGGCTCAATTTCCTATGATTTCGGAGCTGGAGGTTTTTAAGAGCCGGCAGAGGGATTTCAGGTTTTCGAGTTGGCAACAGCCGAAGATTTGGTCCGCCATTTTGACAAATAACTTGTTTTGTTACAGATTCTCTGTATATTTCAGGTGTGTAATGTTAATTTGTGGTATCCTAAAAGGCGGTCATAGTTTTAATATGAGAAAACAAATATAAAAAAAACGCAAACATTGTTTTAAAATATAATTATTTCACGACTGAATAAGAAAAATGAACCTGATGACGAATAATAATAATACTCACGATACTCCCATGAAACGACAAACTGATGATAAGCGATTTATGTGTGAATTTTGTGAAAAAACGTTCTCCACATCACGGAATTTAACAGTGCACATTAGATCACATACAGGCGAGAAGCCATTCAAATGCGAATTTTGTGGAAAAAGTTTCACACAGTCAAGTACTTTAAATGCACATATTAGATCACATACAGGTGAAAAGCCATTTAAATGTGAGTACTGTGAGAAAAGCTTTTCACAGTCAAGTGGTTTACATGCTCATGTTAGATCACATACAGGTAAAAAGCCATTTCAGTGCGAATTGTGTGAAAAAAGCTTTTCACGATCTCACCATTTAACTGTTCACCTCCGATCACACATAGATGAAAAACCATTTAAATGTGAAGTTTGTGCGAAAAGTTTTGCAACATCAAGCAATTTAAATGTACACATGAGATCACACACAGGTGAAAAGTTATTTAAATGTGAATATTGTGGAAAAAGCTTTTCACAGTTACAACATTTAACAACTCACATTCGATCACACACAGGTAACAAGCCATTTAAATGTGAAATATGTGAAAAAAGTTTTTCACGATCCCATCATTTAACCACTCATATTAGATCCCATACAGGTGAAAAACCATTTAAATGTAAATTTTGCGACAAAAGCTTTTCCACAGTGTACCAGCAAACTGTTCACATTAGATCACATACAGGTGAAAAGCCATTTAAGTGCGAATTTTGTGAAAAAAGTTTTTCACAATCAAGTAGTTTGAATACTCACATTAGAACACACACAGGCCAGAAGCCATATCAGTGTGGATTTTGCAAAAAGCGCTTTTCAAAATCAGGCAGTTTAAATAGTCACATTAAATCACATAGAGATGAAAATGCCACAGAAATGTGAAGCTTTCCCCCAATCAAACAGTAAATACTGAATTCATAAAAGGTGAAACGGCAATAATATAATATATGAGGGAAAAAGCACAAACAGACAATTTTTAATTTTTACATTTGATTAATAACAAACATAACCAAACATGATTGCTTTTATTTGCGTTAATATTTAAAAAAAAAAGAAGATAAGAGATAAAAGACTATTCAGATATGAATTCTGGGATTTTCTGTTTTTATTAACAGTCGTATGTTTAGTAATCTAAAAGATTGACGAAGATCCTTTGGATTTGATGAATCTCTTTTCTAATGTTATAAAAACTAACAGTATTTAATAAGAAACACAATACGGAATTTAAACTACATAAAATGAAAATTGAATGTCAAATCATTTGCTAATTTTTGCAAAATTACGAAGAATACCGTAGAATAAAACAAGGAAAAAAAATAAGATAAACAAAACAAAAAAAA
Source organism: Thereuonema tuberculata (assembly GCA_023159025.1). Taxonomy (NCBI): domain Eukaryota; kingdom Metazoa; phylum Arthropoda; class Chilopoda; order Scutigeromorpha; family Scutigeridae; genus Thereuonema; species Thereuonema tuberculata. The sequence goes on along the minus strand of JAFIDM010008419.1, from coordinate 19,855,888 downwards.
AACACAATGCAAAATCGTAAACAAATATCTAAAATGAAAACAAAGCTTAACGTGCGGCGAAATAAGTAACAAAGTAAAAGAAAATCCGCACCTGAATAATAGAAAAAAAAGAAGAAATTCCCTTTCTGATTTTAGATTATGGACTAAACGGCCGTTCCCAACTCTTCCCCATAATCTAAAATCAGAAAGGCAATTTCTTCTTTTTGTCTCTTATTCAGGTGCGGATTTTCTTTTACTTTGTTAAATATCTAAAATACGTGTATAATCCATTTCTCCATTTTGTCAGAAAATCGTTCAAGAGTAGGCTCGATTATGGCATTCCGTCACTATATCATATACAGTTTGTTTTTCAACTCCACAGTCACATCTAGGGGATGATGTTTTATCCCATTTGTGGAGAAAGTCTGCACATGTGCCATGGCCTGTGTGTCATATGATTTATAGTCCAAATTGCGAAAGGTTGATTAAATCTAAACTGCAGGGCAAGCTTAGACAGATTGTAAGCCAATGTTGTGAAAAATATTAAATTCTGGTTCCAATAAATCCTGAGCAGTAGAAATACAGTAAAAACTGGTTTAAACGTATTTCAAGGGGAAATTTTAAAATATGCATACCTGAGAATTACGTACAACTCAGGTTTAACTTTATTTTTAATTAAACTTAAATAAGAACATCTTCACATCAATACATTATCATCTCTAAAAAACTTTAATACCCATGATATTTCGTATTCTTTAATCAAGAGCACTTTTTCAGACGGTTAGGGATAAGTTTTATAAATCTATTCCCTAATACAGAGAATTCATTACAAATGATAGAATTTTATAGTGCTACATTACATTTTTTGTTAAAAAAACAAAGGGAAGGTAATATATCATTATTAGTAAATTGCTAGTTCATTACAAAGATAAGTTTTTATCATTATTACTTCAATACAATGGAGGTAATGTGTTAATTCCACATTATTACTAAATTACAACTTCATTATAATACAATTTTATGCAAAGTTTACAGGAATTTTTCAACATTTTTAATACTTTTTTTGAATTTGTGCAAGTATAGTTACTAATCTTTAGAAATTTTTCTTTATTTATACACGGGAAAGTATTGATAACACATGATTCAATCCTGAATCTATCTATTTTTTCATTAATTTGGAATTAAATATTCATCCATAAAATATTGAAACAACTCACCTTATTCAAAAAAGAGATAATTGTTAATAATACTAAAGAAGTAATAAATTGTATAAGAGAAACCAACCAAGAAAAAAAGAAATACAGATTGTTCACCCTGGACGTAGTACATTGAAGAAGTATGTGAAAATAACACAAGCATATTATAATATAGATAAAGATAATTTCATGAATATTTTAAAATTTATTTGTAGTAATTGCATTTTCAAATTCAAGGATAAAATTTACAAACAAATCAAAGGCTTTCCCATGGGTAGCCCCATATCGGGAACTCTGTGTAATTTTTACATGAGCTGGCTGGAACAAAAATTTATTTTAAAATGGGACAAGACACATTATAAATATTTAAGATATACAGATGATATCCTCATTCTGTGGAACTGGACACAAAGACAATTCAGTAAATTTCATCAATTTATTAATAAAATTAACCCAAAGTTAAGTTTCACTAACATTCCTTCACCTTTTGTTAACAAACGGCAACAACAAAATAACTTATGAGCACTACAAAAAAGAACTAAAAAGTAACCACATATTGAATTTCCACTCAGAACACAATATCAAGACTAAAAGAGCACTGATCCATAATTATCTAAAAAGAATCGTTGATAACACAGAAAACAAAAAATTATGGTACAGTAAAACAAATAAGATGAAACTAAATTTTGAAATAAATGAATACCCTAAGAAATTCATTAACAAGTCCATTGATAATTTCTTCAAATACAGACAAAAATAAACAAGACACCGGCCTCAAAAGTCATTAAATTACCTCTTGGTATAAAAATACACAAATCTTTTAAAGAATTATGTAAAACTAATGATATCAACATAGTACAATACAAAAACAACCAATTAATAAAGAAAAGTAGGAAAGAGGCTAACCACAATTTCATGTACACCATGGGGGTTGTAGATAAATTAAAATGTAGGGATTGTGGTTCTGTGTACGTTGGAAGTACGGGCCGTACACTTAAAGAAAGAGTACTGGAACACGTACAAGCTTTCACAAACATGAAACAAGGCATATCAGACTGGGCCGACCACTGCCTGCAAACGAAGCACAATCCCGATCCCATGGTTAACATTTTATTCCAAATTGATGAAGAAAAAGATAGATTCAGGATTGAATCATATGTTATCAATACTTTCCCGTGTATAAATAAAAGAAAAATTTCTAAAGGTTAGTAACTACACTTGCACAAATTCAAAATAAGTATTAAAAATGTTGAAAAATTCTTGTAAACTTTGCATAAAATTATAAAAAGTTTTTAAAAAATTCCTAAAAACAATTGTCAAAAATTCTTATTGTTGTTATAAACTTCTCTTCCATCCATTATATTGAAGTTTAATTTAGTAATAATGTGATATTAACACATTACCTCCATTGTATTAATGATGTATTACCTTCCCTTTGTTTTTTAACAAAAAATGTAATGTATCACTTTATAAAATTCTATCATTTGTAATGAATTCTCTGTATTAGGGAATAGGTTTATAAACCTTGTCCCTAACCGTCTGAAGAAGTGCTCTTGATTAAAGAGTATGAAATATCACGGATATTAAAGTTTTTTAGAGATGATCATGTGTTGATTTGAAGATTTTCAGAACATTTACGTGAAATTCAATTTTTAAATTAAATAAGGACATTCGTAATAAACATTTGTGTATTCATCATCATTATGATGTGCGATCTTCGTATATACGAAGTTACGCGGTCTACGGAACCTAGTGACCCCCGAAGGGCGAACCCCTAGGAGAAGCCGTAGATAAACTAGGGAACAGATACTGGGGGTGGTTTCCCGTTGCCTTCCCCCAGGACGCCATTAAGGAATGACGTCCGACCAGAGAGAAAGTGAAGAACAGGCTGGACAACACAGGAAAGGAAATTGAAACAGCCATGCCCTTGCCGGGATTCGAACCCAGAAACTGGCGCACTGGACGCCACGGCTGGCCGCCACCGAGACCGCACGACCATGCCAGCACGGCTATTTGTGTATTAGGTACATATTTTTCAATATATGATACGCATAACTGTAAAACTGTCAATTTTAAAATAGTATATTCCTTTTTATAGAGGTTTTCTGATTTCGTGTTTTCAGAAACTTTTAGGGATTGAATAAAATACTGTATACCCATTACATAATTACAGTTCTAAGATAAATTAAAAACAAAGACTCTCCAAATTTTCCATCACATTGTAACTCACTTTTCTATATCTGTAAATTTTCCCTTTTGTTGATGGCTGCACTTTACAGATTTTGTACCTAACTTTCAACATTCTTCTAAAATTGACTCCTTCTTACTAATGACTGCACATAATTTTGTATAACTTACATTTAAGCTATTTCTGCTTTTGATTTTTGCGTGTTGTCTTTCACTTCCCAGATAAATCTCACTTTTTCCTCTAAAGAGTAACTTTTATTCCTTCTATTACCAATGGCTGCAAAAGAGAGATTGAAGTAAATGAAGGGAACACGTGTTTCATCAATGCGAAACTTCATTCAGTTTTTGTCTCTGATTGACCTTTCATTAAAAGCCGCCTTTGTAAGAAGGATGCTGCCAGAAACCTTATGAACATGACAAATTGTGTATTGATACGGAACAACAAGCTGTATATCGGTGCACCTGGGGAACATCTATAGTTGAAAAAACTTACAATTCAATCTCGTTTTCAAAAATATACTATGTATAAAGGCGAATTATGTGTAACTCAGTTACGTATAGCTCATAAATAATTTATATGTAATTAAATACAATGTTTGCCAGGACCTACAAACAATTATGCACAAACCAGAACTATGTATAAATCAGTTTTTACTGTAGCTGAATGTCTAGATCTCCATCTATTCCGCTCCAAATCAGCAGTGTCCTTATGAATAGGTAGCTGTAGATTATTAATCACATTCCAATAATCTCAAAGCAGGGCATTTTTTTTCACAATCTCCAAGGAAAGTATGTGAATCAAAACAGGCAGCCAGTATCTGGAGATAAATCTATTTAATCTATGCCAGTTTCTGAGAGTAGATCTATGCTGCAGCATAATTGTGTGTGCAGTGAGAATGCTTTAACGTGCTGCAAGAAAATTTTAAGAAATCATTTATAATAAACATTTAGTTTCACAATTACACTAATAAAGACTTAAAGTCTTGGCATCAATAATATGGACAAATGAAAACTTAAGTAATCGCCGTCATTGGAACAACACAGAATGGGGTTTAAGTTTTAATTCCCATGCACATTACAGAGGAATTTTTCCCCAAGGTATTTTTAAATGTTTGAAGTAGAGTGTATCAAAATGCCCTTACAATCAATGCTGAAGTTTTCAAAGGAATCAATTATACATAGTAAAGCAACAAAAACAGACTTTTTACCAAGTATGTAAGTTGTGAAACAAAAAAGGACCTCGAAGCACTATCTTAGGAGAAGTTGCCATTGTTGTACATTAATTGATTCAAGAGTTCAGCTAAATCATTTGGTTATGTTTAAATCTGAAAGACTATAGAAATTAACTATAAAGAATATTTAGGTTTTCTGATGATTCTTGCCTTAATTTCATCATCTGTTGTTAAGTTTGCTAATAGTTTTTTTACTTGTACTGATGTCAATAGTTTATAGTCCAGCCTGCACACAAGCATAAAACATATAATAAAATGCACAAAGGTCCTGAGCTTTCACCTCACTTCAGACGAGGAAGTCTGAAGCCACTGAGGAAGCCTCGTCTGAAGTGAGGCGAAGCCTCTGGACCTTTGTGTATTTTATTATATGTTTTATGCTTGTGTGCAGGCTAGACTGAACTATTGTTAAGTTTGTTAAAAAAAAAAAAGGTTAAATTTTCAAGTACTATTGTTGAAAGATTGCAATGTGAGTCTGTAGGAATAAAAATTCTTGAATCCAAAGGAGATAATTAAACTAACAATAAATTATTCTCTTAATAGAAAAAGTGTATTCTGGGAAAATTTCTGCTCTCTTCCCAGCAATTAATTATAAATTTTTATTTAGGAAATGGTATCAATCTGTATGTCCTCGATCATTGTTATGCAGAAAGAGCAATGGCTTTTCTACATTTTTATGACTCTTAATTGAAAATTGTGGCTCTCGTAGCCAAGTGGAAAAGCATGTGACTGAAAGCTGGAGAAGCCGGTTTCTATCCCCGGTGGAGGTCAGGGATCTTTTCACCTTGAATTCTTCTCTAGACAGATCCTAGGGTCTACCTAGTCCTATGAAAAATAGGTACAGTGGTTTTGCTTGATTGAAAAAAGTTTCTTATGATTGAAAATATTTCATTTTCTATAATCCAAATGGTAAACGAAACTATTTAGTTATGCTGTAGATTTAATCTAACCAGTAGCAACACAAAGTCATGCATCACTTCTGTACAAGAAACCAAATTAATGATAATTAACAGTGAGTTGCACTTTTTAACCAAAACAAAACAAAAAATACTGATTTTTTTTATTTATACTGACTGTCAGCAGTGCCTGACTTGCTTAAAGCTTAAGATGCCCTTTAACCAGATGCCCTTAAATAAATAAACTATACCAATTATTTTTAGGATGTAATTCTTAGGGAAAAACAGGCACATCTATGGGTTATGCAAAAACTATTATGTATAGATGAATAAATTCTAACTGTACATAGAAATGAAAAAAGAATAAAAATAAAACCAATCTAGTTTCAATGGTTATTAAGCCATCATTTTCATAAAAATGATAAAACAGTATAAAACATATAGTAACATTTGGCAAGTTGGAAGGCTGGCTGTATTGTTCAAATGGGGATGAAAGGGATCATGGGAATGGGTCAAATACATAGAAACATCATGGGAGAGAAGGAAAATAAAAAATAGAGAAACCCACATACATAAATTTAAAAATAAATACAGTAGAACCTCAGTGATCCGAACTCCGCAAATCCGAAATTTCGTATAATCCAAACAGAATCTACGATGCAGGAATCTCACTTGCAATGTACAGGAAGTACAGTATTTAATCATTGTACTGTACATATTATTAAAATAACAGTTTTTAAGCTAGTATTTAGTGGAATGCAATATATTTACTCTGTATTGTAGGTTATTGGTAACGAAAGCCAACCGAAAAGTATGCAACACTCCGACATACTGCAGATACTGCTACTGTTCACGTGATCGGCTACTGTTTTTTCACAGTGCAAGCATTCTTCTGTCTCACCGTTACACTACGTTGCCAAGTGGGAGCTAATACCACTGCTGTAACTGTGTACTGTATAGGCCTACCATGTAGAGTACTTTTTTTTTTTTTCGGATAATCCGGACCTTTCCGAATCCGAACAGACCACAGCCCTAATTAGTTCGGATTTCTGGGGTCGAACTGTATGAAATAAACTTAATTAGATATCATGAAGACAAAATGAAAGGCTTGTGTAGAGGGAAAAAAATTAGAAATATGTTACAGGTAACTTCTCACAACTGATCTTGTGACACCGGAAACAGAAAAGTATGGATTCTATTGAATGATAGCTATTATTTCAGGCAATATTCTATGAAAGTTAGAATGATGATAGGAAAGGACAGTGGGATTAATGAAATAGGAAAATTATTAGTATCATTATATGATAACAGTGGCAGAATGAAAAGAATTTTGATTTCAAAACTTTTTATGTGTTCATTAACAGAAAGGGCTATCTTTGTTTGACTGATACAGAAGAGATTATATTTGGTGAATGGTATTTTATGAACAATGTTAGTGGGATGTTTAATATTGATATTAGAAAAGTTTATTTTGTTAAAAACTGAAAAAGCTATTTTTAAGTTGTAAGATTTAAGTAATTTGATTATAAATTGAGCATTAGAATGTAATAGGTTTAACATGTGTATATAATATTAATAATAAGGATGAAATTAAGGCCACCACATATGGATGATTGAGAAAAATTTATGTACAATTTAAAAATGACACTAGTACTTTCGGGGTGGACCTCACTTGAAAAGGGTGCGGTCCACCTCGAACGTGCTAGTGTAATTTTTAATTGTTCATAAATTTCTTTTAATCATCTATGTGTAGTGACCTTAATTTCATCCATATGATTAGCATTAGAATGTATTAAGGGAAAAGAGTAATATTTACAATCGGCCACATGGTTGGCATTATTGCTATGACACTGGCCTCTCACAAGAGTACCAAGGTTTGGTTCTCATGGTGGATTTCGTGATGGTGGACAACCTGCGTTGACAAACATTGATCTGGACTAACTCTTAACAGGATCAAGAAAAAGGGTGTTTAGGAGGAGAAAGGAATTCTGTTCCACAATTTTCAAGTTAAATGGAAATAAATAAATATCCATAAACAAAATTCATTCCTGTATTACATAACATTAT
>JAFIDM010008419.1:19826590-19836949 GCA_023159025.1 Thereuonema tuberculata | reverse complement strand
TTGTGAGAAATGCTTTTCACAGTCATGTGAACTAACGGAACATCTCAGATCACATAAATGTGAAAAGCCAATTAAATGTGGATTTTGTAACAAATGCTTTTCACAGTCATGCAAACTTACGGAACATCTCAGAGCACACAAATGTGAAAAGCCATTTAATTGTGAATTTTGTGAGAAACGCTTTTCACAGCCAAGTGAACTAACGGAACATCTCAGATCACACAAATGTGAATTTTGTGAGAAATGCTTTTCACAGTCATGTGAACTAACGGAACATCTCAGATCACACAAACGTGAAAAGCCATTTAAATGTGGATTTTGTGAGAAATGCTTTTCACAGTCATGTCAACTAACGGAACATCTGAGATCACACAAATGTGAAAAGCCATTTAAATGTGAATTTTGTAACAAATGCTTTTCACAATCATGTCAACTAACGGAACACCTGAGATCACAAAAATGTGAAAAATTCTTTAAATGTGAATTTTGTGACAAGTGCTTTTCACAGTTACCTGGGCTAACTGAACACCTTAGATCACACACTGATGAAACGCTACTTTTAACTTTATGAATTTTATGTTTTTCGTAAAAGCTTTGCACAATCAGGGCCATTGTACTTTCTCATGAGATCCCACAAAAGTGAAAGGCAAGACGTAGAATATTTTTTAAAAAATGTAAATAAAATTAAATCATGTAAGGTTATCAAGAGATCAGATAGAGAGGAAATGCAAGGCAATTCTAAAGTTTGTATGGAAATTATAAGTCACTGCTAACAGTGCAACGTTTTCTGAACTTAGGCAACAAAAAGTTTTATAAATTTTTTGTCGTTGTAACACGATTTAAAGGACAATTCTTTTTTATAAAACAGCATGATATAGTTTAAACGACAGATGTGCATCAAACTTGATCTGATTTTTATTTATTTGAACTTTTCTGTAAAATCGTATCCAGTGGCGTCACTAGGGGGGTGCGGAGGGTGCGGACCGCACCGGGTGACACCATGACAAGGGGTGACACCAAAATGCTTTTACAAGGTTTTCCTTTTTTTTTTTTTTGGGGAGGGGGTGACACCATGAGCTACCGCACTGGGTGACACCAACCCTAGTGACGCCTCTGATCGTATCATATTTCCTCAACATTCGATAAGCCTTTGTTTAGAAATGGATTTTTTAGGAAAAAAATGTGCCACCCATTGAAATGATTTTTTTTAATTCTTAAATTGTCAATAAACTTTCAAATATACTTTGTAATTAAGATCAAACTTGTTGCTGTTAATTTATTTATTTTTTTTATTTTTTTTTGAGATTAAAATCTTTTTTGGGAATGTTGTAATCGGAAGCAGTTTTAGGTTATACAAGGCCTTAAGCTTTGAAGGCCGCTTTTTATAAATTTATATCAAACTGATAGGTCCCATTCAATTAATTAATTCAGTCTCAACCTTACACCATCCAACTAAAAAAAAAAACCTGACATTTTTGTTTGCAAGGACCTAGACCATCCTTGGTTGGCCATGCTCAGTTTTCTCTTGATTTTAATGAATTATTTGAAGGAAGTATCATTAACTAACATTGCTTTGTTAATTTTGTAAATCCTTTAATAAAAATCCAAAGTCTTACTGAGACATTGTGCTTTCTAGTATATTTAAAATTTTAAAAATCTTAGAATTTTATTTTGAGAGTTCATAAAGAGTTCCAAGAAGCAGTTTTAACCATGGATGTACAGGGGGGTGGACACGATAATATGAACACCCATATGAAAATGGGACATACTTCATTTGTGTAGCAGAGCCATGCATCTAGAACAGACGTCTGCCATCTAGTGGCTGTGAAGGCAGAGGTATCAGTAGATGAGCAGCAGTCGTACAAGTTGTATGTGAAACTTGTGCTAACATTGAAATGTCATTACGTCCGACCTCTCAGACTTTGAAAAGTGGCATGGTCATTGGAGCTCACCTCGCTGGAGCTTCAGTGAAGAAAACAGCCAGCCTTGTGTGACTTGAAAGAATAACTGTGTCAACTGTTATGACAGCCTACACAAAACATGGTAAGATGTCATCTGCAAAACAGAACAGTGGGCAAAAGACAAAGCTCACCGACAGGGATAGACGGTATTGAAGCGGATAGTGATCCGACAGAACAAGACAACAGTGTCACAGATAACCTCAGAGATGAACACCCATCTCCAGGACCCCTTATCAACCCAAAACTATCCAAATGGAACTGCATGCTGCAAACATTCATGGCAGAGCGGCTATTCCAAAACCATTGGCAACACCCTGTAATGCGTTGAAGCGATGGCAATGGTGCTGCAAGCACAAACAGAAGTGAGGACGCATCATTTACTCTGACGAATCTTTACATTATTTCAGACCACTGGACATGTTTATATGTGGAGAATGCCCACAAAAGCCTTTCATGTTGACTGCCTTCTTCCTATTGTTAAGCATGGAGGGGGGGGGACATTGTGATGGTGTGGAGTGCAATATCGTGGCGAAGTCTGGGACCACCTGTATTCCAGCATTGGAAGGTCACAGCACAGCATTATCTCAGTGTTCTGGGCAATCATCTCCATTCTATGCTGCAGACTGTGTTCAATGGTAAACAACAATGGTAAATAATTCTTATAGGGATATAATGCAGTAGGGTTTATATCAATGAAAGTACAACAGTTAGCTATAAAAAGTGTTTATTATATATCAAATAAAAAACAGCCTTCAACGTAGTAGGTTGTATTGAAAAAGATGTGTTCGTATACACTGCATTAATTTTTATAACAACAAGGTCCTGGTTCATGAAGATTGTTTACATTCATTGGTTTGAAATAATAATTTATTTTCTGCTGGGTTTGTTTGCTGCTTATTTCATCAGTTAATAACTGACGGAAGTGCGGTAAGTGTTCATAATATGCAAACACATTTTCATTTGCTGATTGTTCAACATGCTGAATAACAAAATTTAAATGGTCTTTCACTTCGCTCACCTTAATTGTAGGCTGCCAATTTTTTTAAAACTGTCTGATATAATGAGGTTCTACTGTACTGCAAGAGTTTGATAGATTGCAAATTGTATGGTGTTACTTAGCTTGGTATTTACTACAAAACTGCGAATGGTCTATTTTGGGGACTTCAGCAATCCTTCCCCTGAAATATTTAGAAAGACTTATTTTTATTTTTGTAATTTGATAGCTGACCTTCTAACTTGCACCTACCCCTGAAATAGCATCCTACATAAGCTCACAATTTCAATTAAAACAAAAACAAACATATAAGAGACCAAATGGATGGGCCTGATAGCCAAGTGGTAAAAACTTGACTGCCGGCTGGAGGAGCCAGGTTCAATTCCTCAAACAGAGGTTGGGGATTTTTCCACTGAATTTGCCTCCAGATGGGTCCACCCAGTCCTCTGCAGAATGGATACTGGGTTTCTTTCCCGTGGCTGGCATCAGGTAAACCACCTGACTTCAGCTTAGTCCCATTGATCAGGAAATACTGGAAGTTTCACCTCCCACAATCACAAAGGCCTATAGTTGGATACTATTCTTACTTTTATAGATCAGATGGTTCAAACAGATCTATATATCCCACAGTATTTACATTTTATCATTTTGGGTAGAGGGAGACGAAATCCTTGGCATCCATGTAAATACAGGGTGGTGCACATAAAACTGGCCCTAATAGGTTTCCAGATATATTTTAGTTCAGAAAATGGACACTATTTAATGCTCCTGTTCATATTATCTGTACATTATTGCTGGTATATCTGTTGTCATGTTCAGAGTAGATGTCGGAAGTGGTTGCCGTCAGCATCGATGCATGGAATACGCCATTACTCACACTAAACAGCACTCATCAGCACATGAGCGACTGCGGCAAACAATATCCGGAGCGGATATCATCACATGCACAGTATCATTAGCATTGAATGCTGTCTATAGCGAACATACAACATATAACTTACCTTGAAACCAATTGGGGCGAGTTTTATTTGCACCAGCATGTATAACCATGGCGCTCATTTATCTGCCCTTTATTGTAGAGAAACAGCTTTTTTTGTCCAATGCAATTTGAACTGAAGAATTTATTGTTTTTCTTTTAAGTTCCAGCAGTTCTGAAATAATCTTGTGGTCTGGGGATGGCCTGCCATGAGGCTGATGTGTCTGAACCTGGGTTCGAATCCCTGTACAGGCATATTTACTTCCTTGCCTGAGTTTGTCTGTTTCTTCTTCTCTTTCCCTTCAGGTATGAACCATTCCATAATGGTTTTCTAGGAGGCACATGGAAAAAACCACCGCATTATTTATTCCACAACCTGGCAGACAGTATAAAATGCATCTCTCAAGCCAACGATCAAGTGTTGGAGATTAGACCAGTACCTTCCAGAAATGAGCAGGCCTCCATTCAGTAGTGGACTGAAGCTCCATTTCCAATTTGGAAAATTTCAGTTTAATCCTTAAGTTTTATTTCATTAGTCTGAGTCCTTTAATATTTATATTGAATTTTAAAATATATTGCAGGCATTTAAATCAAATAATCAACAATATGTTTATAGAAACTTTGTAAATGTGTTTTGTTTTTCTGGAACTTTCTTAGTAAATAACATCTTTAGAGGAAGAGTATTTGTTGTACTTCATGCAAAGATGAGAAGTGACTTTGGCATGTTGGGGAAGGGGGTATAGGTAGGAGTTAAAACCTCCTCATTGTATCTGAAAACTGAAGAAATCTAGGATTTTGGACCCAATTTTTTGGTTGGACGATTACGACCATCATAATCCCTCCCATTCCCCAACATAGGTACTCCTATGAGAAGACACACAAGTCAGACTCCTTCAGTAGTCAAAGTTAAAAGCATAAATGATATTTTAATATTGTAACAGTTTGTATATAAATATTTTTAGAAATCATTTATTTATCTGTATTTTTGTAGAAATTATTTATCTGTATTCATTTTTATCCTTAACCGTTATTTATTCCTTTGCATTTCTTAATTACTGATGTTCTGTTTATTTTTACATTGGTTATGTTTTTATCCAATCATTCTGTATATTTTTAATTAATCTTCCAATCAAATTCTTCCATGTAAAATCTATAAAAACCAATGTTTCTCATACAGGGTGGGCAAAATAAAACTGTCTCGGAAAATAAATTTACAGATATATTTCAAATATTGACAATAGGACTGACCCATGTTAATGAAGATCACAGTTCCAGCATTTCCTGTGCTGGGCAGTTCTCCTGTTCGTTTACAAACCTCAGTCCTATTGTCAATATTTGAAATATATCTGGAAATTTATTTTCCGGGCCACCCTATATAATAAATTAATTCATTTCAGTTTCAGAACTTGACTCGTTGTCTGTAGATTCCAAAGACTCTCCCACAAACACCATTACAATAGAATTAGTGGCATTCTGTTATATTAACATTTAAATAGTAAAGTTGTTCCTTATTGTCCACTGGCACTTTTTGTGTTCTTATCTACCCCCCCCCCTTTATTTTTTCCTCAAAATACGTATTAGGGGGCTTATTATCAACATCATACGAAACCAATAAATTCTTTTGATAACTATTATTTCCATGCCTTACACTTACAGAAGTTGTTTTTTTTATTAGATAAGAGCAATTATTGCTCGACTATTCTGACTGTATTGGGAATAACTTGAGAATACAGTTGACTCGTGATAATCCGACATTTGATAGTCCGATACGCTCGGTAGTCCGACTCAGTTTGGTTCGAAAACCGATTGAGGCGATCACGGAGGTGAAATGCACAATCACTTGCGATGAAGTTATGTCAGCTGCAAGCACTTTGATACATTGGTGTGAGGAGAGGGAACTTGGCTACGACAACATTTTAATATTAAAAGATATTCAAAAAAAAGCCATGACAGATGCTTTACGTAAGAAGAAACAAAAAACGATTACAGATTTTTTTAAGCCGTAAATACATATGTACGTATTTTTATTTTAAGACATAAATACAGTTATAAATTAGTATTACATTCATACTTATTCATTTGTGTAAAACTATGCCTAATTGAGTTTTTTTTTATATCCTCAATGGTCGTAAAATATGTACTCAATATGTATACGTACTCAAATATCTATACGTACTGTAGTATGTACAGTACTGTATATATATAACTTACATTTTCTTGCCTTAGAAGTCAAAATTCAGTTTTAAAAAAATCAACCTTTTGTAATCTGACATTTTTGATAATCCGACACCCCCTCGGTCCCGTAATTGTTGGATTATCGTGACTCAACTGTAGTTACTAAGTATTATACAGTACTGTAAGTTTCTTGGAAGTTAAACTGCATTGCCCAGTTGTAAGTTATTCTGCTCTAATTATCTGTATAAGTTTATTATTTTTATTTTTGCTATTTAGTATTTCTGTTTCATTTTCCTGTAATGACTTAATTACATTTCAATTTGCTGCTCTCCTACAACAAATTCCCGAAAGGACTCAAAGCTTACTTCCTGTGTTATTTTTTTCTTCTTTTTTTTTTTAAAGTACAGAACACAAAGTAAAGGTTTCTGTGAATACCTGGCGACGGCAAACAGTATCTTGAAATTTCCGATTTTCAGAAAATTAATTAAAGTTACTTATTTAAGTTCCGTCAAATTAATTGTAATCAAAGCAAGCATTACTTTGAGAAATTGGGGTCAGTTTGACTGATGCAGCCTCTGATGCCTTTCTCGGACAGTAATCTTTTTATGGTAATGAATATTTCTTTTTAAATCCATTCACTTAGTTAAATTATAATTATTTAAAATTAATACTTTAAAAACCCATTAACTTTTTGAAGTTTTTTTCCTGATTTTTACTTTAAGTGAAGACACGCTTCAGATAAATGGTCAACATTGAATGTTATTTTAACTTGTGTAACATGTAACCATATTAAGGCAATAAAAATTAACGTACATATAATTAACACAATAATTATTTTAATTAAATTGATATTTTGATATCTATTTGGAGGTTATGTTCTTCAAAGTGGTTACAGAAATAAAAATATAATCTTAAAGACATACACAAAGCCACTCGTATAAGTTGAAGAGAAGGTGGATGATCAAGTTGGAAATAGAATCCACACACTTGTGTCCAAGGGGTAGCCAGGGTTACGTTTTTCTATTTCTTCACATTTTACATATTAATGAAACAATGACATTTTCCTCTTTCTGTAAATTCTACACAATTTTCACTCAATTCTACACTCCATTGCAATGAAAAGTCATTTCTCCTCTAAAATTTGAAAAGAGTGTATGTGCTTTCGAACTTCGTTTTTACATAAATTAACTGCAACTTAAAATTTATTTAATTTTTCATATATTTTAGTGAATGTAATTTTGTGCTAAAGCATAAATTTAAGGGTGACCCATATAATAAAAAGTACATTAATGCAAGGAAAAAAAAATCCACACGGACATTGAGAAAAAAAGATTAAGAAAAAAAAACAAAAAAATCATAATAGATATCCGAATTTGAATTGACAATCTTTAGCATATGAGTCTGAGACCTTACCGATCAAGCTACAGCTGACAACTCAAATGAGATAGTTGCATTTCTAACATTTACGGTAATAGAGGAAATCCAAAGAAAACAATACAATATATCTCAAACGCTGTGGGGGGGGGGGGGGGGGGGTTGGCCCCTAAAAAACCCCCCCCCTATGTTGTTTGGGCCTCTGAATATATGATGGTGAAGTCATTGAACATTTTTTTTTTTTTTAAGTTTTGCTATTATACTACTTGGGAGTGCATTTCTAACAAAACACAAAAAAATAGCAAGACTTGAAACTTTCTTGGCGACGAAGATTAAAGAATTCTTCTTGGGTTTTCAGCCAAGTAAGAATTTTGGAGTGGTCCAAGCTTTCGGACGCCGTCATGGAGTCCATCTTCAGGGAATGAGAAGCGAGATCATCGTGAACTATTTAAATGGTTTGAGCACCAATTTCTGTTCGGTCCGTGCTTTCAGATGGAGGGTTTTTTTGGCACAAAAAAACGGCACCTTTGCATGATTGGTTATGAAGGGCGATGGCTGTAAGCCACTTGCTGCTAAGTTGCAGCCCGTTGTCTTTGTTAACAGTGTTGGTTTCATCTTTAATGGTGATGCCTTTCCAGACGAGATGATCCCAGTTGGCAATGATGGAGGTGATGAAGAAGTTGTGCTGGTGTCCATGGTCGATGCAATGCTCGGCCAGGCCCAATTTCTTCTGGCCAAGACGTATGCCTCGCTGATGCTCCTGGTAACCTGGTTCCACCTTATGGCCTGTTTGACCGATGCAGGCCTTCCCACAGGAGCAGGGAATACGATAAATGCCGGGAGTTTTTAGTCCCAGATCGTCTTTCGCAGATGGGAGAAAACTTTTGAGTTTGGACCGAACAGAGATCGGCGCTCAAACGATTTAAAAAGCCCAAGGTGATCTCGCTTCTCATTCCCTGAAGATGGAATCCATGATGGCGTCAGAAAGCTTAGACCACTCCAAAATTCATATTTGGCTGAAAAGCCGAGAAGAATTCTTCAACAAAAATTAACCTATCTCAAAAACTATTGAGTTTTGCATAAAGGATATTATGATGAAATCAATTGCAAATGAGCTCTACTGTCACGCTCCAAAAGGAATGCATCAACTTACCAGTCACCCTGTATATATCTAACAAGATTCCGTTATTATAAAAGTATTAGGCACATGCAATCTGAAAGCAAGAATGTTCTTGTAATTAACACAATATTCTTTTATATTTTTCTTCTTAGGTCTAGTCGCTGTTCTCTCATTCTTGTTTGATTGTTATATAGAAAGCATCCTTTAAGTGGCTTCAAAGAAAGTAATAACAGCATTTATTTTTACAATGACTGGTCCCAGACACAAGCTACAAAGTTACAGTTTATTCATTATATATATCTACTTATAGCCCTTTGGGCTAGAGTGCAGAATCTGGTACTGCCAATAGAAGTTTTGTAAGGATACATCGCCAACGTGCGTATTACCGTCCATCGCATATTATGCTGTGCAAGGATATATCATGTGATGTTTATCCATGTGTTTTCCAGTGTTCTGAAGGCATCATGGCGGTCAATGATTGAATTGCTATTCAGAGGTCCTGAGAAATTACGTGCCTATTGGTCACTTCGACCATATTTAGCCGAATTTATGTGGCGGAGACAATTTAACAAGAACTACAAAGCAATGTTCCAAAATTTCATCCATGGAATCATTCAAGTATATCCGCCACAAACCTACGAAACCATTACATAAGGTAAGCATAATTAGCTGTAACTTAGCGAAGTAAGGTTTTGTTAATTGCAGTTAAGGTTAGGTTAGCGCGGTAAGGCCTCGTCAGATGCAGGATATATTGATTGCAGTTAAGGTTAGGTTAGTTGATATATCATCAGCTGCAGGATGTATCCATTTATAACTTTTGAAAAAAATTGTCCCCTTCAAAAAACATTGCTCATACTTCCAACAATAACTTCCTTCACCGGAAGTTCTCATATCCCTCTATCAACTTCCGGTTTCTTACAAGTAGTTCAAAAGCGGCCATGTTCCACAAGCGAAAAACAAAAAACAACCCCCAAATGCCCGATACCGTAAAGTGCAATTTTACCCCCTTTGAGTTTTGTTGAGGCATTTTGAAAATACTTGTGTATAAATAATGGGTTTGATACAACAACAGCCTAAATTCAGTTAAACTTCTGATACAATTTCCAATACTTTTGCAGTTGCTAACGTATGTATGAAAAGTTACATTTGCTTGATTTGAAATATATCTGCAACTTTCCATCTACACAATATAACTTTAAATCTATTAAATAATTCACAAAATTTGCTCTAAAAAACCTTTTCACCTGTATCTGATGTAAAACTGATGTTTTACTCATGAAAATGTTTTTATAAAAATTAAATAAAACAGGTTTTTATCTTTTTTTTTGTAGAAGATCACAAGCCATTTTACTGTTATAATTTTTGTTTTTTACAAATGCTTACAATAAGTTTGACTATTGTGGGAAAGCCCTTGAAGATGAACTTCTCATCTAAAATTCTTTCTTGACTTTTCAGCTGCGTGGGATCTAATATGTTTCTTTAAATTGCCTGACATAGAAAAGCTTTTTTCACAAAATTCACATTGATATGGCTTTTCACCTGTATGCAATCTAAGGTGAGTAGTTAAAATGTCTTTACGAGAAAAGCTTTTTTCACAGACTTCACATTTATAAGGCTTTTCACCCGTGTGTGTTTTAACATGGTCATTTAAATGGTTTGATCGCGAAAATCCTTTATCACAAATTTCACATTTGTATGGCTTTTCACCTGTATGTGATCTAATGTGAGCGGTTAAATGGTTTGTTTGAGAAAAGCTTTT
>JAFIDM010008419.1:19814618-19826490 GCA_023159025.1 Thereuonema tuberculata | reverse complement strand
TTTACAGTAAAACTAAGTAAAAGAAAGTCCATCGTGGTAACTCACCATTATTTTTCTTTTTTGAGATTGTCTCTATCTCGTTGCACATTCCTTCTACTTTTTCTTCAAAAGAACCGTCTACTGAATCTTTCTTCTTTTCGTCTAGTATTTCTTTGCATTGTGGCAATTCATTTATTTTGCTTTCTGGCACTAACAAATTCCTTCTGCAATTCGTTCTTTCAATAGAACTAACACTGGAGTTGGTATTGCATTTTCTACTGTTTGGTGCTGTTGTTGTTTTCATTTGTACTTCAGGATTGACTGGATAGATAGCAGTTTTCGAGACAAATCTTTCTATAGCTGATTCAGATGATTCTTTGGTATTATAATGTTTCGTTGATTCTAATTCAACTTCCGTTCTGGGTTGTTTACTTTCTTTTGCCACAAAGGATGACTGCTGCTGCTGCTTTTTAGCACTACCTACTTTCATTGTGTTAATATCACATCTTGAGTCTTTGATTTTACTTCTACAAGAAACTTCAGAGGCTGAGAATTCATTGGCGTAATCTGAGTGAGCAGAATTAGTTTGTGAGAAAGCAATCCTACTTTCAAAATGTTTAGTGGAGCGGTACCTTCTGTTTGAATGTGGAGGGAATTCTGAAGGAGAATTTAAAAGTCTACTACATCGTTTATATTCCCCATTTTTAGCTTTTCTGTTTTGACTTTGCCCACGTTTTCTTAAGTTTCCAGAAAATTTAGAATAATTACCTTCAAATTTGTTGTATTCCTCAGAACTACAAGAACAATTGTATCCCGAATCGTGGTCATTACGGAAAGAGCATTTCACATCAAAAGATCCTCTAGACCTTGTTCGTGAATTCTGTAAGTCAATGGTTTCCTGTACTTTAGACTTCAATTCCTTCTTCTTACCTTCATGTTCAGTTAAGACAAATTCATTAGGTAAAGGTTTAGGCCCTGCATCAAACTGGTCAGGCACAACTTGCCCATTACAATAAATATCCCTTCCAAGTCTTGGTGTAGAATAAGGTGGTTTGCTGTAGTTCTGAGAGGAATCTTCTGCATCAGAAAACTTGTTTTCAGTCAAAGGAACAGGATGTTTAGTTGTAAACGAAGTGGGATTAGAAAATTTCAACGGACGTAGTTCTCTGCTAACTGGATGACTGGATTTTGAAGATTTTACTTTTTCAGGACCCTGAATCCAAAACAGTAAAGAATAATTAATTAATTTTGTGTGTTAAATTTTACACATCAAATTCAATGCAGCAATTAATCAAGCTTTTAACTTTTAAAGATTATTACATTTTTTATAAAATTTACATGGGATTTAGGGAACTATATGTGGTGGATGCCACTCAAAAAGTCAACCTCATGTCCTCGTCGTGAATGGCGGGCAACATCATAGGCTCTAGTTAAGAACTATATATAGATGGCTAATGAGGCTCTGGTCCCCGAATGTAAGGTGTAAGGCATCGTGCCGATGGATGTATGGCACTACGGGATAAATTAGTGTCACGAACGATCCCTGTGGGTCGCCTGGCGACACCCACAGTATTTAGCACCCTAAAGCAGCGCCTTCCAGGCAAATATGGGGATATATGCCTGGTGACTGTCTTTATTCCCCATTTAAAAAAACTTTGTATGGATAAAAATATAAAAGAAAAAACCCTACGGTTGAGGACCCACAGAATGGCAAAGAAACACAAGGGAGCAGTGCGACCTTGGAAATAAAACAAACTAAAGAGGTAACAATTAGTGTAAAGAAAATTACTTCAGGTATCCAATGCATGAACCTGGAAAAGCAAAAACTTTCCGGAGCTCAGCGTAGAAAACTGAAGAAGCTTAAGCAAAGAGAAGTTAAAACAGGGGTCTCTGAAATATCGGGTAATACTTCCACAAAGCAGGTAGCTACCAAGAGTGGGACAGGTAAAAGGCCCATCTATGAGGATAGCAATCCCTCACCTAGGGGGTAAATCTGCAAAATACCAAAGGGCCCTTCAAACCCTTTATCCTACAAAGACATTGCATCCGCCATTAAAATGGCAATTGTCCCTGTAAACTTTCCTGAAAGTAAATTAACAGAGTGAGAAGCCAATGTCATTGAAAATGACATTCTTGGGGAGATTGATAAAAATCACACCTGGGAAGGCTTAATCCTCAGTTCGAGGAAAGTAGATTTCTAGGGAGTTATCTGAGAATAACATGCACTAGTAAATCTACTAAAGAATGGTTAGAAAGTCTTTATAAAGACTCTATTAAATACGAAGTTATGGAAGTGAAAGACCTTCCGAAACCAACAAAAGTCTTAGTATGGATCCCAGGCTCACCACAGCTAGAGGTCCAAACTATCATTAAACGACTGGAGATACAGAGCCAGGGACTAAAGGCTCATTAGTCGTAGAACTGAAACCAAAGGACAAAAGTTGGTCTTTGGTATTGACGAAACATCTGCTAAGAAATTAGCAGAATTAGAGCATAAGCCTCATCTGAACTTAACCAGGGTTACTTTTAATATCTTGGGGAAAAAAGAAAAAGAAGCAAACAGCAAGGAGAGTACAAGAATGGACCTTGATAATCCAAAACCTGGTTTCTCCTCTAAACCTTGAATAACTTTTTTTTTTTTAATTAATGAAGTTTATTCAAGTTAATCTACAGCACAGCAAGACAGCAACCGCTATACTTTGCAAATACATTCTGGAAGAAGCTGTAGATATCGTCCTCATCCAAGAACCTTGGTGTTACAAGGATAAGATAAGAGGATTAGGAAATATTGGGGGAACTATTATTGCATGTTCTAACAATAAACCACATACTTGTATATTTATTAAAAAGAATATTAAGTATTTTAACTGAATATTGCACCACTGATTTGGTAGCAATTAAGGTTATGTTTAACCAATAAGAAAAAACAGAGGGATGTTATAATTACCTCTGCTTATTTCCCTTATGATTCACCTGAACCTCCACCTGCTGAGGAGTTTGTTAAACTTGTTAATATGGTGAGGATAAAAAGGAAGAGCTCATCACTGGAGTTGATGCCAATACACACCACATTATATGGGGAGGAAAGACATTAATATCAGAGGTGAAAAACTAATAGAATTTATAATCACTTCTGATTTACAAATTCTTAACATGGTAACACTCTTACATTTTTTAATAAAATTAGAGGAAGTTATTGACATTACCTTTGGTACTCCTTCTGTTAGTACCAAAGTGAAAAACTGGCATGTATCTAATGAGATGACTTTTTCAGATCATAAATACATTTGCTTTACCTTAGAATCAAGTTTTACTACAACTAATTTCTACAGAAACCCTACAAATACTAACTGGGAATCTTATAAAGATGACCTTAAGAATAGTATTAGGTTTTGCCCACAACGGATTAAATCTCTTGAAGATATAGAGATAACTGTTGACTATGTACAACAATCTATTATCTCTTCAAACAATGTGAATTGTCCTGAGATAAGGCTCAAACTACCTAGACGTGTTTCTTGGTGGGATCAAGAGCTGTCTAATCTCAGAACACGCACTAGAAAGCTGTTTAATGCAGCTAAAAGAAACGGTGAATGGGATGTTTATAAACAATTACTCACTGAATATAAAACAGAGCTTTGAGAAAAGCAAAACAAAAATCATGGAGGAAGTACTGTGAAGAAATTTCTAATGTTCCTAACAGTTCTAGACTCTATAAAATTTTAACAAAAGAACCTAATCTTAGATTAGGGACTCTGTTACAAAAAGATGGAAGTTATACTGCCAATGGGGAAGAAACACTTAAGGTTCTAACCAGTGTACACTTCCCAGATTCTATTGAGATCGATCAGGACAGAGGCAAAAGTCTGCAAAATTTAAACCTGGGGTCTCATCTCAGAGGATCCAAGGAAAATTGGCAAACTGCGCGTTTGGCCATTGATCGATCAAAGGTAGAATGGGCATTATCTACTTCCAAACCTTTTAAATCAGCTGGATTAGATCAAATCTTTCTAGCCCTTATACAAAAAGGAATAAGCTTTCTAGCTACACCTCTTTGTAATATTTTTAAAGCAAGCCTAGCACTGGGTTATATTCCATCTCAATGGACACCAGTCAAGGTCGTGTTTATTCCCAAGCCGGGTCGATCTTCTTATGTCGATGCCAAAGCTTTTAGACCAATTAGCTTAACATCTTTTCTTTTGAAAACTATGGAAAGGCTAATTGATAAATATATCAGGGAGGGTGTACTTAGGACTTTTCCAATACATCCAAACCAATATGCCTACCAAATTGGGAAATCAACTGAGGCGGCTCTTCATAGCCTTGTCTCTATTATTGAAACCACACTTGAAAACAAAGAAAAAGCTCTTGCAGCTTTTCTTGATATTGAAGGAGCATTTGATAATACATCCTTCTTTTCCATAGATAGGGCAGCACAAAAACACAGTGTTGACCCGACCACGTGTGATTGGATAAATGCTATGTTGAAGAACAGAACTATTTATACTTCCATTTATGAGGATACCTTACGAGTTTCGGTGAGCAGGAGATGTCTGCAGGGAGGGGTTCTTTCACCTCTCTTGTGAAGTCTGGTGGTTGACGAGCTTATTGAGGGACTAATAAATAAAGGATTTTATACTCAGGGATTTGCAGACGACATTGTGACCACTGTAAGGGGAAAATTCCCTAACGTGATTTTGGATCTAATGCAAAATGCATCAGAAAATTGGTGTGATAATATTAAAATATAAGTAAATCCCAATAAAACGGTTCTTGTTCCTTTTACTAAGAAAAGGAATTTATTGCATCTTGTAGAACCTATTCTTTATAACAAGAACATCAAATTATCCAAGGAAGTTAAATATCTGGGTATTACCCTAGATTCTAAACTAAACTGGAATTCTCATATTAATAAAACTACCAATAAAGCATACATTGCCTTTTGGTCATATAGAAATGCTATTGGAAAAACATGGGGATTAAAACCTAGTGTAATCTTTTGGATTTACACAATGGTAATTAAATACCATTATATTATATACGGCTATAGTTTGGTGGACTAAAGGTAAACTGATAACAACCAGGAACAAACTGAACACCTTACAAAGATTAGCATGTATGGGCATTACTGGGGCTATGAAGACAACCACTACTGCCAGTATGGAGGTCCTTCTTGATCTACCCCCTCTTCACTTGGCACTTGAAGCAGAGGCAAGAGCGACCATACATAGATTTAAAATTAATAATCTGTGGAAACCACATTTTTGTAATGTGGGACATTTCTAAAGAACCATTTTTACAAATGAACTCTGATAAAATGATACCTAGAACTTCTTTTACAAAACTTTTTCGCATTATCATTCCTTGCCAAGAAGAATGGAATAATGATAATAAAGCCACCGATGTCAATGGAATAATCTGGCACACATGTGGTTCTAAACAATGGGAAAACAGGAGCTGGAATTCGAGGAATGAAACCAAGGAAGGACATAAGTTTAAGCCTAGGGATCTACTCAACAGTATTCCAAGCAGAAACATATGCCATTTTACAATGTGCCTATGAAAATATAAAACGTAAATACAAAAATAGGAATATTTATATATTTACAGATAGCCAGGCAGCTCTTAAAGCCCTGAATTCTCCCAACACCAACTCTAATCTAGTATGGGAATGTAAACAAACCCTTAACAGTCTTGCTGAACATAATCGGGTAAACCTAATGTGGGTACCAGGGCACAAAGGGATTGAAGGTAATGAGCTAGGGGAGAAACTAGCAAAAAAAAAAGGAGCTGAAATCTCGTTCATTGGACCTGAACCAGTTTGTGGGATCTCCGTTGAAACCACTAAAACTGCAATTCGGGACTGGGTAAGGAGACAGCAAAAGACCTATTGGAATAATATTCCAGGCCAGAAACACTCAAAACTCTTTATTAAAGAGCCTTTAAGGAAAAGAGCCAGGGAACTTATTAGTTTAAATAAGAACCAGACTAGAATCTTGACAGGACACTGCCACTTAATGAAACACCTTTTTAATATAAAAATAGTTTGGAATCCTGCTTGCAGAAGATGTGGAAAAGCTGATTAAACAGCATTACACATCCTATGTGAGTGTGAAGCGCTTGTGAGCACTAGACACAAGTTGATAGGTGTGGGTTTTCCCAATCCCTCAAACTATGTGTCTATAGCCCTGCATAAAACACATGCAACCAAAAACAAAAAAACAACATTGATCCATTTTCGAATTGCCCCCCTGTGGGGTGTGAGCGCCCCATGTTGGGAAACAGGGTCCTACACGATCCAGAACATGTGAAACCCGAGGTTGATACCTCGGCACCTGAGCCCTTTTCTTCCAAGGCACCAGCAGGTAATTTCACACTTAAAGAAACTGAGGAGCAGGCAGTTTCAAGTATGGATGTGGCGACAGGTAAATCGGACATGGGATCGGCACCCTCCAAAAACATGGAACTGTTTGAGATGGACGAGGGTGGGGACCTCTCTGATCAGGTGTTGGAATCCGACACCCACAGTGAGGAAAATGCCTAATCATTCCATCCTCAGCCTCTGATTCCCTTATGTAACCACAAACATGTTGAACTTCATTCAGATCAATCTACACCACAGTCATTGTACATTTTCCAAGTAGAGCTGAGTGGGATTCTGGATTAATTTCTGTAATCACATATGAATCTGTTTGGTAGACAGATGGATCCAAGACTGCCAATGGCACCGGAGCAGATGTGTATTACCTAACTGACTGGTTGTTTTTTTCTTATAACCTGGGTAATTTCACAACTGTATTTCAAGCAGAAATTCTTGCAATTCTTGCTTGTACTGGTATCTGTTTGGACAGAAACATCAGGAATAAGAATAATTATATTTTTTCTGATAACCAGGCAGCACTGAATGCTCTGAATCAGTGCCGCATTACTTCTAAGATCGTTTTCGATTGCCTCAAAACTCTGTCTTTACTGGCACAATTCAAAAAAGTTCGTCATTTTTGGGTGCCAGGACACAGTGGTCATGGGAGCAATGAGAAAGGCTCGCTAAGAAAGGCTCGGAGATGACCTTTGTAGGTCCGGAACCTGTTATTGATTTATCC
Source organism: Thereuonema tuberculata (assembly GCA_023159025.1). NCBI lineage: Eukaryota > Metazoa > Arthropoda > Chilopoda > Scutigeromorpha > Scutigeridae > Thereuonema > Thereuonema tuberculata. Next base: position 19,819,411 of record JAFIDM010008419.1, on the reverse strand, counting down.
AATAACATGATTAGGAAGAACTTTTTTAAGAAAATGAGAGCTTTACAGCTTAAGCTATGGCACAGGCTTAAGGGACAGAGACAAGCCAAGATGCTAATTCAAGGACCAAACAATAAACATTCCTCCCAACTTTTAATGTTATGGAAAAAGGAACTTGGTATTGTTGTTGGTCTACTTACTGGGCATTGTTGTCTCAATAAGCATTTATGGCTTTTAAACTTAAAAGACAGCCCAGTCTGTAGGAGATGTGATTCCGAAGATGAGACTTCTTCATACATCTTATGTAACTGTGAATATTTCACAGTGCTTAGACTTAAAATCCTAGGATCTTTTTTCTTAGAACCAAAGGATTTGATTTCGGTCGCTGTAAACAGACTACAGGCATTTGCCGTGGCTACTGATCTTTTTGGGGATTAAGGTTGGTCTATTTGGGGAAAGTACAATAGATCTTAGGTCGCGGTGCTAGGTATATTTACCACCCATCTTTTACATTACATTACAAGTTACGTATGTCATGAAGGATTTTAACATGCCTTGAGTAAACTGTAAGTTCAAAACAAATTGTATACTACTAAGTAAATCTATTTTAAGTGAATGGGGGGGGGGGGGGGGAGATTTTTTTTAAATAAAAAGTTACTGATGGAACTTAAAATTTTGTGAACTTATGACTGTATTATTTATGAGGTTGAGAGCTAGATCTTTAAAATTAAAAATCTTACCCAGCTACTTTTATCCACAGTTTCTTGAATAACATCTAAAGCAAGACGCTTTTTCCCTGTTGGAGGTTTATGGGAAAACTGTTTTCGTTCATAAGAATAGAAAGTTACTTCACAGCCATCTTGTCGACGAGAGTGGGGATATCCTGAATTTAATTCAAAATCAGAACGAGTCCTCTCAGCTGGGGAATGTGTGTCAGATGACAAATCTGTATTAGAATAAACAATATTTTTTTTTTTAATAATTTTTCTAAAAGGAATATATGTTATAGAATTCTTTTGATAAATATGTTATACAATTATAAGTAACTGAAAAAGAAAATGTGAATTATCATAATTTTTTTCAGAATAATGCAACTCCAATAAGATGTTTAAGGCTTTATGATCAAATTTTTCTAAGATAGAATTATTGTAACTAGGCAAGATAAGGAATCTTGGGAAGTTTGACCCAATATATTTTTTTTTTCCATACATCTTTAAATTGGTAATTTTATTTCCTTTAGAGCCATTTCTAGTATTGTGGTAGACGTCGGGAAAGTTAAAGAAAAAGTGAAAAAAGCTTCGACATAATCCAGCTTAAAGCTTACAACACAAACGCCTGTCACTAATGCTAAACTTGCAAAATCCTCTCACTACCCTCACTTTCACCATGCCTTTCCACCTCGTGTCGTTTTAAATGTTATTTTAATGTCTTATATGTTCGTGCCATCCCTGATGAAGGAATACGTGCAGTATTCCGAAACTATCGGATTATTACCATGTTTATAATTCTCTCATCATTTTGTAAGTAAGTGCGTTTTATTTATTTTCACTTTTTCGTTATTTCAATACACGTATGTAAGCCTCTTTGTTTGAGAAAGTTATGTACATAGTAATACTTATTGTAATTAATTCTGCTGTAGAGATATAAATGCAGCTGCTTCATTTTGTAGAATTATCCATATCTAATGACTATCCATAATGTGTATAATTCTCTTAATTGTTATTTATCGATTTGTTTTATAGCTTAAGACTGATGGAAGACTTAACTGCCCTTGCCTAAGGAAAGGCCGCTCTTATTTGCAAGCATTTTGTAAATGTTGAAATAGTCTAATTACCATTTAAATACAAATTACTGTAAACAAAGCTGAGGAATCATCGCTCGTGGGCTGCAATTGTAGCACAACTAAAAAAAAAACAAGTTCTGAGATAACCGAGTTCAAAGATTCAGCGTTGTATTTTGTCGTACAATTCATTAACGTCATTTGTTGGTGGAATATTGAACTAAATGATATGCCGCTGGTGCCGCTGGAAGGAAGACCAATCCGCAATGTTGAAGAGTGCATTAATTCCAAATTCATGTTTTTTGAGTTGTGCAACTATTGAGCAATATGTGGAAGTAGTGAAAAATCTTTGTATCCAAGATAATGAACATATTAACAGGCATAGCAGTTACCTTCATAGTCTCAGATGTTTTGGAATTTAACATACGTTAAAATTAAAGGAAAAAGTATACACCCATATTTTTCTGTTTTGTTCCAAAAAATTCCTGGCCCGACAAACTGGGCGCCTATCTCGGGCGTCATTTCTCACTTGCGATTTTCAGCAAATTTTCGAAAAGCTCTATCTCTAGAATGGTTCAAGATATTTTGTTGCGTTTTTTTTTTATTTGGAAGATAATATTTGTCTAATTAAAATGATGTACTTCGTTTGAAAATGTGTGTTCAAGTTCTCTTGCTGTAGCCTTCTGAATTTTTTTTTTCAAAAATGCCAATCCCAAAATTTTTAATTTTTTGACTGTTCATCAGTATTATAGAGTACTACATTTCCTGAAAAGGAGAACTTCCACTTTTGAGTTTAACATATTTTATAAACAACTGAAAATTTTGTCATACATTAAACCAGTTTCTGTTACCACATACTCACATATTGGCCTCATGAAATAAAAATCTAATGTTATTTGACATAGCATTTTAATTCGTAATAAAAATAAGCTACCGACACAGCTTTCAAAACTTATATAACAGGTTTCACAGCATATCACTTCTGTGCATTCTGCTTAGAACTGAAATTAGCAATTCAGTGAACTATAAAGTTGTTCAACTGTATCACTATCTTCCTTTGATATTGAGTGATGCCTTCCTGTTGAACCAATAGGAAATGGGGCATCCACAATCTTTAAAATGTCGCGAATTAGAAGTGAGCACTGGTGGTAGTGTTGCTGTCTTGCAGCTGGAAATCTATATCCAGCAGCGGGTCCATGTCGTAGCATAAAGTTCACAACGATTTCATTTAACTCACAACTTATATCTATAACATCTGCAATCCACCAGTCGCAGTCATATCACAAACATCCCTCTTTGTAAGTTGTGAATCTGAGATCTTGGTTGTTCAAATGAAATTTCCTCTTTCTTGCTCTTTAAAATCCGTCAAAATTGGCACAAGACAAACATAAACAGACATCTCTAGGTGGATGTGGAATCACCTACTTAGGTCGTAGTGAATAAAATTTGATCTTCCAATGTGGAATATAGAATGTTCCTTCTTATATATGGTGAAAGTTGCTTTTATGCTACAGGTCATGTATGTTTTCACTTTCACTGCTTTTTCTCCTGCAACTGTTACAGAAATACATTTCTACATTGAAGAGTTCGGTCAGTTTTCTTTTGCTGTACTCACCCACAGCTTCAGTGATTTCTCTGAGCTTTCTTGATGCATACAGCTTACGACTCGACTGACCATGGTTTCCTAACAGGACTAACACCAATCTCTACAGCTGACTGATTCAGGGAATCTAATTCTTCTTCTGCAGGTACAAAATCTTCATCATCCACACTGAGAGAGACTTCTTCTACTTCATTTAGTGTCATTTTTGATATTCTGTCACAGCATTTAGAACACAGAAAGTCATCACTGGAAACATCTACACTTTGAAACAGAGTCTTGAAATGAGCACTCTTATTTCCAACCTGAAGGAAGTCTGTTTTTTTGCTAGTCTTATTTATCACTCTTTTATGGATATGCAAATAGTCAGCACACTTCACCCTCTTGTGACCCCCAATCAGAAAGCATTTCAAACTCAGTCCTGTCCACAAAACACAATACAACTCAATCAGCAGAATCCTCACCAAGCTGACAAGTACTGTTGAACCACAAATTTGGAATTTGGGTGAACAACTCTTTTTTGTTTGCCTATTGACAACTGAACTGTGAATTCACATGCCCTCCCTTTTATATGCTAGGTCAAACACACAGAATTATCTGCATGGTTCCAGAAGGTTCTGTTGCATTCTGGAATTATCTGGATGGTTTCAGATTGTTCCAGAAGGTTCGGGAAATTATCTGGAAAAAAAAAATGCAATAAACCATTTTAATTTTTTATCAGTAGTACTCTATGGTACTGATCAACAGTCAAAAAATTAAAAATTTTGGGTTTGGCATTTTTGAAAAAAAAAATTGTTTTTGATTTTTCAAAAAATCATTCAGAAGGCTGCAGCAAGAGAACTTGAACACATATTTTCAAACGAAGTATATCATTTTAATTAGACAAATATTACAGTAAAACCTTGTTAAGTCGTCACTCAAGAGACTAAACATTATTGACAACTTAAGTGGAGTGACGACTTAGGCAGAGTGGGAATTTTTGAAAAAAACAAACAAAAAAACACTGAAATACAGTATTTTCATGAATTGCTGTAGGATTCAGTGAGAAAAACAAGATTTTCAGAAATCAATACAGTAAAACCTTGTTAAGTCGTCACTCCGCTTAAGTCGTCGTTTTCCTTTGGTCCCGACAAGGTCTCATAGACAATAATGTAAAATAACCCTCTTTTACTCGTCACCAAATTTAATTCTAATCCGGATAACTCGTCACCCTCAAAAATGGCGAAAACCATCTTTATTCTCAATTTTGCCTGCTATCTTTTCAGCTCCGCCCCTTCACTCTAAGAAAGCCTAGCCTTTACGGGGAATTTTCACGTGGGAAATTCACTTGGGAAATTACACACTTCTCGCTGCGACTCTTATCAAGAGTAGACGTTTTTCTTGACCGCTACTGAGTGTGATTTAATTTCATTGCGAGTAAGCCCCGAAAATTTA
>JAFIDM010008419.1:19800762-19813826 GCA_023159025.1 Thereuonema tuberculata | reverse complement strand
GCATCTTTATTCTCAATTTTGCCTGCTATCTTTTCAGCCCCGCCCCTTCACTCTAAGAAAGCCTAGCCTTTACGGGGAATTTTCACGTGAAAAATTCACTTGGGAAATTACACACTTCTCACTGCGACTCAAGAGTAGACGTTTTTCTTGACCACTACTGAGTGTGATTTTATTTCATAGCGAGTAAGCCCCGAAAATTTAAAAGTGATCGAAATTGTTTTTCTTATTCCAAATGTAACTGCACTTCTTCAGCCTTTAGATCAAGGGATAATTCTTGACTTTAAACTAAAGTACAAAAAAATGCTTGTAAAGGACATGATAAAAGCCTTGGATAGGAACGAAAAGCTAGAAGTTTCGGTTTTAGATTCGATTAACTATGTGCACAAAAGTTGGAGTTCCATTTCATTACAAAGTGTTTCGAATTGTTACCAGTAATCAGCACATTCATCAATCAACACTGTTGGATTATTTTAATGCCAGGAAAATAAAATAAAATATGGTAAGTATAAAATGTGTTTTTTTTATTTTCCACTCATTCATTTGCATGTATTGATTTCTGAAAATCTTCTTTTTCTCACCGAATCCTACAGCAATTCATAAAAATATTGTATTTCAGTGTTTTGTTTTTTCAAAAATGCCGCTTAAGTTGTCAAAAATGTTCGGTCCCTTGAGTGACGACTTAACGAGGTTTTACTGTACATGCAAATGAATGAGTGGAAAATAAAAAAAAAAACACTTCCTGTAGTTACCACATTTTAATCGTTTCAAAAGAAAGGCAATGTCTGTCTTTGAAACGCTCCAGCCAACCATTGCTGCCGCCAAAATCTTCAATGTTCAACTCCTTAGCAATTTCCATGGCTTTTTCTTTGAGAATCACGGCAGAAATCGGCACATTTTGCGATCTGGCATGTTTTAGCCATCGAACTAAACCTCCTCGATCTCGTCAAACTTCGATTTCCTCATTCTCTTTCTTTTGTCTTTGCAGTCAGCTTCTTCAATTACTTGTTTCAATGAAAGAATATCGTTTAATGTAGTCCTGGGAATATGGTATTCTTTGGCAAAAGGTGTTTTCGAAACATTTGATTTTTCAAAAAGTGCAATTAAGTCTTCTTTTTCTTTAAAAGAAAACGAGGTAAGTTTTCGTTTCCCTGGCATGTTAAAAACATAATCAAACCATGAAACTGCAAGAGAAAAAATAGCCCTTATAGCGGGGCTTACCGTAGCCTTCTTAATACTGTACCTATTTACTGTGCATTACTAAGGCTATGGGCTTACTCGCTGTAAAATGAAGTCTCACTTAGGAGCAGTCAAGAAAAACGTCTACACTTGACGAGTCACAGCGAGAAGTGTGCTTTGAATGATTAACAGAGAGATTCCAAGAACCCAAATCCTCCGAAGGGGTAGGAAAGGAATGAAGTGACAGGCATGGTCGAAAATTCCCTGTAACAGCTTGGCTTTCTTAAAGTGAAGGGGCAGGGCTGAAAAGACAACATAATGGCATGCAAAATGGAGAAGAAAGATGCTTTTGGCCATTTTTAGGGTTACGAGTTATCCTGAGTAGAATTAAATTTGGTGACGGGTAAAGGAATTATTTTACATTATTGTGTAGGAGACCTTCTCGGGACCAAAGGAAAACAACGACTTAAACGGAGTGACGACTTAATGAGGTTTTACTGTATCTTTCAAATAAAAAAAACGCAACAAAATATATTAAACCGTTCTAGAGATAGAGAACAAATTTACCATAAATCGCAAGTGAGAAATGATGCCTGAGGTTAGTGCCCTGTATCTCGGGCCAGGAATTTTTTTGAACAAAACAAAAAAATACGGGTTTCTACTTTTTCCTGGATTTTAACATATGCTTAATTCAAAAATATCTAAGACTATGAAGGTAAGATTTTTTTCTTTGCCTGTCTGAATTGATATGGACTATGCCAAAAAGTTTTTAGTAGCCTATACATAATTTCAACAACTTCAATAATTAACTTTTTAATAACATCAATTACCAACAATTAAATTTTTTATTTTTTTTCTTTTGCTTATTCTTTTACCTAATATTGAACTTAATATAGTTCAATAGTGGTTACAATTTTTATACTTTAACAGCAGATCCAAAATCATTAATAAAGTTCTAGATAAAACTAAAAGTCTATGATAATATATTTAAAACCAAAGATAAAAAAAAACAATGAAATTTAATAATTACGAATGAAATAATTTTACATTTAAATTGTACCACTGGACTTTCAAATTTTTTGCTAAAAAACAGAAAAAAAAATTAGTTCTAAAAAGTGAACAACTACTGGATTTAGATCATTCTCAATTCACCAAAATAAAATTTTATAGGTAGGTTAGTTAGAATACCATTCAAATGTGACTTTCCAAACTACATGAAAAATCTTTTTACAAATTTTCTCCTTAGCTAGCAGATCATATCAACTTTACTACAATTGACAACACCTCAACAACAATAACAAAAATTTCGTTTTCAATAATCTTTTAGCAACCAATAATAACCCAATAGCACTTACAGCAACATTATAAATTAATGAAATGAAGATGTTTTCAAGACTGGTTAGCTAATTAATGCTTGTTTAGCAGAGAGTATTGTAAAACAGCAGGCTTTAGATAGGAATGAACTGAAGATATATGTTACAAATCCTACTTCTGAATAAAAAAAAAAAAGTTACAAGCTGCGAGGATTTTAGCTTTTCATGTATTAACATGAAAAGTTTTAGTTATATTAGTTTTATATATATAGTTTTATATTAACATTCAATTGTTAATCTCACAATACTGATTTAATGAAGAAGTTATGTAAAACTAACATAAAACCTATTAAAAAATCCTTTAACAGTTTAACAGGATTCGAAGGTCATTTGAGAGGAAATGTCTTAATAATCAAAATAAAATCAACAATAACAACTGCACAAGCTGATTTGTACTTCGTCTTTGGTAACTGTTTCCTGCTAAATGTGTGTGGTTCAAAAGTAGAAACTTTGCACCCTAAGGTCATCCTTTGTTAATTCATGAGCATTGAGGCTCAAATGTGAATACACATAAACATGTATCAAGTTTGAATGACACTATCGATGTGAAATTATTCTTCATATTAATAAAGTCAGCACTTTATTCTGAAACTTCTGAAATGTTGCCTGATAGATTCATAATTGGTTTGCAAACTAACAATCATCTAATTACAATAAAATAGGTGACGAGTTCGCTTCCTTTCCAATACAGCAACCGTTAGTCTTTGAAATAACATAAAAAATAAAATTAAAACAACCCAACAGCAAAGGATAACAGAATGAGGAATATTATTTTATATAAATAAATACCGTTTTTCATGGAATTACCTTATCTCAATAATGCACTGAAAAGAAAGAGACCTCTTTAATGTAAATCTGAATTATTTTAATGAAAGCATGCATCAAATTCTTTTTCAAATTTACTCCCATACAAATCCTCCTAATAACACATCATATACTGCATTTCATATCCAATGAAAATGATTTATCAAAGTAATTTTGGCTTTGGCTAAAGTAACATGTTACATACAGACTTCAGTGAGAGAATCTGTTATTTATTTTTTCAACAAACCAGCATGTTTAAACAACACTGAATATGGAATCATGACAACAGATTTGTTATAGTTCATAAACTCATCATTTCAGAAACAATAGTCCAATTTATTTATTTATTTATTATTATTATTGTTTTAAAACAAAGTTTGTTTTTTATCTATCCGTTCAACAAATTAGAAGGTGTACTTTAAAAAAAATGTTTCTGAAAAATTTCATTAATCAACTCTCAATTGTAAAATTGTATTATCTCTGCATGATATCACTACACAACTATTTAATGCATGTTATGAGAAACCTTTATAACTGAAAGAGTTTAAAAGCAATGGGATGCAAGTACACAATTTGATTTTGAGAAACAGACCAAGTTAACTACACTCCATAGCCTGCAAAGGCCTCCACAAAGAATTAATAAGTGGCAACATTAGACAGTTACTTTATTTAAAACTTATTAGCAGTTTTTTTTTTTTTTTGAATTAAAAATTCACCTAATATATCTGCTTTTTTTTAATCCTCTCAATTATGACGGATGTCAAATTTGATCACATAAAACTACCAAATTCTATGTATAGTAGAACCCCTCTAATCCGTCACCTTTGGACTTGGGGTATGGTCGGAACGCAAAAAAGGACGGATTATCAGAAAATACAGATTTACAGAAAAATGTACGGATTTACTGCATTGTCAAGCAGTTCAAGTTTAGGCTTTTTCAATGTTTTGCAATTCTTAAGAGCATTTTCACCATATACCGTCACTGTATATGCAAGTAAACAACACAATGGCACGACGGGTGGCAAGTCACCATCGAGTCTGGGACAAGTTCGGCCGGCTCGAGCACAGTCGGATCAATCAGAGTGGTGGACCAGCCGAGGGCGGACGAGAGGGATTCTACTGTAATTTATTTCTGTTTCATAAGTCTTACCTATATTCCTATTCGGCACTCTTTGTGTTTCTCTGAATCTTGATGCTGTACTGCAAGAATCTGTCTTTTGACCACTGCTGTTTTTCATAGTTTCTTCTTGCTGACTTACTGATGCTTTTTCATCTGGAAAATTGTTTTGAGTTTCCTTGTCCATTCTGAATGAATCATTTGAAGTCATTCTCATGTCTCTTGGAGTCGATGTCAAAATTTTGAATAATGCCGCTCCCCTTCCTCTTGGAACCGAAGGAGGAGATGAATTGATCCTTAACTGTCCAGAATTCAAAGATCCATTAGGAGAGGCATCATTCAATCCTAAAGGCACTTGATTTTCTCTAGAAGAACTTGATGCAGAATTTCTACTTGAATAATGAGTAGATTTGGTTTCATTATTAATATCAGAACACAAGGAAGAATCATCATTCTTTAAGCCTTCTGTAAGTTGTAAAAAAAGGCTATATCCTCTTCCCACAGACCTTTTTCTTTCATTAAATGGCTGTTCGTTCACAGTTTGTGATTCTTTCCTAGTTAAAATGGGTGAGGAATGACTTCGGGGACAAATGTTCTCAACGTGTGTCACGGCTGGCGAGTGCCGTTTTTCAGCAGCACCTGAGGAATCATTTGAAGTAGTTTTGGAAGACATATTTACAGAGTCACCAGTAGTGCTTGAGCGATTCAACATTGATGGAGATACTCTTCCAACTGAAGAGCATCTTTCTTTGAGCTAGAATTAAAAAAGAAAACAAAGATATATTGTCAATCTATAATTTGAAGAACATACTTAATTTTATATACAATTAATTAAAAACAATTTAAACTTTGTAACATGTTATAAATTTTAACTTCACAAAAAGAAATACTATGATAACAAATATGTTTTTTTTTTTTCCAAATAATATATCAAGCCAACATAAAAAAAAATATATAGTGAAGCAGCATAATATGCTACATAGGGGAAGTCTGAAATGTTTGAAGAAACAAAATTTTACCATTTCTCAAACATCAAATAAAACTAAGTCATGCTATTGACCTATTGAGAATCCTAAATGCCATTTTAGATATAAAGTATGCATTAAAGTAAGCAATCAGAATGCCACGAGATTGCCTGTGTTTGCTGTAAAATAGGACAGGGTCTGTTATCAAAGCAGATTGCCACCCACGTGAAGTTAGCAATCTGGCACCAGCTCACATGGTGTCGAATTGCACAACTTATAATTCTATCACATTTGTGTCTGCTTAATCAAAATTACTAACTACAAAATTGACCTTCACAAACAGAAGCCATCTCCTCTTCATTATGTTTTCTTGGATGCTTCCAGAAAAAGCTACGTTATTAACCGAAATCATAAAAGAAATCCGACATGAAAATCGGAAGCAGCAGGTCAACTGAATTCCCGAAAACATATCACCTGGCAGATTGAATGAGGAATATTGACTCTGGGAACGAAAAAATTTAAAAAGATGAAAAGTGGAATAATATTTCCCATTTTAATTAATTAAAAACATTCTGTCATCCATTCCGATGCAATGAATAAGTGACTTTTATTTAAATTAAAGTTTACTTTTGTAAGCAAAATGTAGATATGACATCATTTCTTCAGCAATTGACAAGGGTAAATTTTTCACGTTGAGGGAGTTGCTATGGAAGCATATGAGATCAAGTTTAAGGCTTTTTATTCATTGGCAAACTACTATCCCATTGCCATTGGTATTGATTACTTAAATGGTGCATCTAAAACAGCCTTAAAACTGTTTCATGGTTGAAGTGTTCAATTTAGAAGAGAAAAGCAGATTGAAAAACTGTCTTAAATCTATATTCCAAAAATCTTTTATTTCTCTGTCTGTCAAACCAATGAGAGAACTGGATTCGCCTTTGTGTGCTATGATTCGAATATGGAGCAAATAGATTCAGCCACGCATAGGCTACCGGATCACTCGAGTGTGTACCAAGCGGAAATTGGCGCGATATGTACGGCGCTTCAATGGGCCCTCGAGTGCCTTCGAGACACCCCAGGGAAATTCGCCGTTGTATCCGATAGTCAAGCCGCCCTTAACTCCATTGCTAAGGGGACACCCAAGTCTTTATTGGGATGGAAAGTGGCGGAGAGTCTGGCACAGCTAGACTCAGCCGGAATCGGATGCCAACTTTACTGGACCAAGGCACACGTTGGAACCGAAGGCAATGAAAAAGCTGATGAACTTGCGAAACTAGCTACGGCTCTGCCGGCAGTTACTTTTGATGGGCCCTTACCCAGAAGCAGAGCTCGCCAACTCCGCTACCAAAAGTGTTTGAACTAATGGCAGGATAGGTGGGCCAATTCTAACAAATGCCGACCTCTGCATATGTTCTTACCACAAGTTAGTACGGACACGCTCTACTCTGATTTCGCCCTAAACCAATTCCTAACCGGTCACGGCTTCTTCAACTCCTACTTAGCCAAGCACAAACTCCGAGAGAGTCCCACGTGCGACCGCTGTGAATCCGGTGAGGCGGAAACAGTTATGCATGTTCTGTGGAAATGCAAGAGCGAGTACCGCCTGAGACACCGTGCGAAGCTGGAAAGAGCGCTCCTATCCAACGGCCAACCCAAGCCATGTGACTTACCAGTACTCCTCTACTTCCCGATCGAGTTTAGCCGCTTCGCCCACGCATGTCTCAAAGAACCTTCCCCCGGGATAATACACATCACACAGGGCATCGTGCCCACTGCCCACTTGTGCCAATCAGAGCGTGAGAAGGCTATATAGCTAAAGCAGAACTGGTTAACAACCGTCGAACGAATGGCCAACCCGCGCCAGGGTTCTGACAAATCTACGAGTGCTTATCCCTAGAGCAACTGCTCTGTGGCGGCTAGCCTTCCATGATCCTCTCCCACTTAGAGGTTAAGGGTCTGCCCACCCAGGCAGGCTAATAGAATTGCAAAATGAGGGCAAAAGGAGTTTTCTCCCGGCTCCGGCGATGGAACTGGTATCCTCGCCCGTGAGGGAGTTTGCCGTTTTTCCCCCTCTGTGAATTCCCTAGGGAATTGAAGTGGGACCTATGTGTTAAATGTATGTGATCGTCAATGGGCATATCCTAACCTCTTGTGAACAGTCCTTCGCCGCTATCCCTTCCCCTCTCTCCACGGGCCCTCCTTTCCAGGGTTGGTGGTTTTCGCCCCTATTGATAGTAGAACCTTAAGTTCTCATCCGCTTAAACCCTTGATTGGGTACAATGCGTGTAAAGACTATGTCTGTCCGGTGCAATTGCTGTGATTTGTGAAAATAGAAATAATTTCTACAAGTTACGGGAATCGAACCTGCAACCTTCTTAACTGAAGTTAGATATCTTATCCATTAGGCCACGGGGACTACATTCTATTCTCTATAAAAAATGAAAATATGTCATAGATGCACTCGCTGGTTCAAAAAGCAGTCACACGTTGGGAGAATCCACTTTTCCTGGGTTGCTGGTAAACTGGGTTGCTTTTCCTAAAATGTAATTGGATTGCTGTGCAGTTTCTTTGAAGACGATTCTGGTAATTTCCAACAGGCATTTTAATAAGCATGTTAAGAGCAACAGGGCTTTAATTATTCTAGGCCCAATTACATTCAACAATGAACAAGGAGTTGTAAGGATAGATCTTTAGCAGAAATATATCAACTAATCATAATCACATCTACAGCCCATGTCTATTCTACAGTGTAACTACTACATATTTTGAAGAGAATTGCATAAAAAGTAAGTCTGCTACAATGGGATTTTCCTTCAAACAAAGGGGATACCGAAGTATTCAGGAACCCATTACACCAAGTTGGTTATTTTAACCTTCAATAGATAGTGTACACAACTACAATTAATGTTTTTGTGTCAAACTTTTATTTGCAACTTTTTCTGATAGTTGTAGCATCTGAGTTGTAGCATCTGATAGTTGTCTAATGTAGGTAGCATCCCAATACTTAGTCAACAAGTGCACGCAATCTCTGAAGATTCAATCCATATCAAATCGTCCAGAAAAAATTAAATTGGTTGCTTGACCTCTTTTTAAAAAAAAAATGATTTTTTTTTTTACTATTGTTATAGTCAATTCATTTTACGAAGGCAGTCCCCTCAGGCGTTGGGACTGAGAACTTGAAAAAAATAGGGGTGAAAAGGTATCAGGGTATTGTTACGCAATGAAAAAAAGGCCTTATGTGATCCTTTTTTTCGTATTTTGAGAATTCAGCCCTTCGGAAATATAGTTATTTAAAGCCGATAATAACGAGGTCAAGCTCTGCCAACACTGTTGTAATCTTTCCTCCCTACCCCCACTTATCTTATACCCTTTCTCCCCTATTTTTTCAAGTTCTCAGTCCCAACGCCTGAGGGGTCTGCCTTCGTAAAATGGATTGACTATACCCCAATGCATGAGTAGTTCAAAATAGACATTTTTTAAATATTTGACTTCATTTAAAAATGTCGTCCATATTTTTTTTTTTTTGGTTTCCGGCATTTTTTGCCTTTGCAGACAATTGCGGTAAATTGATAACTCAGCTAAGAAAAATGATAGAAAGCTGCGGTAAAAAACATTATTTTAAGCTACATTTTATGTCCTATACCTTTTTACCACATCTCTAATGCAAATGGCTGAAATTTAGAAGCAAAACTGATATTCGCTTTCAACAAAAATTCGGGGTTACGGAGTTTTCTTTTTAGCAGAAACGAATATGTAGAAAAACTATAATTTTTCTAAAAGAAAGTTATACATCTAAAGGTTTAGCAGAAAATATTTCAATTCTGTTACTGGCTTCCTCTTAGTTACAGCTCTTTCAAAATGCTCGGGTTTTTTTTTCAATATTTGAGCCATATCTCTGGTGGGGGACTTAATAAAAATTTGATATTTACAGTATATTTACAATTCAATGTTTAATAAACCATCCCACATTTGTAACAGTTATTAGTTACATTATGTGTGTTTTAAAAAGTCCATTAACTTATCGCCAATTCCTTGTTTTAAGATATTTCTTAAGACAACTTCTCAGAAATAACATTGAGCGGTGTGTTACTGTTGTCAGTTCCAAAGCAGAGATTTCCCAAACATAGAAAATATTTCAATTCTGTTACTGACTTCCTTTTTTAGTTATAGCTCTTTCAAAATGCTCGTTTTTCTTTTTTAAAAATTTGAGCCCCAATATCTCTGGTAGGGGACTTAATAAAAATTTGATATTTACAGTATAAAGAGAACTTTATGAGGTACCAGTGAAAACAATTTTGAGTTTGATATTCTATGGAGAACAACAAAATTACAGCAGGGGGAATTTGGTAAAAAATATACAAATTAATGCTAGGCTATTATAACACTACTTGTAACAATTCAATGTTTAATAAACCATCCTATATTTGTAACAGTTAATAGTTACATTACATGTGTTTTAAACAAACCATTAACTTATTAGCAATTAATTGTTTTAAGATTTGTGTTGATGAAGCAGTTGAGATATTTCTTCAGACAACTTCTCGGAAATAATATGTGAGCGGAGTGTTACTGTTGTCAGTTCCAAAGCAGAGATTTCCCAAACATTTTCAGCAGGCACCCACACTCTGTCAGCAGCTGACTTTTTGAAGAAGGTTCTTGGGCCTGCTGGGTGATAGAACAATACGTAAACATCCTTGTTTTTGAAACTGATGTCCTCGATTACTGCGATCCAGCATTGTCCATCATAGATACACACAACAGTATCACTTTGATGCAAGCTCAGATGTACAATCTTGTTGATGCTTGATCTTCACATTGTTCTGATTTCATGTCATATAATATAATATCTTTTATGCAGGTCTTTCACTCCTTTAATCCTCAATTTGCTCTATTTCAATTCCAATTCATATTTTGCAAAAAGGAAAGCCGAAGGTTATTCTAACTATCAATCACACTGCAGTATTTTAATTTCCCATACATGATCTTCAAATTGTTCTGATTTTGATGTCATAAAAATCTAATAATATTTTCAGTAACACTGTGTAATTTGTGAAACTTTCGAGTCCCTGGAATTTTCAGGCAATTACAAATCTGTTCCAGGCTTTCTATGTGCTAGAGATTTCATCCTTTTTGACAAGAATGGAAGTAATCCCTTCATCTTTTCAGTACAAAAGACATACATATCTTCAATGTTTAGGATCTAATCGAGGCCTTCGTTATACCATAAGCCTCACACTGCGGCGCTGGTGTCGCTTCTGACGTCAAAAACATGGGTCCTTGGAATTCTCATTTCAGAATAGAGCACGTGCTTCTTAAGAAATTTACGAAGACATTAGATTTTATTGTAAGGATCATTTGATAAGCTAAGTTGTACCATTTCATTGTTATCTATTAAGTTTAATATATATATATATATAAAATAATAGTTGAGCGATTACTTGTATTCAACAGCAAACTGAAGTAGGCCTATTCACTTGAACCTTTTAAAAAGATTTTTTAAAAGTAAAAAAAAAAAAGTTTAAACTAGCATTGCTTTTTAAAAATACAGATTTTAGCAAATTATTATTTTCAAAACTAATAAGAATTTCGTTTCTTAAATAATAAATAAATGAATAATCAGTCTGATTTTTGTTTATTTATTTATTTATTTATTTTCAAATCAATAATACTATGTAACCCGATTTTTGTTTCTGGGTAATCAATATCATTTTCTAATTGGTTCTATCATAAAAACATGAAAAAAATTTATTTCCCTGAAATAACTTTGCTTTTGTGGTCAGGACAACGAAAAGTTGAAATTTGCTTACTGTCATTAAAGAAATGTACAAATTTTCCGGTTTCTCTTTATTTAAAGACAAAAAGATAACATTATATTTCAAATCAATAGTATATTTCAACCAAAATTCTACAAACTGATGACAAAGAACCTAGAAATGTGTAGTTTTGCGAAATTTGCGAATGTATGTCATATCACTTTCACAAATAAGTCTCCAAATATGTCCCCCAACATGTGTTCGTAATATGTTCCTGGTAGCGACGTTCAAAATGTTGCATGTCCTGATGAAAGCGCTCTCCTTGCTCCTCGGAATAGGCATCCATGTTCTCTTTGAAGCTATCAAGGTGGGCATCAAGGATATATACTTTGGAGACATTCTGCAGTCCATTTCACTGTAATTTTTAACCAGAGTCTCAACCAATTCAACGTAGTTCTCAGCTTTATGATTTCCAAGGAAGCCTTTGACTACTTTAACAAAACTGATCCATGACTCATTCTCCTTTGCTCTGTGAAGCTTGGGAAACTCTTGACACTCAATAACTTTCTTGATTGAGGTCCAACGAAAACGTGAGCTTTAACTTTTGCTTTGGAAAGCTTTGGGAACAGATGTTGTAGATGCTTGAATGCTACAGATTCCTTGTCCAACGCTGCCACAATTTGCTTCATCAGTCCCAGTTTTATGTGCAAAGGTGGCATAAGTATCTTTCGACGATCTTCAAGTGGCTCCCATTTAATGTTGTGCTTCCCCACAGTGAACTCAGTACGATTAGCCCAATATCCTTTATGGTAGTGGGCTTTAGTGTCCCTGCTATCCCACAGACAAAGATAGTCTTTGTCTGTGGAAACTTAGTAAACCCTCCTTGAAAACCCATCAAGAAGGCAACCATTTTGGATCGGATATAAATAAACAATCTGAGATTCAAAAAAGAGGTTGAATACATTCATTACTGATGGGGAAAGGGGAAGGAAACATCAATAATGTCTGTTTCCTTATGTTGCAAGTCCTGATGAAAGTGCTCTCCTTGCTCCTCGAAATAGGCACCTGTATCAGACTTATGAAACAGACAGTAATTTCTATTCAAATAAGACTTTTCGACTATTTAGAAAAAATAATATTATAAAAAAGTGGTAGCAAATGAATAAAAAAAGCATAAAAGTTGGCAGCTATGTAAATACTAATGTGACAGCCACAAAAGCGAAGTTTCAGGAGTATGGCTACTCTTTTCTACATACTTGCTGCTCAATTAAACAGAAAACAATACTGTCAAACCAGAAACAGAACTTTTTTGAAAATTTGTTACATAGTGTAATCGATCATTATTTAAAAGTCGAAACTGTTCTTTTCTAGAATAATAAAATAAGCATACAAAAAATGTTTTGAGATTTATTTTCAACAAAATTTTATGATAGCCTTTTAAATAAATATGTTACATTGAAATAGATTTGTTGCAAAATTTCCTAAAAAAATTGGCCCAAAATAAATCTTGTTAGTCTACAAATTAACATAAAAGTCTCTCAGAAATAGTGATAATCTTTTATAATATTACCGAGAACATCATCAATGCTTTCAAGTACCCCTTTTTTTTAGCCCAACAGGGATATTCGTTTATTACACTAAAATTTTCAATTTCATAAAAATTAAACTGATATAATTTGAATAAAAGAAAATGCTGTTTTGTGATAATTTTAATATAATTGTACTTCTCATTAATTAGACTTTTGCTATTAGTTTATTATTATTATTATCTCAAAGTTCAGAGAAAGTGAAGGATTTGCTAAAATTACTTTTTTTTTTCCAGATGCCATGCAAATGCTGTGTCCCTTGCTGCAACTCAAATGATAGTTCCAGTAAA
>JAFIDM010008419.1:19770162-19799739 GCA_023159025.1 Thereuonema tuberculata | reverse complement strand
TAAAAAGTTATCTGAAATACTTGGGTGAGTTTATACTTTCTTTACAGGGTGTAGTAGTGAACGTGATTCATATCACGTTTTAATTATTAAAATTTGATTATTGTAATTTTCACGTTTTAGAATTCCTGTTTGTATCATTTACTGTTTTGGAGTTTAAGAAGGAGGAAAGTCTCCTCTTAAAATTAGGCTGTGAAGAAGTCTTGGAAACGAGACGAAATATTGCCATAATGATGTAGTCTTGAAGGAATTTCTTAATTTGTTATTTAATAAATTATTTATGTATCTTAGAAATAGATTTAGAAATAGTCTTTCTTTTAGCAAAATATTAAATTTTGTTTTTTTTAAACCACAATTATAATTACAATACTGCATTATTTGAATACTTATTTTTTTAACAAATTTGAAAAGTGTGAATAGTTTTACAAAAAAAAAAAAAAAAAAAGAGGACTGTGTTCTTCAAAACACATTTCTACTATTGCCATTTCTAATGTATTCTTGTTACTTTGAAAGTTAATTTTTTTCCTGCAGTCACTTTCATAAAACAGATAAAACTTGTATGTAATACTAAAGGGAAAAAGTTAACCAACCCTTTGATGTATTTGATAAGTTCATCTAAGACCCTATATCTGCAATATTTCATCCCTCATTTCAACGTAAATGATTTTAAGATTCACAAATTATACTTTGAGGGATAGAGATGTATTGAGATTTCAGTCACATGCGAGACAATAGATGGGAATTGTCAAAATCCCTGCTAGTTCCTGTGTCGACTGCAGACAGAATTATGAATGAGACACCCTCTAAGATATAGGTTATTGAATTTGAACTACAAGTGGATTTATTTGAATACCCCTAAGGATATATATATTTTTTTTAATGGGGAAGAGTTGATAATAGATTAAAGTCAAAGTTTTTAAAATTTAAAGTAGATACTATATAATAGACAAAATATTTTTTGATAAAGAAAAGTAAAAAAAGGTTGAGAAACACTGCTCTTAAATCAACAAAGATATTTGAAATTTATTAAATTTTGGAGGACAGCTAGCCAGTAAGGAAATAATATTTTATTACAGTATACTCTTGATATCTTGAACTTCAATATCTCAAAAACCTTGATATGTTGAAAAATTATTTTTCCCCTTGACATTACATATTCATCTAATGTTAATTTTAATTCTTACATCAAAGAGTTTTCACTCAAACTTTTATGTCGAATATTTTTCGAAGAATGAATTTTTCCGGAAAAATCGCTGTTCAGTTGTGTCGAAGCAAATAGAGGTATTTTTCCAAGAATCTCTTGACTTTTTTAAGAAATTCTGGCAATGTAAGTTCATTGTATTTTACTAATTCTTTTCAATTTAATGTAATTATTTTCGACTAGAGATGGGCAAAGTCGTTCTTTTTACTGAACTAGTTCTTTTGAGATAGTTCTTTTTAATGAACTAGTTCAAATGAACTAAGTCGTTCTTTTTACCTTAACCAAAAAAAAAAAAAAAGGTTCTCAAATACTTAATATAAAACGAAATAAACAAATTCCAATAGCCAATAGTGGAATGGTAAAAGAACGAACTAGTTTATTTGATCTAGGTCGTTCGTGAACTATAGTTCTTTTCATGAACTAGTTCATTTGAACTAGGTCGTTCATTGAACTAGTTCTTTTATAAGAACTACCCATCCCTATTTTCGACACTTTTAAAAATTAAAATTATTATTGCTGTATTTACACTTATTGTCAACTATCATTACATATTTATACTTATTCTCATCTATCAAGACTAATTTTTAGAATATTATTCTGTATCTTGTGTTTTTACATGAATTTTTATGTTTTGGTTATGACCTTGCTATCTCGAATTTTTTTTAGCATCCCTTCGACTTCGAGATATCGAGAGTATACTGTAAATATATAACGAAGCAAAGGAAAAGCACATAAAGGAAAGGATGAACTGAGTCAGCATGTTTTACAGTTCCATTTCAATTTTGTTTATAAATATTTTAAGTATTTCTGTACAGTTATTTTTAAATTTCTCATGCTTAAGTAAAATTAAATTTGATGCATATGAAATCTAACTGTAAACAATACTCACACTATTAAATAAAAATGCAATGAAAACAACTTACAAAATTCAAAGATATTTATTTTCAACACATTTAACACATTTAACACAGTACAAAGGTCATTTTTAAAAATAGTATGGGATTTCCAATCAACCCAATTCCACTCTACTTGTAGTGGCGAAAAGATAAATAAGTTTCCACCATCCTCAATTTAAAAAAGCAATAACTCCACAAAAATTCTAAAAAATAATTTTCATTTGTAATTACTTACTTCTTCTTTATTATTCACTGGTTTATACTCCTTTTCACGGCCCTTCATATATTTATTTAGCTCCTTTTCAAATTCTGAGAAACTCTCTGTTTCTTCATTGCCATCAGGTTTTAAAGCCACCCAGAATACATCAGGAGACTCGGTCTGAAAATCAAATGAATATCATTACTCACTCAATTCAATATTATTTGGCATCTTCACAAAAAGGAATAATTAATATGAAGTCCCTTATATTAAATAGCTTTTCTAATTTTTTTATTTTCTATAATCCTACTTTTGAAATGAGTTTTAGCACGTCAGATCAGTTCTTTGCTGTTTTGAGCTAACCAATCAGAAGCTCTCGGCTTTGGGTGCAATGTCCGAAACTCAAAAATATGCATAAATGCAGTTTTTGTTTGTCTTAATATTTCTTCTAAAATTCACAAAAAAAAAAAAAAGAGATAAAACCCACACATTGGGTTTTCTTAGTCTTAAAAATGAGTTCTGATAATTTTTTATTATTACTTTTTGGGTCTTTTCTCAAAGAAAAACCAAGATAAACACCCACAACTAATTTCAATGCTAAAACTCTAGAAACAGGCTCTTTGAACTGTGATGTAGGTTGTGACGACACCACTTTAAACGGTCCATTTAACTTCTTACTACAAATATAAATTTAAATGCTTGAATTGCAGCTATGAAAATTTGCCTTAAACAGAGTTAAAATACTTAATATTTTAAAGAATTCTGTTCTTTTACTTGTTTGGTATTTAATAAAAGAGACAATCCCATCATTATTATTATTATTACTTCGGGTGAATGTGGGTGGCAGGAAAGCCAAACACCGCGACCAGTAGATCTATTGTGCCAACTCAAGGAAAGAAGGACAGACGGAGAGAAAGACTGAGAAAGTATGGCGGGGGACTTGCATGGGAAACGGCAGAACCCCGAGAAAACCTGCCCAGTGTGGATTGTCCACCATCACGAACCCACATAAGAACCGAACCCAGGAACTCATAGGTGAGAAGTTAGTGTCAACAACCCTATTAACAAGAATTTCTTGAAACATACATTTTTTCCTTTTCTTTTCCCCTCTATTTTTTCAAAATTTTATGAAAAGCTTCCTGTAATTCTTAGGAAGTGAAATTAATCAGATTAATTAGACCCGTTCTTCATCTAATAACTTCTGAACATGTCAGATTATCTTCAAACTTAAAGTATATGTAATGAAAAATGGGATATATAATGACTCATCCTATTGATGTGTGGTCGGAAAATAGCAGAGACTGGCGTCGATATTTCAGCATAATGTACACACATTTATTTACAGTATATATATACATGGTTTGGTGAATTCCAAAAACAGGTCAGAGACTCACAGTAATAAAACCCCTAAAGGGTTGGATTCTGAAAATCAGCTCAGAGCTTCCTCTTCCGTCGGTCATTGGGAGAGAAAGCCAATCGCGTGGTCAATTGCCTTCCTGGTTCAGCCAATCACAGTGCAGTTTAACTGACCAATCCGGGAAGGTTTTCGACTTTGCATCACTATGAAGAACTAGAGACAATCTAACTTTATATTTTAAATCTTTCCTTAAATGTGTCCTTGTTGAGAAATTAAACAAAAGAAGAGACAAAAATTCACTAAAGATAATCAATGGAATCTAAACAACAATGTATTTCTGTTTTAAATAATGAATTTTAATCTTTTAACTAATCCATTAATTTGGACGTGGTCTGATATGATGAAAAGTTAACTGATTTATACAACTTAAGTGGGTTTTATTCATTCTCTGAGATAATGGTAATTTGTATACTGTCTGTATTCAGCAGATGTTATCATTTGAAAATAAATTTAAGCCTTTCGTTTTTGTTTTCACAACCTATTAAAAATAAACAAATCTTCAAGAAATAATATTTTAAGGAAGATATTCTTTCAGACTTCTTGTTGAATGCATATATTATAATATATGCATAATAATATATACTAAACAGTAAAACATTTCCATATTCTGAAGAAAATAATTAAATCCTCATCATTTCCTTAAATTGTTTAAATCCAATTAATATTAACTATATTAATGCTCATTTAGATATTAAGAGAATATTTAGATGTTAAGAGAATATACTGATGGAAATCCAATGTTTCAGTTCTATTGCTTTTCTTTCTTGTATTTAAAATATAAATTTGGTTAAAGTTCAGAATATAGTACCACCAATAGGAGTTTTCGTAAGGATATATCGCCAGCATACATTTTATCACTTTTGAATCCATGGGTGTAGATTGTGTGCAGGTTTGTGTGATTTTTTCTTTTTCTTGGCTGGCCTGAGAGTTGGATGTAATTGACTTATGTATGGATGCTGGATTAATTGGTAAACAGTATTTATGTTCCAGGTGTGGAGAGTGCATGTCTTTGGTTGAAAGGAAGAATGTTGTTGACGGGTATAACAGGTTGTGTAGTGTTAAAGAGATTACAAAAAAAGGTATTATGTCAAAAGGTGTATAAGAAAGGATTTGTGGTTTGACGAGAGTAAGTTGAGCATGAGTGAAGTGTTAATGAATACATATTTGTGGGTGAAAGACACAATGAATGAATGGATTGAGGATGAGATGTATCTAGTATGACAGTGGTTCATTGGAAGAGTTTCTGTCGGGAAACGTGCGTCGAGATTTTGTTGAATGAAAGTTCCCCCAATGGGGGTCCTGGCGTCTATGGAAATTGATGAAAGTAAGTTTGGAAGAAGAAAGTGTGGTAGAGACAGAAGAGTGAAAGGAATGTGGGTATTTGGTGGTGTTGAGAGACAATAGAAAGGTGTTTTTCTGTAGTGGTGGAAAATAGAACCAAGGAGCTCTTATTTGAGATCATCAAAAGGTTTATTTTGCCAGGATCAACTGTCATATCTGATTGTTGGGAATCCTACAACACGCTTAATGACGAAGGATATCAACACCTCACTGTAAACCACAGTCTCCACTTTGCAAATCCGAAAACTGGCACAAACACCAATATGATTGAAGGCTCTTGGAGAGTCATCAAACGTCAGTTCTGGGAATGAGGCACGAGAAAATGTGACAACCAGTTTGACGGTTACCTGGCAGAATTCATGTGGCGACGCAAGTATTATGGAAGATACAAGGAGATGTTCCAAGCATTCCTCAATTCCATCGTAACCATTTATCCATCACAAACAACAGACAAAGCAACATAAGGTAAGCGGTTTTTTTTTAACGCTTAACCATGGCCTCCAAATCCGTTAACGTGCAAATAATTTAACGTCCTTTGAGCTCAAGCTGTAGGAGCACAGAGCAAATCGTCTGTGACAATTAACTGCAGATTAGGTAATTTGAGGTTCCACCCACTGCAGGATGTTTATATTGAAAAAATTTATTCCCGTGTTCACCATTCGGTGCCATTTTGAAAATAGTCCAGACACAACCATGATGTCATAAGTTTGAAAAATAGTGCAACATGACAGGATACCGTATTCTGAACTTTAACCAGAAATTTTTATCACCTTCACATGCTTCAAGCAATTTTAAATTTTAATAAATTCTTCAAAAGTTATTAGGACGACACTCACCCTATTCTGACTAGCCTCATTTTCCTAAAAAAGTAGGCCAAAAATGATTTAAAAAAACAAACAATTAAAATTCAATGACTGTCTTGTTGACAAATAAATCTCTTAATACATAAAAATGTTTTTATCTACCAAGCAAAAGAATTCAAGTATAAAATGTCGTTCCTGAATCAAATGACAGCATGGAATTAATTTTTGATTAAAAAAATTATAATAGACAAAGGCAAATATACGAAATAATTTATTGGATAATCCTTGGAAAATTAACTCCCTCCCCCTCCAAAAAGGTAATCTGATTGTCTTGTTGATCTATCAATCTCATAAGTTATAAAATTTTTGAAGGGGGAGGGAGTTAATTTTCCAAGGATTACCCAATAAATGATTTCACATATTTGCCTTCATTTAATATCTATTTTTTTTTCTATTATATCATCTAATATCATTATTTAATGCAAATAAATAAATGGAAGAATGTTAATAAAGATTATCTCAAATTTAATGTGCTCTTTAAAATACACCGGCCACTTTATTAGGTACACCCTGCTGTGTGCATGAATGTCTGGACCCAGTGTCTCACAATAACTCTTCAAGCTGGTGGAGGCAGTGTCATGTTGTGGGGGCTGTTTTCCTGGCATACGTTGGGTCCATTGATACCTCTGTTGGCACGTCAGGATTATAGAGTGTACCTAAACATCGTAGCTGACCAAGTGCAACCGTACATGTTAACAGTTTATCCTCATGCAGATGGCTACTTCAGCAGGATAATGTGCCGCTGCACAAACCCTGCATAACTATGGGATGGTTTGAGGAACATGAAGATGACTTTTCCTTGCTGCAGTGGCCCGCTCAGTCCCCGGATCTCAGCCCGATTGAAAATCTGTGGGATGAGTTGGAACGGGCTGTTCGCTCCAGGCCTATACCTCCATCGAATCTTCAGGAATGGCATGACTCATTCATGTCTGCATGGTACACAATACCTCAACAACGTTTTCAGCATATTGTGGAATCCATGCCTCAACGAATTCAGGCTAAAGGTGGGATTCTACTGGGGCTG
Organism: Thereuonema tuberculata; assembly: GCA_023159025.1. Taxonomy (NCBI): domain Eukaryota; kingdom Metazoa; phylum Arthropoda; class Chilopoda; order Scutigeromorpha; family Scutigeridae; genus Thereuonema; species Thereuonema tuberculata. The sequence continues at coordinate 19,792,801 of JAFIDM010008419.1, read as the reverse complement.
CACGAGTCAGGCGGAGAGTTGAACTTGCAGTTTACCTGCAGGCTACAGAAATGAGGAGAGCGCAACCATGTTCGTTGGTGTAGCTTTTGAAGTCACTTCAACAGCATCGCTTCAGCCCAAGGCAAAATGGATGACATGCTTTTCCCACGTTTTTCAATCACAATGGATTCTTTCTCTGAGGTGGCAATATTTTTCTTGTGCGAGCAAGTAGAAAGAGAAGCCATAATTGGCTTACTATATGATCGGTCGAAAAGAAAAAAAAAATCATTTTCAGACCAAGAAGTACGGAAGGGTATTATAACAATTTAATTTCCAGGCAACCTTTAGATGATGAAGAGTTTCATGCTTTTTTCGATTAAACAGAAGCCACTTTCACTTTGTGTTGAGAAAGTTTAAAAATGCTGTCGAGAACCCTTCCATTTTGAAATTTCTTAATTACTTCACACCAATGTATTAATAGCTTTGCAGGAATATCAAAACAAAATGGACTAAAGAAGATTTTTCTGGGAAACTCATATCTGCAAAATTAGGAAAATTTGAAAAAATATCACAAAGAGCATGAGTAAAAGATAAATAAATGAAATGATTATTTTTATTTGCTAAAAATAAGTACTGTGTGGAATGTTTTTTCTTTTCAGCCAGTCAAACATTTCAGCTTTTCTGCTATTGCTATTGGGGGCTTTGTCTATTTGTACTGAATGATAAGGGGCATTGTTCATAATAATGATGCTGTTTGGGAGAATATTGGGTAGCAACTGATTTTCAAACCATCTCTGGAACACAGTACGATTCATATCATCCTGATAATCTAAAGTTTTGCGCTCCTTGGATTGGAATACCATCAGACCATCTGGAACAAAACCCTTTTCTGTTCCAGCATGAGCAATACTCAAACGACCTTTTCCTATAGGTATTTGGCATTGAGATTCTTTAGTGCCGTCATTCCAACATTTGCTTGTTGTGGGATTTTCATTCACCCACGTTTCTAAATGTACTACCAGATGATATTCTTGTAATTGATAAATATTCCTTAAGTACTGATAACATAGGTGCACAATGTCACGACGTACCATTAACAATTGTCTATTTTTTAATTTTGAAAATTTAAAACCCAGTTTACCTGTTATTATATTTCGTAATGATTCGGCACTACCCACAAAATCAAGATCTTTCTTGATCACTTTCAGAAGCTTTAATACACTGGGTATTTCTCCATCCACATAAAACTGTTAAATTTTATTACGTATTGCTGCAAGTATAAAATTATCCAAATTGGTGACTGGAGACTCTCGAGATCGTCGTTTGCCAGGCGTCGTAATAGTACCTTCAGTTGAATTTGATATTTCGTTTGCAATTCTGCGGACAGTTCGTTGACTGATTCCTGTAGCTGCTTCCGTTCATTTAAAAACTTGGTCGAATGGATAGTGGTCCTTTACATTCCTTTTCTTTTTGAAAGTATCCCTTCACACAGGCAACTATTTCTCTTGCTTGATGACGAAGTGTGCTTCCACAGCTATTTTTCTCCGCTGACATGTTGATAACTCAAAATAAAACTTCCCTCTATTATTTAGCATTATTTAAATACTAGTCACTAACAATAAATATTTTAATGATTTATAAACACAATTCCCTTTTGATAAGTAACCAGTGATTTTGCACAATGGCGGATTCCTGTCAGAAGATCAGATGGAAGTGCCTGACCAGACTAATCGATGCTCCATGCGTAGATCTCACAAAAACGGGGGGGGGGGGCAACTCTCATTTGTAGGACTATAGTAACATGTTGGACCTCCTTTAAAGGTAGGGTTCTATTGGGGCTGCATGAGTCGGGAGGCGCTGGCCTCAATTACAGCTCCCTTCACCCCTTAGAGCCACCAGCTTTGAATTTACAATAGGGACGGCAGGCTTTTGTTGTAATTGAGGGTACTTACAACCGAAAGAAGAGCCGCCGAGGGACTCAGAGAAGGACCAGTATTTGCCAACAGCAGGCGACTGCAGAGTCTAGTTTCTGTAGTTTTCTATTGCCAAACTATCGAAATAAATCGTGTCTTGAATTCTTTTTTTGAAAACAAATTAAATACAAGTTGACACCTATTACAGAAATTTATAAAAAATAAAGATTTATTTTTATCAATTTATTTTCAATTAAAATATAGATCCTCATTGATATAAATCGTGCATTATTATTGTAATTTCTTTAAACTTATTGTTTCGAAAATATGACTTTAAATTAATATTCAGGACAATTTAATTGTGATATGTTTGAGAACTGGATTTTTTTTTTACTGTTATAATGAACTAAAACTTTCTATTTTTTTTTTAACTTAATTTTAAGTTAAATCTGAAAAATTGAATCATACTGGAATATTAAAAGAAAACCTAAATACTTAAAAAGAACTGATAATGAAGATTCTAAAATTATTTCATGGTAGCTTGGATTCAATATATTTTAAAATATTTGTTTTAATGTGTGTTTAAAATTTTATAAATTTCATTAGAAATAAAGTTTTAATGTAACATTTTCAATTAAAATTAAATTTCCTTCCTTTCTTAAGAAATATCATTTCTATTGGGAAGTCACATAAAGAAAGCCACATTTTGAAAAAAAAAAAAAAAGGCATAATTTCTATTGCATCTGCATTTTTTTAAAATATTTTTAGTGCAAGAATATGGACTCAACTGATATGGGCTCAAGTGAAATGATACGTAGCAGTAAAGAATTCTACTTTCAAACTTGCTGATATAAAAAAATCTGTTATTTGAAGGTATAAATCAAGTTTCATCAGATAATTGGAGAAATGCAGTATGGCATGTCAAGCAATTAGTTCTGTAATGACATCAATATTATGGAAGACAAGAGTTGAACAAATTGTAATATCTCTTGATGACAATGACAATTCTTCAGAAGAAAGTGACTTTAGCCCACGTAGTGATGATGAAGATGAACTAAATACAACAGATCTAATGGAGGAACTTGATATTCATCGTTTAGCAAATGGTTCTTCATCCATAACAAATTTAACTTGTTCTTAATAATCTTTGAAATCATAATGAAAACAACTTACTATGTTTGTTATCCATTACAGAAATTATGCAATACTTTCACAACAACACAACATATTTTAAAAGTTTTGAATCAATATATGAAGCCTAGCATATTTTTTTACTTAGCTTTCCTTCACAAGACAATGTCAGTGAACCTAGTCTGGTTAGTGTAATAGTTATGAAAAAAAAGCTTTTGTTTTATATTTTTTTACAATAAATTTTTACATTCATCTTGTATGATCACTCCTTAAAAGAAGTTATTGTATATCAAAAAAATAATAATAATAATAATAATAATAATAGCCCTAATAATAACATAGCAAACTTTCATTCTGCTTCTGATACATCAGATCTAATATTTTACACACAAGAAATGAAAGGTTAAGTTTTTGAAATTCTGAAATTGATCCATTTTGAGGTATTTGATAAAGAATAACTCACAAAAAAAGAATGGTTGTGAACTCTACACCAAGTGAGACTATTATGATTAAAAAAAATTTCCCATTAACTTTTTTCTTAATTTCTAATTGTTTTTTTTTTATTGTAATCTACATGAATCTACAACTCAGTCCCGTTAGGAAGTAAATTTCCCTGTCAACAGGTGCTGTGTTTTGTATTAAAATATACAAATGTAAAAAATAATTAAAACTATCTAAAAACTAAAGATAAAACATAAATTTTTGATCAGGTGATAAGAGTGATTATAATGAAAACAATGGCCGTATAGTAAGAGTAGCAAATACAAGAAGTTAAAATAAATATTTCCTATTTAAATTTATGTAAGGATTTTTATTATTACATATCTACATTATATTTACATATTTAGTTACAGACTAACTAACTTACATACATGTTACCTCATGATTTATTTATGATATGCCTATTTATTTATTTTTTTTAACATATATATTTATAGAGATAAACATACTAACAAAAACATTCTACATTCAAAACACCTACATTCTTATATGTAGATATATATACACACAAAAACATACATATATACGTACACTTAAACACACAAACACATACGCACACAAACTCACACATACACTTACACACAAAAAAACACACAGTACATATATACATTCACCTATACACACAGAACTATATACATAGAGTGACTGAATATATCAGTATACAATCTTCTGGTGATTTTTTTAATATTATTATACATGTTTTGTATATGGTAATGTTCAATAATATTTGTTAGTTTAGTTTCTATTATTGTTCATACATATACAGGGTGTCTACAAAATCTGAATAAAAAAATTCCCAGATTTTTCCCTGTTCTTGAACAATTTCTTTTAAAATTCCCTGATCTGTTCAACCAAAAAAAACAAAACAAAAAAAAAAACTCCAAACTGATCTGTTCATCCAAAAAATTCCCTGATTTTAAGTAATAATTGCAAAATTCCCTGATTTTTTCCAGAATAACAAAATTCCCTGACAATTCCCGGTTCTGTAGACACCCTGATATAGATAAATACGTATACAAACAAATACCTACAATGACCATTTCATTAAGGATAATCAATTGCCATTTTTCTGTCGTCTCTGAGGGCGACATTTGATTCTCTTTTCCAATTCTATTATTTTACAGTAATTTTGAGTTCATATGTAGTAGATGAATTTTTGTTGGGGGTTTAGTATTTCGTATTTCAGTAATAGCTTATTTCTAAAGTTCTCATCATTTCAAGTGGATATTAATTTTAATATTTTATTTTGAAGGTTGTTAATTTCACTATTAATGTTTTACTTTAAAGTTTTGCAAATATCAATTTTTTTAATTTTTTTATATTTATACATTGACAGTAAAATTGCCAAAAAAAAAAAAAGGGATACTGATATCTAAAATCCCAATAGAACAATACAGACCCATCAGATATAATAGAAGTCAGGAGAATGGATACAGAAATTCAAGCTTAAGACTTTTTTAATGAAGCTTATAACGTGTTCAAGCAATTTTTATAATCAGCTTTTGATTTTACTAAAACCAAATACTTGGATAATTCAAACTTGTTTAATTCAAAATTCTGGATAATTCGAATTTTTTGCTCGGTCCCTAGAATTCTGTATTCAAATAATGTTAAAAAATCATGGTTAATTCGAATTTTTAGTACAATTGTTCTTAAAATATACGGTAAAAATTGTTCCTGAGACTTTTCTCAGCTAAGATACATTATTTATTTTAATGTTTTTTCTAAGGAAAACAAAAGTGAGGGTTGGAATGTATTTTTGTATCAATTGATAGGTTGGAATCATATGCTATGACTCAGATTGCATTCAATGAAGCAATTAAAAATATCTGCCTTTTTTTTTTTTTTTTGAAAGTGATGAATAATTAAGCTAGTAAAAAATGCTTGATTTAATGAAAAAAAAAAAATATAGCAGTATTCTTAAATAAAGTTTGTGTGTTACAACTGAGTAAATATGCCAAATTTCATTGAAATGGATGCAGTGGTAACAAAATTATTTGGTTTTGAACGTATGTTTTGTTAAGAGTTTCAGTTGTCGAGGGCAGTTCCCAAGAATAAAATTTCATGGAAACAACATGGAATGACACAATAAACTAATATTTTCGTCCAATTTGAGTACGTTTGATTCAATGGTACCATTGAGAACCGTTGGATCTATCTTAACAGCTTAATTATTCGAGTTACAGACTGCTTAGTGTGCTTTAATTCTCTGACAATTTGTAGATTTTTTAATTATCTTTCTTCAAGTAATTTAATAATAATGCATTGTTCCATTACAATATTAAATAATATAGATATCATATTGTTTCCTATTAATGATTGTAGCAACCAAACTCCCCTTTGTATAATCTAAATACTGCGGTAACTTGTGAACGAAGCTTCTACGGCAAAAATGGTTTTGAGTTTCAAAATCAGCGTAAAAAACTGAGTAAGTACGCCAAATTTCATTAAAATGGATGCAGTGGTAATAAAATTATATCGAGTTACAGACAGACAGACGAACTTAGCCAATTATATATGTTGATTCGAATTTTTGGATATTTCGAACTTTTTCTCTGGTCCCTTCAACTTCGAATTATTCAAGTTTGACTGTAGTTGCAGATTATATAGAGTAAATTTATCTTCATTCATACAGTCACTGTAGATCACTAATTATATCTTCTAAAGAATAATGGTATTATTTAATTTTTTTCTGTTTCAAAGTTATTCACTGCTATCTAATTTGCATGTAAAAGCCTAAATCACAGTTCCTTATTTACTAAATACATTAAATATGAACAGTTACTTGCCAGTCATGTACTGAAAATATGAAAAAAAATTGTCATTTTAAATAGCATTTATTCCTTTTCTTAACCTACATGTACAGAACAAGAATAGCTTTTTTTTTTCGTCTAATTCAATTTCATTTATTCATTTGAACTTCACATTTCTTTCAGTATTTCTTAATAAATAGATTTCTTTTCACTCAATATATTAAAAATTTTCATTCAAAGACCATTCAACTGACTATTCTTCTGTAATAAAGGGCTGACCAGTAAAAATAAGTAACTATTTTAGCAGTAATTTATTTAAAATGTTTGTGTGGATTTTTTTTTATTATTCTATTTCAGATCAGGGTTCAGGCTTGGGGATAAAAAAAATGCTGTTCCATGATTGTAGGTGTGTTGGTGCACGAATTTCTGACTTTGATGCATTCTATCCCTCAAGAATATATTGAAACACTGATAATTTAATATCGTCCACTGTTATTTTCGACAAATACAATTATTATATATATTGCCTCAAAATTCGTGATCTGTAATTGACTTTTTTTTTTGTCAATATAAGCTGCAAGTATTTTAAGCCATTTCGCTGCTAGTGATAAGCAAATAGTTTGACCAAAACCACTGAATTAAAAAAAAAAAAAAAATCAAGAAAAAAAATTAAATATTTTCAAAAAAACAAATAAAAATTGCTGCTGACGAAAAGCACATATAAGAAAAAAAAACACCCTGATATCTAACAGACATACTTTATAAATGAAAGTCTATAAATAAACAAGTATTTTTCTAAATTAGAACTTCTCCGATAAATAAATGTTGGCCTCACTATAAGTTAACTATAATTTCAGTAAAAACAGATGGCGGCGTCCATTTTGACAGGAAAACATAATTGATCAGCTACCGGAAGAGCTGCGAAGTTCAAGCTTTCGGCGGCCAACTCTCATTTGGAAGACTATACGTAGCTGTACATAATAAAATAGCCGGACAGCGTATATTACAAGTACGGGCACACATGAGGTCAATGAGAGCCACATTCTGGATTTTCAAATATATTAACATATATATACATATTAACGTTTTAAAGTTGATAAGAATTTTATTATAGAAATGAAATGTTAGTCGAAAAACAGGATATCTGGTTACTTAAGAATATAATTTAATTATGCGTCCTGAAAGGATAGAAATTTTTTAAGGGATTAGCTTTGAAAATTTTAATATTATTTTGATTTTTTTTTTATTGATTAGATGCTTATAATCAGCAATTTCTTTAGAGTTAGTTATATAACATAAAAGTTGTGTTAGGATTTTTTATTAATTTATTTTATATTAAGTAGAAACTGTAATTGTGAAGTTTAAATATTATGTATAAGTAGATGTAAATTAAAATAATAAGAAAAGTAAAAATAAAATTTAAGAATTCGGCAATAGGTTATTCGCCTGTTTATTGTCCCACACCATTGTCATGTTCCATAGTATTAAATATACAAATTCAAATTTAATTACATTTCTACACACATCTTAATTGCTATATAAAGTATAAAAAATACATACATAAGAAAATAAAAAGAGAAAGAAAACATAAAATAATTAGTTCAAAATTTAATATATGGGTAGTTCTACAAGAATTGGGTAACTTTTGGGAGGAAAACGTGCCAATACTTTATTTATTTTAAATAATGTGTTTTAACATAGAGTAGGTGGGAAATATAATCAATGTACTGTTCCAGAAAGGAACAGTCACTTTATTCAGTATTTTCGAAGTTATTTCAGTTTTTCTGAAAATTGCCTCCAGGGGACTGACGAAAAAAATACGTTTTATTGAAAATAGAAATGCTTTAAATCATTAAAATCCTGAAATTCATTAAAACAACATCATAATCAGTACTTCATATTCTATCTTGTACTCCTATTAAATTAAATTAAAAAACTCCATCTACGGATAAATTTCATTTTATTCTCCGCGAAATATCACCATTAATAAAATGAAATTTATCCGTAGATGGAGTTTTTTAATCATAATCAGTAATTTTGATACATAAAATAACTTTGTCTCTTACATAAAAAAAAAAAAAAAAAAGTTTAAAAACAATCCCGTAAAGTTCGTCAGAACAATTACAAATAATTAAAAACATTGGCATTCGCACTTGTACTAAAAGATTAAAAATATAATTAGATTGTCAATAGTAATAATACGGCAGACATCATCACGAACTCAGCCAGCCTCATGTCGACATGGAAGCGTCGAACAGATGGCTGACGAGTGGTGAGCTGTGTGAGGAGACCGAAGGGTTCATGATCGCAATACAGGACCAAGTCATCTCCACACGCAACTACAAGAAACACATTCTACACGATGCAAACACACATGACGACAAATGCAGGAAATGCCACACTACGTATGAGACGATCGACCATGTAATATCAGGCTGTCCCCTTCTCTCTCAAACAGACTACCTCCACCGACACAATCAGGTAGCATCGATCGTTCATCAACAACTAGCACACAAACATTCACTTATTAAGAGCACGGTCCCGTACTACAAGTACATACCACAAAGCATATTAGAATCACCCTCATATAAACTATACTGGGACCGCCCCATTCACACAGACAAAACCATACATCACAACAGACCAGACATCACACTTGTTGATAAGGTCAACAAACAGACCTATCTAATTGATATTGCAGTGCCTATCAGCAAGAACATGCAGAAAACTCACGCAGACAAGATCAGTAAATACACTGATCTAGCACACGAGCTCCAGAAGCAGTGGAGGCAGGATCGAGTACGTGTTGTACCCATCGTTCTGTCTGCCACTGGTCTGGTGCCTCACACATTGCACCACAGTCTTAGTACACTAGGACTTCACAAAAACACTTATGCACAACTGCAGAAGGCTGTGGTACTCAACACTACACGCATAGTTAGGAAATTTATGGACACAAGCACACATCCCTAATCATTCTTGCACACATCTTTACACTTGGCAGTATGTGCTTTGGTCCTTGACCCGCCATATTGTTTTTGCTGGGGAAACCCAAGGTTTGAAACATACAAACATAATAATAATAATAACTGCATGAATTACAACTGCAAGCTTTGATACAATGGAAATTATTTTACCAAAAAAATAAAGAATACCTGTACTATAGGTGCTGATAGATTAAATTATAATTATTAACTGTAGATTAATTAACTTTGTTAATTATCTAATACAAAAGAAACTTGACAAAAGCTAAGAGTTAAAAATTTAGAGTAACATTCTCATCAATTACGTCAGCGATTAATAAAGTTTTAAGCTTTTTAATACTTTTTAGTGTTTCAGAATTATATTTTTCCCAATTAATTTATATTTTATATAGTTTTCCAATCTTAGACCAAAATTATTATTCAATTTAATGATTTGAAAGATTTTTAAACAATTGAATCTAGTTATTTTTTCATAATTTTGATAGCCGTTAATCCCGTCGCCTTTCTAGGCAGGGGACTCACGAATTCAGTGAAAAATAAATATATCTTTCAAACGATTACAGATATCAGCTTTATTGCTTGCCACATTAGAACATTTCACGATAATCTTTTAGGCATAAAAATATTTAAAAAAATTAGTTGTAAATAACCGTGAAAATACCTGCCAGTGGACTGACATTTTGACTGGCTCCGAAACACGTGTTCACACCACAACCACGCCGCTCTCACTGATTCCAAAAGAGCTACCTTCTTCCTTAATCTATGCCCTGTAGCAAGCAGTTGCTATAGTTAATTTCACGGATAATGTTTAAAAGCAGATTGGTATCAACTTTGAATTGCTATTAAATACTCCGATTTTTCGAATCGACTGACGTTTTACGTAGAAAGTGGAGATTTAGACAATATTATTTTATAAGAAACTATTTGTAACTTGTATAATCAAAAAGAAAGGACAGTTATCTTTTTAATTTAATGACGAATAACTTACAATGTCAGTTTTTAGATTAGTTATGGCTAAGCTTCATCAAGTTACCCAATTCTTGTAGAACTATCCATATAGGCCTATATTTTTTCCAAGAGATATTGGGAGCCACACTCAACCCAACGAGGAGCGCATTTGCCCACGTGTGGTATATTACAACCACAAGTTATGTGACAATAAAAAAGAAAAAGGCTTATTCTTTCCACTTTACTCACATATTTCTATATTAACTTTTGATTTCCTAAAAATAAAATTGCATAAATTGAGGATTACAAATAAAATCTAGAACAACTTTTCAAGGTAAATAAAAGTAGTTTAACGTGCCCGAATAATTCAAGAAAAATATCAATCGAAAGGCACAAAGCTAAAGTTAGGATTCGCATAAACGGTCCGTCCCAGTCTCTTCCCGATGACAACTCAAAGTGCGAATCCTAACTTTAGCTTTGTGCCTTTCGATTGATATTTTTCTTGAACTTTTCAAGGTGTTACAAACAAACTATACCTCTAAAACTGTTACTTCGAAGTGTTTGTTACTCAGGTCTTCCTTAGGAAAATCTGCCATATTTCTATAAAACATAAAAAAAAAATCACAAGGTAAATAAAAAGGAAATAAATTAAAGATTTTTTTTAATTATTAAAAGAACTGAACGGGCACGTCCGTGGCCGATTTCGAGTTCAGCGCCATCATCAACTTCCGAAACAAGGTTCAAAATCCATTCACTAGGTGACAAACGTTTACTTCCGGTAGTATCTCCAAAATATCATTTTCAAAAAAGGAAGTATTTTTAAAAAATTTAAAACACTTGAAAATGGACCTTAGCTAGCAGAAAGTCAGATACGTTATGAATTTTAGCTTGTTTTTATTTAAAAACTACTCGTGCATATATAAGGTAGGCAATTTTTAATTATTAAGTATCACTATGAAAAAAAAATTCACAAAGATATCTCATTACTTCAGCAATCCCTGATTAACTTAGCAATCAGAAAAAAAAAAACAGAATATTAAACATCTTCCACTACACTAGAAATAAATGTTAAAACACTACATTTATTTCTGGTGTAGTGGAAAATGTTTAATAATATACTTTACAATAGAAAAGGTTTGTGTTCTTAGATAGTTCATTCCGCACGTTAAAGAAAGATTAACAAAATATGGGACGTTTATTTAAAAAACAGAATAGCTCTGTTTTCGTGCCACCGCGTCTGGTGTCCGGTATCGCCGGCCCCGTGCCGACCAAGGCGCACCGTTCGCGGTAGAGATAGGCCCAACACCGGCAAATTTCGATGCCCGAGAAAGGGCCCTAAATATAAAGGCCCGGTGTCGGTCGGGGGTGGGACACTTAGGCCCTTGTGTCGCCTTCTCCCCACCCAAGTGTGGTGTCCCTGCCTTCCCATAGGGGAGCAGAAAGACTAAACTTTCAAATAAAAATATTAATGACAACACAATTTAATAGAAAGATCACTATTTAAATATCCTAGAATAAAGTTTCTGATTTGATTGGACAAAAACAAACATCAAGGAAACACAAACTACTCATTTTCAATCCCTTCATTTAAAATAATCAGTATAATCAAGAAAAAAAAATGAAGTTATAAATAATCTACAATCTTTCCATATTAAACTACCTCATAAAAAAAAAAAAAAAATAGCCTACTGTTTTCTAGCTTTAAGAATTATATATACAGTATTATGATAGACTTTCAGGTCAATATTTTACATCTTCATAGAGCAATAATGACTGTCTTGGATAGATAGCTAAGTGTAGAACTCATTGGTGTCATATTTCAATAATAATAATCTACAAAAAATGAATAGACAACTACATCTTCAAAGAACCTTGAAATGTAATTTATTGTTGTAAATAAAATAAACTTCAAAATAAAAATACAACTTTAACAGATAGTTAGAATTGTTCAAAAGCCTACAAAATTAACAAATATAGTAGCAAAAGGATTCAAATTAATAAAAACTTGTCAAAAATCTATATCTAAGTAATGTGAGTAAAATTTCTATCAAGATGATTTGCCATAAAACACTGCATGAAATTTATTATTTGACTGAAAAAAAAAAAAGAAGCAATATTTTAGAAATCACAATAATAATTAACAGAGGCGTCACCCAGTGTGGTAGCTCATGGTGTCACCCCCTCCCAAAAAAAAAAAAACCTTCTAAAACTATCTGTTCAACCAAAAAAAAAAAAAGGAAAACCTTGTAAAAGCACCCCTTTGGTGTCACCCGGTGCGGTCCGCACCCCCTAGTGACGCCACTGATAATTAAACAAGTAAGTAAAATACAAAAGGAATAAAAGCCTTATAAAAGAACAAAGGAAAAGTACTTCAAGACCAAAGTCAAAACAATATACAATAACAGGGATTAAAAAATGGGACTTAAGATAAATTAAAGACAAAACCATCCATAAAAATATAGCAAACCATTAAAGAAAAAGTGAAAATAAATAAAATGCATTTACAAAAATGTTGAGAGAATTATAAACATGGTAATAATCCGACAGTTTTGGAATATTGCGCGTATTCCTTCATCAGGGACGGCACAAACATATAAGACATTAAAACAACATTTAAGACAACACAAGGTGGGAAGGCAAGGTGGAAGTGAGAGGATTAAGGAAGTTTAGCAATAGTGATGGGCATTTTGCCTGCCGGTGATGGGATTGTAAGCATTAAGCTGGATTATTTGGAATGATTCAGCTAGGAGACGGTGGGATAGTTTATTATGGTGGGAAAGGGGTTTAGCAGCTGAGAAGTTGGAGGTATGTCCCAAATCTTTAAAGTTATATTGTATGTATCTGTTTGAGCCGGTGGGCTTTCGGTAGACATGTTAGCTATGTAGACATCTCATGTTAGCTAGCAAAAATGCCATCCGAACCCTTGACAAATCTATACCCAATATCAGCACATTCAAAAACAGCTGCCTCAACATTATAAAAAGAACCCCACACCCTGTCCCCAACCTCAATCCTATACAAAAAGCACATCTCCACGAATTCAAACAAAACATACATATCACCCGCTCTGATAAAGGCAACTCCATAGTCCTCAAGGAAAAACATGACTGAAAAAATGGCCCAAGCTCACCTAAAACAACTTTCCTACACCCCTGATGACATAACAATAGAAAAATACACTGAACTGATCATTTATGCCATTGATTGGGCCCACACCCAAATAGGCCTCTCTGATCACTACAATGAAAAACTCGCCCCAGAAAATCCAACATTCCCATCCATCACCTTTCTACTCAAAACCCACAAACCCAAACAAGATAATATCCTAAAAACCAGACCCATCATCAATACAAGAAACTCCCCCATATCAAACATTTCTAACTCCCTCTTCACCATCCTCCAAACTTACACAAGTAAAATAGATTATATTTACAAAAACACAGCCCAATTCCTTATCCAGATAAAAGAGATCAATATTCAAAAAGAAGACTTTTACTCCCTAGATGCCATATCCCTATTTACATCCCTCACCTACAACACCATCAAAGAAGCACTCTGTGACTTCCTAGATGATGAAACCCTTTTTTGCCAATTCGACATCACCATAAAGCAAATAGACTTCCTCATCCACACCATTTATAACAGGCAATATTCCTCTTAACAACAATAAAATTTACCTCCAAACACACGGCCTATTCATGGGCCTTGCCATAACTGGACCCATCGCAGACCTCACACTACACTACATCGAACAACAAATGTTCTCCGTCCACCACCCACACATTAAATTATATGGAAGATATGTCGATGACATCATCATCATAACACAAAAACATATCACACAAATACAAGGCCATCTCAACTCAATAGATCCCCATCTACAATTTGAACTGGAAACTCCTTCCAATAAACACATCAACTATCTCGATGTATCCATCAACTATAAAAATAACTCCATACAAACCACTGTCTATGGAAAGCCCACCTGCTCAAACAGATACATAGAATATAACTCAAACACATCCCATACATACAAAATTAACATAATAGATTTTCTAATATGCAGAGCACTCAAAACATGCTCCACAAAACCAGCCTTACACACTGAACTAAAACCATACACACTATACTCAATCTTCATAACTATCCTTCCAGCTTTTTCACAACTTAATATCCTCATACTTGAACTCAACAAAAAATCTAACAACACTGTCCCCAAACACCCTATCAAATACATCCCCTTCCCTTAATATCCTCCCCTTGAAAGCTTCATCAAAAATTTCTCAACCAATACCAATATGCCCCTGCCTTCAAATCACACAACATTAACATAACACAAACCAAACAACTTAATAACTCTTCCAATACTGTATACTGGATCCCATGTGGCCTATGCCCCTCTGCTACGTGGGACAAATATCCCGACCCCTATCCACACAATCCTTTAAAAACACAGATTCCACATGCTCATACACTGTTACACACTTTTAAGAAAAGGGACACACCCCAACTTCTCAGCTGCTAAACCCTTTCCCACCATAATAAACTATCCCACTGTCTCCCAGCTGAATCATTCCACATAATCCAGCTTAATGCTTACAATCCCATCACCGGCAGGCCAAACGCCCATTACTATTGCTGAACTTGCCAAATCCTCTCACTTTCACCATGCCTTCCCACCTCGTGTTGTCTTAAATGTTGTTTTATTGTGCCATCCCTGATGAAGGAATACACGCAGTATTCTGAAACTGTCAGATTATTACCATGTTTATAATTCTCTCAACATTTCTGTAGGTAAGTGCGTTTTATTTATGTTCACTTTTTCTTTATTTCAATATACCCACGTTAAGCCTCCTTGTTATAGCAAATTATTAAGTAAACTAAGTATTTATTCAACAAAAACTTTAAATATGTTTTTTAAATCTGGAGCTCTTCAAAACTAATTGTGAACCAAATCTATTTTTGTAATACAAACACAAATCCCAGTTCTATTATCACAGTCCATCCAATGTATGAAATACTCATGATAGTTTTTTTTCCTTTTTTAAAAAAAATATTTAAAAACTGTAAATAATGAAATTTAGTAAATCTATTAAAAAAATCAATCATTAATTTATAAAAAAAGAATTCATGAAACTGGCATCCTACAAAAATTTGTAAGATATTTTCTCAGGTAATACTTATTTTTGGACTAACTCAAACACTGACAACAAGCATTAAATTTTACTGTGATTTCTGAATTCAGATGGTTAGAGATATTTTCTTTTAGGGTAGATATACTTTAAAGCATAATGTTTATTTGAAATGTATTCATATATTCATTTCTGTTTTCTGTAGGTGGATGCTAGCAGACACATACTTAAGGCAGACTGTGAATGTGCATTGTCACCGAAGCTAGGAAACGTTTTCAATTTACAGGTCAGTCAACACGTATGCGTGTGTTTCTGAGGAAATTATGATTTCATTTCAAAAAAGTCAATCACCGATCTGTCTTCCTTGTGACATCGTTGCTGCCCGCTGCCTTTACTTGTGTTCAATAAGGTGTATGCGAAACGAAAAAAGTCACATCGTTTACTTAGACGAGACTTGAGTGAACGAATGTCATTCGGTGAAAAATATGTGGTAAAGCAGGAGATTGGAGTGGGGCATAATGTACCTCTTGGCAAAGGAAAAAGAATGATTGTATTACATGCTGGCAGTGAAAATATCTTTGTAAAGGATGGCTTACTGTTATTTCGTGGTGTGAAAAGTGCAGACTACCATGACGAGATGGATGGGGAGCGTTTCCTTCGATAGTTCAAAGATCAGTTGTTGCCTAACATCCCTCCATGCAGTGTGATTGTCATGGACAATGCTCCATATCACAGCGTACAAATTGACAGTGCCCCAAACAGCAACAGCTTGAAAGGCGACATGATGGATTGGCTAACCAGTTACAACATACCATTCACGAAAAATATGTGGAAACCAGAGCTTTACATGCTAATAAAACAAAAACCTACCCACAAACAGTACTTTATTGATATGTTAGCTGCTTCATATGGCATCATTGTACTCCGCTTACCTGCATATCACTGCAAATTTATAAAGATAGTGTTCATAACACCATCCGAAATAACTGAATTAGCTGTCAAAACAATTTTACAGTCAGAGTGCAAAGAATGGTATGCACAACGGAAATGCAGAATATCATCAAGTGAGAGAGCTCACAAAATAAAGACAAGAAAAACTCACCATGATGGCTTAGCTGAACAGTTCCTGTCAGAAAAGCAAGTGTTTGGAAAGGCACTTTCCAACTTTGCATACGGCAAAAAACACAGAGCCTGAAGCACTTCAGGTATACTTATCTAAAAACAATGTTTTCTAAGTAAAAATAGGACTTGTCATAGGCAGCAGCCATGGATCTGTGCCAGTCCTGATGGCTTAATTTTAGAAGAAGGGCGTTTGACTAACGTTCTAGAAATCAAGTGCCCATCATCTTGCAGAAACAAAGAAATTATCACAGATGATGGAAAAATTAATGTCACGTACTTAAAACTTGATGAAGATCAAGTCATTTTAAAAAAAAAAAAACCCGCATATGTACTATACACAGTGTCAGATTTTACTGTATGTAACAGGAATAACTCTTTGTGATTTAGTAATTTATACCAAAAAACAATTACTTACAATATCTGTAGAAAGAAATGAGAATTTTTTTTTTTATTACAAATCCTTCCAAAGTTAGGAAAAAAATGTTAAAATAAAATTCTTCTAAGTATATAAATAAATATAAAATGTAATATAACTATTAATTGTTGTGTCTTCTGATTTTTTTCTTAAACTTCTAGAATGATAGAATTTTATTTAAGTTCATGTTTATTATTCTCAATACTTAAATTTTATAACATAATATTCATTATAAAAAAAATAAGTTCTTATACAGTCAGTAAACAACTGCACTAAACTAATATTGATATTGATTCCTATAATATTACTGATATACTAAATTTTGAAACATCAGCCATGTTATCATTACATAAAATACACACAAAAGCTTTATTTACATTAAAGAACTAGGTAATGTGATAAGGTAATTGGTTAGTAAGTAACTATAACAAATTGCTACTAATGGAATCACAACGAATGCATTCTTTTATCCTCAGTTAAGGCCCAATTTAACTTCAAATTTCACAATTTCATTTTTTGATGATTGGTGACTAAAAAATTTGTAATGATGCAGCAAATTTTAACAATCTATATTACATATCTTTTATTTTCTCTGTTTTCTGTCCGGTGCAATTGTTAATTATTAGTTTCCCTTGCTGAGAAAGTCAATTATAATTTTTTTTTTTCCGCCTTGCTTGGGATTCGAACCGAGGACCTTTGTCCTCGCAGTCAGGAACGCTATCCATTGGACTACTTCTGGTCCCCCAATATCCAATCCTACTTTTGTTGTATTTGTCCGTGCGTTATCAAATAATGAGCTCATTCAAAAAGGTATAAAATATCAATTTTTGCCATAACCGCTTGGAATCGATTCTTCTTGGATTATCTCATACTTGCCAGGGGAAGACAGGGGGATAGCCTAGTTCAGTCTAAATAAGGACATAAATCTTTAGGAATTTTTTGCAATATGTTAAGTTTTTCACTCTTTGAATACATCTTTCAACATGTATCCTAACACTTGCAATTTTGTAGGTTTCATGAATTTCATTTTCTGTAAATCTGTCATTATAAAGAAATGGTGGCATAACAACTATAGCATTTTTCCTTTCCACATTTGTTATAATTCCTGGAAATCCTTGATCAGATAATATTCCATCATATGGCTCTAAAAGATAAAGTAGACCACTGTCATTTACTATAAAAGAAAAGTCGCGCGGTTGACATTGTCTCTATGACATCGGCCTCTCACCTCTGAGTACTGGGTTCGGTTCTCACGTGGATTTCGTGATGGTGGACAATCTGCGCTGGGCAGGTTTTCTCAGGGTTCTCCCGTTTTCCCTGCACTTCTCCCACCATACTTTCTCAGTCTTTCTCTCCATCTGTCCTTATTTCCATGGGATAGTACAATAGACCTCCGGTCGCAGTGCTTGGCTTCTCTGCCACCCACCTTCACTACATAACATAACATACTACAAAAGAATCCCTTGTTCTTCCACCATAACACTTAGAAACAAAAGTAATCATTCCATTGAAGCTATTGCTATTAGAAACTTGGCAGTGTGACAGCTTTTATGATTGGAGTAATCTTCATCTATTCGATAAGTCTGTTCTAAATTAATTTCTGTGCAATCAATTATTGCCCTAATATTTGGCAAGAAATTGCTGTGGCGTAGTTGCTTCTATGGTTTGCTTGCTAGGCCAAAAGATATATATCTCACATTTTGTTGATAAGTAAGGCAGGCATGAAGTAAAATTTCTTGAAACAGTTGTACGATATATTCCAAATATAACAGCCAATGCTGAGTAAGATATCCTTAGTTTTAATTTCATTAAAAAAAAGCAGCAGCAAATTTTTCTTGGATATCTTATAATGTTTGAATTTTAAGAGTTTCAGAAAAAGATTAACGACCAATAGATTTACACCTGTTTAGTCTGTCATGTCGCTCTCCTTTTTTATTGATGAATATCCCTGAAAGCTAACAGAACTGACTGTCTGAAAGGATCTGTTTCACAGCCCACATCCCTTTTAGTGATTTCAGCTCTGCTCTCTGGGATATTTGCTTCAACTGCAACATCATTCCCTGCTTTCACACACACAAATGTAAAGCAGTTGGAGATTCCCTATTCTAAACAATTTACTTGGCAAAATTCATGAGCTTTTCTATATACTTCCTGTTCCAAAACTGCCCTTTCATGATTGCTAGAATTTGTCAAATTCTAATCACTCATTTCAATGCAAGTCCTTTTATACCTTCTTACTGCACTTTCTGACACTTATTTTCGTTTATATACATTGGAAAAGATAGTTGGTAAATAACTTGGACTGAATGGGTGCATTGACTTTTCATTTCCAATGAAATGCTTACTGCATAACTTTGAATTTTTAGTTGGTTCCAGGACCGGATTTCCGCCTAGGCATAGAAGGCCCGGGTCTAGGGGCCCCGCTATATTGGATTGTTTTTTTTTTGGTTGTAGATTTTTGGGATGGGAGGGGGGGGGCCGCAAATATCAAGTGCCTATGGACCCTAGGTGTTTAAGTCCGTCCCTGGTTGGTTCCAGATGGAACCATTTGGCCTATAAAACAATTTGAAAGAGATATAATTATATGAAATTTTGTTTCTATAAAGATATAATTACACAAAAGTTAAATTATTTACAGATAAAAAAATAAAAAGTTTTACTGTAAAAATAAACTGTTCAGTTTATTACATGAAGATGTGGCAAAATGTTTACTAATAAATTATGCATTTTTGGAAGAATTAAGAAAATAGTTTAGTTATTTAAAAAATACAAGGTGCTGTGAATTTAACATTAATGAGGCAAAACTATTTTTCTTTTTTTTCCCATCAGTATAAAGACTAATTGGAGAATACCGTACATCTACTTAGAGGCTAACTTTCTATCATCCTCCAAAAATATACTAAACTACGTATTCTGTTCAGTAACGCCATAAGACAGATGACAGGGATATATATATATCTTCTTTTTTATTTACTTAATTATTTACATTTGCTTGCTAGTGAAAAAACAGAGCCCTATTTGTTTTAATTATTACCAAAATATAAATAAACAGTAGTGAAAAATCCTGTGTAGGGTGTTAGCAAATAGTATAGGATAAATAAATATATTAAAAAGGAATATCAAAATAATGAAAACAATCAATTAATGCAACAGAATCAATACCTCAGAAATTATGTATAAAAATATGGGCTAACAAACATTCAAAGACGAAAAAAGTATATTTCTGAAATAAAAAAAAAGTTTAAAATTAGATATCAAGCACAGGCACAAAGCTAAAGGAAGGATTCGCACCTTTAGTTGTCACCGGGAAGAGACTGGGACGGACCGTTTTGTCTAATTTTGAATTATTTGGGCACGTTAAACTTCTTTTCTAAAAAAAAGTTTATTTCTGTAATTATCAGAAATGATAAAAATATTAAAATAAACCTACCTTATTGTTGTAAACTAATACTTTTTTGTCAGCCTTCAACCTCCATACACTCAAAAAAAAAAAAAAAAAAATAGCCAACGCCTCGGATAACCCTTTTTATTAAACGATTTCTATAGCCTCTTAATGTAATTTTGCCTACATAAATCATATAGATTTTAATAAAACTGCAACCTTTACTCAATTTGAGAAATCTAGAAAAGTATTGCAACAATTTATCACTAGAAATGTACAGTATTTCGGCACGTATTTTTTTGCCCTTCTGATTTACATGTCATGCGTAATAAATTGTAAGATAATATATTATAAATGAGCATCATTAATTTCTGATTTGTTAACAGCGTCAATAATGAATATAAAATTATCCTTAGTCAATTGTTACGTCGCAATCGTCACATTTTATAAGAAACCTACGATATTCGTCGAACTCCAGTGCTTGCTTTTCTCTTATTCAAAAGGTCTTCCAGGAAAAGAATAAAAGTGAAAAGAATACAGAAAATGTGTTTAATATTTAAAAAAGAAAAGAAAACCTAATGTTTTCTGTTCAATTTTTCGTTGAACAATTTTGACTGGTACCACTCGGAAACAGTCCCGAGTTAATTTTCGATTTTAAAGTAATATTTCTTTTTCTTTATTGATGAAAAAAAAACAAAAAACTATATATACTAATAATAGGAAAAAAATAAAACTTTACTTTAACATCGTCCTAAGATTTGTTTTCGGAAATGACTGTTTTAGATTATTTTTTTTTTTTTTTAATTTTAATTTGCAAAAGAATTTAGTTACCAATGATATTTTACTGAGTCTGATAATATTTTAATGATCCTTGCAGTAATTCTGTAGAATGACTTCCCAATTCGCTCTCCGTAACAACTTAAAACATCCTTTCTCACAGACGAAACAGTGTGCTAATCTAAATGGCTGAGGTTGTTTTTGAAAAGTTCGTTATAAATCTACAGCCCCTGAAACTGTCTGAAAGAGACAGATGAAGGACATAATGCTGAGTGGCTATAGTAAGGTGACCAGATTTTTACATTATCAAATGTAAAATAAGAGGAAAGATAAGAATTATAGTTATCCGCAGTTTTTTTTAATAAAATTTTATTAATCCAGTTGTTTATGGTGTAAAATAAACCACGGCACAGAAAAATAATACAGAATTCTTTTATTTAATTTTTGTTTTGTTTACTGTAATGTTTTCTGTTGCGTTTACTAAATAACAATTTCTCTTTATTGATGATGATGATGAAAAAAAAATAAATATATATATATACTAATAATAGGAAAAAAAAAAATAAAACCAAACTTTTCTTTAATATCGTCCTGAGATTTGTTTTCGAAAATGACTTTTTTTTAAATTTTTCATTTCTATTTTAATTTGCAAAATAAATAGTTACCAATGATATTTTAGTGAGTCTGATAATATTTTAGATTATCCATAATTCATCGTCTGATGTACTTAATGGTAAACGTTCAGATTCGGATACGGCTAGGGCGCTAGGCCTTTGCTAAAAGGAACGTCACTGGTCACTGCACAATGAGAAATAGCAGTTAGGCAGTGAATGGCAAGATAGCTTCTGACTGGCTAATACCCGAATCTGGACTTTACCCTAATTAATTTTTTTTAATGAATTTTTTATGTATAAAATAATAAATATCTAATTTTTCTTTTTTTTAGTTTGTAGAAACATGAAATTTCCAATTTGTAAATCTCATTTGTGTTGGGATATAACCAATTGAAGCTCCCTTTCTGGTCCGATTATTATCCAACCAATCAGCAAATGACGGGAACATTTTACAAGGCACTTGATTCGAATTTCAGTTTCAAATCGTTCTATACTTTTGAGTCGACGTGTTTTTGATTTCCTGACAAAAAAGTAGAAAATGGACAGTATGAAGCAGACTGCTTGTAAGTCGACTGGTGGCAAAGCTCCCCGTAAACATCGGCCGTAAGTATTTCAAATAATTTTTCGATTAATGATTTCCCGGCCAGAACTGAGAGTCCGGCACCCATCGTAATTCGGCGCGCAACAACACACCACGTGGTTTTTTTACTATCTCTGATTTGTTTAATTGTGCGGAGAGATATTTGCTTTTTATTTTTTTTTGGGTCACGTGATTTCTATTGGTCTCATTGTTCTTTGTTCTGCTAAACAACTAAACTTCAAACAACTTTTTCAAGCGTTCCTGGAAGATATTAAAAACATCTTTCCTCCGAAAACGTATGACGAAGAAACATAAGGTAAGCAATCACAATTTTATACCCATTACATTAGCAACCAAAAAAAATTAGGATTAGGTTAGCTACAATTAACTACCCTAAGGCACATTTTC
>JAFIDM010008419.1:19751113-19770152 GCA_023159025.1 Thereuonema tuberculata | reverse complement strand
AGGTTAGCTACAATTAACTACCCTAAGGCACATTTTCAACCAAAAACGATTAGGTTAGGTTAATTTAGGTTCGCTTAGCTGCAGGATGTATGTATTGAAAAATAACCCCGAAATTTCCATCCATTACATCTATATATATAAAAATGAATGTATCTTTGTCTCTTTCTTTCTTTCTTTGTCCTTTATAGACTCCTAGGCCCTTTGACCTATCTGGACCAAACTTTGCAGAATTACTCTTTAGGACCCTGCGAAAAAGATAGGCTACTTGGAACGCGGAACCCCCCCCCCCAAGGGGTTGAAAAGGGGTAAAACCCCTGAAAAACCCAATATCCACCTGGTGGTGAAAATGAGAACTACACAATATTGTGTAAAGTGAAAAATTCACTCTCCTAATTAGAAGATTAGAAGATTTCACCCAAGTCAATTGCAAATAAAATAAAATTCGCTCTCCTATGGGGTCAGGGACACCCCACTCGGGTGGGGGGATGGCAACACAAGGGCCTAAGTGTTCCACCCCCGACCGACACCGGGACCTTATATTTAGGGCCCCTTCTCGGGCCCCCAAGTCAATTGCAAATAAGGAAAAATTCGCTCTCCTATGGGGGGCAGGGACACCACACTTGGGTGGGAGGAAGCCAACACAAAGGCTTAAGTGTTCCACCCCGACCGACAACGGGACCTTACATTTAGGGCCCCTTCTCGGTCCCCCCAAGTCAATTGCAAATAAGGAAAAATTCGCTCTCCTGTGGGGGGCAGGGACACCCCGTATGGGTGGGGGGATGGCGACACAAGGGCCTAAGTGTCCCACCCCCGATCGACACCGGGACCTTATATTTAGGGCCCCTTCTCGGGCCCCCCAAGTCAATTGCAAAAAGGGAAAAATTTGCTTTCTGTGGGGGGCAGGGACACCACACTTGGGTGGGAGGAAAGCGACACTAGGGCCTAAGTGTCCCACACCCGACCAACACCGGGACCTTATATTTAGGGCCCCTTCTCGGGCCCCCAAGTCAATTGCAAAAAGGGAAAAATTCGCTTTCTGTGGGGGGCAGGGACACCACACTTGGGTGGGGGATGGCGATACAAGGGTGTCCCACCCCCGATCGACACCGGGACCTTATATTTACAGCGCCTTCTCACTGAGCGCTTTATTTCTTTGAGTGGCATTGCAACGCATGCCGAGTACAGCTAATATGTATATTAAAATGAATGTTTGTTTCTTTGTCCTTTATACACTCCTAGGCCCTTTGACCTATCTGGACCAAACTTTGCAGAATTACTCGTTAGGACCCTGCAGAAAAGATAGGCTACCTTAGAACCTGGACCCCCCCCTCCAAGAGGTTGAAAAGGAGTAAAATCCCTGAAATAGCCAAATATCCACCTGGTGGTGACAATGAGAACTACACAAATATTGTGTAAAGCGAAAAATTCGCTTTCCTATGGGGTGGGGGCAGGAACACCACACTTGGGTGGGTGGAAGGCGACACGGCTACCTATGTAGTACACCCACGATCGACACCGGGCCTTTTCTTTCTTTGAGTGGCATTGCAATGCATGCCGGCTACAGCTAGTAATATAATATTTAAAACTTAAGTATCTAAACAAAAAAGAGAAATTAAAACGGCATTAAAAACGTAAAGTGCATATATTATATCTATATGATTCCATATTAATATTTATTTACAATTATCTTACAAAATCTAACTTAAAATTGTTATTTTTTTTTTTGGAGAAATTTATTGACTAATCTGCCATTTATTGTTTTATCTTCTCATGCATGACTCTCTCCCCTTTATAGCTCTATATACAACCCTAACCTTTTAAGGACACCCCCACCCTCCATCAATAAAATCCAAACTTAAAAGTACCTCCTAAATACAGCCCCAAGCTTGTCTTTGTCTATTTGTCCTCAGCCAATTAAGCTAATGGAACTATTTCTCACAATATTTTTGGGGTCCTTGTATTTACAATGTTTCTTTACATTTTGTTCTTTGCGGATCTTCAAGAAATCATCAACAAATAAATATCCGTGATCAGTCACTTTTTATTTAGAACACTATAAACTTGTCATTATTTCTAAAATATTTCAAAATACTACTGAAAGCACTTGTGTTCCTCCGTATATATTTCTACAATATATTTGTTATTCCAGTCTCATATCATTGTGTAGACTCAATTTTCGTATTTCAATTTAATGAAATATTTTTTTTTATTAGCTATACAGCAAGTTGTAATACAGTATTGTTTTAATTTTTATGTTAACATCATTACTGTTATAAATCCCCCCCCCAAAAAAAAAATTATGTATCCAGAAACCTTCTATTTAAGTCTCTTCTCTTTAAATTACTGTTCTTGTTACCATTTTATTATTAATAAATGTTGTTGTTAATAAAACCCTTTTTTTTTTACAAAATTCATAATTTAAAAAATATCACCTAAAATTGTTATTTTTTTGGACAAATTTGTTGACTAACCTGCCATTTATTGCTTTATCTTCTCATGCTTGACTTTCTCCCCTTTATAGCTCTATATACAACCCTAACCTTTTAAGGACACCCTCCCTTCATCATGAAAATCCAAACTTAAAAATACCTCCCAAATTCTTACCCTTCCCAAATACAACGCCAAGCTTGTCTTTTGTCTCCTTGTTCTCAGCCAGCTAATGGAACTATTCCTCACAATTCAATTTTTTATTCAAACTGAAATTATCTAGGTATTTGGAATTATTGAAGTTTTTTTTTTTTGGGGGGGGGGGGATTGGAGAATGATTTTGTTGGATCTATCTCATACGTTACTGAACGTGTTGTAACAAAGGTAATTTCTTAAATATATTTGTTAAATTAGCTTTTACCATGCTAAAGTTATGATCATTAGTTTTAAGCTCTGAAAATGTAAAGTAAGAAAGGCCTTTCATTCTGTGCAATGTAAATGTTTGTAAGTATTTGCTATGGTATTAAAACAATTTTTTTTAGTTAATTATTATTTACAATTTCAATCCTACAAGGTTCTTATTGAATCTCTATGAAGGTTGTTATGGTAGTTATCTTCCAGAAAATTAGTACAGAATATATATGAGAATAATTTGTTAATATAGTAACAATAATCTTATATTATAAAAGCGTTATTCTGTCTGTCATAAGACTTTACGTTTTTCCAATTTTGTGACCAAACAATGAGATAGATTGGTCATGTAAATGGATAAAATGTAGATCTTTTTAAGACAAACAAAATGCTACAAAAATCTTTTGAAAAGAGTTTTTGTTTTCCAAGATGGCGCCTTTTAAAGGATCAAATTTTGACTTTTTCTCAATTTAAACAAAAACAGGCTGTCTACAGAATCGGGGAATTTTGTTCTTCTGGAAAAAAATCAGGGAATTTTGCAGTTATTACTTAAAATCAGGGAATTTTTTGGTTGAGCAGATCGTTTTTTTTTTTTTTGGTTGAACAGATCGTTTTGTTTTTTTTTTTGGTTGAACAGATCAGGGAATTATCAGGGAATTTTAAAAGAAATTGTTCATGAAATCAGGGAATTTTTTTATTCAGAATTTGTAGACACCCTGGAAAAGTATAAAAGATGGAAGAGAACATTATATTGAGAAAATATTGGTATTTGAAAGTTTTATCGAACGATATATCACTTATTCACAAACGCTTCAGCATTTGCAAGATATGTGCAAAAATGTGAATTTTCGGTATGTGACGCCGACCCGCAATACATCCGAGTTATTCGGAGAAGCCACAACAGGCTGGGAAGTTATATATTCTCCGACGATCGCAACATTAATTTGCTAAATAAATAAAGTTTGTTTTTTGAATGCTATATATGGAAGAGTTCCGGAGCGAAGCCACGGTACCGGCTATTAATATGTATTAT
The DNA here is from genome assembly GCA_023159025.1 of Thereuonema tuberculata. Taxonomy (NCBI): domain Eukaryota; kingdom Metazoa; phylum Arthropoda; class Chilopoda; order Scutigeromorpha; family Scutigeridae; genus Thereuonema; species Thereuonema tuberculata. The sequence continues at coordinate 19,766,281 of JAFIDM010008419.1, read as the reverse complement.
AAAAACGTTATTCTGTCTGTCATTCTGTAAGCAAAATGTTAAATTACAAATTACTAAAATGTTACTAAAACACAGAATATATTCATAAAAAATGAAAATATATTAAACAACTGTCCAACTACACTGATTGGCGACGTAAATTTAGATATTTTCAAAATAATAAAAACAATGCAGTACAGAAATACGTAAAACTTATGTGCAATAATGTTTCAAAAATCGTCTTTACTGAACAACAAGAAACAACTGTACAATTAATGGAAATACGATAATATAGATCATATTTTCATAAATAAACACCAGGAATAATATGTAAAGAACGAATTGGATAAGAGTTGAAAATGAGAAAATAACAGATCCAAATATAATCTATAAAGAACTAATCAATGATGTTTACAAAACAAAATTCATGAAAATCTACATATATAAAAAGAAAAGTCCTGACTCACTCACTGACTGACTCATCAACGCCCACCCCAAACCCTTGGACCTAGAAAGCTGAAATTTTGCACAGAGGTTTCCTTTATGATGTAAACAAGGAATAAGGCCGGATTTTTTGAAATTCTTATTCCATTTCTTATTTCTGAAATGGAATAGGGAATAATCTGGCAAACTGACGACGAAATGTATGGCGGCAACCCCAGGCATGTGGCGCCAACCCGCAATACACCTGAGTTAAGTGGAGAAGGCCACAACAGGCTGGGAAGTCGTATATTCTCCGATCTCAATATTAATTTGCTAAATAAAGTTTTTTTTTTTTAATGCTATAGATGCAAGGGTTCCAGAGCGAAGCGACGGTACCTGGCTAGTATAACTTATATTGCATTATGTGTTACATTGGCAATTTATTACAAATGTCATTATAATAATGAGTGATGCCTTAACTGTTACAAATTGTAAATTATAAGTTCGCATTATTATATAATATACATATAAAACTTTAAATGTTCTAAAAAATTTGGACACTTATATTTTTTTATTTTAACAAACTGACTTTGTAACTTTAGTTAATAACAATGGGTGAGACCAAGTTGTATACAAAATGACATCCTGGTACAGCTGTTTCATGCTAACTGTTCCGACGTTAACTTTAGTTAAGTTTAAAGTTGACTTTTATTTATGAACATAGAAATGAAACATTTACACAAAGATTTCTTATATTTTCATAATATATAGTTTGTATTACTTTATTTCTTGATATATTATCTGTAATTTTTATTTCCGTATATTTTACTTATTACAACTTTTTTATTTTTAGGAGGTACATTATTTTCTTAGATATTTATTTTCTCCTCTCTTTAATGTACTTTAACGTTTTTCATTAGCATAATATTTTTATATATAAAAAATATTCTTTTTTACGTAGCATAAAATTTCTTATTAATTACAGCACATCATCCAACAGCGGTGATATGGAAGGAAGTATAAGGGAAGGTGCCCCCTTTAATGTAAATTCAGGGGAAGGCCCTTCTTCACAACTTACTGAGAGACCTTCCAGCACTCCATCATCTGCACAATCAACAGAACAATGCTCAATGGTGGTAAGTCAACTTTCCAATTCTTCATTCGTGTAAAGTTCTCCCATAACTACTATATAGCAATTTTTTTATTTATTTATTTTTTTTTTTTTTCAACATTTACAGCTACCTGAAGATGCTATATTACCTGGAAGATCTGCAGACACACAACATGATCCTTTGCAGGTTTGTTCTTTGCATGTAACCTCACATTATCATACCAACACCAAATAATTTTTAAAGACATCCTTAAACATGTAGCTATAATAACTGCTGTACTTTGTTTATTGAAAATTATAGACGACTGAAGAAAGAGTTGCCGCCTCTTTAATAATTTTTGTCGCACAATAACAAATTATGTTATCTAAATCATTATATTACAGACAACAGCTTATCAGTCTCGCCAACGAAGAGAAGCTGCAAGGAAAAGGAGGAGAGGTTTGTAGATTACTAAATTTTTTCAGTAAACGATTCGTTTCAAATTCACATTGATATTAAGCAGTATTGTACAATTAAATTTTATATGCAATGTAATAAAACACGATTCAATTTTTTGCTAAGTTTCAGTTGAGCCAAACACCCATATAGCTCTCGCTCTTCTGGAAAGACTTAATAGACCACGTACATTGAGTGAAGATTTTGGTGCTGTTCTGGGCCATTTGGCAGATGGTATGGATGTGGATGAATATGCCGAACTCCTATGGCGCAGCTTACGTGTAATGCTGAAGATAAGGAAGTCCATTATTGCTAGAAGATCAAATAAAACGCAATAAGTATATACCTTTTTTTTTTGTTTCTCCTTTGTTCAATATTACATACACATACGTGAGATATTTATTAGATTTCAGCATTAGATGACTGCAGCTTCAGTAATGTAATGCATGAACTCTTAAATGAAAAAACTGCTTTGGTCTTAAGAACTTTTAAATTAGGTTTGAGTTAATTTATAGACATTGTTAGGTTGCCTTGCAAAAGCAATTTCTAATATGAACATTAATGAACAATATGCACGTATTCCTATTTTTAGATTATGTAATTTAAGTGGACACATGATTATAAATTGGCTATTAACAAAGACAAAACTAAATATATGATCGTAAATTCAAAAAACAAAGAAATAAATATTTTACCTCAAATAAAATACCATGATTTTCAGTGTTTACACAAAAACCATGAAGATATTATTAATTGTAATTGTGAAAACTTGGAAATAATATATAACTATAAATACCTTGGTCTACACATAAATAATAAATACACATGGCATACCCACTATATCCATATATTAAAAAGACTTAACTATTTACCTTACATTTTTTATAATATAAACGATATTTTTCCAATTAAAACAAAAATAACCATACACAACGCTTACATAGATTCAGTAATTAATTACGGCATTGATAATTGGATTTTTTTATATAGAAATAAAATAAAAAATATTAAAAGAATTTTTAAAAAATATTTAATTTTCTACAACTTTAATAAGCTTCAAAGCAATCAACAAAATCAAATTTTAATAGATAATAAAATTTTATTTCCACAACAAAAAGTAATTTTCACCTTGATCTTACGGTTTTATTACAAAATATGTTATAATTGTGAATATAAATTCAACAAAAAGTAATAGATTGTATAGTAAACAAGATTTTGACAATTCTCATTAGAAATGAAAAACATTGGAAAAATGTCTACTTTAAAAAAAATAATTTATGAAAAAATAATACTGGGACAAATCAAATGCGTTGGTTAATTTGAAAAAAAAAAAAATTATTACTATTTCACAGATTATCATGTTTTTGTTAGATTTACAGTGAAACTTCTCCGAGCGGCCACCCCTGTATAGCGGCAACCCTTCTAAACGGCCAATTTTTCATGGCACGGATTTTTCGACTCATAGACCTAATGTTAAAATAACCTGTATCAGCGGCCATCCGACCCTCTCTAAACGGCCACCGAGTGGGAACGCCCATTTCATTTTTCGGGAAATTCTACTCACTCCATGCTTTAATTTTGAGCGGAAAAACTAAAGGTCAAGTCCATTCCAGCGGTTCGCCCCCCCCCCCCTTTCTTAGAAAGATCTCCCCACACCCTTCAGATAGGGAATCCCCATTGCACCACCCATAGAAAGTTTCATTTCATTAGTTGGTCAGTGATCTGAGTTGCAACGATATCGAAACGCGTTTCGATCGGTTAGAGATCTGCTTTTTAAAGTAAAAAACGAACTTGAAAAAATGGTTGTTATAGAGAAAATTAAAAACTTAAAACAGACACAAATTGTAGCCTTTTTTAAAAAAATGTAAGAAAGCATGAAATAAAGTACTGTACTATTTTCTCTTTAGATAAGTTTTAAATTTCATTTTAAATAAGGAATATATGTCAGACTTGTTTATATTACGCATTATAGCAATTATCTTATAATAGTAAATAAAACCCTTCAGAGCGGCCACCCCCTCTGAGCGGCCAAATATTCTCGATACTGTGGGGTGGCTGCTCAGAGAGGTTTCACTGTACCTAAATTTGTTCTCATTTATATTTTTGGTTGTATAAAGTTTCAAAATTGTTTGTTTTTATTTCTAACTTATATTTATTATAAATCTCAGCACCTTCAACACAGGTTGTTTTTCAAACAACCTAGTAGGACTGAATTGTACTATTTATAACAAATTGTTAATTGTTGTTGTTAGAGACCCAGGTACATTGCCACGTTTGAAAAGAAAAGAGTTTTTCTTGTGCATCTATTCATATTTTGACATTTGTTATCAAATTTTCTGTGTACCTGCATTGTCTTTCTACTGCAAACCACTTTTGCCAATTTGGTGTCTTTGCATTAATGAACTGAAAACTTATTTCAACAAAAATCATTCACTTTATGAAGTGAATAGAATTTTATTGTGTATATTACCAATTTCAACATGTTATATAGATAGGACCTTTAAAATATGTTCTCCTGAACTATGAAATGACAATGCCAAACCTCCCAATCTCGTTATGTCACAATAATGTCTGAGAAATGTAATTGTTACAAATTTTCAATCATTAGCAGCCCATCAAATTACATTAACTTTATGGTTTGAAATAAGATATGGTCACGTGTTGCTTTTTTTAGCAGTTGTATTTTATTTGAGTGATGTACATTACGTGATGCTTAATGTCTTTGGCAATCAAGGAAAGACACATGCAGGATTCCAAAACAAATTATTAATAATTAATCCAGCAGAACCAAGGGATAACAATGGGACAAAAATACCTGTTGTCTACAGAAATTCTTTTTAGCATTGATAATAAATGTAAGGGAAAGCATAAAATTAATTCCAGTTTTCATTGGGAAAAATAATATTTTGCATCTTTCACAATAGACCAAATCAATAAACCACCTTCTGTGTTGGTATCATAGTAAAACTGTGTTGGTATCATTGTGTGAACCATTACGACTGCTACCGGGATGATGCACTGAATGATGCTGACCGGGGCACACTAACTCTGATTGATGCGCAATATACAGCCTCTCATCAGATAGGCAACCTCACCTTCGCGAGGTGTGTGCTGTTTCCTACAGACGAGGCTCTGCCGCATATCGACTTCTCAAAAAAATTTGAGTTAGATACATGCAACAGTATCACTTACTGCAAACTCAGATGTACAATCTTGCTGATACATGATGTTCAAATTGTTCTGATTTTGATATCGTGTAACATTTAATAACTCCGTGTGGTGGTCAGAGTAAGAATAACCCCAACGTAGTTCATGCATGTCGTAAAAGGCGACTTAAATGATCACCCAGTGCCTGGGGGTATAGCCGGGCCACCCTGACTCCGGGGTTTAAATAGGAGTCCTGGTCCTCCAGGTTGGGGGTTGGACGTAGGACTAGCTATTCTACTCTGTAAAACCTTCTTGCTACGAGACCTGACAATATTAATAGCCGGATTGATTTTTGTGGAACTAGACCTAGGAACGATAAATGAAGAAATGATTTTTGGATCGCTACATGGAATGTATTAAGCCTTTTTAGAGCCGGGGCTTTGAAACAACTGCTCGATGAATTGAAGAAGTATAAGATTATGAATTTGAACCGTGGAGTTAAGAAACTTTTCATTGGAAACCCTGGTGGTAGAAGATTAAAAGGAAGACCACGACTTAGATGGCTTGATGATGTGGAACACGATTTGAAAAAGCTCCAGGTACGAGGATGGAGGAGAAAGGCGCAAGATAGAAAAGAGTGGGCTCATATTGTTAAGGAGGCCAAGGCCCTACATGGGCTGTAGTGCCATGGAGTTAGTTAGTTAACATTTAATAATAAGTGTTGTTACAGCCTAGCGTTCATTTGTCTATTTTTCAACAAATTCCCCCTGCTGTAATTTTGCTCTCCATGGAATATCAAACTCATTTTTTTTTTCACAGGTACCTCTCGTAAAGTTCTCTTTATACTGTAAATATCAAATTTTTATTAGGTTCCCCCTCCAGAGATATTAGGGCTCAAACTTTGAAAAAAAAAATGAAAAACTAGCATTTTTAAAGAGCTATAATTAAATTAGGAAACCAGTAACAGAGCTGAAATATTTTTTGCTAAATCTTTGGATGTACATCTTTTCTCTAAAAAAATTAGTTTTTCTACTTCATTCCTTCTTGCTAAAAAAAAACCCCGTAACTTTTATTTTTTGTTCAAAAGCGAATTCAGTTTTGGTTATAAATTTCAGCCATTTGCATTAGAGATATGGTAAAAAAGTATAGGACCTAAAATGTAGCTTGAAATGTGCTGAAAATAATATTTTTTTTTTTTTTAACCACAGCTTTCTATTATTTTTCTTAGGCGAGTTCTCAAATTTACCACGACTGTCTACAAAGTCCAAAATGCCGCAAACCCTAAAACAAAAATGGACGCCATTTTTAAATGAAGTCAAATAAAAAATAATAATGCCTATTTTAAAGTACTCGTGCATAGGGATAACAACAGTAAAAAAAAATCGAATTTGTTAAAAAGTTCAGGAACCAGTGCAGCACCATTTGGTATGGATTGCCCCATTATTATTAAGTATTATTATAATGGTTTAAATAAGCATCATCTGGGGATCTGCATCATACATTTCAATAAAAATTCAACGTCCACTGAACATCAGCAGTTCATTTCATAACTATAATCTGAAAGAACTTAAAAAAAAATAATAAGCTTCCATATCTACTGTACATCAGTAGTTCATTTCATATCTTACGAAAGTAAAAAATTATCATGTTCACTAAATACCAAAAGTTCATTTCACATCCCCACACATGAAAACTTACAAAAAGGAAAACAAAATATAATTTTAACTGAATATCAACAGTTCATTTCATATCCCCACTCATGTGAACTTGAAAAAAAAGTATGATTGTCACTGAATATCAACAGTTTATTTCAGAATTATAAAATCCAAGAGTGAACTTAAAAAAAAAAAGTTAATATCTATTATTCAAGAAAAAATTAAGATGTCGTATTTTCATTTCTAATGAATATAATGTATTGTGGTAGACCTTATATATATAATTATCAACAAGATACATTTTTTTGTGTGTAATATAGAATACAAATACAGTAAAACTTGCTTAAGACGCTTTTCAAGGGTCCAGCTTGAAAGAGCGTCTTATGGTCAAATTGGAAAAAAAAAACTAAATGCTTAAAAAATACAAAAATATGTATTGCTCATCATCCAGAAACTACACAAGGTACCTACAATGTAAATATTTTGCAATGTAATATTATTATTAAAAGTAACAAATTTATTAAAAGTATTATAATATATACTGAAATTTGTTACTTTTCTGATGTGCTGGTAAAAAACTAGTGCAAACACACCTTCATCGGTATGACAACATGCCTTTACAATTTAAGGTCTTTTTGTTGGACGAAACGAAGTATTGAGGGGGGAGTCAGTAGAAAGCGTACAATACTCGCTTTGGTCACAACGGTTGGAGAGAAGATTTGAAGCTGGGGAAAAAGAAAGAAGAGCGTCTTATCCGAAACTACACAGCAGAACAAAGCGTCTTTAACAGGTGGATTTTACATTGACTAGTGTAGGAATGTCTAGGGACCGACGGAAAATAGCATCTTAAGTTAGTTTTACTGTATTACATATCATTTTTCATAGATCATAAAACTAATGAAAGAATGAATGATTTAGATTAAATTTTATAGCAAAACTCCACATTCCTTGACTTAAAAAAATGTTTAGATGGATCCTACAAATGGTTATGTATGTATTTATATATGTACCAATTAATTAATTGGTATGGTTCGCACCGAAGTGCGAGCTTCGTATCGAAGGATCTGTGTTCCCAATATGGCTAACTCCTAACAGACTCCCGAGAATTTCTAGGGAAAGATACTGAGGTGGTTTCGTGTTGCCTTCCTCAGGACGCCATTATGGAATGGCATCAGACCCGAAGAGAAAGTAAAGAGACTGACAAACGCAGGACAGGAAATTTGAAACATCCATGCTCTCGGCCGGGATGGATGGAATATTCCCTGTAAATGAAGACCGATTCAAGGAGGAGGACTTTTCATTGTGTCAAGGTGAAGGGCCTGTTTTAATTGATGATCAAGAGGATGAAGAGGACAATCCCAACAACGACATGTCTGGAAATTCGCATCCCAACTCAGGATTAAATAACCCTCAACAGGCACAAGAACCAATGGATGAACTTGGTGCTTATAGTGAAAACGGGCTCCCTGGGTGCTCTGGGACTTAATCAAAAAGCAGGTGGGGAAGCTTTTTGTCAGATTTTGAACAGATTATTGCCTGTTCCTAAGGTGGCTGAAGAGAAAGTCAAAGGAAATTCAAAGCGTAAAGGCCATAGTTGTATTTTAACTTCTACTCCAATGAAAATTGAGGTCAAAGAATCAAAAAGAAAAGAAAAAAACGTCAAGAAGGAGTTAGCGGCCAAAAAAAGCAGCATAGCAGCTTTAACAGGAAAGAAACGAGACAACCAAGGCAAGCTCTTCTATTAAAAATAAATGCATGGTAAAGAGGGGAAAAACAAAAAGTTGTGTTTCATCTAAGAAGTGCAAAAAACCACCTTACAGCCGTAGAATTAAATTTGATGAATCTTCAAGTGATGAAAATGTAGATTTGGACGAAAAAGACTTGTGCGATGACAACGACTTTGACGTAAGGTCTAAGGATGTTGATCTCGGCCTTGTTTGTGGAGAGTACGGTTTTAATGAGCTTTAGTTCAGATGCAAACAATATGGGAAATGGGCACACGCTGAATGTAGCGGCGTTGATTCAGCAGATAAATGCATTGTGATTTTTGCAAGGACTAAAATCCCCCTTAGAACTTAATTTGACTTACTTATTTTAGTTTGAAACATTAAGTTTTGAAAAAAGTAATAAAATATTAGCAGTAATTTCTTTCACGATATAATTTTTTATTTGATAAGTTTTATTTTACTTTTAATATTATATTTAAGTCGTATGTCTAATTTTTTACATTATCTTTGTTACTAGATTTAAACTAGAAGATAACATTTTGTTTCAATTATTTTGTATCAAATAAAGTGTGTTAAAATTAGTATTTTTTTTTTTTATTTACCTTCAGTTCTCTTAATTTAACACCAATGGCGCCATTACCCCAAGTGAATGGCGGAATTACCCCGGTACCCGGGGTAATCCCGCCACTGTGCATACATTTATAAAAATATATTTTAACACTTTTAGGGTGAAAGACGTTCCGTAATCAAGTTGATTATTGTGAATACAATTCAACTTACCTGGTGTTTGGCCCCAAAGTACAACGAGTGGACCAGTTAATGGACTCAGAAAGAACTATTGAACTTTTAAAGTACATTTGTATAATTCTACAATTTGTACATTGAATAAAAAAAAAATATATTATTTGTCGTATGTTCAATAATAATACTGCACTTCAATATTAAATTTAAAATAATGAGTTTACTAGATTTTAGAAGAATTTGCACAATGAAAAATTTAAAGACTTAAGTTTCCAATATTCTGAAAAATATTTGTAACTAAACTATTAAAAATGACACGATTTCAGTCTGAAAATAAAATGAAAAATATTTCTTAGGAATATCCCTTAATTTGAATTTCAGAAAGAATGCCTTTCATAATTTCAGATATTAGGACATGTTACTTTCATTATGACACTCATTCTATTGAAAGCGTTGTTGTATTCTATTGGCTATTGTAGTGATTTTTATCTTTATTTAATTTTTATCATAGTATATTCTAGTTATTCCGTTTTCTGTATTTTAATCTCTATTATTCAATTCCTTTGTAATTATCTGTTGATCTGTTTATTTTTGAATTTTAACGGTTGTGGCATCTTTTAATTCACTTTTATTTAAATCACAACGGTTTAAAAACCCGTTGGGATCACATGGCATTTAAAGCACCCAATCAATTTGTAAACGCCACAACCAATCGAATCCTTTTGTACATAGTCTATAAATACTGATGTTAGCTGTAAATAAAAAAACAGAGACAGATCCAATACAGTTCAGTTCAGACCCAACAAGTCTAAGCCTCCTTTATTTTACTACGAACCAGACACCACGAAACCTCACCACAATTTTACTTTGTTCATTTTTTATTTTATTTTAGATGAGTCGTAAATCTTAGGACCAAGAGTCCACGAAAGAAGCTGTTGATTCCGTACAAAAAAGGAAATGGCTTCAAATTAGCAGCAAAATCAATTAGTTTGCCCTTTCAATCCTTAAAGATTATATCAATCAGCCAGAGAAAACTAGAACAGCACATCAGTAATAGTTTAAGACAGAAAACCAACGCTAACATCTAAATTGGAGGATTCTTTAGTTGAATATTGTTTACAATTGGGGAAAAAAAAAAAACCTTTCTTTTAATGACCCTTCCAGAATTCCGTAGAATGACTTCCCAATTAGCTCTTCGTAACAACTTAAAACATCCTTTCTCACAGATGAAAAAATGTGCTAGATCAAAATCATTGAAGTTTTTTTTGGAAAGAGTTCGTAATAAATCTATTCCTGCCCCTGAAACTTTGTCTGAAAGCGACCGTAATGAAATATATGATGAGTGGCCATACGCCTACTGTAAGGCTAAATATTACAGACTGTCATCGACGCAAAAGGAACCGACGTCATATTAATACGTGCCTCAGGAGCTTCTGCGTCCCGACCACAGGGTATCCGGATACTTTTGGTCGTATAGTGTATCTGTGTATTTTTATAACGTAATGAAAGATATCAGTGTGTAAGAAACACTTTCGAATAGTCGACAATAATATAAGTTTGTGTAATTTGGCTTTGTGTGTATTTTCTACTTACTAGTTGCAACCCGTGAAATATTCACGAAAGTAAAACAAATTCCACATTTTTTAAAAACACAAGATTGAAAAATATATTCTAAGCAATTTTTTTAGAAGCCATGACTTCCGCAACAGCCCATATGTAATTTGAATATTGGCTTATTTGTTAAAAAAAAAAATAAATAAACTTCTAGAATGATAGAATTTTATTTAATGTTTCATATTTATTATTCTCAATACTTATATTAAATGTTATAACATAATATTCATTATAAATAAAATAAGTTCTTAGTGCAGTTCTTTAACTGACTGTATAAGCTAATATTGATACTGATTCCTGCAATGTTACTGATATACTAAATTTTGAAACATCTGCCATGTAATCATTACATAAAATATACACAAAAGCTTTATTTACATTAAAGAACTAGGAAATGTGAGAAGGTAATTGGTTAGAAAGTAATTATAACAAACTGCTACTAATGGGATCACAACGAATACATTCTTTTACCCTCAGTTAAGGCCCAATTTAACATTAAATTTTTTAATGATTAGTGACTGTAAATTTTAACAATCTATATTACTAAAATCATTTATTTCTCTGTCCGGCGCAATTGTTAATTATTAGTTTCCCTTGCTGAGAAAGTCAGATTATAAAATTTTCTTTTTTTTTTTATTCGCCTTGCATGGGATTCGAACCGAGGACCTTCGTCCTCGCAGTCAGGAACGCTAACCATTGGACTACTTCTGGTCCCCTAATATACAATCCTACTTTTATTGTATTTGTCCGTGCGTTATCAAATAATAAGTTCATTCCAAATGGAATAAGATATCAATTTTTAACATGACCGCTTGGAATCGATTCTTCTTGGATTATCTCATACTTACCAGGGGGATGGCCTAGTTAAGTCTAAATAAGGAAATAAATCTTTAGGATTTTTTTGCAATATGTTAAAAGTTTTTCACTCTTTGAATACAGTTTTCAACATGTATCCTAACAATTGCAATTTTATAGGTTTCATGAATTTCATTTTCTGTAAATCTGTCATTATAAAGAAATGGTGGCATAACAACTATAGCATTTTTCCTCTCCACATTTGTTGTAATTCCTGGAAATCCTTGATCAGATAATATTTCATCATATGGCTTTTAAAGATCAAGAAGATCACTGTAATTTTACTTTAAAAGAATCACTTGTTCTTCCACCATAACACTTAGAAACAAAAGTAATCATTCCATTTGGAGGTATTGCTATTAGAAACTTGGCAAGGTGCTGTGAATTTAACATATTTTTTTTTTGCTCGCGAATGGGCCCCAACGGACCACGCGCTAGTCCCCCCCCCCCCCTGACAACGTCAGGACAAGGCTAGGAAATCAGAGACGAGAGGAGAGAATTCATCTCTCATCCAGAAGAACCCTGAGAGAGTAAGTCCCAGGGAGAAACAGAAGAAGAAAGAAACAGCCATGCCACTACCGGGATTCGAACCCGGGTACTGGCCACAACGGCAGACCGCACGACTGAATTTAACATTAATGAGGCGAAAATATTTTTCTTTTTTCCATCAGTATAAAGACTAATTGGAGCATACATCTACTAAGAGGTTAACTTGCTATCATACTGCCAAAAAATATACTAAACTATATATTCTGCTAAGATCTGTTCAGTAACGCCATAAGCGCTCTTTCACACTACGCGACCATGGCGGCGCCGATGACAGATGACAAGGATATGTATACTACACCTTTTTTTTATTATTATTTACTTAATTAGTTACATTTGCTTGCTAGTGAAAAAAACAAAGAGCCCTATTTGTTTTCATTATTACCAAAATACAGGGTGATTCACGAAGATATGCAGAAACTTCGGGAGCTAATTCTACGTGTAAAAGTAAAGAAATAAAGTTATAAAAACATAGGTCCGGAAATGCTTGGGTATCGAGTTACGGCAAGCGAAAGATTTCGCCCATAATGTAGCATCCTGGGTGAAATGAAGACTTGCTGGAAGTCTGGGAAGGTAAATTAAGAGGCGAAATCAGTGGTTTCTTATGGTTGTTGACCTGAAAAATCGAACGAAACATGTCGCAGAACTGTATCTCCCAGTGGTTTGAAGCTTATCCCACGTGGAACCTACAAAAAAGTTGGCAACACAATAACGGCTGTTCAACAATAACGTGAATTGCATTGTTTTGATTTATTGTGAGAGCTAACAACTGTAGTCTATGTGCGTATTGTTGTACTATATTATGGGTGAAATCTTTCACTAGCCGTAACTCGCTACCGAAGCATTTCCGGACCTATGTTTATTTAACTATTTTTCTTTACTTTTACATGTAGAATGAGCTCCCGAAGTGTTTGCATATCTTCGTGAATCACCCTGTATAAATAAACAGTAGTAAAAACTTAGTAAAAAAAATCCTGTGTAGAGTGTTAGCAATTAGTATATGATAAATAAATACTGTATATCAGAGGCGTCACCAGGGTTGGTGTCACCCAGTGCGGTAGCTCATGGTGTCACCTCCTCCCAAAAAAAAAACCTTTTAAAACTATCTGTTCAACCAAAAAAAAAAAAAGGAAAACCTTGTAAAAATTATCTGTTCAACCAAAAAAAAAAAAAAAGGAAAATCTTGTAAAAATTATCTGTTCAACCAAAAAAAAAAAGGAAAACGCTTATAAAAGCATTTTGGTGTCACCCCTTGTGATGGTGTCACCCGGTGCGGTCCGCACCCCCCGCACCCCCCTAGTGACGCCACTGCTGTATATTAAAAAGGAATATACAAATAATGAATATCAGTTCACACAACAGAATCAATACCTCAGAAATTAATGTATAAAAATTTGGGCTAACAATATTCAAAGACGAAAAATATATTTCTTAAATAAAAAAAGTTTATTTCTGTAATTCTCAAAAATGATAAAAAGATGGAAAAAAAAACCTATCGTATTGTTGTAAACTAATACTTTTTTGTCAGCCTTCAACCTCCATACAGTCAAAAAAAAAAAAAGTCAACGCCTTGGATAACTCTTTTTATTATGCTTTAAAAAAATTCATTGAGGTCTGCGCACTGCTGGTACATGAATTTTCTCACTAATTTTTCATTGGTGAGATTTTCATTGTGAATTTTTTACTTTGAGGCACCACTGCGCTTCCGATGTATTGTTCGAACTAGCCTCAGTACGGAGACCTTGTTATTTACTGTGACTTCTCCTGGCTGATGATCGCCAACGAGCATGAAACAGCTGTTCCAGGATGTCACTTGTTAATAATTTGGTCTCACCCATTGTTAATAAATAAAAATGTATTTCTGTAATATAAATCTACATGATATTGAATGTTCAAATATATATCAAAAGTAATTTTCTAACGAACGCATGTAATTGTAAAAAAGTTGAAATAATTTCAAAATATAAATATCTAGGTATATATATGGACAACACATTCTCTTGGAAAAGTCAATACGAGTTTGTAATTGGGAAACTGAGTTCATATTCTTATCTTTTTTATCATATTAAAAACGTTTTCCCATTCAAACAAAAACTTATAATCTATAAGTCCCTAGTAGACTCAATTTTGATGAATTATGGTTTAGACTGCTGGGTTAATATAAATAAACAACAGATAGAGAATATTAACAAACTAACAATGAAAATATTTAATAATGTCTACAAAAATTTTAAATATAAATCAAAAGAAGAACAATTAAGGATAAGAAAAAAATACAGAATATTAAAAATAAATGAAAAATTTATATATAAAATAATAATTAAAAATTATTTTGAAGTTAAAAGAGAAAATTTACTAGAAGAGGAATCAAAAACAAGATTTAATTGGTACAAAATCTTTGAAATTGATAATATCAAAAATAATTATGGATATAGGTTAATTAACTATGTCAAATACAAAATTTTTAGTCAAATAAACATTAATCAAAAAGATACTCTGACATTTAAGCAAATAAAACAGAGAATGATTTCGGACGTAGTGGATGGATTAATTAAACATTAAGATAATTGACAATTGAATGACTAATGAAATAATACTAAGTGATAGACTTAAATTTTAGTTTAATTATTTAATTAACTTTTAGTTAATATATTAAACTCTCAGCCCCATACCACAGGTGTACAGATATTAAGTACACCTAATGGGACTGATAAACATTAAAAAAAAAAATATATCGTATTGTTGTAAACTAATACTTTTTTGTCAACCTTCATACACTCAAAAAAACAAAAAAATAGCCAACGCCTTGGATAACCCTTTTTATTAAACGATTTCTGTAGCCTCTTGCCATACGTAATAAAACTTCACCTTTATTCAGTTTTGGAAATCTAGAAAAGTATTACAACAATTTATCACTAAAATTTATTTCGGCAC
>JAFIDM010008419.1:19738675-19751013 GCA_023159025.1 Thereuonema tuberculata | reverse complement strand
TCTGAGGAAGAATCAGCGGATGGTAAAAAATTCATATCTTCATCCATTTTTCAAATCTGAATTTTTTCCATCACTTCGTGTACTTCGAAAACTAATATACTGATCACAATATACATTTATTTTCGCATTTCAATTCCTTTATTCCTCATTTTATTAAGGCAGAGTTTTCTTAAATCCAATGTTTATGAAAAATAGAAAGGTATCTTATTTTCCGAATAGTTAAGTTTTTGCTTTACTTGTTTATTTTTTCGAACGAAACTCTAACAAGAAGCCTGTCTTAGAACATTATCTAATCATGGAATTATATCCCGTGTTTCTTATCGGTCAATTGGACATAAATATTCAGTTTGCAATAACACAAAACAACTTCGAAATGAATGCATGAAACATTAAATGACGTTAAGACTTACATCGCTCTTTTGTCTTCCTTTGTGGCAATTCACACCGAAACATCGACTCATGAAATTATGACCGAACAACACACAACTTGCATTTACTGGATTTCTTGGGGAAATCGGGAATAAAACAGTTTTACATAATTCCAATGACTCCAACTGGCCAATCTCGTAATATTGCCGCCATAATAAAACACGAATAGTGTTGCGGACACGAAAACCTGACATTTCTCTCTGTCCGCTCTTCAAAAAAACCTCCCAATTTTGTAGATTTTTCAAAATTTAGCGTTCAACCAAAATGAAAATGCTCTTTTCACCGTTTGACTTCCGAATAATAAAAAAGAATGAAAGAAAATGCTTTTATCAGCCAAAATATATCAGATTTCCGTAATATTCAGAAAATCGTTTCCCGTTTTAGTAATTACCATATCACCAAATATGAAAAACATCCCAATGCGATTTGAAAATCTTTTTAATTACAAATCGAAAACCTGTAAATTGACCTCCCGACACGATATTTTTTTCTTCTGGAACATTCCAAGATCCCCCAGATTTGTAAGGAAACCTATGATGATGGCAACATGAAAATATTCCTTAGACACGGCCACACTAGATGGTGGTGCCATTTAAGGAAAATTCTCTACTAGGAAATTGGGCTATATTTTAATGAGATTTCAATCGTCAACAATGGACCACTGGAGGATAGGCGGGGCTTCGTAGTTCCAAAATATCCCACTAGTCTACTTTTTGGCTTGTGGTATAAACAAAGCCATGTGCTTCGTTTTAATCCTAGTAGATATAGAGGCTGAACTAAAAGATTCGATTTGGATGCAACGATTGTAAGCCTTCCAAAATTTTCAGATTGGATTTAGAGTTGATTATCGCCTATTGAAGAAGACGACAGTAATATATTTTCAAAGAAGGATATAATTTAATGGATCACTTGAGGATAGGCGGGGCTTCGTAGTTACAACATGACCCACCAGGCTACTGCTTCGCAAGTTGGATAAACAAAGCCATGTGCTTTGTTTTAACCGGTTTAGATATAGAAGAAATATTTTATTAAAGAAGGATATTCCAAGCGTTTTTACAGAATTATTACAATAAGGATCTGTACAGTACTGAACCATCCGTCTTGAAATATCAAAAATCGACGATTTTTTTAAGTAATTCACACAAAGTTATATGTTTGTTTATTCCACAAGCTCTCGCCGCCTGTGGGAAACACGTCTTACGTGTCGTCGATAGGGGCGTAAACCTCAAGTGATCCATTACGATATTCATATTTTATAGCAAAAGAAAACTGAAAAGTCTTATATTTGTTTGTTCTAATGTTTTTACATCTTAACGCCGTTAAAATTTTAAAATAAGGTTTGATATATTTCTAAAAATATAAAACTCATTTAAAATGTAAAATAGTGTATTAAAATATTCAACAAAAATAATATTTATCTGTGTTATATATAACTAGCTGTGACCCGCGTTAAATTATGATTATACAAATCTATTTCATACTCATTATGAGTACATAATGAGATAACTAAGTGCATCTCATTAACTATAAATACCATCTGGAAATTAAAATACATGGCCCTTCTCGTTAATGTTCGGTTCTCGTCGTGTGGCCAACCCGCCCCCGATTGTTACTTATTTAATAAAATAAAATGTCCATTACTATTTTTATTTGCTGTTTTTTTATGACGAATTAATTGTAATTTTACTTTTCACTGTGGTCCAGCAATAATTAACAACAGTTAATCTTTGATTCAATCGAATTAGTTTTAACATTGGGGTTTACGTATGTACATTGGCAGAATCCATTATAATACTCTGGAAAAATGCCATTAAACAAAGAAGAAGAAACGTTTTCATAATTTAATTAATTATATCCCTTTTCAACGTACTCAATGTTATGTAAATCATAATGATTTTTCCGCCTGTTTTTTTTCAATCTATTATTTGTGAATTTAAACCTTTATTTAAATATTTTTAATTACTTAATTAAATTTATTATCTCTAATTATAATGACTATTTTATTGTATTAATTACATTATATCATACCTTATAACTTATTGGTGTTTACATATACTTCATAACTTATTTTATATTGTTTTTTTTTATTCATGTTTCCTTCCCCTTTCCCCCATTAATAATGTATTCGACCTCTTTTTTGAATCTCAGATTGCCAGATTGGTGGACGTTTATGTTTGCTCCTATTTGTTGTAGCGTGATGTTATATAGCCTATAATCTTCCTCAATAAATGGGCTATCTAACGCAAAAAGAATTTTTTAAATTGGACTAGAAGTTCCTGAGATTAACGCGTTCAAACACACAAACTCTTCTGCTTTATACACTTACTTCCAAAAGTTAAGCAAGGAGTGGTAAAATGCGAAAAAATGGACAAGTACTGCTTTGATTAATTTGAAATGCTGCAAGTAAGTAGCTGTATGTTTATTCATGAAACAAAACAAAGAATTACATACAGAGTTAAAACAAAATATTGAATTTTCATAAATTATAAGATGACGTCAGATTTGCATCATTAACAAAATGATGTTTAAATTCAAAACAAACAATAAAAACCGACATTATTGGGTATGTTAGCACCCCTCACCTGCATACAAAGTTTACAGCATGTTATCATGCTTGTTATGAGGTGATCAACCGCCGCAGATTCCAGTAATCGCCATTCCTCCTGTAGAACAGTTTCTAAAGCTCTGAGAGTGGCTGGAGGTGAAAATGTCGACATACAGCATGGCCGAGGGCATCCCAAAGATTTTAAATTGGATTAAGGACCGACGAGTAAGCCGGCCACTCCATATGCACAATTCCCTCACTCTCCAGAAAGTCGTCAACGATGGCAGCTCAATGGGGACACGCATTATCGTCCATTAAAACGAAAGAAAGACCAACTGCTGCAGCGTACAGTTTCACAATGGGGTTAGGACTTCATCTCGATACCGTACAGCCGTCACAGAACCTCGCCTGTAGATGTGCAGGTCGTTGCGATATCCCAAAGAAATCCCTGCCCAGATCATGATGCTTCCACCACGGAATGCATGATGTTCGGTGATGTTCTGGGGCCGATTGCGTGTGCCTTGTTCCTCCAGACCCTTACACGCTTATCATCGGGTTGTAGGGCAAATCTGGACTTATCTGTGAACATAACGTTACCCCAATCAGACATAGTCCAATTCACATGCTGGCGGCACCACTGTAATCGTGCCCCTCTGGATTGGATGGATAAAGGAATACAAACTCGTGGTATCCGGGCATACAGACCATTCATGTGTAGCGTTCGACGAACAGTAATGGCAGATATCGTCTTACCAATGGATGCTACAACCATACATGTCACACATGTGGAGGTCGATCTTTGATTCCGCTTGGCTACAACAGCAATATATTGATCTTCCACGGCGGTCGTAACCCTTGGACGACCGGCTACAGGTCTTCGGACAATTGTTTGGCTGGTTTGGAATTGTTTCCATAATCGTGAAATGACGGAATGATGAACGCTGAAGAAACGAGCAACATCTGTTATAGACTGTCCTCCTTCAATGCGTCCAACAGCCTGCCAGCGCTCAGAATCTCCCATTCGTATTCTGGAAGCCACAGAAACACGTCTAGCTTGAAAACAAATCGTACGAATGTTCTAAACACCTTTCATCAGCACTTACATGCAACTCCTGTAACCCTTCACAATGCCGGCTTCTTATATGACTGCCTGTTTTGCATATTTCTCAACGCGAAACTGTGATTGGCTGTTACCTATATAATTTGCATACTTCCTTCTCCCTTTGCAGCAAATTTCATCTTCTTTAATTCAGATCTCTTACGGAAATTAACAGTTTTCCTCTCCGTGCTTAACTTTTGGAAGTGAGTGTAGAAAAATGAAAAAAAAAAAAAAAAAATTAATGTAGCAATACATTCCACAAATTATAAGCTGAAACATATATCACTAAACAACAAAAGGAAACCATAAATTTGAGAGATTGTTACATCTTATGCGCTGAATATTTTGTTGCCATATTGGGTTAGCCAAATAGTTGTTCAGTTTTTAAGTAAAAATTGAAGACACATTTTTTCATTTTCATCAATAATTTTATTGAATGTCTTCAAAAGTTTGTTCCAGTACCTTCTGCCATCTTTCAGGCAACTTTAAATTTCCATCTTTCTGAGCAAAAAAATGTTCCAGGTGCCTACGGAGTCATCCAGGGATTGAATTTTGTCCATTAAAATAATTTTATGACTGAAATAAATTGAAATCCGAAGGTGCAATATCTGGTGAATACAGCAGATGAATCAACTTCTCGGCTGATTTTTGCCTAGTCATCAAAGAAGGACTTGCATGCTTAGTTTTTTCCATCTTCACATTTAAATTAGTGACACGAAATTCACCAATTTTTATCAGTTTGTTTAAAATTCATGCTGATATGACGGCTGTTACAATACAATCTAACAAAATGGTGTCGAATGATGTTAAAGACACCTCAGCACTACTAGAGCAAATGTATGAAAAAAAAAAAAATTTTTTTTGGCCAACCCAATAAAATCCAAATGGCAGATAATAAAGCAGAATATAATTAGTTCAATAAATGCAGTGAAATATACATCGATAGGAAGACAAATTGGAAGTTTACTTTTCAGATGGAAGTAAAACAAAGAAATACAGTAAACTCCGGATTATCTGCAAAATTGCGTGGCGCCGCAGTCGTGGATAAGCGAATTCCGCGGATAATCCGAGAAAGGACGAAAATCAACACAAAAATGCTTTTAACACGTTTCATTTACATTAAATATACCTTTATTTTCTGTCTTGCTTCTTTTCTTTTTTGTTGGCATCTGAAATTGTCTGTGTCGTTTTTTTATTGCAAGATTTGGCAAGTTTGTGTTTTAAGGGTTCATCAATGGAATGAAGTACCTTCTTCCATTTCTCTTTTGATTATGTTTTTTTCTTGGCTTTATCTGGGACAAATTATCACACAAGGTTGCAAATGTAAAAAGGAAATAAAAAACTAGAATAGCATTAACAACTTATGTTTTGTCCGTTGCATTCTATAACTCAGAAACATAACAATAAGGAAAGTAAATATTTAGAAGCCTTTGAGATGTGGTGTTACCATAGAATGGCAAAAATCAGCTGGACAGAAAAAAAGACAAATAATGAGGTATTAGGAATAGTGGATGAAGAACAGAATATTATAATTAAAGGAAGAAGATTAAAATGTCTGGGACATTATAGTCCTATACAGAGAGTCCTAGAGGGGAAGATTCCAAGCAGAGGAAGAGGAAGACCTCCCAATAATTAATTACATAAACGTGCAAGGATTTCGGTGTTAGAGGCTCTGTGAAACTGAGGATGGGGGAGGATAGAAACACATGGAGGAACATGTCATGGACCTCATCCTAACCAGTCTTCGAAATGATTCACTAATCATCACCATCCGATCAGAGAGTTTAATGATGGGATAGGAAATTTCGAGTGCAATTTATATTACAATGAATTGGAAGAAAATAATTAATTTTCTAAGATTGGATTAGTTTGTGTGTAGATGCCTGTGGACCATCATGGTCTAATATCCTCAAGAGAATGATATGTCTCTAAATTTCCAACGTAAATGAAAACCGATGCTGATAATCGATAAGTTACGCCCGGCACCATGTTTCTGACATTTTTGGTCCTGTGTCACTTCCTCTGTAGGGCCCTGGGATTGGCTCCCGATGAGCCAAAGGGACCCATTGAACCAAACTGTCCCACCCACGAAGGAGGCGCCATTGTGTGTCTACTGCTGCCACTTCCTCCTCCCGAAAGTGAAGCAGATGCTGAAGACAAAGAGAGAATAGATTATATTAGTAATTCTAAAAATAAAGACAAATATAATCATTTTACAAAATGATCAAACAGACAAAAATACACAATTTAGAACCACTCAATGGAAATTGCACTTAAATTGGTAATGAGGGGAGAGTTCAGTTTTATTTTTCAAATAATATATTCTTTAAAAAGGATTTTAATTTTGAGATTTTATCAATCCCAACTTCAGATGATATGGCAATTATAATAACAAAAGATTCAATTGGTGAAGTAATTGGGGAAGAGATTAAAAATAAAACAAAAGAAAAAAGGTAACAAATATAATATTTGGAGAAAGAAAGATTTAGGAATTGGAAAAACAGACCCTGGTTAAAAATAAGATAAATATGAATTTTAGAAGATAATGTAAAAATAGTTGGAAAAAAACATTTACACCAGACACTAAGATACGGTTGTAAAGGATGTTTGATAGATAGAGAAGAATTTGGAGGAAATAATATATTAGATTTTATTTGCTGAAGAATGTGAAGAAAAGAAGAACAAAGGAAAGTTAGCTGAAAATTTTTTTAAAGAGATGTGATAATGAAAGGAGAAGATTAATGTATCTAAATGAAAATAAAGAACATAATAAATTTTATAAAGAAAATAAGAGAACGAGGGTTATAAATATCAAAATATAGAAAAATCTTTTCTCAGAATTTAACAGATACTGAATTTCGGAAAAAAATGCTTTAGGAGAAAATCAGGCAGGTTTATGTAAAAGATATTCCATCCAGGATATCTTTATATTAAACTATTCAATTAAAACAAGACTGGGAGAGAAAAGGATGAAACTAAATGATTTATTCTTTATTCCTGGGTTAATTCACCTTCTTAGGAATTTTAATTTCCTTTTATTAAAAAGCCTTCTATCCTATCTTTCTTTAGAAAAAGGTTTTTTGTTGTGCAAGTTGGCACATACATTGGCACATACATTGATTTGATCCAAAATATTTACAACAAGGCAAGAGCAACTTTTACTCTAAATGAAATTAGCGGAACCATATACCTAGAAAAGGGAATCAGACATGGCGACTCCCTATCCCCAAAGTTGTTTACTGCTGCACTTGATCTGATTTTCAATAGATTAAACTGGAAAGGAGAAGGAATTAAAATAAATCAAAAGAGGATTTCCCATCTAAGATATGCAGATGACATAGTAATTATACCAAGAGATCCCCAGCAGCTTGAGAAAATGTTAATAGATATAAACCAAGAAAGCAAAATCATAGGATTAAAAATTAATAAAGAAAAAAAACAAGTTTATGTTCAACAAATTTGTGGAACCAAGGAAAATTCAGTTGGAAAATCAAGATATCGAAATTGTAGAAACATTTAACTACCTAGGACAAATATTACAGATTAATTGAGGGATGGAAAAGGAAATCAAAAGAAGAATTCAACTTTCATGGGTGGCTTTCAAGAAAATGGGGTATATTTTTAAAGCAGACATACCTATAAGCCTAAAAGACAAGCCTACAACCAGTGTATCCTACCTGTGTTAACATATGCCGGGGAAACATGGACAACGACTAAAAACCAAGAAAATAAGATTAAGGTTTCTCAGAGACGTATGGAAAGAAACATGTTAAATATAACATTGAGAGATATGAAGAAAAACACATGGATCAGACAACAGACCAAGATACAGGACGCACTTATATGTCTAAAGAAGTCAAAATGGAGGTGGGCAGGACACCTGGCCAGAAAGACTAGGGAAAACTGGACGAGCCTGACCACGTTTTGGAAACCCTCCACAGGTCAGAGGAAAAGAGGAAGACCAAAGGACAGATGGAAGGATGAGATGGAGAAGTTTGCGGGGAAGAGATGGAGAAGTAAAGCTGATGACCGTAAACGATGGAGATGTATGGGGGAGGCCTTCGTCCAGCAGTGGACTGATAAAGGCTGGATGATGATGATGAAGTTGGCACAACATTTATTGTTGTTGATTTTCTTGTTTCGGGGATCACTGCCAGGTGTGACGGTGACCTCCACTTTATTTCTGGGTCTAAGGCGGATCGGGCTGATGAGTCCCATGCAGGACAAAACGGCCATTCCCGATAACTGAATCAGAAAGGCAATTTATTCATGTGCTGACCTTGGTTCTTATTCTGTTTGTTTATAAATGCTTTGTTTGTAGATTTAGAACAGCTTTTGGTTCTAGCAATAGAAAAACGCTTAAGTCCATACTTCTCTCTTGTAACATTTCTTCTTATCACATCATAATATTCAAAACACCTCCAACACCAAATACTGTATATAAAAAAAAACATATATTCATAAACAAATTTTCGAAAAATTTTCTGCTTTCCTTTGTCAACTTTTAAAATAACAAACAATTTATGGATGTTAAATATCAAGCCATGTCACACCATCAAACCATCCTGGCTTGAAAGTTTATTTATACGAAATACAAAGAATGGAAATATCAATAGAAATGAAGGGTTAGAAATAAATAAAGAATCAGTAAAATTGGCAAGAGATATATTATTATCTAGTATAAATAAGAAACACAAAATTGTAAAATTTGAAGAATTTTTTTTTAAAGAATGAATAATATTAGTTGTAATTATGTTAAAATGGAAAGTTTAGGTTAGTTTGCATATGATAGGAGTATTGTTTTGATGGTTAAATTGTAACAATGTTCAGGATGTATGACATGGCTTGATATTTAACATCTGTAAATTGTTAATGTTATTTTAAAACTTGACAAAGGAAAGAAGAAAAGTTTCCAAAAATTTCTTTATAAATATGTATATTTTTTTATACATTTGGCACTGGAGGTGTTTTGAATATTATGGTACGATAAGAAGAAAACACGCTTATTAAGATGTTATATGATACTGGGAGTAAAGGAAAAACATTAAGAATTGAGCTTCAATAACAATAGTTAAAATACATTCTTTAAGAACTTATAAAGAAGTATGATGAGGATACATGGTTAAGTTCATTTTTAGTCATAATTTTGATGAATAACCTCGAGAAAATGTTTTTTTTTTTTTTTTTTACAAATGGCCGGGCTCATAGACTGATCGTCTTTTTTTAGGCCAACAACAAGGGGCGAGATATGATGCCTTTAACCGACGAATCGTTGCCCAGGGTACGCCATAGGAGGCAGCATCAAGTGATACCCGCAGGAACGGACAGAAACAGAAAAAAAAAGAAACATCCATGCCACGACCGGGATTCGAACCCGGGTACCGGCATACTGGCCGCAATGGCAGACCACTGTCTAGACCGCTCGGCCACGCCGGCACGGCCCTCGAGAAAATGTTGAGAGAGGAATATTGAGGAGATTCAAATATTAAAAATAATGAGAAAAATTTAAGCGAATGTCTGCAGATATATTGTATTAGTAATGGTGTAGAAAGTAGAATTAACTAAAGTAATAAAATGATTTAAAAGTTTGGTGACGATTCTCAGTTATATTGAAATGTAAAATAAACAAGAATCATTACATTTAGAGATGGTGGAAAAATAGCAAAACACAAAAAAGCGTACTGGTTCGGAAATTTGAAGATGGTTTCCAAAAGGAAATCATCTTTTATAGGGAAATATATTTGCAACTTCGAAAAGGAGATATATGGATGTCAAAAAATTACTAATAAGATGATAAATCAAATGAAACATGTTCCATCAAATGTTTCCTGTCTCTTTTCAGTGTAACAAGATAGAAAAATGTTAAATGTAGAAAATATTAAGAAAAGGAAAAATTTGGTTAAATTTCTTAAATACAAATAAGATTAATATATAATTGCGCAAAACTACTTTGTTCTTTATTAAAAAAGGAAGATAAGTTGAAAAAAAATGTTATTTTTGAATTTTCTTCCGACTTGTGAAGTGATATTCAAAAGATTGATAATATACCATGATTTACTACAATTTATTATTGATAAATATTTATTTAATTATAAATAACAGTAATTTTTCTAATCTAAGCAATATTGCAGCTTAAATTTATAATCTCTGTTTATGTATAATGTAATTTAAATTAATTTGTCACAGAAAATGAAAAGGCTAAATGTCCAGCCAAGAAGTAATTATTATTAATTACTACTACTAATAATAAATTATTATATTTTTACTTTGTTTAATTTACAGAATTTTACAGCGTAAAATACAATGTAAAAATTTTTCATCCACTCCCCGTGGAAGAAATTCTGTGGGCGTCCATAACACAATCTCTTTGTTTCATTACATAACTTTACTGTCAATTTCATTTTTCACAATAAATTTTATATTACTTTTCTGCTGTATGTGATTTAACATGAACAGATAAATGGTAATAGTGTGAAAAGTATTCTTCACAAAATTCACATTTATATGGCTTTTCACCTGTATGTGATCTAATATGTATATTTAAAGTGCTTGATCTTGAAAAGCTTTTTTTGCAAAATTCACATATGTATGGATTTTCACCTGTGTGTGATCTCATGTGAACAGTTAAGCTGTCTTCACGAGAAAAGGTTTTTTCACAGTATTCACACTTGTATGGCTTTTCACCTGTATGTGATCTAACATGTCTAGTTAAAGCGCTTGACCTTGAAAAGCTTTTTTTGCAAAACTCACATATATATGGGTTTTCACCTGTGTGTGATCTCACGTGAACAGTCAATCTGTTTATGCGAGAAAAGCTTTTTTCACAGTATTCACACTTATACGGCTTTTCACCTGTATGCGATCTCATGTGATCGGTTAGGTGGCATTTTTGTGAAAAGCATTTTTCACAGAATTCACATTTATATGGCTTTTCACCCGTGTGTGATCTCCTGTGAATGGTTAAGTGAGTTGACTGGGTAAAGCTTTTTTCACAAAGCTCACACGTATATGGTTTTTCACCCGTATGAGATCTTAGGTGAGTAGTTAAATGAATTGATTGCCCGAAAACTTTTTCACAAAATCCACACTTATATGGCATTTTACTTATATTGTGATCTCATAAGAAAACTATTTATCACTAAGTTCAACGAGAGAACATAAATTGTGAATAATCAAAAATGATGTAGAATTCCTGCACTACACACTTTTCCAGCAACTTTATATCATTGACTGACCTTCAGACACACTTACAATTGCAGTGAAACATTAAAGTCTCGACGATAAATCAATTCACAGTAATAAAATTTCATTCCAAAATCCTGTATTAAAAGGATATCAAACTGTTCTTTTTTAACCTTTTAAATATAAATGATTGCTTTAAAAAAAAAACCGGATAACAAAATCGGTTTCCTTTGCTTCTTTGGCTGTAATAGGCAATAACTGAAATAATCTGTTATATTAGTAAAAAAAGAAATTGCCTCAAAAACACCGTACTGGCAGGAAAGTAAAAGAAACAGCGGCTAACAATATTTATTTCTCAAGTCTTCCTTTGAATTAATATCCTTCTCTTGTGATTGCCGAAGGCGAAAATATACTTAAATTTATTTATTGGCTGTTTTTACTGTATCAGGAAAGTGAGTTGGCTTGCGTTTTTTTTTCTTCTATTTCTTTTAAAATTATTTTCTAAAACATATTTCACGTAAACCCTCTGGTGACTTTTTGTTGTGACAATTGAAGCTTCATTGTTCTGTAGGAAATACTTTCGAAGAAAAACATTAGTAATTTTCTTTTCAAATACAAATTACTGAAGAAAAAAGTTACTTGGCTCTTCAAATTCAAATAGATAAAGTTGATTTCCAGAAAGAAGTACACAATCGGATGTTGAGATCACGTGACTACTCGATTGCCAATCAAAAAATTTAGTTTCCAAGCGAGGCAGAAAGATACGACGTTTTAAACCAAGGCATCTAAAGGGGGAGCCACCAGTCTCTGGAGCGAATTTTGCCAACTTCTCAGTGTAATTTATGTTTATTTCTTAAATATCATCATTAAATAAATTATATGCTTTTATTCTATAAATATGTTGTCTATTTTAAGGATTGATTCTTTTCAACAAAGCATCAGATTACCAAAATAAATATTTATATATATTTTTTTATAGATATGATCCTGCTTTATAATGCCGGATGTAAACAATAATTCATTAAAAATAATAAAGTCTAAATAATAATTTTTTTAATTATATTTTATTATTATAAATCTGAA
>JAFIDM010008419.1:19706395-19720852 GCA_023159025.1 Thereuonema tuberculata | reverse complement strand
GCAAAAAATGAAATGTTTAATTTTTATTATTAT
This sequence comes from Thereuonema tuberculata, assembly GCA_023159025.1. Classification (NCBI taxonomy): domain Eukaryota; kingdom Metazoa; phylum Arthropoda; class Chilopoda; order Scutigeromorpha; family Scutigeridae; genus Thereuonema; species Thereuonema tuberculata. The sequence goes on along the minus strand of JAFIDM010008419.1, from coordinate 19,720,819 downwards.
TTCTAATTACAAAACAATTTTATTTTATTAAAGCCAGGACGAAGTTACAAAGGATGTTTACAAAATTGTAATAAATAATTGAAAAGTTTTATTTGTTAACACCTTAAAAATGTATTTATATATATATATATATACATATATATACTGTAAACAACCGTATTTAGCCTGAATCTATTCGATTTTATTACGAGAAAAGGAGGTACTTGAATATTTGAAAATATTGTGGTATCATATCTTTATTTATATTTACATCATATCTTCGTGTCTTATATACTATTGGATCCGAAGAAAGGACTACTTTTTTTTTTTTTAATCTCCGTATATAAATAATAATATAATCATTTAAAAAATTGTATCCATATTTTCAAACTAACTTCTTAAGATACTGATAAATAATACTTTATAATTTTATTTGTTTATAACGAGCTTCGTTTGTTTTTGTTTTAAGAAGTTCATAAGTAGTTTAGGCGACCACAAAAATATAATTAAAAACACATTTATACAGATAAAAAGTAAAGTTTTAATCTGTATCAATGTGTCTTTAATTATATTTGCGTGGTGGCCTAAATTACTTATTATAAAATTATTTTGTAATTAAGACATTAAAAATTACCTGGCACAAAAATAATAATAATTTCCTTAATTTTAAATACTTATCCATAATCAAAGATATAAATTATTGGTAAAAGTCTATAAATTATTATTGTTTGAGAAGAAAAATATGAATTTAAAATTAATTATATCATACAACTACTCAATGCAACCTACACAGTTGAAGAACTGATGAAAACGGCCACTCAAACTTCACGTTTTCCAAGAAACGGAAGTATGAAGCGGCCACTAACAGGAAGTCGGAAAATTACAGATCACGTGATCCATAGACGGTGACACAGCCTTTAGATTCTTCGACATTAAATGTTTGAAGGTATATTAGAAGATTTTTTGAAAAGATCTGGCAGAGTACTTTTAGGTTTTCCCTGGACCATCTGCTTCCAAAGACCAACAGGAAGATATGGTTATCTAAAGTTTTACTGCAGGTTTAAAATCAATTAATTAGAGTGCAGAGTTCTTTGTGTTTTCGAACTCTTCAGTAAAAGATACAACGATATTAAGGAGATTATTGAAAACCATTAGTCAGCCAAGCTACAGATATGTCTTCGAAAAGTATTGAAAAATCATGTAAATGTGACTTTCGTAAGAAATGCTGTTCTAAAACATGCAAGAGAAATGTTCATATTAGATCACATCCAGGCGAAAAGCCATTTAAATGCGAATACTGTGAAAAATGCTTTTCACAAAGAGGAAATTTAGATAAACACATCAGATCACATACAGGTGAAAAGCCATTTAAATGTGAGTTTTGTGAAAAAAGCTTTTCTGAAGCATCTAATTTAAGAAGACACATTAGATCACATACAGGTGAAAAGCCATTTCAATGCGAGTTTTGTGGAAACAGCTTTTCTTTGAAACACCTGTTAACAAGCCATATTAGATCACATACAGGTGAAAAGCCATTTAAATGTGAGTTTTGTGAAAAAAGCTTTTCTCGAGCATCTAATTTAACAACCCACATCAGATCACATACTGGTAAAAAGCCATTTAAATGTGAGTTTTGTGAAAAGTGCTTTTCTCATGCACCCCATTTAACAGAGCACATTAGAACACATACAGGTGAAAAGCCATTTAAATGTAAGTTTTGTGAAGAAAGCTTTTCTAAAGGAAGCAGTTTAAAAAGCCATATAAGAACACATACTGGTGAAAAGCCATTTATATGTGAGTTTTGTGGAAAAAGCTTTACAAATGTTAGTGATTTAAAACGTCATATCAGACAACATTTTGGTGATTAATATTCTGTTGGTTGGTTAGTGGAAATTTTTTTACAGAATCACAAAAATGAAAGTCAGTTATTGTTTTGTGAAAACTGTTTTTATCTGTAGAATGTTTTCATATTTATGTCCTTTAAATATTCAATTATATCAGAAAAATGAAAAGCCTTTTTACTGTGAGTTTTGTGAAAGAACTTTTTAGTAAATAACTGATTTAGTTGAATAGATATTGTGGTCATATTAGATCACACACAAAAGCACTTAAAATATTGATGCAATTGTTGTAAAAACAAAATAGGCCAGGGAATGTCAATAACTAATAAATTAACTTGCCAAGTTTGATCGTGTACAGATGAATAAGGCTTTTTAAGAATCAGGTATGTTCAGAAAAGCTGTTTGACTTATGTCACATTAGATATTGTAATGAAATGTAGTTATAATGTAAAATATTGGGAAAAAAGTTTCTTGTAATTAGACATTTAAGTAAGTTATATACATCATTGAAATGTGATTTTTATTAAAAAAAAAACAATTAAAAATATTTTAAAAAGTTTAGTGTGTGTGTGTGGACATATTATTTTAAGTGATTTAAAAAGTTGCTTTTTGTTTATTTAATCAATAGCAAAAGAAAGTTCTTAAAAATAATAATAATAATAATTTAGACATCAAGATTATTGATGTTTTAATCTTGTTTTTCTAATTAATTAAGATAAAGAGTTTATGATAAGTTAAAAGTGACTTTTATGTTAAATAATTTTCAGTGACTTTAAAAAATTTAAATACTCAATTGAGTAAAAAATAATCATCAAGATTTTTGTAGCTGACTTTAGATATTTTTTATAGAATTGATTTAGATACTGACTTCTTTGTTATGTGTTAAAATTTGATGTTTTACAGAATTAATAGAAATAGAATCTAAGAAAAACGTTATAGGGTACCCATAAAATATTTGTGCATTTCTTTTTTTTTATTTTTATTGTGGGTAATTAAATTTTTGTCAAAACAAAAAAAAGAATGAATGATTGAACGTGTACGAAATTTAACATAAAAAGCAGAAAGGAAAAAATACACATTAAGTTTCTATTCACGCATTGGGCTAACATCTGGGACAGCTGTTTCGTCCTTGAATGACTCTTCAGCCAGATTTCCACTCGAAAAGCCCAGAAAGGGTCATAAGGTTATGGATTCATCACTTGCTCCCAGAAGTGAAACCCTACTAAAGCAAATAACAATAATAAATTACAGTAACCAGTACAGAATAAAACCTTAGCCTGCTAACTGCTAGGCACAAAAGATCTTTAATAATAACAGACAAATTATAAAGTTGTGAAATTTCCTTTTCATGATAACTGTCTCATTTTGAAGGTTTTTTGTTGTTTTTTTTTCTTTTTAAGAATCTTGGCATTTCCAATAGCAAAGTTTTCACTAAAGACCTGCATGGAAAGTGTGTTAAATACAAAAGTTAGACCATCCCTTGTTATTAAATAGTCCTGAAACTTGTGTGAATATAATTCAACAAGTTCAAGAATATGGAAGACATTTACAAACATACTACATAGACATGTACAAACTTACTATTTTATATGCCCCAAATTCTTTAGAAATGTAGATTAAAAAACAGTAATAATTCTTTGGATCCATTATTTCTTAATAATACAGAGACATTCCTAGAAATTGTAATGGAAGGTGATATGATGGTCTTAACCATTCAACCAGGAAATAAATCTGTCGTTTCGAGATGAGGAGGGACTTACAAAAAAGCGATGGGCTTTTCAAAAAAAAAGTTCAAAAATACTATATTTTTTTTATTTAAGGATTCAATGAAAGGGAGGGGGGGAACTATAGAATGTCTACCAACCCCTTAATTGTTACAACAATACTTACCAGTTATTAAAAGCAAAAAAGATTAACATCAGTGCTACAAAGAAAATTTTCAGGTCAAATGAGAAAGGGTTTAGAAATACCTTTTTTTTCTAATTTATTTATTAATAAATAAATAAATATAGAAAATTTAGAAAAGTAAAAAATATCAATTTAATGCATTATAATAGAAGAAGTTTCTATCTAGGATGAACAAATGTATTAGAAGCTATTTCTGAATCATCTATGTGACTGATGAAAAGTAGTCGACTAAAATAAAAGGAGTGATACTTTCATTGTCAGTTTCCTGCCTTTGATTTTATGTAAGCTTTATTTCTGATTGATCTATGTATTATTTCGTAATTCTGATACCAATAGGAAGCTTGAAGTTATAAATATTTTTCATGTACTAAGAAAAACTGTCATTATATTTTAATGTTGGTACAATTTGAATGGTATCATGCAAATTTTTATTAAAGAATGTGCTTTAATAGTATTTTATGTTGAGATATTAAAGAATAGAAAAAATCTAAAAGATACAAATATATGTATTGAAGTGATTTTACAGAGAAAACAAAGGAAAAAATAATAAAATATGTAGAAATTATGAAGGAAGAAATTAAGAAAGGCAAACATGATGGATGGATAAATGTAAATTGTCAATTTTGAATTAAAAAAAAAAAAGGAAAGGAAATTACTATATCCCTCCAAAAGAGTAATAGTAGAAGATAGTTTTGCATCTCAACTTATTTTTGATGAAGAAAAATATTTCATAGTAGCAATGTACAATAAAGCTTTATTTAGGTCAATTGGTGATATACAAACAATTACATTTGAATATTTAAGAAATGAAATAGGAGATTTTAATATTGGGTTAGGAAATTTGGAATCAATTCACATTGTAATGAATTGGAAGAGGATATTATTATTAGGAACTCTAAAGAGAAAATTAAAAACAGAGAGTATAAAGTTAAATGGACTAAAGAAAACATTGTAATTTGTAATTACTTAATGGGAATTGGGTGGGAGGTAGGGTGGGAAATTGAATTATTTTTGGCAAGGGGGTGGGGGTGGAGTTCAGTTATGGTTTTGTGTTTTTCAGATTTTATCAACTCTAATCTCAGATCATTATTAGAAAAGATAAGTAATTGGGGGGGGGGGTGAGATTAAAAGACGAAAGAAAAATATAAAAAGTATATAGTTTGGAATAAGAAAAATTTATGAATTTTAATTTAGTTTAAGATTTTTGTTTTGTTTTTGTTTTGACTAAAAAAAGACCTCCTCAAAAGTAAGTAAATATATTTAGATGAAGATATAAATAGTTGGAATCAAACATTTTTAGAAACAATAAGAAACAGTTGTAAAGGATGTCTGATACATTGGGAAGTATTCAGTGGCAATAAAATATTAAATTGTTTTATGAAGAATGTGAAAAAAGAAAAGGAAGAAAGTAATGTTGGCTTTAAAAGAAAATTACAAGGGTAAGAATGAAAGGAAAAAGAACAGTACTTGGGTTGTAAATATAGAAAAAAAATCCTAGTATTAAAACAGTTACTGAAATTTGGAAAATAATTGAGGATATTAAAGTGAATAGCCTTTTTATACACTGTTATCAAAAATATCCAATCACCCACCCCTAACCGTAGTCAGTCTTTCTCTTTGTCACAATGAGCAGTAGTGGACATTAATACGACATGTGTCCACCTTTCGTCTTTAAACAGTCGTGACGCTGTAGGAGAAACTTTCCACCAAGTGCCTCAACGTCTTTGGAGGAATGGAAGTCTGTTCTTCCTGAAAAGCTAAAGCCAGAGCAATTCCTAATATGGGATGTTGGGGCCTGGAGAGAAGTCGACCTTCTAATTCCTTCCATAAGTGTTCAATGGAGTTCATGTAGGGACTCTGGACAGCCCAGTCCATTTCAAGAATCTCATTGTCCACAACCATTCCCTCATAGATCTTGCTTTATGTCATGCTGATAGAAGTAATGATCATCACAGAAGTGGTTCTGTACCATAGACAGTACATGTCCTTGTACCATTCCACATTTACATTGCCATGCAGTGGTACAAGAGGGCCAAGTCCATTCCATGAAAAACACCCCCACATCAAAATGCCAACTCCTCCAAACTTCACTGTTGGCACAGCACATGATGGCAGATATGGTTCCCTGGTGCATTTGCCACACCCAAACCTTCCCAAAGGAACTCCACTTGTTATATTTTCATTCATCATTCCACATCACAGATTTCCATTGTTCAGTGGGGTCGCTCTTTACACCACTTCAGACAGTGGTTAGCATTCACAGGGCAACTGTTGGCTTTTGAGCAACTGCTTGACAATGAAACCTCATTCCCTCGATCTGGAATGGGAGAAAATATTATAATGATTCAAATTTTAAAATTCTTTCTTGCTCTCCTTTTAGGATTCCTTAAGAAAATTTTCTTAATGTAGCTTCTAATAATGATCCATAAGCCTTGTGATCCGTTTGAACCTTGTGAAATTTAAGCTTTCAAGGTGAAGAGGAAATAAATAAATTGGACAAGGAATTACTTTTTACTTTTAAATGAATAGACTGAAAATTTAAAGAACTGATCTGTTTCATTGATTTTTGATAAGGGATTTAAAAACAAAACCAGAGAAATGCAAATAGCAGTGAACATTAAAAGTCACTCTTCTAGAAGGATCTTCTAATACAGAATAGCTTCCTATACTTAAGACTGATATGAAAGGACAAGGAGACCAGTATCTACAAAGCACCATACAGAATCAAGGACATGTCCTCGATATCCCGACATTGAAAGATCAAATTACATTACAGGTGCGAGAAATCCATTCTGATATGTAGCGAGCTGCTGTGAAACGTGCTGTGCAGAGCATGCAGCTTGTGGAACATCACAATAGTGGTCATGTGGAACGTTATTTGTAATTACCAATAAACGTTGTCTATATTGTTATGAAACTTGGTCTGTGCTGTCTCATGTGGCAATTACTCATTCATTACTCCTACATACTATAACCTTTGCAGCGCCACACTTTCTCCTGTTGGCAACTGTTGATACTAATTTTTTTTTTTGGCAGATTCAGTGTCTGTCCTGTGGCTCACACTGTGTGGTCACTAAAGTGGCAGCCTATGACTACTCCATGTTGAAAATCGCTCAGCTGCTTTGATGGTGGCATTTTATCTCCAAATACACATGATCGTGTTGTTTTATAACAAATATATTCAAATTATTGCCCGAATTTGCATGGGTTGTTCCACTACGGCAGGTGTCCACTTTCAATTGAGCAGAGAGTGTATATGCACACATTCTTGACAACTCTGCCCTTCCCACCCTCTGTCAACAGTTCAGGTAAAGAACATTTCTGTATCAAAAGAATAACTGTGCTGTTTACAGAGCGAAGGCTGTGCTGCCATGGTTTGAAAAGATGGGTATTAAACTACTCGACTGGCCTCAACAGAACGCTGATCTGAATCGCATAGAACATCTCTGGGAAGAATTGGATCGCAACTTATGCACCAGGCCCAGCTGCCCTTCTTCAGTGGCCGGATTCACTATAGGGTCATTCCATGTGAAATCAACCAAAATAATAATAATTTTGGACCTTGACCCCTCAGAAATTGATGATTTTTTGCATACTGATAATATCGATAGAGAGTATAAAAAATGCAAATTTTCAGATTTTTTGGGCTGGCAGTTATTGAGTTATTGAATTTCAAAACCTAAAAAATGCTTGATTTTGGCCGTGTTTGAAATTTTCAATGCACTGTAGCTCAAGAACCTTTCAACCTACAGAGCTGAAATTTGTGTCATTTTGTTCAGATTTTAATGGCCTTTAATTTGATATACAACAAGAATATCTTAATTTCAAATTAAATTTTTTAAAAATTTTCAAAAACTGGTTTTTAAAAAATCTCAAAAACACCCCTTTTGATTTTTTTTTAAAAAAATACATGTTATTTGTATTGTTAATATCTATTTTTGTGCCAAATTTCATAATGGGACAGCCAGGGAATCATATGGAAATAAAATTTGAAGTGTCATAGTCCATGAAAAACATGAGAATGCGACTAGCAACCACAGTAAGTTCTTATCGTTCGTTGCATGTCGAACTTTAAATCAAATGTAGTTGATGAAAGACAATCGTTCTGAGTATATCTATAGTTTGTGTATGATCAGTAAACCTACATGGTTTCATCTATGTAATATAATTAAATTAAATAAATCAAAATATAATTTACAATTATATTAACAAATTATAAAAATAAATTTCAAATTAATAATAATAGTAATAAGAACAACAGCATGAATTTAGAGGAATATTCTCAGCAATCACATCAGCGGTTAATAAAGTTCTAACATTTTTAATACTTTTTACTGTTTCAGAATTATATTTTTCCCAATTATTTTGACTGAATAATTTATATTTTATATAGTTTTCCAATCTTACACCAAAATTATTCTTCAATTTATTGATTTGAAAGATTTTTAACCAATTGTATCGAGTTATATTTTCATTAATTTGATTTTTTTTCCTATTAACATTCTAAATGTTGACATATTAAAATTTGAGACCAATGTTTATCTGATATCTCAAGACAAGCCTGTTTCACGCTTATTAGGCGATCATCAGTTGAGAATAGTCAGAATGAACATCGCAGGTCTCATAACGGAGGTGACTTGGAGGTTGTATAAGAAGAGCAGTGGAACCTCCATGGCTGTAAACTAAATATATGCTGTCATTATTATTATTATTATTATGAATTTCTTTTGTTTCAATTGTTTTCTTTGTAATTGTAAATCCTGTTTGTAATATCTCATTTAAGTATTTTGTTCAATTTACTTCCAATGTCCTTAATATTTATTGTTACTAGTTCTTACTGTACTCTACAAAAATAAGCTAAACATAGGTAACTTTAATATACATTTGTATTAATTATATATAGAGTTAAATCAGAAAATTATTTTAACTTTTAAATTATGTTACTGTCTAATTAAAAATTTTAGAAAATTATCACCTAGCGGTCTACTTGACAAAAATCACTTGAAAAAACAATACATAGTCAATTGATATTTTTTAACAATGTATTCAAAATTAATTAAACATTTGTAGTATACCTATATTCAGAACCTGTTGATAGGAATTTGTCATTCCTAACGGGACTGTAACTTTTGTATTTAGAATCATAATAAAAAAAAAAAAATATTATTATTATTAATTTAAAATTTATTTATATAATTTATTTGATTTATTTAATTTAATTATATTACATAGATGAAACCATGTAGATTTACTGATCATACACAAACTATAGATATACTCAGAACAATTGTCTTTCATCAACTATATTTGATTTAAAGTTCGACAAGCAACGAACGATAAGAACTTATTGTGGTTGCTAGTCGAATTCTCATGTTGTTCATGGACTATGACCCTTCAAATTTTATTTCCATATGATCCCCTGGCTGTCCCATTATGAAATTTGGCACAAAAATAGGTATTAACAATACAAATAACATATATTTTTTTTAAAAAAATCAAAAGGGGTGTTTTTGAGATTTTTTAAAAACCAGTTTTTGAAAATTTTTAAAAAATTTAATTTGAAATTAAGATACTTTTGTTGTATATCAAATTAAAGGCCATTAAAAACTGAACAAAATGACACCAATTTCAGCTCAGTAGGTTGAACGGTTCTTGAGTTACAGTGTTTTGAAAATTACAAAACATGGCCAAAATCAAGCATTTTTTAGTTTTTGAAATTCAATAACTCAAAAACTGTTAGCCCAAAAAATCTGAAAATTTGCATTTTTTATACTCTCTATAGATATTATCAGTGTGCAAAAAATCATCAATTTCTGAGGGGTCAAGGTTCAAACCATTGGTTGATTTGATATGGAATGACCCTATAGCTGTCATGGACTATTTGGAGAATCCTGCTCACATATTTCCAAATCTGGTGGAAATCTTCCCAAATGAATGCAGGCTATTACTGATGCAAATGGTGGCCGAACATCCTATCAGTAAGTGCCACATGACTTTCTGACTGTACAACACTTTTGGCCTTATAGTGTATAATTCTCACTACCTCACACCCTGTGATTCTTTCAGTTGTTTTTAGAATAACCTTCAATTTATTTCTTATTCTGTTCCTATCAAAGTCTATACATATGTTTCAATATTATACTAGAACATCATTACCTTGAAAAGTATCTTCTTTATTATTCTTAACAATATTTCATTTCTTTTAAGAAGAAACTTCTTCAGGTTATACAAGAGGAAAAGAAAAACTTTCTCCATCCTCAAAGAATCCATAATTCGTTAAGAATACAAGTTTTGAAACTTAAATTTAAAAGAATAATAATAATAACAATAAACTTTGATCAAATTTAATCTTTAATAATATAATGCTTAATTAACATAAAACTTTGTTCAATTATAAAAACAACAAAAATTCGTCTCCTAATGTTTATTGAAAATACACAAATTTAGATGCCACAATTATATTCTTTTGTTTTCCATTTGTTTATTTTTTTGATATCCAAAAGGTACTTCACTAACTTTAAGAACTTTATTCATAGACATTTGAGATTTAATAATGTATGATTCTATCATCAGCCTTTGCTTCTCTTCCATATTTACAGGTAGATATAGTTTACAAAATTCAAGAAGAGAAGGACAGGCTGATGATAGAATCATGTATGATTAATTCTCAACCGTCTATGAATTAATTAAGCACTGCTGTAAATTATTGTAATAAAACATAGTTTGTGAATCTTTATCTTTTAGGATATTAATGGGATAATTGGGAATCAGGACAGAGTTATGGAGTTTAGTGTGAAGGGCTACGACAACACTGAATAGCACAGTGATCTTCATTGAATTTTATGCAGTTCTTGTCAAATATTAGCATAACATTCTGGATCAGTATATTTATCTTGTAGCAATAGTTCCTGATTTCATTTTGAAGGACAATAATGCTTTCCACATAGAGGTTGACCAGATCTACAGAGGGAAATAATCATTTGTAAGGAATGGCCATCCAGAGCATCTGACCTCAATTCAGTAGGCAACTTCGACACACTCATGTTAGTTAGATTTAAAATCTCAACTACTAGTTTCCGTAACATCCAGGATCTCAGATTTGCTCTTTTAAAAGAATTATGATGGATCCGGTGAATCCTCATAGATAAATTTTTATTGTCAACATGATTAATCAACGTCAAACCTGTATTTTGCTCAATGTCCTAGAAACAAAATGTTATCATTAAATGTTTTCATTTCATCCGTGGCTGTTAATATTGTTGAACAATATCAATAAAATTCCCATCAAGTCACTATTCAGTCTGTTACAACAAACTTATCCTGTAAATTTCACTCGCATTCATAAATGGTTTATTTCTTCCACAATTAAAAGTTCAGATTTTAACATGTGTAAAGTTAACAGAACAGTTTGCAAAAGACCAGACACAAACTATTTAAAAATAGTGTAAATATTAAATATTGTTAATGTTTTCTATATTTTTAAATAGTTTGGGTGCCTGGCGGTTTTGGAACTGTTGTAACTTCATAAGTTCAATTCACAAAATAATAAGAATTGATGGAATTTCACATATTCTAGAATGATCACCAAAGGTTCCACATCCACAAAGTGAACCAATTAGATTTCAGCTTAATAATAATAATAAAAAAATCCAATGCTCACAGATGAAATAGGTGAATTGTTTAATTAAGAAAAACAGATTTGATGAACCATCTATTAAATGACAACATCCATTAAATTCTTTTACCTCCTTTTATCTCTGATAATTTAACTTTGGAACAACTCGGTTAATTTGCTTTCAAACACTCATTCAGAATGAAATTATCCTAACTGCCTAGGATTACATCGAAAGAAATAACAGGCAAATTGGGCCTGATTTCAGGTTCATAAGAATTTCAGATTGTAAGAAGACCAAAGATTATGGTGATGATAAAAAAGTTCTGAATATTATTTTGCTCCTTAGAATTTTAAAATTTTAATAATTTTCTTAAATTATTGAAATAAATGAATGAATAAAAAATAACAGTTTTGGTAAAGCAAAACCAAAAAAAAAAAAAAAAAAATGGAGCAATACATTTTACAAATTACAGCAATGTAATTTAACAAAACACTATACAATTTCACAATTCAAGTAAAGTTTTTGACTTAATTAATCATGATCCTTTGATAATCAAACTACAAAAACTGGGAATTAAGGTGTTTTACTTGAAATTATTAAAGATTATTTTTTTATAACAGAAAAATTTATGTATCAATTCATTCTAAAAATAGTAAAAAAAAAATTGTAACTTAGGAATATCTCATGGATCAAACTTAAGACTTTTATTTTTTATAATTTTTATTAATGATCTATTTGACTACATTAATTATTGCAATATGTTCATCTATGCTGATGATATCATTTTATTAAAAAAATGAAAATCATTTATATAATGCTGAATAAAAGTTACATGACGATTTTAATAAATTACAAATGTAGACGCATGACAATAAACTTAAAATAAACGAAAACAAGACCAAATTATTATTAATACATCCGAGAAAACAAGTGTCAACATATCATCCAAACATTATAGCACACACACACTCATGTTTGCACAAAAATTATGTCAAATGTGAGAATTGAATAAAAGTAATATATGCAATTCATTTTAAGTATTTGGGTATAACCATTAATGATACATTTACATGGGATACCCATATACAAAATATACATCAAAAATTAAGTAGTTTAGCATATATATTTTATCATATCAAAAACACATTACCAGAAAAATATAAATTATTGATTTCTTCAGCTTTTTTTGATTCCCATATAAATTATGCAAACAGCTTATGGTCCAATACTAAGAATATAAATCTTGGGAATATTAATAAATTACAAAAAAAAAATCTTGAAGAATATTTCAAACTAAGTTTAATAAAAAGAAAATTACAATTGAAGAATTAATACAACACAAAATTTTTAAACTTGAATAAAAAATTTTGTATAAACTCATTTTAATGAATTATTTTAAATATATATATTTGTATAACACAGATGATAACAAGTATAATTTTAGGAAAAACTTAAATTTTAGAAAGTATTAGCCGCAAATATAAAACAGTTACAGAGAATGAAATACAACAAAAAAATATTAGAATTTTGCGGCTTAAAGTACACTGCCAAAAATATTTTTCACCATCCTTAAAAACTTTTTGCGAGCATCCTTGTTTTTCAAAACAAAAGTAAATTTATTGATAACTGTATATTAAGACAGTTAAGAAACATTATTTTAATATAATGAAAGTACTTTTGATAAAGTTATGGGAGGGCGAACTCACTTTGTGCACTACGGCCCTTCGATCCCGTCGAAACAGAATTGTTTTATTTTATTTCTAAATAAAATTATTACAAATTTGAAACTGGGAGTGGAGGTACAAAATAAGTATACTCCATTGATATTTGTTTTTGTTTTTTTATTTGCATATGTCTACCTATGAATAAAATACTCTAAAAATTGTCCAAACCGGAAGCACAAGTCACGTGATCTGTTATGACGTCACCCATTGGCCAAAAGCACAGAGCCAATAGACGGAGAGCGGGCCTTTTTCCTACTCATGTCATTTTTGACTTCCGGTTAATGGCTGATCGATTCTTACTTTTCGATATTAAATCTTTGAAGGTGAAATGAATGGAAATTGAACGTGCTTTTTTTGAAAAGAGCTGGCAGAGGAATTTCAGGTTGTATCTGGACCATCTGCTTCCAAAGCCCATCAGGAAGATATGGTTATTTTAAGTTTTACTGCAGGTTTCAAATCAATTCATTAAAGTGCAGAGTTCTTTGTGCTTTCGAACTCTTCAGTTAGCGATACATCGATATTAAGAAGATTATTGAAAACCATCAGTCGGCTAAGCTACTGATATGTCTTCGAAAATTATTGAAAAATCATGTAAATGTGACTTTCGTAGGAAACGCTGTTCTACAACATGCAAGAGAAATGTTCACATTGCATCACATCCAGCTGAAAATCCATTTAAATGTGAGTTTTGTGAAAAAAGCTTTTCTCAAAGAGGAAATTTAGATAAACACATCAGATCACATACTGGTGAAAAGCCATTTAAATGTGAGTTTTGTGAAAAAAGCTTTTCTGAAGCATCTACTTTAACAAGACACATCAGATCACATACAGGTGAAAAGCCATTTAAATGTGAGTTTTGTGAAAAAAGCTTTTCTCAGGCATCTACTTTAACATCACACATCAGATCACATACTGGTGAAAAGCCATTTAAATGTGAGTTGTGTGGAAAAAGCTTTCCTCGATCATTTCTTTTAACAAAACACATCAGATCACATACAGGTGAAAAGCCTTTTGAATGTCAGTTTTGTAAAAAAAGCTTTTCTGAAGCATCTAATTTAACAAAACACATTAGATCACATACAGGTGAAAAGCCATTTAAATGTGAATTTTGTGAAAAGTGCTTTTCTCAAGCAGTCCATTTAACAACCCACATTAGATCACATACAGGCGAAAAGCCATTTACATGTGAGTTTTGTGAAGAAAGCTTTTCTAGAAACCACCATTTAACAACGCACATTAGATCACATACAGGTGAAAAACCATTTAAATGTGAGTTTTGTGGTAAAACCTTTTCTCTGACCATTCATTTAACAGCCCACATTAGAACACATACAGGTGAAAAGCCTTTTAAATGTA
>JAFIDM010008419.1:19676133-19701458 GCA_023159025.1 Thereuonema tuberculata | reverse complement strand
CCCCCCCCCCCCGATAATATATTCTATATACGCCACTGATCGTATGTATTAAAACCGTGTAAGGGGTCGTCCATTAATTACGTGAGGTCAAAAGGGGGAGGGGGGGGGGGTCCGGCAAAATCTCATTAAATCTCACCAAGGGGGAGGGGGGGTCAACGAAAATCTCACGTCAACTTTTTCATTCAGAGAATATACGTATTATAATAGATTGCAACATTTTGTAATATTGACTAAAAAGAACTTTTTTTGACTTTTTGAAATCTCACCAAGGGGGAGGGGTACAAATTTAAAAAAAAAAACAAAAAACACCTCACGTAATTAATGGACGGCCCCTAAGTGGTAATTTTTGTTTTTGATAAAATTTTGTAAGTCTTTTGATCTAAAAACTTACGGTTTGGATTTTCACTTTTAACTAATGTAATGGAATAATTAATTTGATTGATCTTGAGAATCTTTCATTCACAAATAATTGATTGTAAAAAAAGATGATTTGACATTTTAGTAGTTTTTTTCAGCTGTTTGTAACACGATGAATTATCTGGGTTTAGGAGGTAAGCTTTTTATGTGTTAACACAATACCTGTGCTAATTTAAGAGTTTTACCTGTTTATTTCTTTGACTTGTTATACCAATCATTACGTTCACTTAAGTAATATACTGATCTACAATCACTTCCTTACAAATTGTACTTTCATATATTTCGCTTTTATCTTTTATTCATATATGACCTATGCAGAAGGCTGTAGTATGTGTGATTGTTCTTTGAAGCCTTGTGATTCCTTAGAGGGTGTTTCTGAAGCCGTTTGTGGATAGAATTCTTAAATAATGAAGAGTTATTATCATTTACTTTTAGTAAGTCATTATTATCATCTCCAATTAGGATAGTCATAGTGTTTTGAATAGCATCCATTTCTAATATACTTTCTAATTCACTGAGACAAAGTTTTATTTAATGATGGAGGTCTGTACATAGCAAAGAAATATAATTTTCTTGTGTTGATTTGATCTTGTACTATAATAAAAATATTTTCAAAGTAGTCGGTAATAACGTTTACTGCTTGAATTTTTAAGATTTTTTTGTAAAACATTATTATCACCCCCCCCCCCTAAGTTTTCTGTCACTTCATCTTATTTGATTGAAAAGAATTGCAGAGATACTTTCATGTCTTAAGTCCTGGTTTATAGTACCCAAGTCCTATAAATTCTTCATTAGCTCTTTTATCAGTCCTTTGGTTGTTTTAGTTTCTTCCTCTTCATCTAGATAATTGCTGTTGTTTTCACTATTGGTTTGTTTTCTGCAGTTTTATTGAAAACCTCCACTGTAACAGAAGACTTCTCGTTAATTAATGGCTTCCTCGCATAAACCACAATTCTCCATTTTGCTTTTACTTATTTAATATTTTCAATTTAATAATTTTTCAGGTTTAAGCAAGAAGGTAACTTAAAAGAGGCAATTTTAGGATACCAATCCGACTGTAGAATAAGCTGCTAAACTGTGAGATCTTGGTTGTTAAGTTTGAAACTGTTATCTTGATCACAGATGGACAGACAATGAAGAAATGCTTTTTTTTTTTTTTTTTTTTTATATCAAGCTCAAATATTTAGAAGTATTAGGAAAAGTTTTCTATGTAAAAAATTCAGCATAAGACAGAACTGTGTTTGAATTACTTGATTTGTGCATTTTTAAAAACCACTTATTTTTCAGTTTTCTTTTTTGTCTTTTCAACTTACTGGTTCTATATATGTACTAAAAATCAAAATAACCCTTCCTTGATACATTCTTTCTATTTTTGAGATTTCAGTTTTTTTTTATAGTTTTTTTGAGTCATTGGGTTCAAAGGCACATTTTGATTTTCAATTGAAGTTAACAGCTTTTTTTTTTTCCTCCCCTCTGATGCATGTTGAGGGGTGTTAAAAATGTTTGATAAATCCACAGCCGGATCTAGGGTGGCAGCAGGGTACCAAACACTTAACTAAATTTAACATCTTTGAAAAAAAAGATGAAACTTTATATCTCATTCATTCCCATACTGGAATAACTTAATTCCTGTTTAACGTAAATTGTGTTAATGACAGTACTTAACGTTATAACTTAATTGGATGGTCTAATATTTAACAACATCATTTGACCAAGTGTCAAAATAGAGTTTTAGATTATTGCTCCAACTACTAACGAAAGATGTAAACTCTTTATTCTGCAGAAAATTAATTTTGAGTAAAAGTCAATCGACTAATCATAATGTATAAGATTTGCATCAGGTGATTAAAGACCTTTGAAGGATATTATTAATTTTAATAATGATCAGAATTGTCCTGTGAAGGTATCTTCATTTTTATATAGAACATTCTTCATTCCATAAAAAAATGTGAATCTTACAGCTTTTGCATTTATACGAATATCTCAAAATCGAATTTTGGTGCTTGGTCAAATGATGCCTAACACCATTAATGAAGCATTTTAATATTCATTGCACATTGTTCATAAGGTATGTGTATATCGCTGGTTGAGAGCCAGAATGTCTGAACTGCAGAAATCAATGTTTTGGGGAAAGAAGTTTGAAGTTTAAAGAACTGCAGTAAATCAGTAATTAAAGATAATGATGACCTGTTTAGCTCAAACTTTTGCAGATCAGATATTACAGACCTTGTAGGACTAATTTTTATCTATGGAAGCCAACTCGACTCAAAATTGCAATTCTTGCAGTTCAGACATTCTGGTTGTCAATCAACGATATGTGGTTTAGTCACTCTTCTCAAAGTGCAGTTCATACCTGCATATATAAGCTTTGATAACACAGGTGGCTATGCGGCATTTTGACAAAGCAATGCAGCAGCAAAGAGGAGACATTTTCAAAGCGTGGGTATGTCAAACGTCAAACCTTGAGCAAAGAGGTCGTGTGACAAAGTGGTGATTGATATTATTAAATGAAAAACCTGAAATTGCTCTGTAGACTCTTATAACCATCTAAAATATTAATTTAAAACTTCTAGTTTCCCAATTTTGACAGGTATCCCATAATGCAGGAAAAACAATGCTTTCATACATTTCTATTAAATACTCATATCATGAGGTTCAAAATATATGAAAACTTCAGAAAACCTGAAGATTTGGAGGGTAATTTATCTTATTTGTTACTGCTATTTGAAAGACATTTAACTCAATGAATCCATTTGTGTGTGCCGCTATATGTATATATATATATATATATACACACTAGTGGCCAAAATTGTGGAAACCTTTTAGAAAATTTGTGTTTTTCAAGGTTGCTGGTTGATAACATCCATTTTTCTTAGAATAACACCATAACATTTTACATCATTAGAAAAACAATGTAATATATAATGCAATTCATTACAATTTGAAAAAATTATGCAGTAAAGCCATAATGAGACATATTTCATAAGTTATCACCACTTCTGTTAGTACTTCATCGGGAAACCTTTTGGAGCAATTATGGCATTACAACCATGGAGTGAACCAAGTGTTTTAGTTCATCAGGTATT
Source organism: Thereuonema tuberculata (assembly GCA_023159025.1). Taxonomy (NCBI): domain Eukaryota; kingdom Metazoa; phylum Arthropoda; class Chilopoda; order Scutigeromorpha; family Scutigeridae; genus Thereuonema; species Thereuonema tuberculata. The sequence goes on along the minus strand of JAFIDM010008419.1, from coordinate 19,697,955 downwards.
ATAATATGGTACCAAGATTGAATTATAGCTTCTATTAATTGTGTTTTGTTCCTAAGTTGCTTCTGACTGACATGTTTCTTCAAAATGCTCCACAAATTCTCTGTAGGGTTTAAGTCAGGGCTATTACCTATTCTAGAAGTGAAATGTTATTTTCCTTAAACCACTTTTTACAGACAGCAGCAACATGGCAAGGAGCTGAGTCTTGTTGAAATATATAGGTCTCATTATCGGGAAAAAGGTCACGTGCCGAAGGCTTTAGTTTTGGCTCAAGTATATCCTCGATGTATTTTTTGGCATTTAAAGTGCCATCCATTATACAAATTCTGCCTCCACCTTTGGCTGTCATGCAACCCCAGATCATGACACTAACGGCATGCTTCATAGCAGGTGTAGTGCACTCAGATAACAAATCTTCTCCAATTCTCCTCCTTACATATTTTATTCCATTGCTACCAAATACAGATATTCTGGTCTCATCGCTCCAAATTACTTTATCTCATTGTTCTTTTGATCAATTAATATGTTTTTTTATCCCATTCTAATCTCTTCTTTCTTTGTTGAGAGATAGAAGTGACTTTTTCCTTGGAATTCTGGAATTTAAACCAGTCTTTGAATCTGCTTGCAATCACATGTAACCCACATTCTGATAATTCATTTTTAATTGAATTAGATTATTTTCTTTTGTCAATTAAGCTGAGTCTTTTATTTCTCCTGTCATCAACATCTGTTGTACACCTTTTCCTGCCTTTACCGGGTGAGTTGTGAACGGATGGAGTATCTTGATATCTCTTGCATAGGTTCGAAATCCCACTTTGATTATATTTCCACCAACTTTTTTAAAATTTCCTTATAGATGTATCTTTCTTCGTGCGAAGTTAGTATTTTAGTTCTTTGCCTAGGTGACCAGTCAAACCTTTTTAATCTATTTGTCATCTTACAGTACTCTTAAATTTTGAACCAAAAAACAAAAAAAAACAAAAACAAAAATGTACGACCAACTTGATTACACTCTTGACAACTGAATGGGACTGCTAATACTAACTGAAATTAGAGGCAATTCTTACTAGCACCTTATTGATTCCTTGCTGCATCACATCAGCACATAATTGGTTTTCAATCACTCTCATTGGCTGATTTTGACTTTTAAGAAAATCCACTTCTTTTTACTGAAGAAGTTTTCTTTTTCTTTTTGGTTATTTGGCCGTAACTTTTGACAAAATAATGATAATTCAGTATAGTTTAGTTCATTATATTCTGCATTAAATTATGTTTCTAATGATGTATAATATTATAAAATTATTTTGAAAACAGTTGATGTTAAGAGCCATGAAACCTCCAAAGCAGAAATTTTCTAAAAGGTTTTCACAATTTTGGCCACTAGTTTACTGTACATATAAAATATTCATTTGGAAAGTTGTTCATTTCAAAAATACTGTTATAAATCTAGATATAAATGTAATAAAAAGTATTTCAGATAGATAAGTAAAACAAGAAAAAGGTGAAAGATGCATGTTTTTACAAATACATCAGCACTGTTATAAGACTGGGATGGTTTTCTCATGATTATTATCAACCATCGGTCAGAGTTGGCTGTTCGAAATGTATGGGATTACGGATCTCACATTTCCTTCTTTACATGGTAGACAAAAAAACAAAACCAGCAATGAATGCAATTTCTGAACCTCTGCCAACTATTTATAAAACACAACATATAACAACTAGCAGCAAAGCCTGTCGGACGACAGGCATAAAAAAATCTGAAAACTCATTTTATTATCAACTATCAAATATAAAGTAAATGTAATCTAAATACTGCGCTAACTTGTCAACGAAGCTTCTACGGCAGAAATGGTTTTGAGTTTGAAAATCAGCGTAAACAACTGAGTAAGTATGCCAAATTTCATTAAAATGGATGCAGTGGTAACAAAATTATTTGGTTTTGAACGAATGTTTTGTTAGAATTTCAGTTGTCGAGGTCAGTTCCCAAGAATAAAATTTCATGGAAACAACATGGAATGACACAATGAACTATTTTCATCCAATTTGAGTACTTTTGATTCAATGGTACCATTGAGAACCGCTGGATCTATCTTAATAGCTTAATTATATCGAGTTACAGACAGACAGACAGACGAACTTAGCCAATTTATATGTATATATATATATATATATATATATATATATATATATATATATACAGTGCTTTTTTTGTAAAAAAAAAGGTGGTGGAATGCTAATAATTTTTTTTTTTTTGCAATTTGATATAATATTCATAATACTATGAATACGGTGCACAAGCAGAACTGTCGTAATAATTTTGTTGCCTTTTGCCGACCTGCTCTGCTCTTCAGGGCGATTCTATTTGGACCAAATATCAATTTAAATAAAAATCCGTCGAAAAATGGTGGTGGAACGCCGTTCCAATGCGTTCTATGACAAAAAGAGCACTGTATATATATATATATAATTGATTCGATTGATGATTTGATTTGAAACATTCTTTTTTTTTTTAATGTTTATCAGACCTATTTAGGTGTACTTCTTACCTGTACACCTGTAATATAGGTTCTGAGAGTTTAATCTAAAGGATCATTTTCCATCCAAAAAGAAAAACGAAATACCAACCATATCTAAAGTTTAATTTATCTAAAGAATAATTATTATTGAAATCAAAATTAACGTGTGTACAATGTTAAAAACGTTAAAGAAAAACTATAAAAAACACACAATAACTAAACAACATAAATTTCACTGAGCTGATTTTAGATTAATTTGCTGGGCAACCGAGGACGACGCCGTTTCGGGTTTCAACACCCTCTTCGGCTCGGTCCCGTCCCAGCATAACTCAGCTCAGTGAAAGATACAATACATCAAACGAACGAACATTTCACTGAGCTGAGATGCTGGGACGGGACTGAGCCGAAGAGGGTGCTGAAACCCGAAACGGCGTTGTCCTCGGTTGCCCAGCAAATTAATCTAAAATCAGCTCAGTGAAATTTTTGTTGTTTAGTTATTGTATGTTTTTTATAGTTTTTCTTTAATGTCTTTAACATTGTACACACGTTAATTTTGATTTCATTACTAATATTTTATTGTAACAAATTCTTAATTAGCTAAGCGGGTTGCTAGCGTGAATTTGTCTTTACCCTCTTTTATTGTTTATTGAATAATTATTATTTTTGACTCATAACGCCGAAAGGCATTTAAAACTCACCTTTGTATAATCTAAATACTGAGCTAACTTATGAACGAAGCTTCTACAGCAAAAATGGTTTTGAGTTTCAAAATCAGCGTAAAAAACTGAGTAAGTATGCCAAATTTCATTAAAATCGGTGCAGTGGTAACAAAATTATTTGGTTTTGAACGTATGTTTTGTTAGAATTTCAGTTAAAATTTCATGGAAACAACATGGAATGACAAAATGAACTAATATTTCATCCAATTGGAGTACCCTTGATTCAATGGTACCATTGAGAACCTTGGATCTATCTTAATAGCTTAATTATATCGAGTTACAGACAGACAGACGAAATTAGCAAATTATATAAGTTGATATTGAATTTAACAATATGAATTTAACCAAAAACAACAGAATTTAACAAGCTTAAGTGAAACATGAATGATGAATTAAAAAAAATGTAAAACAAATACTTCCTTACTAAACCAGGGGTGTTTGTGGGACCCCAAAAAATCCCTGGAAACTTTTACGGACTTACTACCGACATTTTGGAGTTTCGAGAAGGGGGGGGGGGGGGAAATGAAAAATTACAATTATGAAGTATTGAATGACCTAATTATAAAAGTTCAATGAATTACTTTTTTTGCAAAATTAATAACCATAAATTTTCAAACATATAAACTACTACATTTTATGTAAATAAATAAATAATTCATTATTATTCCTACTTCCTTTTGAACGACGATCCCCGGAATTTCCGGGTATCGAAGTTCAAAATCCCCGGAATTCCGGGGTTTCCCCGGAGCACAAACACCCCTGCTAAACTAAAACATTTATAGTGTGTGTGTGTATGTATATATATATATAAAACAATGCAGCACACATTTAATAACAGTTAATTTGGGAGTTGTGGAGAACCTTTCTTTATTTTTTTTTATTAATTGTTCAATATTCTTCAGAAAAATAATTCATATTATCAGTTATGGTAGATGATTTCAATTAAACATCCTGAAGTCATAGACTAATAAGTGTTTAACATGTGAGAGATAAAAATCCATTCAGATAATAAATTGCCATTTTCAAGTTACCAAATAACAGACAGAACAGAAATAAAAAATTAAAAATTAATTTCCATTCTGTCTGTTATTTGGTAATTTGAAAATGGCAATTGGAACTGTAATTGCTAAATGTTGTATTGTATTTTAAATATATTGGGTCATTCCATGGGAAATCAACCAGGGTGGTTGCTAGACTATCTTGTTAATTTTTTATATTTTCACCACAGGTGCCCTTACTAGTAACTTACTCAAAAGTATTTTTGTTTTATTTTTATCTGCCACCATCTTTGCTTTAGGCTCATTTTTCAACAGTGCGACAAGAAAAAATAAGGGTTTGCAATGGTATAGAAGAAAGGCTGCTGTGTGGCTTCTATATAAGATAGAAAGTTCTGGTTTGCACTGTCTTAAAGCAGAGATCCTGGCCTTTCAGAAACTGTTTCTAAATGGAAGATATGTCTTTGATTGAGTTGGACTTTAAAGACCAAGTTTGCTATCGGAATGAGGGATTTTGCTTTTTTAAAGGTCTGTAAAAATGAAAAGGGCTTGAAGCCACAGGATGGTATGGTATACTTTTTACAAGCTGTCTAATACCTGTAAAAATGGCATTGGGGAAACATGTACGATGAAAGGCTTAGAGTGGTCTCATTTCTTTATATTATAATCTACTATTTTTACAATGATAAAAAAACTTAAAATACATGTTAATCTTTTTTCTTACTTGTCAGAATGCACTACAGTGAGAATGAGCATGTTGTGACATGCACAACAGGTTTTTGCAAGTTGTGACAATAGGGTTGTAGCCAGATAGGCAGTCTGTTTTGAGCCTTTGGAGAGTGCAGATGTGTATTAAGTTTCTGCAGTAGTTTTTCATTGTCTTACATAGTTAGAAGAACAAAATTTTGCAAGTTCCACTATAAATAGTTTGTTAAATGCTTGATGGTCTTAATAGTTGAAAATACAGTGCTACAGGATAATCATGGAGTGCTCTATGGGTGTTTATGTTGGTGAAAGGTGTGAAAATCATTCCTATAGACAGCCAACTGTCAAGTCACCATCAGATATAAGTGATTCAGAACTTTCTCTTGCGAGAAAAAGAGTTGGACTTGAAGCAATAGACAGTATTTGCACATATCATTACAAAAAGTATGTAGAAAAATATCAACACATTTTTGGAAGTCATGCTGTGACCCATTTTCATTCCATAAGAAAGTAATTAAGAAGAATTTGAGAACAGTAACTGTGGAGATGTATGAAAAGTGGCTCTCATCAAAACTTATACCAGGGTAGTCTATTTCTTGTTCATGCGATAAAAATCTGTCTAGCAATAATGAAAGAGATGATGAAAGTTAGTAGTAGAATCTTTAAATAAAGCAGGTGAAACATTAGGATTTTCACCTATCAAAATAATGAAACTAAGCCATGAGAAAAAAACATTTAGAAGTTAATCGTACAGTGAAAAAGTTTTCTGGTGCAATTAGAAAATACTAAGTTAACTCATTCAATGTACAGCCTGAGTTGGAGAGGGAAAAACAGAAGAAGAAAACAGGAAAAGTGATATTGTAGCCAAGGACATAGAGTATTTAATCAAGAGTTTAAAAGAAAGAATAAAAAGTTGCACATCAAATAGTGAAAGAATTAAAGTCATCAGTGTAGCTCCCAAGAGCTGGTCAAATAATAAAACATCACAGGAACTAAGTGTGAGCAAATACTTGGTGAAGAAAATAGAGGCTCTTGTGGATAAATATGGAATCATTCCTGAAGTGAATTTATTGAAATTGGGGAGAAGAATGAGAAAAAAAAAACTAAGGACTTGGTTGTAAATTTTTAGTGATGAAGTAAGCAGTGTGCGTCCAGGAATGAAAGATACGAAGTCTGTTCGTTTGGAAGATGGGAGCAAAGAATTAAAACAGAAAACGTTGAGTCTATATAATTTGAAAGAATTATACCAAAAATTTAAAGAGTAGTATCCATCAGTTCGTATAGGATATTCTAAATTCTGTGAGGTGAGGCCCAAGGGGTGCATTCTGGCAGGAGCAAGTGGGACTCATTCCGTGTGCATTTGTTCCATATATCAAAACGTTAAATTGATGGCTTCAGCAGTAAAAATCAATGACTGGAAATCTCTGCTTGCAAAATTAGTGTGTAATGTTAACAGTGAAAACTGTATGATAGGTGAGTGTACAACATGTCCAGATATTAAAGCATTAAAATTACGAACTAAACCCCAAATTGGATGATTCTGCTGAAGAAGATGATGATGAAAAGACTATTTCTTACAAATAGTGGGTGACAACGGATCGTTGCAAATTAATCACTGTTTTAGAAACTTTGTCAGAATTTAAAGATAATTTGGCATGAAAATTAATACAGTTAAAAAGTCATCACTTTATTGCCAGAGTCAGTCGCAGTTTCTCTGAACAACAAAAGCAAATCTCTCTCAGGATGTGTGGGTAGTGATAGAGGATTTCTCTGAAAATTTTACATTCATTATCCAGGATGAGAACCAGCCTTACCACTGGGTAAATGCCCAAGTCACACTGCATCGCTTTTGTGTCTATTTTAAAACTGAATCTGCAGTAGATCTATGCAACAAAAGTCTTTGTATTATAAGCATGGAGCATAATACAACTGCTGTTTATGAATTCCAAAAGCAGCCGATTCCATTTATCCAGAAATTCATACCAAATCTGAAGAAGATCTATTATTTCTCGAATGGATCAGGAGGACAATACAATAGAAAGAATTTTTATAACTTGTGCAATTCTAAACAGGACTTTGGTATAGATGCCGAGTGGCATTTCTTTACCACAAGTCACGGCAAGGTTCCCTGTGATGGGATTGGTGGGTCAGTGAAGAGACTTGTCACAAAGCAATCAACTGAGGACGACATCCTTACCCCTAAGGACATGTCTGAGTTTTGTATGGAAAATATTCAAGGCATAAACTTTGTCTTGGTGACCTAAGACAACATCAAGAAAGAACAAGAGTGTCTCAAGGACCGCTTCAATGAGTCCCAGAGATTTGATGGTATAAGAAACCACCACTGCTATATCCCCATGGATTCATCTACTCTTATGATAAGTAGAATATCATTATCATTCCATACTAACAATGTGCAGTTCAGAGTTGACAGATCACAAACACCAAGTGATTTTAATAAAATAACCCAAAATGACTATGTTAAGTTTGAGTTTACGATAAAAGATGGTATATAGGTAAAGTAATCGAAACATCAAAGGAAATCAATGATGTTTAAGTGATGTTCTTCAAACCAGCTGGATTATCAACTAGTTTTTCTTTGCAAAGATGTGATATTGTTTGAATAAAGTAGAGCAACATTCTTGATATTTTAAAACCATCAGAATTCTCCACTGCCACAGAAGAACATACAATATTACTCAACAGAAGAACACAGAACTTTCACTTAAGTTATTAGCCTACTTAAATAGCATACCACAGAGATGAATGTTAAGTTACACTGAATATACAAAGATTTGTATTAAGAATAAATGTTTCTGTAAAATTACCATAGTGACAAATTATTTCATAGCATAGTTAAACTTTTGTTAATGAAAAACTCTTCTGACAGAGGGTAGAAACACCAGTTATAGTCAATAGTATATTATTAAGTTTTTTTATCATTGTAAAAATAGTAGATTATAATATAAAGAAATGAGACCACTCTAAGCCTTTCATCGTACATGTTTCCGCGTTGCCATTTTTACAGGTAATTGACAGCTTGTAAAATGTATACCAGTTTGAACCATAAAATGAAACTTACAGGTTTTCTTAAGTACTAGGAAGAGTATCCATGGTCAAAATTTCATATTTTTGGCTGGTCCCCCTTTTCATATATTTGACATTGAAATTCATACTTTTTAAAAATTCTCCAAGTTTGGCACAAAAAATTGCCAGGAAATACTTCTAATTCGGGCTTTCTTTTACTATTTCTGGAAACACTTTCAGTCATAGTTCTTGTATAAAAATTACCATCCTGTGGTTTCAAGCCTTTTTCAATTTTACAGATCTTTAAAAACAACAAAATTCCTCATTACGATAGCAAACTTTAAGGTTTTTAAAGTCCAACTTATCAAAGACATATCTTCCATTTAGAAACAGTTTCTGAAAGACCAGGATCTCTGCTTTAAGACAGTGCAAACCAGAACTTTCTATCTTACATAGAAACCACACAGCAGCCTTTCTTCTATACCATTGCAAACCCTTATTTTTGCTTGTCGCACTGACGAAAAATGAGCCTAAATCAAAGATGGTGGAAGACAGATGTGGATTTACACTTTTGCCACCTGTGGGCTATGCCAGATTTGCCAGCCTTCCTCCTGACCCTCCTATCTGAATATATCACTAGTAAACTGATGTTTATGTTTAGTTTTGAGCTAAGTTACTGATAATTTACAACTCTTCTATTCGTTAGAATTTACTTACTCTAAAAAAAGTATGAAAAAAAATATATATAAATATATAGGCCCATAATGATGCATTCCTTTCCTTAAGTACACATTCTAAAAATATGTTCTAAAAAGTTGTTTAACAGAAAATTAAACATCAAAGTTAATTTTAATAATTGGAATATAATTCATACATAACAATTGCAGAAGATATATATTAGAAAGTAAATACAGGCATAACCAAATGATAAATCATTCTGATTCAAATAAAAAATTTGTCGTTTGTAGGTGTTACAATATGAATAAGTTATGGGTAGTCAAGTGTTTACAATAATAATGGTTTTCTTCTTGCTTGTCCTTGAGCGAAGGCAGTTATTAAGTCGTCAAAGTCTAAGCTCTTTGTCAAAATGTCACTCTCAATTGTCAAAATTGCCAGCCAGTTGAGTCGATTGTTGCTTTCTGTGGACTGTAGATAGTTTTTCAATCTTTTCATGATTGAAAACGACGTCTCAGCTGAGCAATTCGAGACCTCAAGATGATTTCGACCTATGGACAATTTCAACAATTCTTTCAGTCCTCTCTCATAAATCAGCTGACTAATGCCAAAGAATGTTTTTGGAGGCTCTTTGTCCACACTTTTCAAAAAACAAAAAAAGTAAACACATTCATTTTCCAAAGTTTCTTCCTCCGGTAAATCACCGTTGTATTTTACACACAGTTTCTTCACATTTTCAGAAATAGTTTTTTGGTCCCAATCAATCCCACAAATGAAAATATTGAACAATGAGCTGAGATAATCATATACCTTTTTGCAATGAGATAATTCAGTTAGCAACCTATCAATAATCACAAAAAAAGTGTTTATTTTGAAGTTGTTTTGGCCGCTCAGATCTGTTTCATGTTGCTCCCGTGTTTCATCAGATTGAAGCTTTCTTATCTTTTTTTCTTTTAGTAGAATCCTCATATTCACTAATCTTTGATTTTACTTTGGCTTCCTTTTCATAAGTTTCAAATTCTGCTCGTTTGCCTGATGCGTATTCATAGAGGGAGCCGTAAATCTTAGCAACAGTTGAAACATTCATTTCGGTTGATTGAAGTGACTTGCTTGAAAGATTCAGCCTCTCTAGTAATTTACTCCACACAATTGAAAGTATGGCCATTTCCGACCTCTGAAGCTGTTTAAGGTATCCAGATGCTTCGTTCCTTATGATAGTTTTCAGTGTTACGTCATTTTGGATTGAAGTAAGAGCTTCCACTATTTGACACCAATCTTTATTTAGGCTTCGGCAAGCATCATCTCGAGCTGACCAGCGAGTTTTAGATAAACTCTTTAAACTCAAGTTGTCTTTTCCAACAAAACAACTTTGAAGTACCTCCCATCTTTTGGTGGAGCTTGCGAAGAAAACAAAGAGGTTTTGAAGAAGCGTGAAGAAATTGTTGCTTTCTTGACAACAGCTGGCTGCGTGCTCTCCGACCAAATTAAGTGTGGGCAGTGCAAGGTGTGTACATAGCCTTAGGACTGACTTCTCGGATCCTGGCTTGTAAGCCACTGTACGCCCCAGACGTATTAGAGGCATTATCGTAGAATTGACTTCTGCAATTCTTTATGCCTGTATCATATTTTTCCAACGTTTTGATCACTGCGTCGAAAAGTTCCTCTGATTTGTGGCCTATAACACAAAAACCTTTCTACAGGAGTACCGTTTTCCTGAACATAGCTAATGATTACTGCCAGCACATCAACGTGAGTAATGTCAGGACTGGAATCAACAATGTTGGAGAAGTATTTTGCAGCTTTTATTTGCATGACTATTTCATTTGTAACCTTTTCTGCCATGAGTTTGACAAACTGTTCGTATGTGGTCGAAGAAAGATACGATGTAAATCCTTTCCTTGGATTATCGTATTTACTAATATGTTCTGCTAAGAAAGGATCAAACTTGGCAATGAGCTCAAGGCACATTATGAAGTTCCCACTATTTGTTTCTGATCCAAAATATTCTTTGTGACCTCTCAGTGGCAACCCAGCAGCTGTTAATGCCCGAGTCGTTGCAACAACTCTCTTCAAAATGCTGTGCCAATACTTAGTTTCTTCCTCTATTTGATTGAAAAGCTGTGCATTGACTTTTCCATAAGGACTTGACCTAGTCTTCATAGTAAGTACACACGATTTGAGTTCAGCAGAGATTTCGTGTCTCCCGATAAGTTCTCAGTGCTTCCAATCGTCGAACCCTCCTTTTCCTAGGTTTGTTGATGTTCCACCGAACAACTGACAAGGCACACAGAACAGTTTTCCTGTGCTTTCGGAGTACATTAAATAGGATCTTTTCATCTCTTGGCCATTGACTAGTGTAGTTTTAAAAAATGACTGGGAAAGAAAACGGTACTGTCCTCCAAAGAGACTTTGCTGAAATCAGGTTTATTTATGTCTTGCTTTTTACCATTCTTGATATCGTATTCGCGAGTAGTATTGTTTACTTCCCACAATGCTGGATCATCAATAGTTTTTAAATATAACTTCAGTTGAGGCTTTATCACACGAAGAAAAACAAGCTGCATTTAAGTCATGTTGCAAGTTGACTTTATGGTTGAGTGTGCATTCTGCTACTTGAAGATGCAGAGCCAATAAATTTTGGGAATGAGCTAAATCCGTTTCAATATTGTCTATACATCCAATTGCTTTAGATTCTTCGGACAAATCCGAAACTAAACTACAACTGGAATTTTTATCGTGAGGTGTATCTAATGATTCAGGTTTTTAGAAGAAACTATATATTTTCAGGGTGGGTTTTTTTTTTCAATCTCACATTGTTTTTCTGCTTTTTCTTTGGCAATCTTTTTATAGGCTGCTCCACTAAGCCGTTTTCTTCCATCACTCATCGTGTTACGTCTGTCTGAAAAAGTGAAAATTATGATAGTTTTGAAATTTGTGTTCTAAATTTTGAATTTAGTCAAAAGTTATTGAACAATTTTAAAATATTATTTTGAAAAGATTGTGAAAATATTTGTCTTAATATTAACTCACTGACTGTGCAATTCCACAACATTACAAATTTTAATTAAAAACAAATAAAAAAATTTTTTAATTAAAAATAAAACACATTTTATGTAAAACACATTACGTTTATGAAGTTATTCACCCTCTACAATGTGACAAGTCACAAGTTGTGGTGCAGAGTGGTGTGACACCATGACCAAGATCAATGACCTAGTCTGCCGTATAATATCAAAAATGTGTACTGATATTAGACTCATTTGACAACATTACGTCTAGTTTTGCATATTTTTATGAATATAACTTGTAAATAGAACTCATACGAGTGTAAATAGATTTAAGTTATAAGTTCGTAGTTTATTTTAATTTTAGTTTACTCTTTGGTGAACTATGACAGGTCGACATCTAGTTGCTACTGTTACCAGTACAAACTACAAAAAAATTAATCAATTATAATATTTTCTTACCTTTCGAAAAGTAGAAAAGACAGACTACGTTAAATTTTTTACTCAGCAATTGCCTAAATTGACACAGGACACTGACACTGAATAATAAAATTTTAAAATACACGGTACGGAACTTTTGAAAACAAAACATGGATGATTACATTTTATAAGCCAAAGCGATGCAGACGCTGTAACAAAAACGTCCAAAGCAATCACTTTTCTAAAAGACAATGACGCACTCACGTCACTGTCAGACAGTCCCCCGACGCATGTAAGGCCGAATTATCAATTTACGATGACAAAAATATAAAAGATGGTTTTATGTGATATTATGATCAAAAAGGCTCATGAGGAGACTACTTAATGATTATCTTTCAGAAAAATACCTATTAAGGGTTAGTTGGGGGTCAGGTGCTAATAGTATTCTGTTTAAAACAAACAATTTCATTTTAAATTATTTCTTTATTTTGAATTAGTGAGATAAGTACATAATATGGAATTTTGATGATAATATTAATCTCCATCTGCATCCTCATCATCTTTATCATCACCATCAGACTCCTGATCACTATTATCGTCATCATCATATCCACAGAAAGTAGGCAGTCTTAGCATGCTTAATACAACTTCATTGAATTTTGTTTTCTTTTTCTTCGGTTGTTTTCGCTTACTTGTCACAATAGGGTCCGAGGATACCAGCATCCAGTTAAATATGTCACTATTGGTGTTGATTCTTGAAGTTTTTCTGGAGTGATATTGTCTTAACTGTTTAGTCTTTATGACCTGCCTCAATTACATCTTCTGACAGTTGGCCTACTGGCAAAGGTAAAGATTCTATAATATCAGCTCCATGTATTAACAGTTTGTGAACACTGGCACTCATTTTGTACCAACCATAAAGTGAAATAGCCATTTGTGCTGTTTCAAAGCAATATGTTTTAAATAGTTCTTCTTTGACGTAGTGTCCACAAGAAATGATGGAAAGTATATTCGAAAATCTTTCTATCAATTCTTTATCGATTCTAGTTATTTGGGAAACGAGCAACGGATTCTTGAAAAATGTTCGTGCTGAGTTACCGCCATTGCTATTGCCTCCACCTTGCTTTGGCCGATCAACAACGAGGCCCATTACTTTATAAAACTATTTTAGTTTTTCTTTCCTTTACTTTTTCTTTTGCATATGCACCTCTTGCCTGCCACTGTTGTAATTCTAATTTATATGCTATATGCAGTAAATACCCATAGCATCTAAGATGTGCATGTAGTATAGAAATACCATATTTGAAGACTCATATTTCACAGACTCTGTTATTTAGTTTCTTTAGATTGTTTAAATCTTTCGAAGTAGCCTTACAAACATTGCATGCTTGCGTACTTGAAGTATCAGTCAAAATGTTAACAGTCTTTCCATCCAACATCGTACATATAAGAACGTTTAAATTTTATTTCTTTAGTGCCTAGAAGGATCATTGTGGGCTCCAATTGCAATATTTGTGTTTGTACTTCATTATATTCTTCTTTCACGTGTTGGACATTTACTTTCTTTATTTTGAATCCAATTGGACGGCAATACCTTATTGATGATGGTGTTGTGTTCTTCCAATATATTTTTTTGTTACTTTGATTAGATTCACTCATTTCAAGTAGCACAATCGTACATAAAAATTATGTTGGAATCCGCCTATTGAGAATTATTTGCGAAATTTTGTTTATATATACTGTGTCCACCACTGCCATCTAGGCCCCATTTATAATAAACTTCGATAGTATTACAGTCCTCTGAAATGTTCTGTAGTATTACATCAGCCTGTACTTGTACCAAGCGTTGTAAAGTATGCATAAGGAGATCCAGCAGCGGCACTACAGCCTGGTTTTCAGTTATCTTAATATTTGCAGGATAACACTTCCTTTTTGCATCTGCTATCACATGATATGAGGGATAAAAATCAGCCCCTCTTTCCTTTGCTCCAAGTCGCATCGTGATATAATCTTCTTTTGTCAACCCAAGATCCACTATGAGACCTAAAGCTTCTTCAGAGCTGTACGGTCTTATAGTGGCATGATGTGTCATGCACCAGTTTCATTTTTTTTTAATCTATTGGGCGTAGATTGGATGGCTAATTTCACAACTTGGGCTGCAGTCCTCTTGCGTGATTTCACCAAACTTGATTCTGCTGCTAAATATAGTTTTTCTGAACTGAGATCTAATACAAGTGGTTTAACATGTCTTCGCTTACTGTGTTCAGAGCTCTCTTCGAACAATTTTCGTGGCCTGCCTCGCCTATTATGCTCTGAACGTTTTTGCGTTGATAACGGAAGCTGTGACGGGAGTTTCAATTCTTCATCGAGCTATTTCATGTGCTTGTTATTAAAACGCTCAGACATGTAATTACAACAACGCCATTTTGTGAAAAGCTTCGTGACAAATACTTTGACTACACATTTTATTTTTTTTTCTGCAATGTTTAGAAACTTCATTACCACCGTACTTGTCCAATATGTACGTCAATAATTGTTCATTACACTTTAATGACGATAATTTGTAAAATTGTTCATTTTTTAACACTGTAAATAGTTCTTTTCTTGTAATCTTCATTTCCTTTAGAGGGGTGTCACTGCGACTACCTGAAAAGAATATGCTTGATTTAACAAAAGAGGAAACAAGGGGACGTGTGTTTTAGTTTTTTATATTACTTATAAGATATATTTTTTGAACTACTAAAAAAGGTTGGTGTACTTTTCGGAACTTTTTGTATAACTCCAGTTAAACTTAATATTTCTATATATGTTTCAAACACAAATAATATCTTCGAAAACACATATTATATCGATACTACGTACAACTGTGATGTTAACAAACATTGCAGGTTACAGTACATATCTGACGCTTCAATATCCATGTTGAAAATCTTGTGTTTTTCAATTTAGGAAAATAGGACGCGCATAGTTACTCCGTTAACAATGCAGGCACCAACAACTGATATTGGCCCTGCGAAAGATAATCCAACGTCTAGCGCATGCGCAGGCTCTTCTGTTATGTTAACAATATAAATTCTTACGATGCATGGCGGACTGGTTTATAGAGAACGTTTTGACAGTACGTGTGATTAATTTGCCGAAAATAATTTTCACCATTTTTGTCCTTGTAATGTCGTTATTAACGGCATTATGTGCGACGCCTCCCACACCTGAGCACTCCAATGCAACATCTACCCCTTCCACTTCAAACCTACAGCCACAGTCATCACTCACCCGATTTCCCGGGATATACAATCAAAGCCAAAACGCTCTGTTCGCATATACTGTACAGACACATCAAAAAGCCAGGAAATATCTGTTTCTTTTTATGTTTCCCTCAGTTTCTGCTTGTAATATGACACTTAATATTTTTTAATAATACAGGATTTTTTTTTCCCCTATTTTTTTGCCACTCCCTAAAGTTGCTGCCCTGGGCAATAGCCCTTTTATCCCTCGTGTAAATACGCCTTTGGTGGCAGATAAAAATAAAACAAAAATACTTTTGAGCAAGTTACTAGTTAAGGGCACCTGTGGTGAAAATATAAAAAATTAACAAGATGGTCAAGCAACAATTTAATTAAAATTGGCTGACTTAGTATGGAATGACCCTACTGCTTACTTATCCAAAGTTTGTGTGAGTTTTTTATCTATCCTGCAGTAAATTTATTCTGTTCTGTTTATTGTCTCTGCAACAACATTGATAAACTGTATTGGCATATATGAGGGGGCACAGCACAGGGCCCTCAAAATGTATAGACTTTTTATTTTTTTAATTTGTTTTTGGTTGGATGTTCTGTTAACTCTTTATCTCTCTTCGTCCCAAATTTTTAAGGAACCTTTTTATTTGGGGGGGTTGGGGGTTGGAAGTCAACTGCCTAACTTGGCCCTCACAACAAATACAATTTTATATAAGGACATGGTAATTGGAATTTTTCTTCTCTGTTTTTTCTAGATTTGGTTAATCCATACCAAACGGTCCAGAAAACATTAAATTGGTTGCTCGACCATTTTAAAAAAAATGGATTTTTTTACTGTTGTTACTTCTATACTTAAGTACTTCAGAACAGGCATTATTTTTTTTTTATTTGACTTTGTTTAAAAATTGCGTTCATTGTTGTGTTATGGTTTCCGGCATTTTTGGCCTTTGCAGACAGTTGCGGTAAATTTGATAACTCAGCTAAAACAAATGATAGAAAGCTGCGATAAAAAACATTATTTTCAGCACATTTCAAACTACATTTTATGTCCTGTACATTTTTACCATATTTCTAATGCAAATGGCTGAAATTTAGAACCAAAACTGATATTCGCTTTTGAACAAAAATCAAAGTTATGGGTTTTTTTTTAGAAGGAAGGAATGAAGTAGAAAAACTATAAATTTTTTAAAGAAAAGATATACATCCAAAGGCTTAGCAAAAAATATTTCAGCTCTGTTACTGGCTTCATAATTTAGTTATAGCTCTTGAAAAATGCCCGTTTTTCATTTTTTTCAAAGTTTGCAGGTATCAAACTCAAGATTTTTTTCACAGGTACCTTCATCAAGTTCTCTTTATACTGTAAATATCAAATTTTTATTAGGTCCCTCACCAGATATTGGGGCTCAAACTTTGAAAAAAAAAATGAAAAACGAGCATTTTTCAAGAGCTATAGCTAAATTAGGAAGCCAGTAACAGAGCTGAAATATTTTTTGCTAAACCTTTGGATGTATATCTTTTCTCAAAAAAAAAAATTACAGTTTTCTACTTCATTCCTCCCTGCTAAAAAAAACCCTGTAACTTTGATTTTTGTTCAAAAGTGAATATCAGTTTTGGTTCTAAATTTCAGCCATTTGCATTAGAAATACGGTAAAAAGGTTCTGGACATAAAATGTAGCTTGAAATGTGCTGAAATAATATTTTTTACTGCAGCTTTTTATCATTTGTTTTAGCTGAGTTATCAAATTTACCGCAACTGCCTGCGAAGGCCAAAAATGCCGGAAACCATAACACAGAAATGGACGCCATTTTTAAATAAATTCAAATAAAAAAACAATAATGCCTGTTTTGAACCACTTATGCATAGGGGGAAACAACAGTAAAAAAATCAATTTTTTTTTAAAATGGTCGAGCAACCAGTGCTGGACCGCTTGATATGGATTGACCCTTTTTCTACACGTTAATTAATTCTGTGATGCAACATCTTTTATATTATTTTCCTTACATAAGTTAATCACATTTGGAATAAAAACAAAGCATAGTAACTATACACTTTCATCTAATAACAAACAAAAAAAATAATCCATATTCCTCAGCTCTCATTGAAGTTCCTTGTTTGATCATTACTGTGTGGCAAATAAAATCCTCTTTCTTTGTGGCTGTGTTGTTAATGATATTTTGTCACTGGTGATATCTTCATCATGGTTTTTCATTTGTAGATTTCACCCAAAACTCAGTCCCGACTGTGAATATTACTTTGCTATATGCAATTTCCTATGTACAGACAAATTACCTGACTGAGCAAAACTTTTACCACAAACTTCACACTTATAAGGCTTTTCACCTGTATGTATTCTAATATGACCAGTTAAATGGATAGGATCTCAAAAGCTTTTTTCACAAAATTCGCATTTATGCGGCTTTTCCTTTGTGTGTGTTCTAATATGATCTGCTAAATAGCAAGAACATGAAAAGTTTTTTTCACAAACTTTACATATAAATGGTTTTAATTTTTTATGTGACCTAATGTGAACAGCCAACACCTCTGATCATGAAACAGGTGCTTGGTGAAGAGCTTCTTGAAATTAGAAATCACCTGCTGGTCCATGGGCTGCAGGATAGGGGTGGGGTTGGGTGGAAGGTAGAGAACCTTTGTAAACTTTGAACTCTTCGAGGATGTCATCTTCGAGGTTAGGTGGGTGAGGAAGTGCATTGTCCAGGACGAGAAGGGCTTGCAGGTATAGATTATTTGCCCGGAGATATTTCTTAATATCCAGGAGCAAAGACCAAATTCACCCACTCCACAAAGAACTGCTTGGTAACCCACGCCCTCGGGTTTGCCCTCCACATAACCTGCAGTTTTTCTTTCAGAATCTTATGTGACTTAAAGGTTCTTGGATTTTCCAAATGATAAACGAGCAGCGGCTTAATCTTGAAGTCGCTGCTCGCAGTGGCACACAGTGTGAGGGTTAGCCTATCCTTCATGGGTTTGTGGCCTGGCATCCTCTTCTTCTCTGCCACTATATAAGTCCTCCTTGGCATTTTCTTCCAGAAGAGTCCTGTCTCGTCAGAGTTGAAGACTTGCTGGGTATCATTCGGCTGCTAAAATTCCAGCAAAAGTTTTGAGGTATTCCTTAGCTGCCTTCATATCCACGTTTGCTGCCTCACCATGCCTGATACGGAGTGAATGCTGGTCCTACATTTAAAATTCTCGAACCAGCCCCGAGTGACTTTAACACTTTCAGGCCATACCCTTCATCCCCCCGTCTTCCCCCACAGGTTGTGCTATTTTCGCACGTTTTGAAAGTGAGTGTATTATCAATGCATGTATAATTGGAAATGTACTTTGGATCAGTGTTAAAGAACAAATGTTTGCCTATATAATATCTTTTTTATCATAATAATTACAATACAATGTAAAATAATTACATAAAATGTTTTTTTATGTAATAAAAAAGATATTTAGATACAAAAAAGGATAAAAATTGATGCAGAAAAAAAGTTTTAAAAATTTACTATTAACAGGAAAAAATTAAAGATTATTATTCAAAACAAAAAAAAAATTATTAAATAATATAAAATTACTTTTTACTGACCAACATAATATGCTTTTGTGTGGTATTCCCTGAAGCAATATGGAAGGCATAGTCCTACATTGCATTCCTCACACCACCACCGAGTTTCCTTTCGAATCCTCTTTCCTGTGTATCTGTTTCCTTTTTCACAGCAAACTTTGCAATATCTAGAAGCATACTTCTTTTGTTCTGGGTACTTGGGACATGTATTGGGAAATGTCTAGCTTCGGCCTATTCACAGAAGACTGGTTGCATTTTTCCAAATTTACACCCTCTTCCCTGCTTTCTGCAACAGCTGCTTTCCCAATTTCTTCATAAAATTATACAAACCTAAGTTTTTATTTTCAGGTCTAAGTTACAAAACAAAATGAATGTGTTTACTACACTCATCATCGTAATGTGAAAAAACATCTTTTTCCACCATTTCATTGTCCTGCGTTGGAAATAATAGTACGACAACAACCGATTCCCTTGATCTACACCTGTTTTATTCAGATTGTAGTCAAAAACTGCATCAGGTTTCTGCTTCTCTACCATTCCAACTTTTGATTTGACGGTTGTAGGTGAAGAGATCATCTTATGCTTTGTGGAAATAAAATACACGTCCCTTCTGTCTTTCCAATGGAATGCGAGAATACAGTCTTTACACTTGAACTTTATTTCTCCCATCTTCAGTTTCTATGATTTGAGCTGATGTGGAAGCCCTTTTCTGTTTTTCATAATTGTTCCCACAGCACATGTGTCCTTTTCAAACAGTTTTTCAAATAAGCTCACACCTGTATAGTATCGATCCATGTACACAGTAGGTCCTTTATTGAGATATTCGTGACACAAAAGCAACACAACAGATTCTGCACTATTATTACTATTTCCTGCCCCAGTGTACATTTCACAGTTCAGAATATAGCCTGTAGGACATCACTCAAAATAAAAAACTTCACTCCATGTTTGTTAGGCTTGTTTTTTATGTACACTCTAAATCTTAATCTACCTCTAAATGGGCACATTCCTTCAATTGTCAAGTTCTTACCTGGACAGAAACTAGTCTTGCATTTATTAATAAAATTGTCAAAGAAGGGTCTCATTTTATGGATGGGATCATGATTGGGTTGCTCATGTGAAACATAAGGCTTAGCGCGCACCTGAGAGGGGTGAACTTCATTAGAGAACCCTTTTACTGCCCGCCTCCAGCAGTATAATGATCACCTTCTATTGTGAGAATCCCCTCTTCTCAACTTCTCTGGATGAATCCTGTTTTATTTTCTGAACTGCTTTCCGAGCCTCCAGCAAAAAGAGGGTTCTCTAATGAAGTTCTCCTCTTTCAGAGTCGCTGATTTTCGCAGGTGCGCGCTTAGCCTAAGTGTCATTATTATTTACATGAAACATAAAAAGAATGGAGCAGAATCTTTCTCGTTTCATGATTTTGCCAGGTAAACATGAGTCTAACATTACACCAACAATCTTGTTATTTTTGGTTTTGGCACCAACCACATATGATAATTGTAAAAAAACTATGAATCTCATTCAATGTAACTGCACTCCATGAAGACCACAAAGACCTTGAACTGATCTTATTTTGCCTTTGGAGTTTTGTTATTGTGGATCCAGCACCTGTTTGTTTCAGTTTTATTACATTTGTATCCATGAAAACACTAAAACAATCCAATTCACTACTTGTATCATCAAGTGGGACTAGTACCTTATTCACTTCCTCAAAAACTGGCAATTGTGGCTGGATATCATTTTCACCCCACACATTATCTGCAATAGAATTGTCTTGTCTGGGTTGCCTTTCTGTAGGACTTCTATGAAAGCCATGCGTGCTACCAGTTTGCTCTTCCTTATCTGCATTATAATCAGGATCCTTATCTGCAATACGTCAAAAGTTTGACACTCAATATCCCAAAAACTAATTCAAAATAATAATAATAACAATAATAATAAAATAAAAAAAAAGAAATTCAATAATAATAATCTGCTCCTCACCTGAATCATCGGCAACAGCGTCAGTCTCCTCTGATTCAGCATCATCTATTTCTGATCCAACTGCAATAACAAGTTTCTTGTCTCTTCTTCATCAAGTGAAAATCTAGCCATTTCACTATTGCTTTGAAAAATACTATTTTCCAATTATATCTTGACAAGAGATCAATGCATGAACCTAAGCAGGCACCAACAGGCTTTAAAAACATGTGGCAACACAGTGCTCACCTTCCGTCGGGAATTCGTGAGGTATTACAACAGACAATGCCCTCTTTTGATGTATTTTTGAACTACAATAGTAAACAAACATTCGCCCGTAGTCGCTGCTCGGAAAAACGACTTCAAAAAGAAATAAAAGCAATGGAAAAGTCGTGCTCAGAGAATTGCTGAGCAACGTAAATTTAGGGAATCTATAGCCGCTTCTAGAACCTATGGGATCCACTTGAATATGTTAAATAGCTTGCCCAATGCCTCGTCCGTTGAAGTGCCTGAGGTCTGCTGCATCAAATCACGTAAATAGCTCATGCCTTCTCGCAGATTGTCTCCGTCACAGTATCTCCTGCAAGCTGCTTCTCCGTCAACCACACCATCAGCAGCTTCTCCATATTTTCATGGCTGGATGTCTGCTGTTTAGAAATTATTTTAACGCCCTTGGTTGGTGTTATAGCCTTTACTGACCCCTTCTGCTTCGGTATGGCACAGATTGCAGAAGTGCTACACTCATACTGCTAAGCCAAGTCAACTGCATGCACACCTCAGTCATGTTTTTCGATAATTTCTTTCTTTAATTCAAAGCACATCATCCACTTCTTCTTATCAGCACTGTCCTTTGCAATCACTTTCTTCGGACCCATAGTTGGAAAAACAAAGTTTTGCAAAATAACTGCAAGCACAACACTGATGCTTCCACTGCGAGCTAATCGCTTAAACTGAACAAGTGAGACACAGGATGCTGGGTGGATGTTGTGG
>JAFIDM010008419.1:19634382-19651208 GCA_023159025.1 Thereuonema tuberculata | reverse complement strand
GTCATCAGCATATGCCAAACACTGCATAGTACGGTTGTAGATAGTTCCACCAGGATTACTTTCAATGCTTCTAACTACTTTTTCAAGAACGATATTAAATAGCAAAGTAGAGAGTACATCTCCCTGTCTTAGACCCCGTATCACTGGAAATTCCTGTGACAACTTTCCACAGACCTTCACCCTACTAACATTGTCCATGAGTGTCATTTTGGTAAGTCTAGTTAGTTTAGATGGTATACCAAATTCTAACATAATTTTAAATAGAGCCTCACGATACACACTGTCGTAAGCCTGTATATAGTCAATGAACAACTGGTGGATGCTAATATTAAATTCATAGCATTTTTAGTCCTGAAATTTGTGTGCATATAATTCAACAAGTTCAAGAATATGCAAGACATTTACAAACATACTACAACTTGCTGTTTTATATGCCCCAAATTCTTTAGAAATGTAGATGAAAAAAAAATGATAATTCTCTGGATCCATTATTTCTTAATAATACAGAGACGTTCCCAGAAATTCTAATGGGAGGTGATATGATGGCCTTAACCATTCAACCTGAAAAAAATCTGTCGTTTCGACTTACAAAGAAACGATGGGCTTTTCAAAAGAAAATAATTCAAAATACTATATTTTTTTTTATCTTTGGGTGCAATGGAAGAGAGGGGGAACTTTAGAACGTCTACCAACCCTTTCCTTGTTACACCAATACTTACCAGTTATAAAAAGCAAAAAAGATTAACATCAGTGGTACAAAGAAAATTTTCAGTTTAAACGAGAAAGGGTTTAGAAATACTTTTTTTTTTTTCTAATTTATTTATTAATTTACATTTAAAAAAATAAAAAATATCAATTTAATGCATTATAATAAAAGAACATTCTATCTAAGAAGAACAAACTTATTAGAAGCCATGGCTATTTCTGAATCATCTATGTGACTGATGAAAAATAGTCAACTAAAATAAAGTACAGTAGAGTCCCGATTATCTGAGTTAATGTGGACCAAGACTATCTCGGATAACCGAAAAACTCAGTTAAAGCAAAAATTGTAAATAAAATAAATCGTGTAGGTTTAAATGTATATTTTAACCCCAGAAGCAGAATATCAAGCGACGGCGCGACATTGTCGCAGAACGAAAATGAGGGCTGCAGAAAGATATCGTATAGAACAGGGGAGGGCAAGACGTCGATCGCGGTCGTGGAGATTCCGTTTTTTTTTTTTGGTTGAGGATTTGGAGATTCCTTTTTTTTTTTTAGTCTTAAAGTGACCGTGCCACTTGGAGTATACTTGAGGTAGCCCTTACCTTACAAAAGTCTGCCCATCCCTGGTATAGAATAAACTTTTCTGCGGGACACAAACGAAAAAAAACGCCCACACCCGCAGAAAGTTTTTCGTCTTAGCATCAATTGTTGCAGAAAGATAAAAAACTTTCTGCCTCCGGGATTTTAAGAAATACAAAATTTATACAGATACACCACTGCAATTCATATTGTTACGATAATTAAAGAATTCTTTTACTTAAAAAAGTCCTTAATTGTTTTTTGTTTTACATTACTTAGGGGTTTTTCTGCAGTAATGTTTCGCCATTTTTTGTAAGGATAACAGGATTGCTGGTGTCGCTTCTTTTTGTTGTTCTATATATTCAATAGCACTTTCGATAGCTTTTCGTTCATCTGTATGGAAAATTTTCATCATCACTATCTTCATCATCATCGCTAGATTCATGTTCCTTATTGACGATCATTTCATCTGTAATGTCTTGTTGTTCGTCAGCGTTTATCCAGTCACGTATATAGTCTTCGTTGATTGGCTCAAACAATGGCAGTTTCATGACTATAAATCCAAAAGCTCATCGCTACCTTTATTGGACTTTCCCTGGTGTTCTATATTCTGTGTATCGATAATTTTCATCCACGACTTTATTATGGTGGCTGATTTTACTTCATCCCATGCCTCAGCTATCCAGTAGACAGCATCCTTTAGAATAAAACTTTTAAGTATCTCGGGGACATACATTTTCCTCAATTCCTTCAATAACAGCTTTTAGTATTTTTTTGATGTAGAACCAAAAAAAAAATCCTAGAAATATTTGATAGCTCTGATAAAGCGGAAACTCGGATAAACGGGGTTTTACTGTAGTGATACTTTCATTTTCAGTTTCCTGCCTTTGATTTTATGTAAGCTTTTTTTCTGCTTGATCTATGTATTATTTCGTAATTGTGATAGCAATAGGAACTCTCGAAAATCCCACTCACAAACTCGCAATTTGCGAGTAGAAATTAGGCGCTTGCGAGTGGAAAAAAATTACCTCGCAAATCGTTTTTTTCCTAAATTCAAAACCTTGGCTGCTTTGCCAATTCAAATTTACTGCCTATTCAAATTCAACGGAATGTGAACTCCCACGAGGGGTATTTCATGATGGAAGTTTCCGCTACCCTTTACCATTCGTCAATTTATAGGTAGGTGATGTACAAGGACGTATATATAATGATAGGTCGCAAAGCCAAATTTTATACACCTTCCAATCGGGCTGGTTCCGCTGCTAGTATAAGTATATCGTATATATATGAAATTTTGCCCCCCCCCCCTTAATTAGCTAGCAAGTGTAAATTTCCATTTGCAAGTTGGTTTAGGCACGAATTTTCGAGGGTTGCCAATAGGAATCATGAACTTACAATAAGTTATTTTTCATGCACTAAGAAAAACTGTCATCTTATTTTAATGTCAGTACAATTTGAATGATATCATGCATATTTTTATTAAAAAATGTGCTTTAATAGTATTTTTTGTTGAGATATTAAAGAATAGAAAAAAATTTAAAAGATACAACTATATATATTGAAGTGATTTTACAGAGAAAACAAAGGAAAAAAATAATAAAATTAGTAGAAATTAAGAAGGGCAAACATGATGGAATAAATGTAAATTGTCAATTTTTATCTAAAAAAAAAGAAAAGAAATTACTATCCCACCCAAAACATTTCATGTAAAATAAGTTGCCAAGACTCACATGCTCATAACGCTTTCACTGTTAAAAAGTTATCCGATCTCATGTAGAGCCAAGCCCCTAACTCTACAAGCCCTAACTCTAAAAACCCTATATCTTGGTCAAAAGTATGGCTTGGCCGTTTCGTGGCTGTCGCACAGACAATCCCATGGAGTTATGTAAAGGATATGGAGTATGCCAAGGCATACTTTTTGATCAAGATAGTAGGGTTTTTAGAGTTAGACCTTGTAGAGTGAGGGGATTGGCTCTACATGAGATCTGATAACTTTTTAACAGTGAAAGCGTTATGAGCATGTGAGTCTTGGCAACTTATTTTACATGAAATGTTTTGGGTGGGATTTCATTTCTTTTTATAACATGAGATCTGATAACTTTTTAACATTGAAAGCGTTATGAGCATGTGAGTCTTGGCAACTTATTTTACATGAAATGTTTTGGGTGGGATTTATATATTTACTAAGCAATACTATTATAGAACTATGTCGTTAAAATTAATTTCGCAATAATTAAGTTGAAATCCTAAAGAATTACAGAAAATTCCATACGACGAAATGCTTCTAGAAAAGGTAGGTAGTGCCCTACTTCCTTCCTTCGGCTCGTCAGATTCAAGGAAACAACCGACAATCTGTCCGCGTTCGGGTAGCGCACTCCAGCACCGGGGGGGTGGCAGGCGGCACATTCTGGTGCAGGCAGAGGGTCTACGCTAAGCACGCTTGGCGCGTTTGATGCCCTTGTGTGCAAATCTTAGCCTGCACACCAAATTTCAGCTCTCTAGGACTTTTTATACACCTATGAGAAATTGTTATATAATAAAAAACCGGAACCCCCTTTATGAAGGGTTGGAGGATGAAAGTCATACAAATTTCTTAATTTTTTTGTTGTTTGTTTGCAAATCGTAGCCTGCATATATCATATTTCAGCTTTAGAACTTTTGGAAGTTTTGAATATAGATTGTTACATATAAAATTGTTATATAATATATATAACCTAAATAAAATAAAAATACCGAACCAGACCCCCCTTTATGAGGGGTTGGAGGGTGAAAGTTATGGATTTCTTAATTTTTTTATTGTTTGTGTGCTAATCCTAGCCTGCATACCAAATTTCAGCTTTCTAGGACTTCAGGAAGTACCATAGAGGTTTTGATGATCATGAGTCAGTCAGTGACGAATTCGACGTATTTTAGGTATTAATAAAATCCAAAGTATAAAAGCTAGATAAATGAAACTTGGCGTATTTCATTCGTCTGCTAACTGCATCTTATCCTGAAAATTTGAGCTCTCTAGAATTATCAGGCCGAAGCTATGAGGGTTTGACATATTTTAGGTATTAATAAAATCCAAAGTATAAAAGCTAGATAAATGAAACTTAGCGTATTTCATTAGCCTGCTAACTGCATCTTATCCTGACAATTTGAGCTCTTTAGTATTACCCAGGCTGAAGCTAAAAGGGTTCGATAATACATAACCAGACCCTCCCCCCTTTATGAGGGGTTGGAGGGAGGAAGTTACGGTTTTCTTAATTTTTTTGTTGTTTGTGTGCTAATCCTAGCCTGCATACCAAATTTCAGCTTTCTGGGACTTCAGGAAGTACCTTAGAGGTTTTGATGATCAAGAGTCAGTCAGTGAGTGACAAAATCGACGTATTTTAGGTATCAATAAAATCAAAAGTATAAAAGCTAGATAAATGAAACTTAGCGTATTTCATTAGTATGGTAACTCCATCTTATTCTGAAAATTTGAGCTCTCTGGTATTATCCATGCCGAAGCTATGAGGGTTCGAAAATACGACGAAACGCTTCGAGAAAAGGTACGTAGTGCCCTTCCTGCCTTCGGCTCGTCTTGGCAGGGGCACTGCCGTGCCCCCAGATATAGGAAAGAATAATAGTAGAAGATAGTCTTCCATCTCAACTAATTTTTGATGAAGAAAAATATTTCATAGTAGCAATGTACGATAAAGCTTTATTTAGGTTAATTGGTGATATACAAACAATTATATTTGAATATTTAAGAAAAAAATAGGAGATTTTAATATTGGGGTAGGAAATTTGAAATCAATTCACATTGTAATGAATTGGAAGAAGATAGGATTATTAGTTCTAAACATAAAATTAAAAACAAGAGAGTATAAAGGGAAATGAATGGACTAAAGAAAACATTGTAATTACTTAATGGGAATTGGGAGGGAGGTAGGGTGGAAAATTGAATTATTTTCGGCAATCGGCGACATATGTCCGCCTTTCGTCTCTAAAAAGCCGTGACGCTGTCGGAGAAACTTTCCACCAAGTGCCTGAACATCTTTGGAGGAATGGTAGTCCGTTCTTCCCGAAGAGCTGCTGTAGCTTGAGCAATTCCTAATATGGGATGTTGAGGCCTGGAGAGAAGTCGACCTTCTAATTCCTTCTATAAGTGTTCAATGGAGTTCATGTAGGGACTCTGGATAGCCCAGTCCACTTCAGGAATCTTATTGTCCACAAGCATTCCCTCATCGATCTCGCCTTATTTCATGATCGTAGAAGTAATGATTATCACAGAAGAGATTCTGTACCATAGACAGTACATGTCCTTGTACCCTTCTGCATTTACATTGCCATGCAGTGGTACAAGAGGGCCAAGTCCATTCCATGAAAAATACCCCCACATCACAATGCGAATTCTTCCAAACTTCACTGTTGGCACTGCACAAGATGGCAGATATCGTTACCTGGTGCATTCGCTACACCCAAACCTTCCTAAAAGAATTCCACAAGGTATAGTTTCATTCATCATTCCACATCACAGATTTCGATTGTCCAGTAGTCGCTCTTTACACCACTTCAGACAGAGGTTAGAATTCACAGGGGAACTGTTGGCTTGTCAGCAGCTGCCCGACGATGAAACCTCATTCCCTCGATAAACAGCCGTGGTGATATTTGATATATTGATAATTTAATTTGATTATTTTTTAATTTAAGCTATATTATTAATCTCTGTTTGTATATATAATTTAATTAAACTTAATGCACGACACCTCTAGTAAAAAGGTTAAATGTCTATACAAGTACTATACAGTATTACTCTTATTATTTTTATTATTATGATTAAATCGCCCGTAACACGCGTGCAGGGTATGGACGCTCTCCTACCAGAGGAGTTATAGGCTATACACCGCAAGGGGGCGCCAACCCCAAGGGAAGAAACGGACAACACAGAAGAAAGGAAAGTGAAACACCCATGCCACTGCCGGGATTTGAACCCAGGTACTGGCACATTGGACGCCACGGCTGGCCGCCGCCGAGACTGCACGAACACGCCAGCACGGCTATTATTTTTATTGGTATATATCTACCTGTAAACTTTAAGATTCATTGGATGTATCACCTTTGAATTACTGCATTTTATTGAAAGTATTTTAATCTTAGCTCAACGTTTTGTTCGAATACATACCGAAATCAAGAACAGTCTTCTTTGTAATAATCTACACCTAAAACCAAAATTTCAGCTTTCTACGATATATAGTTCTTGAGTTATCAAGATCACAGATTGGACAGATATGCATTTTTGTCTTATAGTAAACGAAGGATATATTTATGCCATCTTTGAACTGAAAGGGAATGGGAGAAAATATTATAATGCTTCAAGTTTTAAAATTCTTTCTTGCTCCCCTTTAAGGATTCCTTAAGAAAATTTTCTTAATGTAGCTTCTAATAATGATCCATAAGCCTTGTGATCCATTTCAACCTTGTGAAATTTAAGCTTTCAAGGTGAAGAGGAAATAAATAAATTGGACAAGGAATTACTTTTTACTTTAAATGAATAGACTGAAAATTTAAAGAAGTGATCTGTTTCATTTATTTTATAAGGGGTAAAAACATTTTTTTAAAAAACCAAAGAAATGCAAATAGCAGTGAACATAAAAGCCACCTTTCTAGAAGGATCTTCTAATACAGAATATCTTCCTAGACTGTCAATGGTTATTAGATTACATACAAAAATACAAACAAAAAAGGTGAAGGCAATTACGGGAGAATAGGTTTTAAAATAATCAAATCCCTTCTTTTCAGTATTCCCCTGTGTGACAAGTCTGGCTCTATCGTACTGGTCGTCAGGCTGCGTCTTGTTTTATGGAATACAGCCATCTGTATCC
This sequence comes from Thereuonema tuberculata, assembly GCA_023159025.1. NCBI lineage: Eukaryota > Metazoa > Arthropoda > Chilopoda > Scutigeromorpha > Scutigeridae > Thereuonema > Thereuonema tuberculata. The sequence continues at coordinate 19,644,072 of JAFIDM010008419.1, read as the reverse complement.
AATAGTCTTCATTTTAGGATTTCTCTTATCAGGCTTGTAGACATTTCTTTAGTGTGAGGTCGTCATCTCCTCATCCATCGCCTTTGTCCAAAATTTCGAACTGACATTTACAGATAAAAAAGAAATGTAGTTATTTTCGGAAATAAAGTTTACATTTGCTTTTAATAGTGATTTTTTAAAAAATCTATATTTAATTTGGGAATTTAGAAATTTAAAATAAGTTTTACTTAGCACAGTGAAACTTACAAAAACAATAATTTTTTCCACTTACATATAAAAAGAAATTTCGAACGGAAAATTATTGATTTTCCTGTGCATCTACCATTTTGCAGCTTTTACCAATTTTGCGGTCATATTGTTTAGGAAAATGGCCATCCTGTCATACATTATATGAACAAAAGTATCCGGACACCCTTCCAATGAAGTGGATCGGGCAGTTTAGGAGGTTTGATGTGTTTTCGGATGCTATAAAAGTGTTGTAGGTGGCTTCGACGATCACAACAGATCAGTGACCTGTTCCATCAATGTTGCACTGTATTGCGATATGCTAAAGAACTTTGTGTTTCCAGAACTGCAGCAAACAGGATGTATCAATTCGACCATCTTTATGAAGGATGGTGCACCACCCCACATCGAATGGCAGGTACAATGTGTGTTGCGGCAACACTTCTCTTACACCAGAATCATTAGAAATGCATTTCCCACAGCAGGGACACCGAGGTCCACTGATTGCAATCCTTGTTACTTTTGGCTGCGGAGATTTCTTAAAAGTATTGTGTATCAAGGACATGTCCCTGATATCCTGGCATTGAAACATCGAATTAGATTACAGGTGCGACAAATCCATTCCGATATGTTGCGAGCCGCTGTGTAACATGCCGTGCACAGCATGCAACTTGTGGAACATCACAATGGTGATCTTACGGAACCTTATTTGTAATTACCAATAAACGTCTATATTGTTACGAAACTTGGTGTGTGCTGTCTCATTTGGCAATTACTCATTCATTACTCATATATACTACAACCTTTGCAGCGGCACATTTTCTCATGTTGGTGACTTTTGGTACTAAATTTTTTTTTTTGGAAGATTCAGTGTCGCTTCTATGGCTCACACACTCTGGCCACTAATGCCTATGACTACTCCATGTTGGTAATAGCTCAGCTGCTTTGATGGTGGCATTTTACCTCAGCAGGAGGTTAGACACCAAATGACTCCAACTACACATGATCGTGTTGTTTTATAACAAATATATTCACATTATGGCCCGAATTAGCATGGGTTGTTCCACTACGTCAGGTGTCCACTTTCAATTGAGCAGATAGTGTGAATATGTACACATTCTTGACAACTCTGCCAACAGTTCGGGTAAGGACCGTTTCTGTATCAATAGGATAACTGTGCTGTTCACAGAGTGAAGGCTGTGCTGTCGTGGTTTGAACAGATGGGTGTAGCACTACTGGACTGTCCTCAACAGAACCCTGATCTGAATCCCATAGGACACCTCTGGGAAGAATTGAAATGCAAATTATGCACCAGGCCCATCTGCCCTTCTTCAGTGCCCGGTTTCATTACAGCTCTCATGGAGGAACTGAAGAAAATTCCTGCTCACATATTTCAAAATCTAGTGGAAATCTTCGCAAATGAATGCAGGCTTTTACTGATGCAAATGGTGGCCCAACATCCTATCATTAAGTGCCACATGACTTTCTGACTGTACAACACTTTTGGCTATTTAGTGTATAATTCTCACTACCTCACACCCTATGATTCTTTCAGTTATTTTCAGAATAACCTTCAATTTATTTCGTATTCTGTTCCATCAAAATCTATACATATGTTTCAATATTATTCAAGAACATCATTACCTTGAAAAGTATCTTCTTTATTATTCTTAACAATATTTGATTTCTGTTAACAAGAAACTTCTTCAGGTTATACATGAGGAAAAGAAAAGCTTTCTCTGTCCTCTAAGAATCCATAATTCGTTAAGAATACAAGTTTTGAAACTTAAATTTACAAGAATAATAATAATAATAATAATATAATAATTTACATTGTGGTTAATTAACACAAACCTTTGTTCAATTATGAAAAGAACAAACATTCGTCTCCTAATGTTTGTTGAAAATACACAAATTTAGATGCCACAATTATATTCTTTTGTTTTCCATGTGAGTTTGTTTTTATATCCAAAAGGTACTTCACTAACTTTCAGAACTTTTTCTTTATTTATACACGTTTGAGAATTAATAATGTATGATTCTATCATCAGCCTTTTCTTCAGATATGATTTATGCATCCTTCCTTTCTTTGCCTGAATATTTATATGCTCTATCAGAAAAGGGTAAAAGTTGGTCAGTAATTCAGCAACTGAAAGTAATTTCCAGTAAGAGGAGAACCAACAGTTTCATCACTACCATGAAATGAAAGGCCTCTTTCTGCTACAAAATTTACAAATTCAATTATTCGCTCTGTTAGTATAACCCATACTTTTGTTCAGTCTCCATTTCTTCAAAATTTGGAAATTGACACATTCAGTTTTTTTTTTTTTTTTTTTTGCATCAACAGTGAAATTAAAGCTTGTCTATATGAGGCGCTTTCTTTGTGTCAACATGATATATTGCATGCAATTTTCCAGTCATTAAATCACTCTTCAGTACACTTTGATGAACTTCCTGAAGTCATAACCTTGCATGGGAAAGAGAATAGCCTTCATTATTTTTTCTGCTTTCTGGAGAGCAAAACGAATTTCTTGGATGTTGCTTGTTTGTAGGTTTATGAGCATATTTGAAATAAGACTTCTGACAGTACTGAGGTTTCTTTTCATGTCATTCATATTCTCTCAACTTCTGTGTTTTTGATATCAAATATTGGGCTCTTCTTTCTTTATCTTCCTTCCCTCAATGTTTTGCACTTCCAGAAGCCTGACAATGCAATGAGCACTAGAGCAAGAGATATTGGACAATCTGCAGTGGAAAAAGTAATTCAAAATGTAATTTAAAAAAAAAAAAATTGATTGAAATAAACATATAGACTTCAGGAACAGTGCTTGCGGCAACAGCTTGGGAGCACAGGAGATAGCACAAAGGACACCACAGCTGCAGACATATAGAATACATAAAACCCCCACTTGGACTCCAGTCCAAATCATCTCACCTCGTAGTCTTCAAATCAATGAGGAAAAAGAGGATGAAGGACTATATGCCATGGAACATGCAGCTCTCCTGAAATGTAAACAACAGCTTTGCTAGATAACGAGAATAGGTGAGATTCCAATTCACCAGACAGTTTGCAAGCATTTAGTCTCTCAAAAATGTAGGACCCATATCATATGCTACTTTTGCTACTAGGTTAATAAGACACTGCTCTAAATTATTGTAATAAAACATAGTTTGTGAATCTTTATATTTTGATATTATTGGGATAATTGGAAATCAGGACAGAGTTATGGAGTTTAGTGTGAAGGGCTATGACGACACTGAATAGCACCGTGATCTTCATTGCATTTTATGCAGTGCTTGTCAGATATTAGCATAACATTCTGGATCAATAGATTTATCTTGCAGCCACAATTCCTGATTTCATTTTGAGGGATATTAAGGCTTTCCACATAGTGGTTGACTAGACCTGAAAAGGGAAACAGACCTGAAAAGGTGCTTTATCCAGAGCACCTGATCTCAATTCGATAAACAACTTTGATTCACTCATGTTAGATAGATTGTAAATCTCAACTAGAACTTTCCGTAACCTACAGGAGCTCAGATTTACTCTTTTAAAAGAATTATGATGAATCCAGGGAATCCTCATAGATAATTTTTGGAATATGAATAGTCAACGTGAAACCTGTATTTTGCTCAATGTCCTAAAAACAAAATGTTATCATTAAATGTTTTCATTTCAACTGTTGCTGTTAATATTGTTGAACAATATCAATAAAATTCCCATCAAGTCACTATTCAGTCTGTTACCACAAACTTATCCTGTAAATTTCAATTGCATTCATAAATGGTTCATTTCTTTCACAATTAAAAGTTCAGATTTTAACATGTGTAAAATTAACAGAACAGTTTGCAAAAGACCCGAAACAAACTATTTACAAATAGTGTAAATATCAAATATTTTTATTGTTTCAATATTTTTAAATAGTTGTGTGCCTGGCGTTTTTGGAACTGTTGTAACTTCATAAGTTCAATTCACAAAATAATAAGAATTGATAGAATTTCACATATTCTAGAATGATCACCAAAGGTTCCACATCCACAAAGTGAACCAATTAGATAACAGCTTAATAATAATAAAAAAATCCAATGCTCACAGAAGTTTTCAAATGAAAAAGGTGAATTGTTAAATTCTTTAAGAAAAACAGATTTGATGAACCATCTATTAAATGACAACTAATTCTTTTACCTCCTTTTATCTCTGATAATTTATCTTTGGAACAACTCAGTTAATTTGCTTTCAAACATTCATTCAGAATGAAATTATCCCAACTGTCTAGGATTGCATCTAAAGAAATAACAGGCAAATTGGGCCTGATTTCAGGTTCATAAGAACTTCAAATTGTAAGGAGACCAAAGATTATGGTGATGATAAAAAAGTTCAGAATATTATTTTGCTCCTTAGAATTTTAAAATTTTCATACTTTCTTGAATTATTGAAATAGATGAATGAATTAAAAATAACAGTATTGGTAAAGCAAAGCAAAAAAAAAAAAAAAATTGGAGCAACACATTTTACAAATTATCACTGATATGCAACAATTTTGCTTCAGAGAAAGTATGTATATTTTTCATTTCCACACTATGGGTAAACACAAAAGTCATATTTAGTTTTGTTTCATCAGGTCCAGTTTTTGAGAAATTATAATTTTACGGAATTTCTTGAAACGCTTATTGATGACATAATTCACTACATATATGTGTACATATTTAAACTACAATTATAATTTTGGCACTACTGAACTATAAAATATTATAATAAAATATAAAATTTACAATTCATATAATTGCATGTGCCTTTTTTGTACTTAGTACACAAAACATGTAAAAATAATATTTTTTTATTTTGATATTTTAATTAATAACATTATTACTTTTAAAAAGTCCTTTTACCCCCACTTCATATTAAACTTGGAATCATGAAGCAATTTTGTTACCAGTCTTGGCAATGAAAGCAACATAATTTTGTATCTAAAATGGAAATTTCCTAAGACTGAGGCAAAAATTAAAGCTTGTATATTCGAAGGACCACAGATACGCGATCTGATGAAAAATTCAAATTTCACAACCCTCATGAATGAAACAGAAAAATCTGCATGGTTGTCTTTTAAGCGCGTGACTGAAAACTTCCCAGGAAACAAAAAAGATGAAAATTACGAAGAAGTTGTTGATGAAATGTTAACAAACTTCAAAACACTGGGTTCCAAAATGAGTGTTAAACTTCATTTTCTACACAGCCACATCAATTATTTTCCTGAAAATCTTAGTGCTATGAGTGAGGAGCAGGGTGAAAGGTTTCATCAAGATATCAAAACATTGGAAACGAGATATCAGGGCAAGTGGAATGAATCTATGTTGGCAGATTATTGTTGGTGGATAAAAAGGGAGTCTTCTGAGAGTCACTGCAGAGCATCAAAACAGCGAATGATTTCAAGAGACAACTAACCAATCTTATATCAGCAGAATCAATATAAGTTTTTTTATACTAGTTAGTTAAGGTTTTTCACTTGTCTTGATACTTTCATAACTCAGATTATCCCATTAATTATTTTTTGTTTTAATTATGAAGTTCGCCAAATTTCTTTTTTTTTTGAGTTTAAGGTATAAATTACAAAAAACTAGACCTGATACAAAAATTCTAAATACAGATTCTCATTCAGGATAGTTGAGTTTATTAAAATCAGTTGTTTTTTCTTGTGAAGCAGACTGAAAGATAAAAAATGCATATCAGTGTTATAACAATGTAATTTAACAAAACGGCACACAATTTCAAATTTCTCTGTTTTAAACATGCCATACACAGTTATTAGCATTATTTTTAGAATGAATTAATTTAACATCAATATCTATCTTTTCCGGCTTTTCCCAAAAGTTTCAAAAACAAAAGTTTGGAAAAAATTCGCTCTAAGCATAATGCACAATAGTTCCATGCAGACAGTCAAAGCATAAAAGTAGTTTAAATGTAGACTTAATTATAAAAGAGTGATAGGCAAATTCATATATATTTTTTTCACTTAATATCTCAGATGGGGCCCCCTTGACAGCCGGGACCCGGTGCTGAGGGACCAACTGATCCTACCCTTGTGGGGGCCCTGGTTGTGTCCATAAATTTCCCAACTATGCATATTGTGTTGAGTATCACAGCGTTCTGGAGTTGGGCATAAGTGTTTTTGTGAAGTCTTACTGTGCTGAGGCTGTGCTGCAATATGTAAGAAGACCATTAGCATGACAGGATGATAGCTATAACGCGTACTCGGTCCTGCCTCCACTGCTTCTGGAGCTCAAGTGCTAGACCGGTGTATTTACTGATCTTGTCTGCGCGAATTTTCTGCATGTTCTTGCTGACAGACACTGCAATATCAATGAGATAGATCTGTTTATTGGTCTTATCAACAAGTGTGATGTCAGATCTGTTGTGATATATGGTTTATGTCTGTGTGATGCCAGTACAGCTTATGTGAGGGTGACTCTAATATGCTTTGTGGTGTGTACTTGTAGTATGGGACCGTGTTCTTAATAAGTGAGTGTTTGTGTGCTAGCTGTTGATGAACGATCGACGCTACCTGATTGTGTCGGTGGAGGTAGTCTGTTTGGGAGAGAAGGGGACAGCCTGATATTATGTGGTCGATCGTCTCATGTGTAGCGTGGCATTTCCTGCACCTGTTGTCATGTGTGTTTGCGTTATGTAGAATGTGTTTCTTGTAGTTGCGTGAATCCTTCAGTCTCCCGAAACAGCTTATTATTATTATTATGTACAAGATTCAAATTTTGGGCTTCCCTAGCAAAGATAACATGGCAGGTCAAGGACCAAAGCACATATTGTCAAGTGTAAAAAAAAGTGTGGCAGAATGGTTAGGGATATGTGGTTGTGTCCATAAATATAAATATTTACTGATCTTGTCTGTGTGAGTTTTCTGCTGTGCTGATAGGCACAGCAATATCAATGAGATAGGTCTGTTTATTGACCTTATCAACAAGTGTGATGTCAGGTCTGTTGTGATGTATGGTTTTGTCTGTGGGAATGGGGCGGTCCCAAATAAATGAAAACAAGACCAAATTATTATTAATACATCCGAGAAAACAAGTGCCAACATATCATCCAAACATTATAGCAGACACACACACTCATGTTTGCACAAAAATTATGTCAAATGTGAAAATTGTATGAAAATAATATATGTAATTCATTTTAAGTATTTGGGTATCACCATTAATGATACATTTACAAAATATACATCAAAAATTAAGTAGTTTAGGATATATTTTTTATATGAAAAACAGGGCCGTTTCTACCATTAGACAAGACTAGGCGGCCGAAGGACGGATTCCGTTTTTTTTTTTTGGTTGTTAAAATAGGATTGTCGTTTTTTTGTTTTGTTTTGGGCGGCATTTTTCAGTTCTCGCCTAGGGTGGCAGAAGAACACCTAGAAACGGCTCTGATGAAAAACATATTACTAGAAAAATATAAATTATTGATTTACTCAGCTTTTGTTTATTCCCATATAAATTACGCAAACAGCGTACGGTCCAAAACTAAGAATATAAATCTTGGGAATATTAATAAATTACAAAAAAATAAAACTTGAAGAATATATTTCAAACTAAGTTTAATAAAAAGAAAATTACAATTGAAGAATTAATAAAATACAAAATTTTTACACTTGAATAAAAATTTTTGTATAAACTCATTTTAATGAATTATTATAAATATATATATGTTTGTATAGTAGAGATGATAATATGTATAATTTTAGGAAAAACTTAAATTTTAGAAATTATTACCCGCAAATATACAACAGTTATAGAGAATGAATACAAAAAAAATATTAGAATTTTGCGGCTTAAAGTACACTGCCAAAAATATTTTTCACCATCCTTAAAATCTTTTTGCGAGCACCCTTTTTCTTTTTCCCCCAACAAAAGTAAATTTATTGATAGTTGTATATTAAGACAGTTAAGAAACATTATTTTAATATTTTTGATGAAGTTATGGGAGGGCGCACTCACTTTGTGCACTACCGAGGCGTCATTTCTCGATGGCCTCGGTGCACTACGGCCCTTCGATCCCGTCGAAACAGAATTATTTTATTTTCTTTCTAAATAAAATTATTATAACTTTGAAATTGGGAGTGGAGGTACAAAATAGGTAGACTCCATTTATATTTGTTTTTGTTTTTTTATTTACATGTCTACTTTATGTATACATTACTCTAAAAATCGTCCAAACCGGAAGCACAAGTCACGTGATCTTTTATGACATCACCCATTAGCCAAAAGCATGCTAGAGCCATGGAGCCAATAGACGGAGACAGGGCCTTTTTCCAATTGGTTGGTGATCACGTCATTTTTGTCTTCCGGTTAGTGCCTTCTTACTTTTCGACATTAAATGTTTGAAGGTGAAATGAAAGGAAATTTAACGTGCTTTTTTTGAAAAGAGCTGGCAGAGGAATTTCAGGTTGTATCTCAACCATCCGCTTCCAAAGCCCAACAGGAAGATATGGTTATCTTAAGTTTTACTGAAGGTTTAAAATCAATTTATTAGAGTGCAGAGTTCTTTGTGCTTAGTTCTTTGTGCGAACTTTTCAGTAAGCGATACATCGGTATTGAAAACCATCAGTCAGCTAAGCTACAGATATGTCGTCGAAAAGTATTGAAAAATCATGTAAATGTGACTTTCGTAAGAAACGCTGTTCTAAAACATGCAAGAGAAATGTTCATATTAGATCACATCCAGCTGAAAAGCCATTTAAATGCGAATACTGTAAAAAATGCTTTTCTCAAAGAGGAGGTTTAGATAACCACATCAGATCACATACAGGTGAAAAACCATTTAAATGTGAGTTTTGTGAAAAAAGCTTTTCCGAAGCATCTAATTTAACAAGACACATTAGATCACATACAGGTGAAAAGCCATTCAAATGTGAGTTTTGTGTAAAAACTTTTTCTCAAGCATCTACTTTAACAACCCACATTAGATCACATACTGGTGAAAAACCATTTAAATGTGAGTTTTGTGAAAAACGCTTTCCTCGAGCAGGCAGTTTAACAAGGCACATCAGATCACATACTGGTGAAAAGCCATTTAAATGTGAGTTTTGTAAAAAAAGCTTTTCTGATGCATCTAATTTAACAAAACACATTAGATCACATGCAGGTAAAAAACCATTTAAATGTGAGTTTTGTGAAAAGTGCTTTTCTCAAGCAGTCCATTTAACAACCCATATTAGATCGCATACTGGTGAAAAGCCATTTAAATGTGAGTTTTGTGAAGAAAGCTTTTCTAGAAACCACCATTTAAAAACCCACATTAGATCACATACAGGTGAAAAGCCATTTAAATGTGAGTTTTGTGGTAAAAGCTTTTCTCTAACCATCAATTTAACAGCCCACATTAGAATACATACAGGTGAAAAGCCTTTTAAATGTGAGTTTTGTGAAAAAAGCTTTTCTCAAGGAAGCAGTTTGAAA
>JAFIDM010008419.1:19607014-19634043 GCA_023159025.1 Thereuonema tuberculata | reverse complement strand
TTATTGTTTTGTGAAAAATGTTTTTATCTGTGTTGCGTTTTTTTTTTTATTCTCAATTCATATTTTTTTTTTTTTTTTACTTTTGACTTTGGGTTCTGAAAAATTAATCTTATAGAAATTTGCTTCTAGAAAAATTGTATTATATCTATTGCTATTTCTTGGATCATGTTTATCTTTGTTTCATCTTTCCTGTCATGTTGTTTTCCGTTTTCTTTAATTAATTTATTATTTCATTCTTGTTTTTCTTTTATTACTCTGTTTACTTCAAAACTTTCTTTTAGTTTGTTTTGCCCTTGGTCATTTAATCTGTCAATTAACTGTTCCTACGTCACTTGTTGACCTGATTCGCCCTCTTCTCTATTGGTTAAAATATTTGTGTTTTATTTTTTTGATATTTTGATATTGGATTCTGTAAACATACATATATCGGAGCCTCTGAGCCGAAAAGTCGAGTAAGATGTAGTCTCCTCAATTAATTTGTTTCTTCTATTTTTAATTTTGTTAATTTTCATTATTTTTGTTTCAATATGAGAATGATGATGGACGTTGAAGTGAAGGGTCAGATAGCAGATAAGAGGTACCAACCCAGCGTGTGTTTCAACTGCTCAAAGACCCGCAAATCTGCCGAGGAAATCGCCGGCCTGCGAATCCATTAGATACGGCGGAGCCACGAAAAATCTACGGCAAAAACTGCCGGAAGCACTCTGGCTAGGTGCCCCGATCACCTTGGTTTCAGCAACCTGCTAATCCGACACAATTGAATGACAGTGTTTGTGAAGTTATTGGACGCCGAAACATTCTTTGGGAGAAAGTCAATCTGTCCGGGTGTAGCTCACTTCAGAAGCTCAACTACTGCCAGAATGTTTGCTGAGATCGGAACGACTTTGGCTTTAAACCCCCAAAATGGAGAAAGTGCCAGTGACATTTGCTTCTAAGTAATTCAGTGTTTTACACGAGTGAAGTGTATCCGTTAATCCTGCGAATATATCTGAGTGTTATAATCACGCAGGTGAGTCAGCTGTTGTGCTACGAGACCAAGGTTCCCGTGGTGCACTGCAATGGAAAAACGTAAGTGTAAAACTTCGATAAGCTTATAGCTTATTTTTACGTATATTTGCTAGCAAATTCCTTTATTTTGTTATTACCTGTGCATTCTCAACGAGAGACTTACAAACTTTTGTAAAGAACTTTCTTCAGAGAAACTGTTCAATGCTGTTTAGTTTATTTAACTGATTATTTTTTTTTATTATTTTCTTAAATAAAGGGAAGAATCCCGTTGCAACAGTTAGTGTGGATAATGTTCAGTGTTAGTTTTTTTATTGTATTCAGTTTTTACATTTAAATGTAAGTTTTATAAGAGTATAAATATGGTTTGTTCATTTTTAACTCTTTGTTTTGAATTATTTTTCTTGTTTTTGGTCGTTTTTCTCAAAAACGAGCTGGTAACAGAGTGCTTTATTTTTATATTACCTATTTCATTTCATTCAGTACACATTCATGAGTAGATTGTTTATTTTATTAATTAAACAAAAAAATGCTCCGTAACACCTGTAGAATGTTTTCACATATATGTCATTTAAATATTCAAATCACATTAGAACACATACTGGTGAAAAGCCATTTAAATGTGAGTTTTGTGGAAAAAGCTTTACTGATGTTAGTAATTTAAAATTTCATATCAAACGACATTTTGATAATTAATATTTTGTTGGTTATTTTGTTGGAAATTTTTTTCAGAATCACAAAAACGAAAGTCAGTTATTGATTTGTGAAAAATGTTTTTATCTGTAGAATGTTTTCAGATATATGTCATTTAAATATTCAATTATATTAGAAACATAAAAAGCCTTTTACCTGTGAGTTTTGTGAAAGAACTTTTCAGTAAATAACTGATTTAGGTGTGTAGATATTGTGATCATATTAGATCAAAGAAGCAGTTGAAATATAGATATCAATAGGCCAAGGAATGTCAATAACTAGTAAATTAACTTGTGAAGTTTGATTATATACAGATGAACAAAGCTTTTAAGTTTAAGGTTTATTAGGTAAAGCTGTTTGACGTATGTCACATTAGACAATTCAGTGGAACCCCGCCATTCGTCGACCTCTATTCATACAATTCATTATTCGTACAACTTTTTCAAGTAAAATTGAACTCGCCATTCGTACGCTTGCTCGCGATTTGGACAGCGTGACCTCGGTACTGGCCCTTCCACGATGTCGCTTCAGTTCAGTATCGTGCTAGCTTCCGTACGCTACGCATCACCCACGCAAGCTTGGTGAAACTTTGTGATATTTTATTGTTATTTTTATTAAAAATAGTGCAGCCATGGGTCTAAAAAAGACTACTGATTCAACTAAGCCTAAAAGGAAAGCAGTGAGAACGACAATTGAATTGAAAAAAAGAAATCGTTGCGAAGTTTGAAAGTGGAACTCGTGACTCTGACCAGGCAACTCAGTATCAACCATATCATCTATACTGAAAAAGAAAGAAATAATAATAGAGGCCTATATATTGGTTCCACTGTATAATGAAATGTAGTTATAATGTAAAATATTGGGGAAAAAGTTTGTTGTAATTAGACATTTAAGTAAGTCATATACATCATTGAAATCTGATTATACATCATAGAAAAAAAAAAATTAAAAATATTTTAAAAAGTTTAGTGAATGTGAACATGTTATTTTAAGTGATTTAAAAAGTTGTTTTTTGTTTATTTAATCAATAGCAAAGAAAGATCTTAAAAATAATTAATAAGTATGACAACAAAAATACTGATGTTTTAATCTTGTTTTTCTAATTAATTAAGATAAAGAGATAAGTTAAAAGTGAATTTTATGTTAAATAATTTTCAGTGACTTTAAAAAATTTAAATATTCAATTGAGTAAAAAATAATAATCAAGATTTTGTAGCTGACTTTAGATATTTTTTGTAATATTGATTTAGATACTGACTTCTTTGTTTGTGTTAAAATTTGATGTTTTAAAGAATTAATAGAAATAGAATCTAAGAAAAGCGTTATAAGGTACCCCTAAAATATTTGTGGATTTCTTTTTTTATTGTGGTTGATTAAATTTTTATCAAAACAAAAAAAGAATAAATGATTGAACGTTTACGAAATGTAACATAAAAAAGCAGAAAGGAAAGAATACACATTATGTTTCTATTTATGTCTCGGGCTATTATCTGGACAGCTGTTTCGTCCTTGAATTACTCTTCAGCCAGATTTCCATTTGATAATAATCCCAGAAAAGATCATAAGGTTATTGATTCATCACTTGCTCCCAGAAGTGAAACCCTACTAAAGCAAATAACAATAATAAATTACGGTAACCAGTACAGAATGAAAAACCTTAGCCTGCTAACTGCTAGGCACAAAAGACCTTTAATAATAAGAGACAAATTTTAATGTTGGGAAATTTCCTTTTCGTGAAAATTCATTGTTTCATTTCAAATGTTTTTCTTTCAGAATCTTGGCATTTCCATTAGCAAAGTTTTCACTAAAGACCTGCATGGAAAGTTTGTTAAGTTAGACCATCCCTTGTTATTAAATAGTCCTGAAACTTGTGTGAATATAATTCAACAAGTTCAAGAATATGGAAGACATTTACAAACATACTACAAAGACGTGTACAAACTTACTGTTTGATATGCCCCAAATTCTTTAGAAATGTAGATTAAAAAACAGTAATAATTCTCTGGATCCATTATTTCTTAATAATACAGAGACATGAAAAGGGAAGAAAAAAATCTATAAAATGCACAAATTCGTTAGAATTGTTTGCTTTTAACGCATTGAGTCATTATCAATAGCAATCTGGGACAGCTGTTTCGTTGCGTTAAAAGCAAACAATTCTAACGAATTTGTGCATTTTATAGATTTTTTCTTTCCTTTTCATATGATATTAATGCACGTTAAACCTTCTTTAATACAGTGACATTCCCAGAAATTGTAATGCTTACCTGTTATAAAAAGCAAAAAAGATTAACATCAGTGCTACAAAGAAAATTTTCAGTTCAAATGAGAAAGGGTTTAGAAATATTTTTTTTTTTCTAATTTTTTTATTAATTTATATTTAAAAAAGTAAAAAATATCAATTTAATGCATTATAATACAAGAACATTCTATCTAGGATGAACAAACTTATTAGAAGCCATGGCTATTTTCGAATCATCTATGTGATTGATTAAAAGTAGTCAACTAAAATAAAAAGTAGTGATACTTTCATTTTCAGTTTCCTGCCTTTGATTTTATGTAAGCTGTTTTTCTGATTGATCTATGTATTATTTCATAATTGTGATACCAATAGGAAGCACGAAGTTTATAATAAGATATTTTTCATATACTAAAAAAAACCGTCATCATATTTGAATGTCAGTACAATTTGAATGGTATCATGCATATTTTTATAAAAAAATGGGCTTTAATAGTATTTTTTGTTGAGATAGTACATATATCATTACTTAGATGAAATAGACAACCAACATTTGAAATCCAGCTGTATACTTTCGGTGAATTGTTTAACAATACAGACCAAGGTGCAGTTGTATAACTGCAAGGGTCAGCATAGCATTATTTCTTATTATTACTTTTCGATCTGAAGTTCTTATGCTTTAATTCATTGTTTTGCTTTTGCTATATGTCACGCAATTATCGGTCAATTTGATTTAGATTATATTTTCTATATAGAAATCAAAATGATTTAAGGTTTTCTAATACACTTTTGGTCGTATCCCAACCCAGTAGTAATTAACCTAAATAGACAAAAAACATAAGAGTGAAAAACAGATGGAATATGATTTAATTTTTTGATGCACTATGGACAGGAGCGTATGATATCAGTCAATCCGTGACTATCATATTGTGCAATGCTCATGACATGGTTGATTCATTCTGCAGATGATGCCCTGGACTATTTATAATTTAATTATAATTTAATGGCATTTGGGGCATGGGATGATACATGGGATCTTCTCTATGACATTTGAGAGACATAGATTTAATGATTATCATTAATAAAAAAGAAGCACCACAAAGCTCTACTATGATGTTCCAGCTGAGCATGGTGATCTCTACTATAAAATTAATATTACATTCAGCGAGAAACTGCTAGAAGCAAAAACTGTTTTTGCCAGTATTTGATTCATAATCTGAGTGGGAATGTCCATAGTCACTATCATAGTGTGTTGAATGCTCTGGTGGCAACAAGTTTTGATGATGAACATGCCCGTCTATTTCTGTCTAAATCTGCAAAATCCCATTGAGACAACTGGTGTCCCTTCACTGTTGCCAAATATGTCCAATTACTCTGGTATCCTAATGAACAAGAACTATAACTTGCAGAGTCAACCAAACTTCTTCACATAGATGTAGGATGTTTACAATAAGCTCTACAAAATGTCTTTGATTCTTGGTCGTGCTTTAAAACATTAATATTCCATTACTTTGTTCTGTACAACCTGTAGCAACACATGACTTCAATTGCCTATGATTGCCAATTTATTTCTTGCATTAATCATTTAATGTTGGTTCCTCCTGGGTGGAGAAATTTCTAAGTCAGACAGTGTATTAGCAGAATTCAGAGTCTTACAGCCAGTTTCTCCAAATAGTATTAGTATTAACTCATGTCATAACTCTTATCGATTTCAATTTGACTTAATCCAGGATTAACTTAAGACTATTTGGAGAAACCGGCTGTTTGTGAACTTGGCTTTATCATTTCAATGATTTAATCTTCAGAAACCTAAAATTGCAAATTTAGATTTTGCATGTATTTGGATGTATATTTATTCCACACACTATCAATAGGATGAAAGCAAGACAAGATTCTGACATGACTTGTTATACTCTGACAAAATTTAAAAAGAATGTACTTTTAATACTTAACATAAACATAGGACTTACAAAAGACGAAAGCAAGCTGATTAAGAGTAAAATTTATTGATTGAAGGGAAAAACAAATTAATATTAAAGAATAGAAAAAATGTAAAAGATACAAACATACATATATATATTGAAGTGATTTTGCAGAGGAAACAAAGGAAAAAATAATAAAATTAGTAGAAATTATGAAGGAAGAAATTAAGAAGGGCAAACATGATGGATAAATGTAAATTGTCAATTTTGAACTTAGATAAAATAATAGAAAAGGATAAACATGAAAACCTCAAAATAAGCAAGAAAAGAGTAGAGATAAGGAAATAAAGAATTCTTAACATTAAAAAACTTTGAAGTGAACTTAGTAGAAATAAACTGTCACTTAATGAATGACAAGCTTATATATAAAAATGAAAATTGTAACTGGGAAAAGGTTAAACAAAAATATACAGAGTTGGAAATTTTAGAATCTAATGAAAATAAAAATGTAACTGAAATAGTATCTATTTATTATTGTATCAATAATAATAAAAAAAATCTATGGAAAAAAAAAGTATTTGTAATGCCAAAAAAAAAAAAAAATTTGCAGCAAGAATTTCTACAAATTATAGCCTGTTTATTGTTCAGTGCACTTGATTGCAGCCTGGAGGAACCAGAATCTATCCCAGCAGAGGAGGGGGTTGCTTAATTCTCCTCCAGATGGGCCCTTGGGTGTACCAAGCCTTCTACTTAAGAGGTATGGGTTTGTTGTCTAGGGGTTATGGGTGGATGAGAATCAGGCTGACCACTCGGCCTCAACTTAGTCACAACTTTATCACAGAAACGCTTGGAGCCTGACCTCCTGTGGTTCCATGGACCTTTTCCGTCTGTAGTACAATACTTTAACATTAATAGATAAGGCAATAAAAAGAAATCAGAAATTTAAGAGATGATTACATCTTATGAACTGATTATTTCAGTAGAGACATGGTGTACATATGACATTAAAAGCAAATGGCTACACAGTACAAGAGAGTATAATTGGTTAAATAAATATGCAACGAAAGGGAAGATCAGTTGGAGATGCTTTATTCAAATGGAAACCAAAAAGAAATTACTATATTCCAAAGAGGAGCATTAGAAGATAGTCTTTCATCTTAACTAATTTTTGATGAAGAAAAATATTTCATAGTAGCAATGTACGATAAAACTTTATTTACGTTAATTGGTGATATACAATCAATTATATTTTAATATTTAAGAAAAGAAATAGGAGATTTTAATATTGGGGTAGGACATTTGGAATCTATTCACGTTGTAATGAATTGGAAGAAGATAGGATTATTAGGAATTCTAAAGAGAAAATTAAAAACAAAGAGGATATAAAATTAAATGAATGGGCTAAAAAAAAATCTTTTTAATTACTTAATGGGAATTGGGAGGGAGGTAGGGCATGAAATTGAATTATTTTTGGCGATGGGGAGGGGGGGTTAGTTACTGATCTGTGGTTCACAAATAACATATTCTTAAAAAAATTGTTTTCAGATTTTAATCAACTCTAATTTCAGATCGTATGCCAATTAGAAAAGATAAAAGTCATATGGGGCGAGATTAAAATTAAGAAAGAAAAATGTAAAAAGTAAATACTTTGAAATAAGGAAAATTTAGAAATTTTAATTTAGTTTAAGCTTTTTGTTATTTTGTTTTGACTAAATACGACCTAACTCAAAAGTAAGTAAATATATTTAGATGAAGATATAAATAGTTGGAATCAAACATTTTTAGAAACAATAAGAAACAGTTGTAAAGGATGTCTGATACAATGGGAAGATTCTGTAACAATAATATATTAAATTGTTTCATGAAGAATGTGAAAAAAGAAAAGGAAAAAGTAATGTTGGCTTTAAAAGAAAATTACAAGGGTTAGAATGAAAGGAAAAGAACAGTACTTGGGTTGTAAATATAGAAAAAAAATTCCTAGTATTAAAATAGACACTAAAATTTGGAAAAATAATTCCAATTTTAAAGTGATTAGCCTTTTTATACACTATATTATCAAAAAATTTCAGGAACCTACCCCTAGCCGTAGTCAGCCTTTTCCTTTGACACAATGAGCAGTAGTGGACATTAGTATGGGATATGTCAGCCTTTCGCCTTTAAACAGCCGTGACGCTGTCGGGGAAACTTTCCACCAAGTGCCTGAACATCTTTGGAGGAATGGTAGTCCATTCTTCCTGAAGAGAAGTCGACCTTCTAATTCCTTTCATTAGCTCTCAATGGAGTTCATGTAGGGACTCTGGATAGCCCAGTCCATTTCAGGAATCTTATTGTCCAGAACCATTCCCTCATAGATCTCGCTTTATGTCATGATGGTAGAGACAATGATCATCACAGAAGTAGTTCTCTACCATAGACAGTACATGTCTTTATGTCCTTCCACATTTACATTGCCATGCAGTGGAACAAGAGGGCCAAGTCCATTCCATGAAAAACACCCCCACATCATAATGCCAATTCCTCCAAACTTCACTGTTGGCACTGCACATATGGTTCTATAAAAGTAAATGTCTAATACTATAAAGTATTACAGATATCTGTCTGTTATGTGAATGCTGGAGCTTAATATATTGACAACTCAGTGTACACATCCTTGTTTTGATATATACTAAAGAAGCACATTAAATACAATGATTCTCAAATTTTCTCTCTTCTTTCTTCATAGTAGATACTTTAATAATCACAAACTTTAATAGTTGACTTCATTTTCATTTCCTAAAAAGAACTGATTGAATTCTTCAGTTGACTATTGTGCTTTGTCAGTATTGTAATCAGAAAGCCAATGCAAGAATAAGTATCTTCAATTCACAATATTTTTTCATCTTTTTACTTAAAAGGGAGTTTCTCACAAACCTGGGAAAATCCAACAACTTGTTTTTAATACAGGGTAATTCCAAATTACAAGAAGAGCCCAAAATTCTTTCTTGTAATTGATGTGCTGAGATGCCTTTACCCGAAGAAGAGTCTGTAGAGATTCTCTTTCTGGCTGGATCAAGAAGCTGTTTCAAGGTTGTCGTAGAGATTAACAGGAACTCCCATTCCTTGCAAAATAAGGAACATCTGGAAGAATTCATCAGGGATATGTGTAAATGCATTATATCAATTATGTTCTCATACCATTAGCTATGAGGAAAGAATCCTTAAATTAGACAGTAGGATGGAATCCATAAACAGTGCATTTGAGATTTTAAAGTAAATCTTATTCTGGAGATTTTTGATTCACTCTGAGTACTTAATACAAAACAGTGATTCTCAAGCAAAAAAATCAGAATAAATATCACACTAATTCTATAGTTGTAGTTGTTGATAAATATGGCTTGAATTTAAAACAATATTATCCCTAGAAAATGTCTTGATAATTATTGCAAAGTTTCCATTATACGACCAATTTATAGCCCCCCCCCCTCCTCTTTTTCAATAGTTATCTGTAAAAGGAATTAATGATTAAATTTCTCTACAGTTATGACTGGCTTTTTTGTAAGTAATCTAATAACAACTGACAGTATAGGAAGATATTCTGTATTAGAAGATCCTTCTAGAAGGGTGGCTTTTAATGTTCACTGCTATTTGCATTTCTTTGGTTTTGTTTTTAAATCCCTTATCAAAAATCAATGAAACAGATCAGTTCTTTATATTTTCAGTCTATTCATTTAAAAGTAATTCTTTGTCCAATTTATTTATTTCCTCTTCACCTAGAAAGCTTAAATCTCACAAGGTTATTGCTTATGGATCATTATTAAAAACTACATTAAGAAAATTTTCTTAAGGATTCCTTAAAGGGGAGCAAGAAAGAATTTTAAAACTTGAAGCATTCTAATATTTTCTCCCATTTCCTCTCAGTTCAAAGATGGCATAAATGTATCCTTCGTTTACTAGGAGGCGTGTTTTATAAGTAAGTGCTTTTTTAAATTTAACACAAGTGTACTTTTTTTATCAGTTTCATTTTTACATGAAAGCCTATACTTTAATCTACATTTCAACATAATTTCTACCAATATTAAGGCACTTGTTGTATCGTACAACCCGCTTTGAATTCCATGCTCATAGAAATCTACCGCCTGATTTAATAACCACTGCAACACGGCCATTTTGAGGTCATCATCATTGTTCTGATGCTGACCAGCAAGATGCTGTTTTAAATACAGGAACAAGTGGTAGTCACTAGGTGCTAGATCGGGACTGCACGGAGGGTGATCAAGTTGTTTCCAGGCAAATGATGCGATGAGATCTTAATAATGTGAGCCATATGTGAACAGGCATTGTCACAAAGCCAAACATCCCCTTACTCAGCATGCCACGCCTTATGTTTTAGATTGCATGGCGCAGTTTAGTTAATGTCTCAGAATGTATTGTGTCACCACGAGGCAAAAAATCCACAAGCAACACCTCCTTCCTATCCTAAAACACAGTACACATGATTTTTCGAGCTGAAATTGTTTGCTTGAACTTCACTTTCTTGCGTGATGTTGAATGCTGCCATTCCATGGATTCCAGTGAAACATGAGCCACCCATGTTTCGGCAAAACTCCGAACGGCGGTCCCAAATTATGATAACCTCCGAACGCGGTCCCAACGTTGTTATTAATGAAACATTTGTCTTGTTATTAATGAAACATTGTGTCAAGTGTAATGACATTGATATTGTTGTTATTAATGAAACATTGTGTATTGTTGCTTAAAAATCACTTTAAACGTGCCATGGCTGGTAGACCGCAAGCACCAAGCGTAATAACGCTTTAGTCATAAGTCGCACATATTCGAACAATACATATTTTTTTTGTAAATATGTTGAGCGAAAACTACATGATTTGATATGTAATAACTCTGGCTATGTGTTATCCTTCACAGTCATACTGTTATTTGTCATTAAAAAGGTTTATATAATTTGGGACCGCCGTTCGGAGTTTTGCCCATGTTTCGTCGCCTGTGACAATTTGGCTTAAAAAATCATCACCAAAATCACTGTATTGCTCGAGGAAAGTCAACTCACTGGTTAATGTTTTGTGCACCTCAGTCAACATTTTTGGTACCCAGCATGAGCACAACTTACGATAATTTAAGTGTTGTCACAATTCCATAAAGAACACTTCTTGAAACTTCAGGAAATGAGAAACGAGATAAAAATGAAATCATAGAGCGTCTGTTCTCTCGAACTTTTCCATTAACTTTCTGCACCAAGTCTTCAGTAATGACAGAAGGTCGCCCACTTCGTTCCTCATCATGCACATTCGTCCAGCCATCTTTAAATGCTCTAACCCATTTTCTTACCATTCCTTCGTTCATAATGTTTTCTCCATACACTTCACTAATCTGCCGATGAATTTCAGCTGCTTTCACATCTTTTGCATTTAGAAAACGAATGACAGAGCATATTTCACAGTCGGATTTTTTTCAATTAACTGAGGCATTTTAACATACTCGCAAATAGACTTAAACAAGGTCGAATTCTTCAGTAATTGTGTCTGTGGCTAGTCAACAGATGCAGGTACTCAAAACGCATGCATGAAATGGCAGCTGCAGTGCTGCAGCAGCCGAATTTAAAAATGGTACTTACTTAAAAAACACGTCTCATATAAGACAAAATTTCATATCTGTGATGTTGGTAACTCAAGAACTATATATCCTAGAAAGCTGAATTTTTTTTTGTAGGTTTATTCCTTATTATAAAGAAGACTGTTCTTGATTTTGGTACTTACTTGACCAAAAGGTTGGAGCTAAAGTTAAAATACTGTCAATAAAATGCAGTAATTCAAAAGTTATACATCCAATAAATCTTAAAGTTTACAAGATTAACCAGTAAATCAATAATAATAGTAATATACAGCAATAAGTTCAATTAAATTATACATATAAACAAAGATTAATAATATAGCTTAAATTAAAAAATAATTTAAAATAAATTAAATTATCAATATCATCAGAATCAATGTAGACCTACACTGCTTAAATAAATAACAAAATACTCGCCAAAAGGATAATTGGTGAGACCTGACTGTTTACTGGTGATTGTTCCTAGCTGATGATTGCCATGTTAGTGTGAAACAGCTATTCTAGGATGTAACTTAGTAAACAAAGTGGTCTCACTCATCGATTTTTAAATTATCAATATTTCAAATATCGGTCTGTTCATTGAGAGATCAAGGGAATGAGATTTCATAGTCAAGCAGCTGCTCACAAGCCAACAGTTGCCCTGTGAATCATAACCTCTGTCTGAAGTGGTGTAAAGAGCGAAACCACTGGACAATGGAAATCTGTGATGTGGAATGATGAATGAAACTATAGCCTGTGGAATAATACGATACACAGAAAACATCTTTTAAATCTCATTTTTATATTTGATAATATTTCGCAGAAGTTTTATCACACCCTCATATTTTAACAATGAATTTATTTAAACTTTGTTTCTTTTCCTCTGATTATGTCTTGAAAATATGATAGTGTATTTGCATTAACAAAGTATCCTCTGTCTTTGTTAATGCAATCAAAAGTTTCTATTGTACATGCTTCTATGATATATCTGGTATGCTTGCCCAAAATTTTAAAAAGTATTTCAACTTTACGGTCTGGATTGTGTTTTTCTTGTATACAATGCTCAGCCCATTCTGAAATTTGTGGGTGGTTGTTCCTGTAGGCTGCTGTATATTCTCGGACCCGTTCTTTTAGCATTCTACCAGTATTTCCAAAATACAGTTTTCCACACATTCTATTTTCGAAATAGAGCATACAGCAGCCTACAGGTACAACCACCCAATATGTGGGTGGTTTTTCCTGTACGCTGCTGTATGTTTTCGGACCTGTTCTTTTAGCATTCTACCAGTATTTCCAAAATACACTTTTCTGCAATTTCTATTTTCGAAATAGATTATACAGCAGCCTATAGGAACAACCACCAACAAATTTCAGAATGGGCTGAGCATTGTATACAAGAAAAACACAATCCAGATCCCCGCTTCTTTCTCCTCCAAACGGGTCCTAGGGTCTACCCAGCCCTCTGTAGAATGGGTACCGGGTTTCTTTCCCGGGAGTTAAGGCGGGCAGGTGTCGGGTTGACCTCCTGACCTGAATCTAGTCCCGGTGGTCTCGAAACGCTGGGAGCCTTACCTCCCGCGCTCCTGTGGGACTGCATGGCCTGTTTATGGGATTGCTTAACTTAATTCAGACATAATATTTTTTGATGTTAAATTCCTATTATTATATAATTTAAGCACGATTAAATTTTTATGTTGTATAATTTGAACATGATAAGACTTTCTTATTGTTGACGATTTATTCTAAAATAAGACTTAAAAAAGCTGAGTGATAAAACTTCTGTGAAATATTGTTGAATATAAAAAGGATATTTTAAAGATGTTTTCTATGTATCATATCAATTAACTGATGAAATGAAGGATGAAGAATCTATATCCTGTGGAGTTCCTCTTGGAAGGTTGGGTGTGGCGAATGCACCAGGGAACCATATCTGCCATCATGTGCTGTGCCAACAGTGAAGTTGGAGGAATTGGCATGGTGATGTGTGGGTATTTTTCATGGAATGGACTTGGCCCTCTTGTACCACTGCATGGCAATGTTAAAGCAGAAGGGTACAAGGATATGTACTGTCTATGGTAGAGAACCACTTCTGTGATGAACATTGTCTCTACCACCATGACATAAAGCAAGATCTATGAGGGAATGGTTATGAACAATAAGATTCTTGAAATGGACTAGGCTATCCAGAGTCCCTACATAAACTCTATTCAACACTTATGGAAGGAATTAGAAGGTCAACTTCTCTCCAGGCCACAACGTCCCTGGCTAAGACTTTCATTCCTCCAAAGATGTTGAGGCACTTGGTGGAAAGTTTCTCCAACAGCGTCACGGCTGTTTGAAGGCGAAAGGCGGACACATGTCATACTAATGTCCACTACTGCTCACTGTGTCAAAGGGAAAGACTAACTACGGTTAGGGTGGGTGATTGGATTTTTTTGATAACATAGTGTATAAAAGGGCTATTCACTTTAATATCCTCAATTATTTTCCAAATTCAGTAACTGTTTCAATACTAGGAATTTTTTTTCTATAATTACAATCCAAGTACTGCTCTTTTCCTTTCATTCTTACCCTTGTAATTTTCTTTTAAAGCCAACATTACTTTTTTCCTTTTTTTTTTTCACATTCTTCATGAAACAATTTAATATTTTATTGCCACTGAATACTTCCCATTGTATCAGACATCCTTTACAACTGTTTCTTATTGTTTCTAAAAATGTTTGATTCCAACTATTTATATCTTCCTCTAAATATATTTAACTTACTTTTGAGTTAGGTCGTCTTTAGTCAAAATAAAAACAAAAAAAAGCTTAAATTAGATTAAAATTTCTAAAGTTTTCTTATTCCAAAGTATTTACTTTTTACAATTTTCTTTCTTAATTTTAATCTCGCCCCATATGACTTTTATCTTTTCTAATTGGCATATGATCTGAAATTAGAGTTGATAAAATCTGAAAACCATTTTTTTAAGAATATGTCATTTGTGAACACAGATCAGTAACTGATTTCCCCCCCCCCCCCAGCCGATTGCCAAAAATAATTCAATATCCCACCCGAGCTCCCTACCGATTCCCATTCAGTAATTATAAATTAAAATTTTTTTTTAGCCCATTCAATTAATTTTATATCCTCTTTGTTTTTAATTTTCTCTTTAGAATTCCTAATAATCCTATCTTCTTCTAATTCATTACAGTGTGAATTGATTCCAAATTTCCTACCCCAATATTAAATCTCCTATTTCTTTTCTTAAATATTCAAATATAATTGTTTTTATATCACCGATTAACCTATATAAGGTTTTATTTTACCGGGTGGGCATAAAATAAAGTGAGGTGTTCAGAGCTCTCTAGCAAGGAATGTATTGAGCGAATCGTAACAACATTCGGTGGACATACAGAGTGAAATATGTGGTTTTGATTTCTAAAAAAAAAAAAAATTAGTACCAAAAGTCGCCAACAGAGGAAAATGTGGCACTGCAAAGTTTGTAGTACGTATGAGTGGTGATAGAGTAATTGCCAAATGAGACAGTACACATTAGAGGTGGGCAAAGTCGTTCTTTTTACTGAACTAGTTCTTTTGAGATAGTTCTTTTTATTGAACTAGTTCAAATGAACTAAGTCGTTCTTTTTACCTTAACAACCAAAAAAAAAAAAAAAGGTTTTCAAATACTTTTACAACCAAAAAAAAAGGTTCTCAAATACTTAATATAAAACGAAATAAACCAATTCCAACAGCCAATAGTGGAGTTGTAAAAGAACGAATTAGTTCATTTGAACTAGATCATTCATGAACTATAGTTCTTTTCATGAACTAGTTCAGTTGAACTAGGTCGTTCATTGAACTAGTTCTTTTATACGAACCTTATTTGTTCGTTCACGAACTACCCATCCCTAGTACACATCAAGTTTGTAACAATTTATTACAAACATTTGACGACATTTATTGGTAATTACAAATAAGGTTCCATATCACCACCATTGTGATGTGCATGAGCTGCATGCGGTGCATGACATGTTCCACGGCGGCTTGCAACATATCGGAATGGATTTGTCGCACCTGTAATGTAATTCTATCTTTCAAAGTTAGGATATCGGGGACATGTCCTTGATACACAACGTGTTTAAGAAATCTCAACAGCCAAAAGTTACAAGGATTGAGATAAGGTGACCTCGGTGGCCTGCTGTGGGAAATGCACGACTAATGATTAGGTGTCAGGGAAATGTTGCTGCAACATATGTTGCACCTGACATCCGATGTGGGGTGATGCACCACCACCATCGCAATACCCTGCAGCATTAACGGAACAGGTCACTGATCCACTTTGGTGAGTTTCCTCTTAAAAAATAAAAACCGATGATAAACAACGACATAAAGCTGTACCACAATGTGACTTTTGGCAAGTGAATAGGCATCTGCAGACCCACGTGTGGATTAGTTGCAGCCCAAATGCAGCAGTTGTGTGTTAATATCACCATTCAAATAAAAGTGCGCTTCGTCACTCCATAAAATCCGACACTGCCATCCTTCATTCATTTCCATGCACATTAAGAATCTTAATGCAAACTCAGTGCGGGTGGTCTCATTGGCAGGGCATATTTCTTGAACAGGACAGATTTTATAGGGTTAAAACTTCAACATCTGATGCAGTTCTGCACTGTTGAGTATAGGCTATCTGTTTTCAGGGATATTGCCCGAGCACTATTGGTTTCCTGAACATTCATCATCTCCTGTCTCACAACAACAGTTGCAACTTCTTCAACGTGTTGGCGACTGATAGCTTTGCGTCAACGGCTTGGTTCCATTGCTAGAGTTCCAGTAGTTTTAAAGAGTTGAATCATTGTTTGTAGATTTGTTATGCTCATCGGTCATCTTCATAGTATCTTCAACAGCCGAAATTCCCAAAGGGCAGCACTGGCATTCTCGTCCGGCTGATAATACAGCTTCACTAACAAAGCACGGTCACGTAAGGTAAGAGCCAACGAAAGGCAGTTCGTCGCCAAGTGATATGAATTCTCCAAGCCTTTCTTTTTATCATGATTGCTTTATAGGTAACGCAATTATGCAAATTAGTGCATTAACAATGCCACATTTTCCCATGTTGGCAACTTTTGGTACTTTTTTTTTTTTTAGAAATTAAAACCTCACATTCCACTCTGTATGTCCACCGAATGTAAATTGTTACTTTGAAATATTTTTCTTCATCAAAAATTAGTTCAGATGCAAGACTATCTTCTGCTACTCCTCTTTGGGATATAATAAAGTTTTATGATTAAGTTAAGGTCTTTAAGTTGTGACTAAGGTAAGGGACTAAGTTGAGGTCAGGTGGTCAGCCCGACTCTCATCCACCCATAACCCCTAGACAACAAACCCATACCTCTTAAGTAGAAGGCTTGGTACACCCAAGGGTCCATCCGGAGGAGAATTAAGCATCCCCCTCCTCTGCTGGGATAGAATCTGGTTCCTCCAGGCTGCAATCAAGTGCACTGACCACTTATCTACTGGAATCATGAATAGGCTATAATTTGTAGAAATTCTTGCTGCAATTTTTTTTTTTTGGCATTACAAATACTTTTTTTTTTCCATAGATTTTTTTTTATTATTTTATCTATTTCAGTTATATTTATATTTTCATTAGATTCTAAAATTTTCAACTCTGTAGATTTTTGTTCAACCTTTTCCCAGTTAAAATTTCTATTTTTATATATAAGCTTGTCATTCATTAAGTGACAGTTTATTTCTACTAAGTTCACTTCAAAGTTTTTTAATGTTAAGAATTCTTTATTTCCTTATCTCGACTCTTTTCTTGCTTATTTTGAGGTTTTCATGCTTATCCTTTTCTATTATTTTATCTAAGTTCAAAATTGACAATTTACATTTATCCTTTCATGTTTGCCCTTCTTAAATTCTTCTTTTGTAATTTCTACTAATTTTATTATTTTTTCCTTTGTTTCCTCTGCAAAATCACTTCAATATATATATATGATTGTATCTTCTACATTTTTTTCTATTCTTTAATATTAATTGTTTTCCCCTTCAATCAATAAATTTAGTGTAATCAGCTTGCTTTCTTCTTTTTTAAGTCGTATGTTTATGCTAAGTATTAAAAATACATTCATTTTAAATTTTGTCCGAGTATAACAAGTCATGTCAGAATCTTGTCTTGCTTTCATCCTATTGATAGTGTGTGGAATAAATATACATCCAAATTCTAAATTTGCAATTTTAGGTTTCTGAAGATTAAATCATTGAATTGATAAAGCCAAGTTCACTAACAGCCGGTTTCTCCAAATAATCTTAAGTTAATCATATTTCCTTAGTAGATCCTTTCTTCTATAGCCTCTACCATTAAATATTTTTAACATCACTCCAAAAATGAATGATGGAACACGGTTGCTGCATTAGGAACAAGTACATTGATAAATCAGAAGTGGCAGAACACTGTGTGGAGAGAAATCATTGTATTAACAACGAGGTAAAAATTTTATGCATTGAAAAAGACACGAAGATAAGAAAGGTAATAGAAAGTATGTGTATCCGGAAAAAAATATGAATAAAAATGAAGGTATTGAAATAGAGGAATATTTCGAAAGATTAGCTAAAAGTTTTGTAGATAAAATGTGCGGAAATTGCAACAATAAGGTTACAATCAATGAATTAGATTGTTAAGTCACATGATATATTATTGTTAAAGATTATATGAAAATGGTATTAGTTTCAAAAATATTATATTCTTTTCCTAATCTAATAATGGGTGATTAACAAATAGTGGAAAGAATATGTAATTTGATGTATTTGTTCTTCAACTTATTGTTATTTAAGGCTTGAAAAAGAGAAGACGTTTTCTTCTCGAAAATTTGCTTTTTTGATATTAAATGTAGTTTACATTTTAATTTTGGAGTGATGTTGAAAAGTCTTCAATTAATCCTGTATTAGGTCCAATTGAAATCGATAGTTATGACATGAGTTAATACTAATACTATCTGGAGAAACCGGCCCTACGATACTGAATTCTACTAATATACTGTCCGACTTAGAAATTTCCCCACCCAGGAGGAACCAATATATTGCCATGAAGATTATGCAAGAATGCAAAGCATTAAACAATTAGTGCAAGAGATAAATTGGCAATTATAGACAACTGAAGTCATGTCTTGCTACAGGTAATGCAGAATGTTTTACAGCACAACCAAGGATCAAAGTTATTTGTAGATCTTATTGTGAACATCCTACATCTATGTAAAGAAGTTTGGTTGAGTCTGTAAGTTATAGTTCTTGTACATTAGGATGCCAGAGTAGTTGGACATATTTGGCCACAGTGAAGGGACACCAGTTGTCTTAATGGGATTTTGCAGATTTAGAGAGAAATAGATGGGCATGTTCATCATCAAAAATTGTTACTACCAGAGCATTCAACACACTATGATAGTGACTATGGACATTCCCACTCAGATTATGAATCAAATATTGCCAAAGACAGTCTTTGCTTCTAGCAGTTACTCACTGATGTAATATTCCTTTGACCGTAGACATCGCCATGCTCAGCTGGAACATCATAGTAGAGCTTTATGGTGCTTTTATCTTATAAATGATAATCATTAAATCTATGTCTCTCAAATGCCATAGAGAAGATCCCATGTATCGGCACATTGCTTACCAACTAAGAAACACTTATGGTACCCACTGAACGATTCTCGTCCCCAAATGCCATTATTGTCTTAAATAGTCCAGGGCACCATCCGCAGAATGAATCAACTTTGTCATGATCATTGCACATCACGTTATATGATCCTGTAAATGTAACTGATGTCGTATGATCCTGTCTACAGTGCATCAAGAAATTAAATCATATTCCATCTGTTTTTTATTCTTATGTTTTTTGTCTATTTAGGTTAATTCCTTCTGGGTTGGAATTTGACCAAAAGTCTATTAGAAAACCTTAAATCCTTTTGATTTCCATATTGAAAATATAATCTAAATCAAATTGATGTGATAATTGCGTGACGTAATAGCAAATACAAAACAATGAATTAAAGCATTGCTGATCCTTGTAGTTATACAACTGCACCATGACCTGTACTGTCAAACAATTCACCGAAAGTATACAGCTGGATTTCAAATGTTGGTTGTCTATTTCATCTAAGTAATGATATATGTACTATCTCAACAAAAAATACTATTAAAGCACATTCTTAAATAAAAATATGCATGATATCATTCAAATTGTACTGACATTAAAATATGATGACAGTTTTTCTTAGTACATGAAAAATATCTTTTATTACTTCAGGTTCCTATTGGTATCACAATTATGAAATAATACATAGATCAATCAGAAAAAAAAACTTACATAAAATCAAAGGCAGGAAACTGAAAATGAAAGTATCATTACTTTTTATTTTAGATGACTACTTTTCATCAGTCACATAGATGATTCAGAAATAGCCATGGCTTCTAATAAGTTTGTTCATCCTAGATTCATAGAAAGTGAAGTCCTTCAGTTATAATGCAATAAATTGTTTTGTTTTTTACTTTTTTAAATGTAAATTAATAAATAAATTAGAAAAAACAAAAACTTTAATTCTAAACCCTTTCTCCTTTGAACTGAAAATTTTCTCAACTCGAAACGACAGTTTTTTTTCTGGTTCAATGGTTAAGACCATCATATCACCTCCCATCACAATTTCTGGGAATGTCTTTATATTATTAAGAAATAATGGATCCAAAGAATTATTACTGTTTTTTAATCTACATTTCTAAAGAATTCGGGGCATATAAAAGAGTATGTTTATACATGTCTAATTATTATGTTTGTATATGTCTTCCACATTCTTGAACTTGTTGAATTATATGCAAACAGTAACAGGACTATTTAATAACAAGGCATGGTCTAACTTTTGTATTTAACACACTTTCCATGCAGGTCTTTAGTGAAAACTTTGCTAATGGAAATGCCAAGATTCTGAAAGAAAAACATTTGAAATGAAGCAATGAATTTTCATGAAAAGGAAATTTCACAACTTTATAATTTGTCTCTTATTATTAAAGGTCTTTTGTGCCTAGTAGTTAGCAGGCTAAGGTTTTTCATTCTGTACTGGTTACTGTAATTTATTATTATTTGGTTTAGTGGGGTTTCACTTCTGGGAGCGAGAGATAAATCAATTACCTTATGACCTTTTCTGGGCTTATCGAGTGGAAATCTGGCTGAAGAGATTACTGCTTTTTTATGTTACATTTCGTACACATTGAATCATTTATTGTTTTTGCAAAAATTTAATTAAACACAATAATAAAAAAAAAAATCCACAAATATTTTAGGGGTACCCTACAATGTTTTTCTTAAGATTCTATTTCTTTCAATTCTGTAAAACATCAAATTTTAACTCAAAGCAAAGAAGTCAGTATCAAAATCAATTTTACAAAAAATATCTAAAGTCAGCTAAAAAACCTTGATTATTATTTTTTAATTAATTGAGTATTTAAATTTTTTAAAGAGACTGAAAATTATTTAACATAAAATCTTTATCTTAATTAATTAGAAAAACAAGATTAAAACATCAGTCATCTTGATGTCATACTTATTACCAGGTCTACCGGCTTAAATCCGCTGTTTTTAGGTAATAAAAAACACGTTTTTTCAATAGAAAATGAAAAAATAGTTTATTCAAAGTACTGGCCCTCGCTAACTACACATTTATCCCATCTCTTGGGCAATTTGAGGATACCTTGCCAAAAAAATTCCCTCCCTTTTGAGGCAAACCACTTATCGAGCCATTTTCGGACGTCTTCATAGGAATTGAATTGTTCCTCAGCAAGTAAGTGGCCCATCAACGAAAACAAGTGGTATTCAGAAGGTGCCAGGTCTGGTGAGTAAGCGGCATGGGGGTAGCAGCTCCCATTTGAGTGCCTCCAAGTAGTTGCGGACCATTGTTGACGTGATTGTCATGGAGAACAATCAGCTTCTCATGTCTTTTCTGATATTCCGGCCTTTTTTCACAAAGAGCACGGTTCGATTTGATCAGTTGTTGGTGGTAGCGATGGGCATTGACAGTTTCCCCTGGTTTCAGCAACTCATAGTAGACGACACCCTGCTGATCCCACCAAACGCACAGCATCGTCTTCTGTCCGAAGCGATTGGATCTTGCGGACGATGTTGATGGTTGGCCAGGGTCAATCCACGATTTTTTGCGTTTAGGATTCTCGAAATAGATCCACTTTTCATCTCCAGTAATGATCCGATGCAGAAAGGACTTTCTTTTTGTCTGACAAGCAAAATTTCGCATGTGTTTTGGCATCGCTCCATCTGCCGATCGGTCAATTTGTGCAGTACCCATTTTCCGATCTTTTGGACCGTTCCCTTGGCACGTAGGCGATCAGAAATGGTTTGTTGAGCAACTCCCAATTGCTCGGCAAGCATTTTTTGCTATTGCCTGTCATCATCGTCCAATAGGGCTTACAGTTCACTGTCCTCAAATTTTTTAGGCCGATTTTCACACTACTTGTCGGTAACATCAAAATTGCCGTCTTTGAATTGACGAAACCAGTCTCTGCACATTGTTTCTGATAGAGCACAGTTGCCGTAGGCCTCCACAAGAATTCGGTGCGATTTGACCGCCGATTTCTTGAGATTGAAGCAGAAAAGCAGAGCTCCCCGCATATGCTCCTTTTTTGGCATAAAACTCGACATGATTAACACAGGAAAAAATTAATTTCCTCTTTGTAATTGCTGTTGTTGTGCACTGCTTATTGTTGCCAGATATCAAACGCATGAAACTAACAATACGGCGGTTCGATAGTCGTTATGTAGGACCACTTACGCCATCTATGAGCAAACAGCGGATTTAAGCCTGTAGACCAGGTAATTATTTTTAAGAACTTTCTTTGCTATTGATTAAATAAACAAAAAACTTTTTAAATCAATTAAAATAATATGTCCACACACACTAAACTTTTTAAATATTTTTAATAAAAATCACATTTCAATGATGTATATGACTTACTTAAATGTCTAATTACAACAAACTTTTCCCCTAATTTTTTACATTAGAACTACATTTCATTATAATGTCTAATGTGACATAAGTCAAACAGCTTTTCTTAAAGCTACGATTCCATTGGCGCTGCTGGCACAGAACTGGGAGTTGAAGTTGCAGTTTACCTGTAGGCTACAAGAATGAGAGGAGTGCCAGTATCTTTGGGGGTGTAGCTTTTGGTGTCGCTTAAACAGCATCCAAGGCAAATAGAGCGACATGCTTTTCCCAAATTTTTCAGTCGCAATCGATTTTTTTGCAGAGACGGCAATATTTTTCTTGAGTGAACAAGCAGAAAGAGAAGCCATAACTGCATTACTCTACGATCGCCCCAAAAGAAAAAAAAAATAATATAATTTTTAAACGAAGACAAAAGGAAGGCTATTACAGCAATTTAATTACAAGATTTTTCTAGGAAATTCACATCTGTAAAATTAGGAAAATTAGAAAAAAAATTCCCAAAGAGCATGAATGAAACATAAATAAATGATATATTTTTATTCTTGCGCTACCTCCAAAAATAAAGAAATGCAGATGCAATAGAAATTATGTGTAATTTTTTTTCCCAAAATGTGACTTCCTAGTAGAAATATATTTCATAGGAAAGGAAGGAAATTTAATTTTAATTGAAAACGTTACATTAAAACTTTATTTCTAATGAAATTTATAAAAATTTAAACACACACTAGAAAACAAATATTTTAAAATATATTAAATCCAAGCTACCATTAAATAATTTTATAATCTTCATTATCAGTTGTTTTTAAGTATTTAGGTTTTCTTTAAATATTCCAGTATGATTCTATTTCTCAGATTTATCTTGAAATTAATTTTTTAAAAAATAAAGTTTCATTGTATTATTCCATTTTAACACTAAAAAAAAAAATTCTCAAACATAAATTCATATCATAATTAAATTGCCCTGAATATTAACTTAAAAGTGAAACATATTTTCGAAACAATAAGTTTAAAGAAATTACAATAATAATACATGATTTATATCAATAAATTCAATAAAATAACCTATATTTTAATTGAATTTCCTTAATTTTATAAATTTCTGTAATAAGTGTCAATTTGTATTTACTTTGTTTTCAAAAAAAGAATTCAAAACACGATTTATTTCGATATTTTGGCTATGTTCAGCTACACAAACTAGATTTAGCAGTCGCCCGCAGTTGGGCAATACTGATCCCCCTTCGAGTCGCCTGGCGTCTCTACTTTAGTGGTTGGAGAAGGACGGCTTTACTACCCTCATTTACAACAAAAGCATGCCGTCCCTATTGTAAATTCAAGGCCGGTAGCAGTAAGGGGTGGAGAGGCTGTAATTGAGGCCAGCACAGTCAACCGCTCCAATGGAATCATACCTTAACAAACCTGAAACTTCGAAGCCTTGTTCTTTTATACATCAAAAAACTTGGCAAGTTAATACATTAGTTATTGACATTCCCTGGTCTATTTTGTTTTACAAAATTTACATCTATATTTCAACTACTTGTGTGTGTGATCTAATATGATCACAATATCTATACAACTAAATCAATTATTTGATGGAAAGTTCTTTCACAAAACTCACAGTAAAAAGGCTGTTTATGTTTCTAATTGAATATTGAAGTGGCTTATATGTGAAAACATTCTACAGATCAAAACATTTTTCACAAAACAATCACTGACTTCATTCTTGTGATTCTCAAAAAAAATTTCAAACCACCAACTAACAGAATATTAAACACCTAAATGTCGTCTGAAATGCTTTTTTAAATTACCAACAAGAGAAAAGCATTTACCACAAATTTCACATTTAAAGGGCTTTTCACCAGCATGTGTTGTAATGTGCGTTGTTAAACTCCTTGCTCGAGAAAAGCTTTTTTCACAAAACTCACATTTAAATGGCTTTTCACCTGTATGTGATCTAATGTGGGTTGTTAAACTGCTTGTTAGAGAAAAGCTTTTTTGACAAAATTCACATTTAAATGGCTTTTCACCAGTATGTGTTGTAATGTGGGCTGTTAAACTGGTTGTTCGAGTAAAGCTTTTTTCACAAAACTCACATTTAAATGGCTTTTCGCCAGTATGTGTTCTCATGTGGGTTGTTAAACTGCTTGTTACGGGAAAGCGTTTTTCACAAAACTTGCATTTAAATGGCTTTTCACCTGTATGTGTTCTAATGTGGCTTTTTAAACTGCTTCCTTGAGAAAAGCTTTTTTCACAAACCTCACATTTATATGGCTTTTCACCTGTATGTAATCTAATGTGGGTCGTTAAACTGCTTGTTAGAGAAAAGCTTTTTTGACAAAAATCACATTTAAATGGCTTTTCACCTGTATGTGATTTAATGTGGGTTGTTAAATGGGCGGTCCGAGAGAAGCTTTTTTCACAAAACTCACATTTAAATGGCGTTTCACCTGTATGTGATCTAATGTGGGTTGTTAAATGGACTTTTTGAGAAAAGCACTTTTCACAAAACTCACATTTAAAAGGCTTTTCACCTGTATGTGATCTAATGTGTTTTATTAAATTAGATGGTTCAGAAAAGCTTTTTTTACAAAACTCACATTTAAATGGCTTTTCACCTGTATGTGATCTAATGTGGCTTGTTAAGCTGCTTGCTCGAGAAAAATTTTTTTCACAAACCTCACATTTAAAAGGCTTTTCACCTGTATGTGATCTGATGTGGGTTGTTAAACTGTCTGCTCGAGAAAAGCATTTTTTACAGTATTCGCATTTAAATGGCTTTTCACCTGGAAGTGATCTAATATGAACATTTCTCTTGCATGTTGTAGAACAGCGTTTCTTACGAAAATCACATTTACTTGATTTTTCAATACTTTTCGACGACATATCTGTAGCTTAGCTGACTGATGGTTTTCAATAATCTCCTTAATATCGATGTATCGCTTAGTGAAGAGTTCGAAAGCACAAAGAACTCTGCACTCTAATTAAATGATTTGAAACCTGCAGTAAAACTTAAGAAAAACAGATCTTCCTGCTAGGCTTTGGAAGCAGATGGTCCAGGTAAAACCTGAAAAAACAAAAACAAAACAAGGATAAGACTGCACTCTCCGGTATCGACACGGCCTTATGAACACAAAGGCGAAGTCAGATCACGTGACCACCAACCGGAAGCCGGAAAAATAGATCACGTGATCCATAGACGGAAACTAGCAACGCTTATTGAAAACGGGATACGATGTTGAGGATTAAAGGAAAATCAAAAGATTTTGATTGGTGTGCATGATGTTTTTGTTTCGTAGTGAACCTTACACGAATTGTCACTGGAAGGGCAGCGGTTGAATTTTGAGGAGTCAGATATTTTAAGGTGCATTTCAGAGGTTGTTTTTTAAACACTGGGGAAAAGATTTCAGGTTTTAACTGGAACATCTGCCCCAGGCGATTGTTTATTTCAAATGTACCCTCGGTGATTGTGACGTGGTTATTCCCCAGCAACCCACGGCGTGGTTACAATTTGTGGTTAAAGATGGCTGGCATATTATCGGTTTGTTGTTAGAAGTTGAATCAGAACTTTATTGATTGTTAGAAAGTGAATCGAGTACTGATTCCTCATCCTCGTCAGATGAAGAGATTATTATGTTATCAATGTATTGTAATGTAGATAGAAAGAATCGTAGCTGCCGACAACATTCCCAGCAGACGACACAATGGACGCATTTTGCATTACATTTCTATTTTTCAATACAGAGTTGCTTTTTACTCGACGATTAAATTAAAAAAATATATATTTTATTTCACTTCTTTGTATCATATACGTACATATTTATAGAAAAAGTCACTCTGGCTGTCATTTGTAGACGCGGGTTGCTGGTTGGCTTGAGTAACCAGGTGATTTTATAGACGGCGTAGTTACTCGAAGGGTAGATTTCCAGTTTTATATTTTCAAATAATTAGTTATTGCAGTTTTGCAACTTTATTGTCCCTTATTTAGAGTACAAGTTGTTTGTGGCTTTCAAGTGTTCAGCTATAGACACTACGAAACTAACAAGATTATTGGAAACCTACAGTTAGTTTAACTATTAATATATCGTCGAAACAACTTGAAACATCGTTTCAGTGAGAGGATTTTTGAGAAAAGCTTCCTTTAAGCATGCGAGTCAACTATTCATATCAAATCACATACAGGTGAAAAGCCATTTAAATGTTTGTTCAAAATGTTACATTAAAAGATCACATACTGAGGAGTATCCAAATAAATGTGATTTTTGTAAGGAACACTTGTAGAAGTTATTTAAAAATTCATGTCAAACGTCATTTAGATGATTAATACTATATTTGATGTTTGTTGGAAGAACTTTTCTAATCTGATTCAGACTGAAATCCAATCACTGTAAATTTTGTGAAAAAAATATTTTATCTGCAAACTCTTTTTGCATAAAATAACAAAGAGATGGAAAGCAGTTAAAGAATGAATTGAGTGCCTTCATCGATATTTCATTTACATTTTGAGTTATATCAGAAAAGTAAAAAGATTTCAGATGTGGTCTTTTTAATGTGTTACTGAATTTCTCAGTAACAGCTGATTTTCCTATGTTGATATTACGA
>JAFIDM010008419.1:19551354-19592014 GCA_023159025.1 Thereuonema tuberculata | reverse complement strand
GTTACAAAAGTTTGTTTTCGTATTTGCCCAGTGTGGTCTATGCTCAGATATTGAGAATACACAATTTTTGTTTTAGTGTTCAGATATTTTCGCTAATCTTTATATTTTGATATTTCATGTGAGGAATGTAATTTGGCTTGTTCAATATGATGAAATTTTGGTTCATTACTAGGAGTACGTTTAGGAACTCAATTAGTTAAAGGTTTATTTTTAGAAATTTTGTTGCCATTTTAAAATAATTTCCAGTTATGGTTACCTGTTTATATTGAATCTGTAGTCTTATTTTTTAGGTTCTTAATCTTATTATGGAGTCTCTTCTCTCAGCAGGATTATCGTTTTTTAAGGTTGGTTTTTTGCAGTGGTGCGATTCAAAATATTTAACAACCAGTTAAATAGTCGCTACTGTCCTCCAAATAAGAGATGGCCGGCGGAAGTTTGAACTGCGCAGCCCTTCCGGTAGCTGATCAATTATGTTTTCCTGTCTCAATGGACGATGGCGTCTGTTTTCACTGAGAAAGACATGTTGATAACGCCAAATTAAAACTTCTCTCGACTATTTAGCGTTATTTCAATACCAGTTGCTAACAATAAGTATTTATATAAATAAATAAATATATATTTTTTATAAATACAATGCTCTTTTGCAAAGTAACAAGTGATTACCTGTAATGGCAGCGTCCTGTCATAAAATCAGACGGAAGTGCCTGACCAGACTAATCGATCATACATGCGCAGATCGCACAAAAACAGGGCGGCCATCTCTCATTTGGAGGACAATAGTGTGACTTTCATAACTGGTTGTTAAATTTCAAGAAAAACAAAATACCTATAAAAGTTTGAATAACTTCATTTATTTCCTTTTTAAGCATTTACAAAGAAGCAATAACATATAAATAATTATCATTTTTAAAATTTTTATTTATCTATAAAGAGAAACAATAAAATTTTAAAAATTACATAAATGAGCCGTTTATTTTGAAAGTGACCATTTATGTTTAAAATGCGATATTTAAGAGTTTGCATTTCAGTAAAATTAAAGATACCGTACATGCTCCAATAGAGGCCCCCGGCGTTTATTTGCAAAACTAGCCTCGGCTCCCGGCGCTTAATAGAGACTGGCTGCTATTAGAGGCCGGCCATTATTAACAAAAACCTTCAGAATGCAGTATTTTTTACGCATAAATATGGCTAATATTACAAACAGCTACTTTATTTTAATTTCACATGCTACATATGACTGTTAAAGATGAATGGCAATGTCTTTCTGTACCTTTTGCTGCTATTCGTCGTCCGAATCTGCAATGACGGGCGGCCGCGTATTCCACCGCGCCAATCTTAAAGGCAATGTCAAATGACCGTTTCGGCGGCATTTTGTAAGGCAGTGTACCGTAAAGTATTAAGTACGACTATAAAAATACGGACGTTTACACTAATACCGGTAGGCAAAGATCAAAGACCCGGCTACTATTAGAAACCGGCTATTATTTGGCCGTGTCCCCTCTGCAGCCCGGCGCTTATTAGAGACCGGCGACAATAAGAGCCTCAGCGTTTATTGGAGCATGCTACGGTATACGTATAGGATACCAATGTGCCACACTGCTTAAGTGCATCTAAGAGAGTTAAATTTACAATTCCTATTAAAATAAAAGCAATTATTATGTGAATAATATGTGTTTTTTTACCGCAAATGGAGTTAGGCCACTTTTGGAATTAACAAATAATTTTTTATAAAATTTGGAAGCACACAAGTCCATTCGACACAAGCTTCAAATTGAAAAAAACAAAATTCAATTTATTTTATACTTATATATAATAGTTAAAAATTTATGCAATGAAGGTAATCAATCCTTTAACTATATAAATTATATAACAATTTACTGCTCAATCTACATTTTGTGTATTATTGTTCCTGATAGAAGAACAATACTAATTATTCAACTAGAGAAACTGTTCAAAAAGTGAGGTTAACTCTGTAAATATTACTAATTAATTAAAATTACCTTCATCGCTGCCCCCGGACATGTGAAAATCCACACTTTCGGATATTATGAACAATGGATTGCAGTTAGGCCACTTTCAAAGTAATGTTTTTCAGTATTGAAGTTACTTTATTGTCCAAAATTATCTTTTAATCTGAATATACTCAATCGCAAAATGTGTTCTATGACTGCTAACTTGGAATTTGCACACGTTACTACAGTTAACCAAAAAAAATTGAAAAATGGACTTAGGTTACTTTCAAAATAAACGGCACAAATATCAAATAAATAATTGATTATTTTTTTTCATACTTTATTTATATTGTGAAACTCTGAAGGAGTTCCCTTTTTTATTGGGATGTCATATCCCATAAACAGGCCATGCAGGCCCACAGGAGCGCAGGAGGTAAGGCTCCGAGCGTTTCGAGACCAACGGGACTAGATTGAGGTCGGGAGGTCAGCCCAACACCCGCCCGCCTTTAACTCCCGGGAAAGAAACCCGGTACCCATTCTACAGAGGGTTGGGTAGATCCTAGGACTCGTTTGGAGGAGAAAGAAGCGTGGAAAAATTCCCGCCCTCCGCCGAGGCCGGGAACCGTACCTGCCACCTCCAACCTGCAGCCAAGCGCCCTTACCCACTCAGCTACCGGCCTACATATATGTTAATTACTCATCTATAATTACATATGTTTGTAGTCATTTCTTTATTAGAAATTGCTTCTAATGGATTTCAATGAATATAAAGAAAAGCGTGGCTCAACTTGATTGTGTTGAATGTTCACACAATGGCTGAGCTTTTTTGTTTATTTGTTCGTGTGTGGGTGTATTCTATGTATTTGTTTTTTTAGGGACATTTTATTTAAATGGTTTTTGGTTTTCTTTTTTTGTGTATTGTGAAGCTCCGAAAGAGATTATTATTTTATTAATGTTCTTATTTTTTATAACATTCGTTTGGTAAATTGGTATAGATTATAAACAAAAAAATATGTTTCTACAAGGGGATTTAAATTGGGAAACTATGGAGAGGAAGTAATTATAGGATTAGGGACTGGGAAATAGAGTGGCTGTCAACCTTGACCCTGGATAACACTTTGACAATTTGCTTTGTTCGTAAAGCTGGGTTTTCTGTCACAAGGTGGCATTGATTTTGTAAATTTGTGGGTGTGAGTTTGTTTTAACCAATCGGAAGAGAGAAGAGCGGAATGTATGGTGTTATGAAGGGAAATTGAAAAAAGCGGAGTACATCACTTGGAACGAGATAAGTAGAAGCATGTAAAGAAAAAAAGGTAAAAGACTGAAGGATACGTAAGCCGATTCAAGGAGTGCATGGGTAAGTGAATCCTTGAATAGTGTTAATGTCTATATAGTGGCTATTGCTATGCATAGATCTGGGGGGAAAGATACAACACATATCTAACAGACTGGTTTTTATATTAAATCAATGTAGATAGAAAATTTTGAATTAGGGTTTTTCTTCAAGAGCTAGTCTAATTTAAATTGTTTTCTAATATTGGCATTCTATCGAATTGATTGAGAGGGAGAGATCTCTGATCGTGAAAATACAATTTCATTGTTTAATAAAATTCTCACATAGCTGTAGACAATTCTGTATGAATTATACTTAATTTCTCTTTTGATTCTCATTTTGAACTTACATTTATAATTTAGATATGAGCTGTGAAATATAACTAAAACTTATTATGCATTGATTTTTTCTTTAACAGTGTCATTTTGTACAGTTAAGTTGAGTCCTAATTGTTATATTAAATAAACTGTTATTGTTACATTAATGGTAGATCGAAATATTATAGGTATTGAACCTACGCTTGGAGATATGAGCTTGCTCCTATCAACAAAATCGTATGTGTATTGCTAACTACAAGGCAAGTATTAGGATTAAACAAAATCTAGTGATCACATATAAATGGCGCCCGACGTGAATTAAGAAAGGAGTGTTGAATTAAATAGACTGTATTTTAAGTATATTAGACAGGTTGAATGACATTAACAGCAGAAGGAAACACCATGACTGGAAACAAAGCAATCCCGGATTCCAATGTGGACCAGGCTGATTTCAAGTACGATTTCCTAAAAACCCTGCCGACAATAAATGGAGAAGACAACCCAGTGGTAATCAGACAGATGTCAAGAAGCGTATACGACACAATCAAGCAAACTATTCTAGAGTCAACTAAGAGACAAATGCCATTACTTTATCCAGTTTTGTAGTTCTTAGAGAAGTTTCTTCATCAGTTCAATGTACTATTTTCAGTCCCTTTGTACAATTTTGTTGAAGTAAATATATTTTTTTTTATGAAACCCATTTTCAGAAGCTGGGTTATTGTCTAGAAATGATGTATCTTAAATCAACACCATATGTATACTGCTCATAAAAACAGAAAAAATAAACT
Organism: Thereuonema tuberculata; assembly: GCA_023159025.1. Lineage (NCBI taxonomy): Eukaryota > Metazoa > Arthropoda > Chilopoda > Scutigeromorpha > Scutigeridae > Thereuonema > Thereuonema tuberculata. The sequence goes on along the minus strand of JAFIDM010008419.1, from coordinate 19,587,624 downwards.
AAGGTTTTCAGAAAAATATCTAATAACCTACTTTTCTGAAAATATATATTTATTTGTCTTTGTTTTTCAACTTCTATGAAGCATTGTAAAGGAAGCCTTCTTATCCTTAAATTACTATAATCTACAGTTATGACAAACGCAGAAAGGCGTGAAATATAAATGGAAGTCACCTTCGCTCCCGAACAAAATAAACAACAATTAAAAATAAGTGCTAACACGCATACAAAACCTTCGACCTAACAATCATTATGATACAAAAGGTATTTAATTACAGTAAAACTTCTCAAATCTGGCCCCCACAGTAATCCAACCTAGTCCTGAGTAATTTTTTTTTTTTTTTCAATAAAATAAAATTCGTTTCTAAATTCTAAAAAGGCAATAGCAACTGACTTTTTAGGAGGTGGAGAGACTTTGCATCAAAGAAACGTTCGTAGCAAGTGAAACAAACAGCAATAACTTTATTTTTTTTAAGTAATGTGAGTAGAACAATGCCATTTATTGGTTTACATTTTAGTATTTTTGTTTATTAGATTAAATTGTAATTTTTCATGTAAATTTAAAACATTAAAAGAGACATTATAAACTAGATTTTTTTATTTTATAGTACGTACATTGTTAAAATATATTTGCATTTGCATCGTTGTACTGTATACAATAAATAAGACTTATTATAAAATACACTTTTAATTTGTATTGTTTTTAATAAACATTTGAGTGCAAAATTATGAAAATGGGGTTAAATTAATTAAACCTGGCATTATGTCTTCACAAAAATTGAGCTACTAAGTTATTTTAAGAACACTCTTTGTAGGTCGGCTTTTCTGTAATCCGGCCTACTGGGCGTCACATTAGGCTGTATTTGAGAGATTTTACTATATAAGGAGAACCCAAACCAAAAAGGCAATATAATTACACGAACTAAATTTAATGTGCAGAAAAATTATTAAGAAAGGAAAGCAAAGACAGGCATAAATAAACAAAACATGCCTTTCTGGATTTGTCATCGAGGAGGGTGAGCCGGGCTGATGAGTCCCCAATAAGGAGAAACGGCCGTTCCCGATTCCCTAGGTTGACAAACTCAAAGGGGAAGTTTGTTTATTTATGTGCAGTCTTTGGTTTCCTTTCTTAGGAAGAGATAACTAAACATGTTTTGTTGGACATCGATAGAAATTTTTTATTTCACTTGTCAAGTTTTTCTATGTGAATTTCTGAACCTTCACATGCGAATCTTTCGACGGCCCCCCCCCCCCCAGCATTTTTTTCAACTACAAAAGTTAGATGATCTGTAAAAATACCAATTTTCAAGGAGATCCATTTGCCTGCTATAAAACGTACACACCTACAAGGATGCACTGGTTGTATAAGCCTCTCTTTCATTATGGAAGTGGGCTAAAAACACAAGGCAGCAAAAGTATTAATAATAGTTTTGTGGCTTGATCAGTTAAATATTTATGCTTCACTTCCTCATCACCCTGTCGTTCTGTTATTTTCATACAAAAACACCTACAATTCTGTCATGCACTTTCTTACAATATGACCGTAATGGAATGAATTAGTCATAAATTATTTATTTAAATTCCTATTGATATAATAATGATAATTTCTTTCCTTTTTTTTTGGGTCGTAAGGATTAATGATGTTTATAACAATGTATCTGCCATTAGAAACAAAAAAAAAAATGATAAGTGTTATTAAAATTTACTATGAAGTTTCTCTGGGTTTTTTTATTCAAAAGTATTGAGAGACAAAAAAGGGCAAATATATATAAAACGAGACTAAACAGTATTAAATATTAAAATCTATATTATAACATTAATGGAATGTCAAGTAAACATGTGTGCTTAAAAAAATAATTATATAAGAAAAATTATCACATATTCAATCAGTTAAATTTAACCAATTTAAAGCCACAATTAAAACCATAAATAAGGCAATATTAAATGAAACACGTTTTGAGGTACGATTGAGTGCAATCTCAATTACAGCATATCTCCGTTATATCTCATTCTCTGCATTTGGTGTAATTTGTTAGTATGAATCGCTATTACAAAATCTCAGTACGTCAAATATTCAAGAGAGATGATTTTAGATTTATCAACAAAAATATAAAATGAGGAAACTTTTTGTATAAAAACACTTTCTTTGTAAAACTCCCACTTCTACGGATTGTTATTCGAATGCAATTTACTGTGATTAGTTAAAATGTTGTTTCGTGAAAAGCTTTTCCCACAAACCTCACATGTGTAGGGTTTCTCACCAGTGTGTACTCTGATATGTTTATTTATATCGCTTCCTCGAGAAAACGTTTTATTACAATATTCACATTTATACGGCTTCTCACCTGTGTGCAATCTAATATGGGTAGTTAAAGTGCTCGACTGCGAGAAGCACTTTCCACAAACTTCACATTTGTACGGTTTTTCTCCTGTGTGTGTCCTAATATGCTTATTTAAAGCATCTACGATTGAAAAGCTTTTTTCACAAAATTCACATTTAAATGGTTTCTCACCAGTATGGGTTCTAATGTGAACATTTAAGTTATCAGAATGTGTAAAACGTTTCCCACAAAATTCACACTTGTATGGCTTTTCACCTGTATGCGATCTCATGTGCTTAGTTAAATTTCCAGACGTTGGGAAGCTTTTTTCACAAAACTCACAAGGATACGGTTTTTCACCTGTATGTAACCTAAGGTGGTCAGTTAAATGACTTGAATAAGAAAAGCTTTTTTCACAAAATTCACACTTATAAATCTTTTCACCTTTATGTGATTTCATATGAACAGTTAATTCGTGTAATTTTTTAAAACTATTCGTGCATAATTTGCAGTGAAATTGTTTTCTTTCTTTTCCAGTTTTTGTTGGGATATTATCAGCTGATGAAGAATTCGTCGTGCCAGCATCCATTTTTCCAGTCTTTCGAGGCTAAAATCTGAATTGTTTCTTTACACTATTTTATTTATATTCATAACATCTTCTATTAAACTAAATTTAATTGCTGTGGTTATAATAATTTAGATGGGATATAAATATTTTGTGTAGAATGATAGACTTCTTCCAGCAATCACTGACACACAATGGGAAGAGTCATGTTACAAATAAATGGCGATTTGATTTATGGCATTCTTTTCCTTTCCATGAACTAACATAAACTCAAACTTTTGTATAATTATGAGAGAAAATTTACTCTCAATAGACATTAATTATACCTTCTGAATTAAATGTAGACGATTATGTGTCGCTTAGTTATTTTTTAAAAATTTTCACTTTCGTCTAATGGAATAAATTGTTTCGCCTTTTCTATATACTATCGTCTCGCAACTTTTTCGCGATTTCCCGAGACTCGCTTACGACGCATAGCGTGGGAAAAATGAACTACCATATGGCTTTATTTTCTAACTTTTTTTAAATAAGAAATTTTCTTGTATCAAAGAGACTCCGATAATTCCAACCTGTGGATTCTGAAAACAAGATATATCTGAAACAACTTACCATAATATATTTTTTTTTACTATTGTAGTTGTGAAATGGATATAAAAGAAAAAGTAGTAAAATAAATTTTATATCTTGTAATTTTCCATTTCATGAAACTTAAGAGCATGTAAGTGGTGTCGTTGATGTGGCATGACGTCATAGATCAAAATAAACTGTTGCTAAAATGTGGAAAAGCCAATTTGCTACAGAAGGCATTTGTTTGTCATGGTTTCTCATGAGAAGACGACATAAAAAATATTGTACTTTTTGCCTAAATGCATTTTTCACAGAAGGCCAAGCTTATTTTAGAAAAATATATCCCATCACGATAGCAGTGTTAACTGTTGATTTGACATTATTCATTTTTCAAACTGAATTTCTAATTTAACATTATGTAACTCGTCTATTAAGTAAAATAGTAAAAGTAAAACTTCCAAAAATAACTTCAGTTCACAAATCAACAGCTGCTATTGTTATCATGATAGGATACCATCGTTTACAAAAATACAGCTTCCTTCGTATTGATTTTTTTTTTAATTAAAATTTAAAGGTGTTAATGGCTTTGGACTTTGTGGCTAGTAGGGTTGAACTTTTATGACTCCTTGTTTTGGCTTGTTCTGCATCGACTAGCCAACAAAAGGTCCCCATCTGCCAAATAGGATGATCCCACCTCCAAAGATTATCTAGTACAGTGAATCGGATGTTAAGGGGTTCCTGACATCAGACAGGGGTTTTTGATTTTTGGACAGAAAGGATAAGAGAAGAAAGAAATAGTGAACATGACCAGAGAGAGAGAGAGAGAGAGACAAATAAAGAGATGATGGTTGCCAGAAGAAGAGGGAGAACGACAATTAGACAACCACTTCCTTCGGACAGCATAAATGGAGTAGCTGTCTGACCCCAGGGCCTTCCCAGTCACATCCTCAAGCAAAGCCAATAGGTTTCCCCGGCCTCAGTAGGAGACGAAACAGCCATTCTGTTCTGAACCTTCCTATTGGTCTCAACAAAATGAAGCAAGTAGATGTTCCATCTGCTAGCTGAAAATGGTGTAGCCAAATAAAACTACTGACCTCTAATAACACCAAACATCCGATTCAGCATACTCCTTTGCCCAGATGTCCTTTAGGCGCAGTATGTTGTTACTTGTTTTATTTCTTCTTGGTCCGTCCAACCAAGAGGTCACCAGATGGACAAAAACGTAACCGAAAAAGGGGTTTATAAAAGAGAGTTATAGAATATTGTATTTATCATCAATGTAAGGGTTTTTATATTTTTTTAAATGAGTTCAGATCATTTTATTATTATTATTATTATTATTGTAAATTATTTTTTTTTTTTTAAGTTAAAAACTTACTAGTATAACCATAGAAGAGAATTATTTTGTTTCGGGGATTAACGGGGTAATCTTTCACCCTCTCATAGGCTGAAGGAATATATCTAGTGTTCCTGGAAAAAAAATCTCGAAATCCCATAGTGGGGGATAATTCCTAGAAAAGGTTTTCCATCATCTAGCCTTACTGCCTTTCTCTTTTATTATTCTTTACTATTTCCTGAATATATTTTGTTATATTTTATGTCGATCCCAGCACAGCATTCCACAGACAGAGGGAAATTAAACATTTTTGTTTTTATTTTGGGCTTAAACAAATTGTGCAGAAAATATAGGTTACATCTTCCAGAACCAATCTTTCTATTAATTTGGAAGATACTTGCTTTCAATGACTCAAATCAAAAATGCACAAATTTAAATTAGATTATGATGTATAAAACAGAAATTCATTGTTTGCTGCCAATGTCATTGTTTCTGATGCTTTTCAATTAGCAATTTCAAGATGAAGCTGCCAAGAGGAAGCAAGTGTTTTAGGTCTCCAATAACAAACATTTATAATAACAATTTTTACTTTTTAAAAATTATTACTCAAGTGTAAAATTTACTCATATTTTTTAAATTTAATCTTTTCCTGACTTCGTATTTGCAGAAGCAGGGCCATTCTTAGTGTTTGCAACTCAGGTTTTTTTTTTTGTTTGTTTTGTTTTTATTTAAAATTACTGAAAAAAAATGCAGGGTTGTTTAAGTATTTTTATACAAATTTCTTTATTTTTTATTAATTTTTCATTTTTTGTTATATAGTGCACAGGGCCGGCACCAGGCTATTTTGCATTCTAGGAAAGGTCTAGAATGCAATATTTTTTTGAATAACCCCCTCAAATGTTGCCAATTAACAATGAACTATTATATTTTCCTTATATTATGTTTTTTCTTAAAACAACTAATTTATATAAAACTAAGACCCTCAAAGGTCAGTCTCTTGAAGTTTTGTGCCCTAGGCAGCTGCCTAGTTAGCCTAAGGCTTGGTCTACATGAGCATTGAAAATGCTGTACTGGCAATGCTAGATGTGATCTACACAAGTGTTGAAAAAACAACATTAGTTTAACCTGCAAACATTCTTATAGGGGTAAACTAAGCCCTCGAGGTCTGAGAACTGCTAACAAAAACCAATGCCTCTGTAGACCAGACCAGAGTTGCTAATGCCGACCTTCTTGACGTTGAAAATGCTTGTGAAGACAGCATCTTTCACTTTCCCTAGAAATACATGGGATTCTGTTCGGTTCTGTAAAAATGTTTGCAATGCGGCGTTGCTATAGCTGTAGCAATTTCAACACTCCTGTAGACCAGACCTAATGGTAGAGCAAGGCCGTAACAGATGTGGCATCCAAAATAAGCCTTACTTGTCCAGCCCTGAAGAGGAGACAAAGAATAAATATTGGATGGACAGATGGACGCGTCAGATGGATGCGTCAGATGGACAGGAATCTACACGAAGAAGTTTTGCAAACGTTGCATCATTGTTAAACTAGCAGCAAATTTGAAAAATCATTTTATTATCAACTATCAACTATAAAGTAAATATCTCCGTACATTTTTTTGTAAAAACAGCATCAGATCCTTCTATCAGATGTCCTTGATCTATTTGGTCAAGAATTTTGATTTTGACGTCGCAAGCACGACGTGCTCGAGAAATAGCAACATATAACTGTCCATGACTAAAAACAGGCTCTGGTAAATAAATACCCACCATATCTAAAGTTTGTCCTTGTAAATAAATTTTACTAAAAGTAAGAATGGAATAATTATTATTTTTGACTCATAACGCGGAAAGGCATTTAAAAATCACCTTTGTAATCTAAATACTGGCGCTAACTTGGGAACGAAGCTTCTACGGCAAAAATGGTTTTGAGTTTCGAAATCAGTGTAAACAACTGAGTAAGTATGCCAAATTTCATTAAAATCGATGCAGTGGTAACAAAATTATTTGGTTTTGAACGTATGTTTTGTTAGAATTTCAGGTAAAATTTCATGGAAACAACGTGGAATGACAAAATGAACTAATATTTCATCCAATTTGAGTACCCTTAATTCAATGGGTACCATTGAGAACCTTGGATCTATCTTAATAGCTTAATTATATCGAGTTACAGACAGACGAACTTAGCCAATTATATAAGTTGATGATGATTTAAAAATGTATTCGCCAAATTTTAAGAACTGTTTCTAAATCAATTTCAGAAAGACCAGAGACACACATCCATCTTCTGAACCTTATTTATTAAAGTTTCTACAGTAAAGTAGATTAAAAACCATCGAGTTAATCAATTAAATTCTTATCAAAAGATGCCATTGAAACAAACGAATAAGTTTACAAATATAAGTCATAGACAATAACACTGATGTTTACAAACTTACAATATTTTATAATATTGGACAAAGAAGGATTTTATTTTGGTGAGGGTAAGTTAAGAAGATGATTGCTTAAAAAAAGTTAAAAATCTGGCCATTAAAATCTAAAAAAAATATGGTCTACTCTAAATATAATGGGATTTAGGTGAAGAGGAACTAGGATACACTTTCATCCGTTTCCCCTTGGCTTTCAAGATAAAGAGTCATCGTATGTCCACAGTACAAACTTATCATTTTGATCACGGGTTGACAAACAAGACAAGAATTAACAAGACTTTTAAGACAAGAAATAAATAAATTGGCACTTTTTGCTGGACAATACAAAATACAATTCAATCTTTTTTTTATTATTATTACTTTTCAGTTAATCTTTTCACGTGATAATAAACATTTTGAAATTACTGCATTACAATGGGTTGTAAACTTCCTGATCTGTGCTTTTCATTAAGTTGAAGTGAAGGAATGTTTACACTTTTTTTAATTTTAATTTTTAATATTTTAGTGAAATTGACAACAGCAGAATGGTTAACTATTTATTATTATTATTTTAATGTACCAATATGCTGTAGAAACAAATAACCAAAGGAACGTTAATTTTAATGTGAAATTGATAGTCAGTTTACTTTTCTGTTCAAACCTTTCTATTTTCATTCATTTTTGCTATAATAATAACTCTTTATTACTTTTGGTGGATTTGGATATTCCTGGCAGTGTTTAGTTGTTGTATCTAAAAATCCAAGTATTATTGAGATGCATGATGAGTGAATGGCATTCAACTTAAACATTTTTTTAGTCACTAAGCATTATCAGCATTTACAGTTAGTATTTCTTAAGTAAATCCAGTTCCCTTCAAAATAATGCAAAGAGCCAGACAACAGTCACTCAAAATCTATATGTTGATCTTTTGTTAATTCCAATAGATTGTGAAGAGAAGGTTGAGGTAATTGGAAAATAATAAAATATTACAAAGTATTTAATCTTCTTTATGCGGTTCATTTTAAATCATTCATTTCATTCACAGTCTTGAGTCTGCTTCTGCTTTGCTAATTGTTTATTCAGAGAAATTGTTTTCCAAAAAACTCTTATAAGTCAACAGTCATTTCCCTTTGAGAAATGAAGTTGCTAAATAGACAGCCAGTCTTGCTTTTGCTTCTTCAAAAGTTCAAAAATAACATCACTATGAAACACTATGAGTTATAAACTGCATTTTATGTAAATCTTTGTATACAAATAATGTTTGTATCAATTTATATGAAGTGAAATATGACCGGAACCTCTGTAACACTTTGCAGAGTTAGACTTTGTACAATTACAGAAAACAATCTGTTAAAATTAGACTGGTAATTGGAATTTGAAGACTTCTAAATTTTGAAATTTTTTCTAGTTATTTATTTTTGAGTCAATTAAAACAAAATGGAGTTGCTTTTTTTTTCCCCCGCTTTTTGGCACTTAAACGGCTTGATCTAGTGTAATCTGAGATGTCTAGTTAAATTGCTTGAGCCTGAAAAGCTTTTCCCACAAACTGCACAGGTAAATGGCTTTTCACCCGTATGTGATCTAATGTGAACTTTTAAATTGCTTGATTCCGCAAAACTTTTCCCACAAAACTCACATTTAAATGGCTTTTCACCAGTATGTGACCTCTTGTGATTAGTTAACTTAACTGACTCCGAAAAGCTTTTCTCACAAAACTCACACTTAAACGGCTGATGACCTGTATGTATCCTTATGTGTCTATTTACATTGCCTAACGTCGAAAAGGTTTTATCACAGAATTCACATTGAAAAGTCTTTTCACCCATAGGAACCCTTTTCTGTGTATTTAAATTGCACGACGGTGAAAATGTTTTTTGAGAAATACTAAATGGCTTCTCAAATGCATGTGACTTTACATGTTTATTTACTTTCCCTGAGTCTGAAAAGCTTTTTTCAAATAATTCACATTTGAATGTCTTTTCACCTGTGTGTGATTTCACGTGTCTATGTAAGTTGACTGCCTCCGAAAAACACTTTTCACAAAGTTTACACTTGTATCGCTTTGCTCCTGTATGTGACATTGAATATTCAGTTGAATTGCGTGATGTTGCAAAGCTTTTTTTCACCAGATTCACAATTCAATGGCTTTTCGCCTGTGTAGATTTGTGATATGTTAAACCACTAGATTTCGCAAATGTTTTTCCACGCAACTCACGCAATTAAATTGCTTTTCTTGTGTCTGTAGTTCCTTGAGAACGACCTGGCTTAATTTATTAGTTAGCAGATTAATTTATAATTAAATACACAAAAGAAATACGTTGTTTCGTGCATTTCACTTAGCTATTATACTTCTATCTAGAAATAAATTTCCTCTTCTGTCTGTCTTCGGTATGTCTGTATTAAGATAAGTAGTATATTAAGAAATTATTCTTACAAGAATCAAAAGTAAATAATTAAAAAGTAATTGTGAATATAAAACTAACGGTTCAAAATGAAAATAGTATCGAACCTTTATTATCGTTTATTTATTATTTTTGGTTTGAGGAAGAATTTAGTTTGCACAAGAAAATCTTTAGGAAGCCGTGGATGGTAATATAGTATGAAAAAGATTATTCAGAATCTGTAGCTTGGAGAACGATATCTATTCCAAAAATAATCCTTTTATTTGGGGAAATCTTGCTATCTAAGTACGTTCTCCGATACATGCGCCAAGTATATTCGTCGTAAGATGCTATGCAGTCATGGAAAATTAAAATATCCTTTGGAAACGAAGAAAATTGCTCTAAATCTCTCGACTTCAGAAATGGGGAAGAAAGCTTTCCTCAGCGATCTCAAAGCACGTAGACTGCTGCAATTTGTCGAAACTAGCGCCACCGCCTGAGGTCGATTGTCAGCTTAAACGCCATGACGCGTCAAGTCAAAACAAATAGGCAAAGTTACTGTACAGTATATATAGTTTTAATCGTTCTTATATCAAAACAAACTTACAAGGAAATTACAGCTAATATTTATTTGTAACCAAACGACCGTTTATTTATTAAAGTAGAGTTTCTTTCATTTTCCAGGGTTCTGTTATGTTAAAGAATTTGAATATTTTCATCAAAAAGACAGTTCTTTATCAACTTCAGAATTATTACCAGTAAGTATATAGATGTACGGGAAGCAAAAGCGGATAAAGTGCATTTTAACCAAAATGATTATTTAGAAATGATATTCATTTAATTAATCAAAATTAATATTTTGTGAAAAAATTAAATTAATCGAAGTCTCATTTTGATATAAGGATTCTTTCAGTGGCGTACCCAGGATTAAGGGTGGGGGGGGGGGGCGCTAAGGATGTTGTAAAAAGCCCATTCAGATGTAGGCCTATTTTAAAAATAAATTGTTTCAAAAATAATAAGAAAACAATAAGATATAGATATGTCAGTGCGTTAATAAAGGTTTTTCTTCTCGTTTTTTCTTTCTTTCTTGTCTTTTACTTTATTTATTTTGGGGTTTGGGGGGCTTCTGCCCCTTTAGCCCTCCCCGCTCGTGAGTGCGCCACTGGATTCTTTCTTTGTTTTAAATTTTGAATTTCTAAATACTGTAAATATAATCAATGCATTAAATAATTTTAAAATGTTAATAATTTGTCTTAATTGCATTGGAATACATAGCACTGTACTTTAGTTTCATATCAGAAAATAATCCTTATCAGTTTTTTTAAACAAATAGATTACTACAATAATGCAGGTTCCGGCATATCCTTGTGGTCAAGGTGGCGGCCTTTCACGAGGCAGATGTGTTGGAACTTGGGATCGCATCCCGCATCGGCATGGATGTTTATTTCCATTCCTGTGTTTGTCAGCCTCTTCGGATCTGAAGCCATTCCATAATTGCTTGGAAAACGACCTCAATATCTACTCCAGAACCTGGCGGTAGGTAAACTGTATTGCCCAACACACCTGGTCAGTGTGGGAGATTAGACCAGTTTCCCCTTAGTTAATAGGGGAGCTTTCACTCAGCAATGGACTGACAAAAAAGACAATAATAACTTTATATTATGAATTTGATATAATAGTAATAAATGTAGCATATTATATTTGAGTTAATATTTGATAAAAGTTTAGAAAACGTTAAGAAGCCATGGTGTTTAAATGTTTCTTGACATTTTTCTAAATTTTTCTCTATATTAATTCACTTTTAATGTTATAAATATTATTTTTTATGTCCGGTTAGTAATATCAATGCTATTGTTAATGGCTACTAAAATTAAATGTTTAATTAAGGGTTAATTTCAGCAGTAAGCCATGTACACTATGTGATCAAAAATATCTGGACAGTCCTTTTGCAATCCTAAACTGAAGCCTAGATGGCACGACAATGTCATGTACCATTATAAAAGGAGGCAGGATTCGTGTGTTAATTGATATGAAGTAACAGCAGAATGGGCCATTAAGTGACTTTGAATGTGGACATTTCAATCCTTCTAAGTTGCTGAAATCAACTGTTGGTGATGTGATCGTGAAGTGGTAATGGAAAAGTGCAACCCCGACAAAAAAGTAACCCGATAGGCCACATATACTGACAGACTAGCACTGCCAATCGATGGCTGGCTATCACAGTAGTACTAACACTCCAGCCAGCACCATGACTATTCATCGAGAGATCAGAGGAACGAGGTTTCATGGTCTAGCAGCTGCTCATAAACCAACTATTTCTCCTGTTAATGCTAAGCGCTGCCTTAAGTGGTTCAAAGAATTTAGTGGAAACGAGTGATGTGAATCACACTCTACCATGTGGTGCTCTGTTGGGAGAGTTGGATGTAGCCCATGCCTGGGGAATGATAGTTGCCATTATGTGTAATGCTAACAGTGAAGTGTCGAGGAGGCATTACGGTGTGGGGGTGATTTTCATGGAATGGACTTGCTCCTTTTGTACCACTGCATAGCAATATAAATGCAAAAGGGTACAAGGACAGTTACATACTGCTTACAATAGAGGACCACTATGGTGATGACCACTGCCTCTATCAGCATGACAATGCTCTGTGTCATGAAGCAAGGTTGATGGTCAATGAATGATTTGTGGACAATAAGGTTCCGGAAATTTAAGCTTGATCAGAATCCCGACCTGAATAGCCACTTGAGGAATTAGAATGTCGACTTTGCTCCAGACACCAACATCCCACATCACGACCTGCTTGGGCTACATTTCTTCAGGAATCCATTCCTTCTGAGACATTTGGGGCTTGGTGGGAAATCTCCCCATCAATTATGGCTATATTAAAGGCAAAAGGCACAGCACCCACATACTAATTTCTACCACTGGGGTTTGAGACGTGGGGAAAGTCTGACTATGGTTTCGGGAAGGTGTCAGGATATTTTTGATTACATAGTGTATATCACTGTTGCTTTGCCAGTTCGAAATGCTCAGAACTGGAAATAAAAAAAATTGATAGTAAAAAATTTATTAGAGGTCTGAAGATAACTAAATATATATATATTTTTTTGCTGGGTTTATTATTACTACAGATAGTTATTAAATGGTCTACTGCCTCTTGCTTAAATATATATGTCCCATTTCATAAGTTGATTGTCCAGTATAATCATAAAATTTAAGAAGGAAAAAATGATCAGAAATTATGAAATCCGTCTTAAAATTTATATTAATAATTTAAATCTATCAAAATAATTTAATTTACTTTGCATTCTCAGCATTAATCATCATTATTAAAAAATGTCTGCAGGAAAATCTCAATACTGAAAAATTGAAAGAATAACTATTTAAAAATTTAAAAAAATAAAAAGATAAAGATAAAGAAGATCGGAAAGTATGTATCGTTCGACTTTGAAAATGCATTCTTGATTTTTTTTAAAACAATTTTATATTTATCTGATTTGCCAAACCTAAAACTACACTTTATTAGTTTCTACCATTGTTGAGGCATTTATTATAACTGGACACTAGTTTTTGTATCCTCTCCTCATAGAACTGGGCCACCTGTGAAGACAGTCATGCTTATACTGAGACATTGAAGTTGTTATCGTTGGAGATTCGCTGGCCATTAAAGAACTTCTGCAGGAACAGGTGAAAGTCACTCAGAGCCAGGTCAGGTCTGTTGTGGGGAGGTATCCATTTCTTCCCAACCAAATGATGTGATGAGGGCTTCAGTTTGGGCAGCAGAGAGTGACCGAGCGACATGGTGCGCCTTCACTCCATCGACTGCTGCTTCAATTCCGGAATTAAATGGGATACTCATGTCGCATCACCTGTGACAATATGGCTTAAAAATTCATCCCCTTCCTCACTGTATTGCATGCGATAGGTCAATGCACTGACAGCCCGCTTTTATTGTGTGCTCCTTGGAGAGCATTTTTGGCATCCAGCATGATCCCAGTTTCCAAAATTACAAATGACATCGTAATTTCATAGAAAACATAGAAATTGTTCCTGTTCCTGCATCTGAAGTTTCTTGTTAGTGCATAGCATGACCAGACGTCCCATATTTCACAGGATCATTCCTTTTGTGTCTCATTGTCCCAATAAATTTAATACGGGATGCATAATTGTACCCTATTTTATTAATGCAATTTCAAGATAACTATTTTATTTGCATTTCTTTGTTTTATTTTCAGCCTTTGAGAGCGTGAGAAACTGTGAAGAGATAAACGTATTTTCACTTGAACCATCTGCATTGAGCAATATTGAATTATTCGTCAAGCATTTCTGCACTATAAAGTTATGAACACGTTTCCAACAATGGATATTATGCTTGTATTTAGACTTGAAATTGATTAGTTATTATGCAGAAGGAAGTCTTATTCATGTGCCTACTATAAGGTTCATATTAATGCTCAAGTGTCCATTTTAATTCAAACAAAAGAAATACTTCCTTTATGAAATTATATGACAAAATGCAATTGTATTGCTACTTTAAAGTTGTAATCAGTACATGAATGGCCATTAGAATTGACCTTAGAAATTGTTACATATTTGCAAGTAAACATTTAAAATAATGAAAAAAAAAAAAACATGGAGTAAAGAAAAAAGTAAATTCAAGTTTGAAACTGTAGGCAATATTTATAGTGAAGTTGCACTTTCAAGAAGTATCTTGTCACTGATTTTTACAACACACTTAAGAAACTCCTTTAAGATATTCAACCCACAACCAAATACTAGACTGGAGAAGCAGACAGCAGTGAGCCACAAGCCCAACAACCTTGCAGTTCATCTGCTTCTCATTAAAAGTGGCCTTTATTTCTTCCAAGTAAGTAACTAAGGATTTAATACAAATAATAAAGTGTTGGTTGATTTTGTCTGCTACAGTTAAGTGTCCCATATTTTTCTTTTCAAAATTTCGTCACCCTATTGGTGCACTTTCTTTCTTCCTAGTGAATTACCTATCGAGTTTAAGCTTCTTCCAAAGTGAGCATGTTTAATAATCCCACAATGGATTGAAACACATTACTGTGTAAATTTTAAGAAAGCGATTAATATAGGAACGAACATCACTTCTTGCAGCACAATACCATTTTGGGATTGACAAAAATCTAAGTGTTAAGACACTGGAAGGGAGACAAAGGAGTTAATTAATCTGCTCAAAGTCAAATAAAAACATTCAGAGTTGTCTAAGCTTTTTACATTTGTACTTGTGTGGACTTGTACAATGTAGAAGGTGGCTTATATCTGTTTAAATGTAGTACGTGTAATGCTTTACATGTTTCAAACATCAGTAAATGTTATACTGTGATATCTGCTACTACAAAGTGTGGATAAGATCTATGTGTAACAACATGTTGCAGTCGTCAGAATCAATGTGCAACAGAGAAGGAAAGTTATTCTTAATTGCCTTGGCCTAACTGACAGTAAGAAAAAATTAAGATCTGATTGAACTGCAAAATGCACAAATGTTACAGTGCTAATCCCTTCTTTGTACTGATATCAGTATGAGCAAACTGAGATTCATAATAAAAAAAGGAAAAATTCATCCTCAAGTTTGTAAAAATGCTATTTTTTTATAGTTTTGAATATTGTACTAAATTGAGTCTGACAGATTTCAAGGAGAAACCCAAAATATTAAATCAATTAATTTACTCGATATCAAAATGAAGAGAAATCTTCAATGGCCACAACTATTTCTATAAATAACCTTTTAAATAAATAATTATAGACAAATTTTCATTAGACTTTCGTATATAAATGAAAACTTGTGAGAGAGATTAGTTTAGAAATTTAAACGATAACAATTAATTACTTTTATAAGATTTTTCTTAATGAATTTGCAATCTTTGTTAATTAATGATTGTAGTAGTATATACAGGGTGATTCCAAAAGGTGGGTCAAAAATTTAGCCTTAGGGTAGAACTACTCATGAAACCAAACAAAAAGTTCCTATAGACATGGGTCCGGAAATGAATATAGTTTTCAAGAAAAATGTCTTGTGTCATTATTCAATGTAGATGTGTTTGTTTTTTTTTTGTTATGCACGTGCATAGGAAAACCAATTAATTATTGCTGCTGCTGTGTACATACATTCACATTCGCTAGTTTATTGAGATGTGTTTTATTTAACACCGTTTATTAAATCATTCGTTCCCTATTTTGCTTATATTTGTGTTTCATTATATGAATATTTGCAATACGTTTTCTTGCATCATACTGTATCAACAACACAAGAAACACCTACACGAATAATGATATAAGCGTTTTACTCGAAAACTATTCATTTCCGGACCCGTATTTATAGAAACTTTTTGTTTGTTTTCATAAGTAGAACCTACCGCTCAATTTTTAACCCACCTTTCAAAATCACCCTGTGTGTGTGTGTGTGTATATATATATATATATATATACAGGGTGGTGCAAAAGTCTGGACCCATAAGCAATTTCTTATACAACAATTTATAGTTTACATATAACAATTGATTTACTTATAAACAATGTATAACAAATGATTTCCTATTTTTAACATAATTGTGATATCATGAAAATGGATTGGACGTCGAGGACCGGTTGAATGGCCGCCAAGATCGACGGATTTGAGTCCTCTGGATTTTTTCCTAAGGGGCCATCTTAAATCAGTGGTTTATGCTAACAGACCAAGAACATTACAAGCACTAAAAGATAACATCACACAAGAAATTGAAACCTTAAGAGGAAATAACTCTATCTTCAGCAATGTGCAAAGATCATGTGTCTCCCGAGTAAGAAAATGTTTGGAAGAAGGTGGAAAGCAGTTCAAACACATATTGTAAACTGTAAATTTTTTATAGTTACATTTTCATAAGTATAATTTTGTAAATCAATTATATGTAAACTATAAATTGTTATATAATAAATTGCTTATGGGTCCAGACTTTTGCACCACCCTGTATATATATCTGGAACAGAGTTCTTGGCATAGGAAGTGACAGCCACTGCAACCAATCAATAATCAGGTTACAACATTTAATGCACTTCCATTGTAGTCATCTCTCCCAGGTTGTGATTGATATATATTTTAACTTTTAAAGAAAATTCATAAAAAAATAAAAATAAATAAAATAAATAAATAAATAAAGATGGAAAATGTAAATGAATGGCAAATGTTTTCAATTTCCAGCATATATTGAATAAGTATGAACTTTTGGTTGTATACCGGATCACTGAGGTTTTACTTTATTCGAAAACTCAAAACCTAACAAACTCAAAATAAAAATTATAAAACTTATACCGAAAAATAAGAAAAAAAAATTACTGTAGAATAAATATTTATGTAAGTTATTCAATTTTATGTTGACATGTCTCTAAAACAGGTAAAATTTAAATAAAATAACAACATTATGTAGCAATTTTGAAACCTATTCTATTATTTTTCAATGATTTCAAAAAATAAAAAAAGAACCCTCTAATAGTTTGAAGGTAGAGCCTGTCTTCATAAAACACAAACTCATTAGGTTAAAAGAATAAGAAAATCATAACAAAAAGTTCATTTTAAGCATCAACCTCAGGTTCTGTAATACCTTCTTGATGCAAGTAAAATGCAGCATTATAAAAATATAATATACACATTCAGTAAAAATATAATTGATACAATTTATTCAGGAATAGAATTACAGCAGAATTAAATAGTTTACATTAACCTAATTTTTTTTTTTTTTCATTTATATTTAAGTCTAAGTATATTGAATAGATTTTGTGTTACTTATTTTTTCATTTATATTATGTCTAAATATATTAAAAAGTAATATTTTTTGTTGTTGTTTTTTTAATGTTTATCAGACCTATTTAGGTGTATTTCTTACCTGTACACCTGTAATATAGGTTCTGAGAGTTTAATCTAAAGGATCATTTTCTACCCAAAAAGAAAAGTGAAACAAAAGAAAAAAAAAAAAAAAGAAATATGATGAGTAACTATACATATAATGAATTTTATATTTTTATCTATTATGTCGACAATTAAATTTTTTTTTTTTATATCTCCAATTTTTTGGTTATTGTAATTATCCCAGTTAAGTTGATGAAAAAGTTCATATATAATATTACCCAATGTTTATTTTATATAACCCAAAATTATTTTTTATTTTTTTATCATTTATTGAACTGAGCCAATTGTTTCTAGTAATATTATTTCTATTATAATTTTTTTCCTTTTTTATTTTAAAGAAATTTTTGAGAATTGTCTTATAAATAAATTTCTCTTCTATAATTAATATTTTGAATTTTTTCCTTATTTCATTCCTTTCAACTATACTTTTTTTATTAAAATTATAAAAGATATTTTTTAGTATTTTAAAACATGTTCTATTTATATTTTCAATTTGTTTTTTATTAATAAAAATCCAACTATCCAGGCTATAATCTAAAATAGAATTCACAAGGGATTTATAATTATTATTTTTTGTTTTAATGGAATAAGCTATATTCCATATAATATAGCTATACAAGATATAATAAGCTATATAATAAGCTAAATTCCCCATCTCTTATCAATTCTCCAGGAAAACTTATACACTCACTGTCCGAGTAATTTTTACATTCCGGGGTGAGATTTCCTCAATATTTTGGGCCTTCATCAGGAGATGTAGATTATTTCATTAAGTCTGGCATGTTGTCAGTTTTTTCGGATTGACAACATAAATGTGCCAGACTTAACGTAATAATCTACATCTCCTGAAGGCAGTCCGAGGTACCAGACCAAAATATTCAGTAAATCTCACTCCGAAGTGCGAAAATTGCTCGGACAATGAGTTTATCCAGTATCATGTCCCACTCCTCCTTCAGAACTTTATAATTTATATACTATTTTAAATTATAAACCACATCTTAAAAATGTATTTAAAAATGCTACATGAATATTAAATAATGTCAAATGTTGATGGGATAACAATATCTTTTTCAGATTCAGAAATATTCCATACTGGAAATATATTTACTTTTTAAAATATCTTCTTAATATTAAAATATATACATTGTAATCTGTCATTCGAAAAAATTTCCTCCTTTAATCTGTCTATATTTCATCTTTTTTTGCAAGACTTCATCAGGACAATTTGAGAAGAATTTGAATTAACAAATGACTTATTCTTAATCACTGTAAATTCATTTATTAATTCAAATTGTATTCATAATGAATTAGAGGAAGACAGAGGTTTTCTCCTCAAATTGTCCTGATGAATTCTTTTGCAAAAAAAGTTGAAATGTAGACAGGTTAAAGCAGGAAATTTTTCTTTTCGAAGATTATAATGTATATATTTACTTTCTGGTAACAAATGGGTAAAAAATTTCTCTTAGGAAAAATAACTTTCAAACTGAGCTAGAAAGTGCATCATTACAGTAATAGTTTATTTAACACAGTCAGACTCAACTAT
This sequence comes from Thereuonema tuberculata, assembly GCA_023159025.1. Lineage (NCBI taxonomy): Eukaryota > Metazoa > Arthropoda > Chilopoda > Scutigeromorpha > Scutigeridae > Thereuonema > Thereuonema tuberculata. The sequence goes on along the minus strand of JAFIDM010008419.1, from coordinate 19,568,604 downwards.
AACACAGTTGTTTATATCACTTATTCGTATATAACGCGATTTGGTCTTAGACCCCTTCTATTTTGGAAATGTGTATCATTGTAAAATTGCAAAATTTACTATATTTTTGCCCAAAAAGTACGAAATTCGATTGATTTTAGAGAACTGCTCGTGATTTGCTATTTACAATTAATACTTACTGGGTAATACCGCTAATACCAAGATGGCGGCACCAAACCGTAAGAAAACAGAAATATGAAGATTTTGGCTAATATAACCCATCAAAGTGTTGAAAAGTGTTGTTAAATATTTATAAATATAAAATTCTCTTACATCGCTCTGAATGATGAAGGTAATCGCGAAATGACCATTTTAAATCGATTTGGAATCGTGTGGGCGATAATAGGGTTCGAGTGTACGGCATTTAACATCGCGAAGTAAAAAAAGCTCGGGCAGATCGCGATCTTGGATCGGAAAGATCACGATATAGCCGAGTTTGACTGTATTACTAGTCAACTCATGTGATGTTTAGTTTTTTAATTCTTTTTACAAAGTTTCGATTTAGATGGCCTTTTTGTTTTTGTACATTACGGTACGGTACAAATAGTAGTTTATTTTATTTTTTGACTTTTTTCCCAAAATTTAATCTTTCTGTTATCTAATGTGAATCACTAAACTGCATTATGTAGTGATTTTACATGTCTTGTTAAACTGCCCGATTCAGAAAAGCTTCTTTCGCAGAATCCACATTCAAATGGTTTTTCATTTGTATGTGAACGTACATGCTTAATCAAATTGCTCGATGTTGAAAAGCTTTTCTCACAGAATTCACACTTATATGGTTTTTCACCTGTATGCAGTCTAATATGAACTGTGAAAGTACCCGATGTGGTAAAACTTTTCCCACAAAATTCACATTTGAAGGGCCTTTCACCCGTGTGGGACTTTATGTGTTTTGTTAAGTTGCTCGATTCTGAAAAACTTTTTCCACAGAATTCACACTTGAATTGTTTCTCTCCTGTATGGGACCTTATGTGTTTCTTTAAGTTGCCTGATATTGAAAAGCTTTTATCACAAAACTCACACTTATACGGCTTTTTACCAGTGTGCGACCTCATGTGTACTGTTAAACTGCCTGATGTCGAGAAGCTTTTTGTACATACTCCACACTTAAATGGCTTTTCACCTGTATGTGATCTTATGTGATTGGTTAATTTGCTTGAATCGGAAAAGCGTTTTTCGCAAAATTCACACGCGAATGGCTTTTCCCCCGTGTGTGATCTATTATGAACTGTTAAATGGCTCGACTTTGTAAATGTTTTCCCACAGAAATCACACTTAAATCGTTTTTCTTTACTTTGATTTTCCATGGGCATGTTCAGACTTGTTTTATCATGACTAGACTGGTTCATTTCACTATAAAATACAAATATGCCAAAATGTGTATTTATTTAATAATTCAGTTTCCTTCTAAGATGAATTTCATTTTGCATTCACATGTTTCTATAGTAAACTTTATAATACTATGAAAAAAACCATGGTCAGTACTGGAGGATTCTGTATAATAAAAATTATTAACTGTTCTATAATAAAAAAAAAGGTAATATAATTAGAAAGCATATTTAAAGTCTCTTTTTGTATTCATTTTTACTAAAGAATTTTATAAAGGTGATGGAAGATAACACACATGACGATTTTATCTCTATGGAAGGAAAAAATAAATATACATAAATACATATATTTTTTGTTTCTATTTTCGAGATTGATTATTATGTGAAGAGAGATGCTAAATCCATTCCGTGTATTTCAAAAAAGCTTCGAAACAATTGCAATTCTTTCATCGTTCTATCTACCATTTTGTTGCTGTATTCGACTCGAAAACAAATCTTTCGAAGTAGAATAGGGGGAAAAAATAACTATCGTGTTATAAACAGTTGATTATGATGTTATGAAGTCTAAAACTGAATTCCGTGGCTTTTGGAGGACGACACTCAAATGTTTTGATGATATCAATTTCAGAAAAATGTTTTAAGATGATAGGAGTATTCTAACTATCTGAATCTAGTATAGGTTGCCGGGAGAACTACGCCATCAAAACACTGACCTCATATAAGTAGCGGTAAAAGTGTAGTTTACGGTAACCATGTGGAGGTTTCTGTTTTTCCGATGTGCGTAATACGTCCGTTTCCGGACTATATTCCGGACCCAGAAACGGCAAACATCTTTGGGGAATGAAGAAGTTACTTTAAAACATGTGTAGCTCACAGAAAATGGAAGAGAAAGTTGTCATCTCCCATATTCTATTTGGTAGGCAGCGAATTGGCGGCCATTGATGTTACGGCCAAACTAGATGGTGGTTTAGTTGACGGATGTGGAATCGTTCAGCTTGCATGTTCTCGATCCCGTCTTTTATCTTGTTTGAGATTCTATCTTGTTTTCCTATCATCGAAAAAACTTCAAAAAAAAAAAAAAAATGTTCGTTCGAAAGAAACAAAAAAGTTTTATTTTCCTTTAAATGTTTCTAGAATTTTTCTTTATTATTTTTTAAAGTCTTGAAGCTACAATAGGTGGATGGGATCTAAATGTAGTTTTGTTTGTTTATAGAGGGAGCCACCTGTATCTGGAGTCATCCGTAATTTCTATCCGAAAAAATCTGTGTTAAAAAAAATAAAATATTCTTACTCCAATTTTATCTTTGTATGTCAACTATCATCAATAAATAAATTATATGCTCTTATTCTATAAACATGCTATCTATTTTTAACAATTTATTTCATTTCAATACAGAACAGTTTATCAAAATTGAAATTTTTTAGATGTAATTCTTGCTTTATGACACAGATAATATGAAAACGATTCATTGAAAACAGAAAAATCTAAATAATATTATTTTTTTGCCATTTTAATTCTTATGTTATTATATTTTTATAATAATAGAATAAGTTTTATTTTCTCTGTAGGTTATCAATATTTTTAATTCTATATTTTTATTAAAATTTTTAACAGTTCTGCAAACACATTTTAAAACTTTTTTATATTCAGAAAAAAGGCAAAAATACAACAACAACAATGATGATCTATATAAATAAAAATGTAAATGTTCGTTTGTTTAAAATCTTAAATCTCCGAAAGTTCTTCACCGATTGCTTTACCGAATCGTCACCGAAATTTTGACACAACGTTGCATTCGAATAGCGCGTTTTTATATACCTATTATATAGATATCACACCTGTGACAGGTAAAAACATACTTTTTTTGACAACCCCAGGTGTGTGACGCCAACCCGCAATATATCTGAGTTAAGCTGGGCGAACACGTAGCAACATGCGACAATATTGCTCATTTTTATTGCTGACAACCGTTATCAGGTGCGAACACACAGTTGTTGCTACGTGTTCGCCCAGCAAAATGGGCAATATTGGGCAATATTGTTCATTTTTATTGCTGACAACCGTTTCCAGAAATAAAAATGAACAATATTGCCCATTTTGCTGGGCGAACACGTAGCAACAACTGTGTGTTCGCGCGTGATAACGGTTGTCAGCAATAAAAATGAGCAATATTGTCCAGCAATATTGTCGCATGTTGCTACGTGTTCGCCCAGCTTTAACCGGAAAAGACTACCATGGGCTAGGAAGTCGTATATTCCCCGATCTCGATATTAATTTGCTAAATAAATAAAGTTTTTTTTTTTTTACTGCTATATATGCAAGGATTCCAGAGCGAAGCGACGGTACCCGGCTAGTATTATTAATAAGAAGAAAAAAGGAGAAGAAGGACTGTCGTAGAAATTCCCAGGGTTTTAAGGAGTAGCTCCCTTTTGACTCGGTAATCCTGCGGCAGGTGCACGCGAAGATTAGGAATTTACACATTGTGTACATTGACTACAAGAAGGCATTTGACTCGGTCCCACACTCCTGGCTCCTACATACTCTTCATTTTGTAACTACACCCCACGGTCATGGCATTCTGGATGCCACGATGAAGAGTTAGAACACACCTCCATCTCTACACCCCCGATTCCCATAAGGAGAGATATCTTACAGGGAGACTCCTTGAGTCCTCTTTGGTTCTGCCTCGCCTTGAACCCATTGAGCCACATGCTAGACAACACAAAACTGACATAGGCTTACCTCAACACTCTGACACCATACAAAATCACACACTTACTCTACTTGGATGACATTAAACTTTTAACACACGGTAAGACTTCGAATTTCGAGGGTTTTGAACTGGACCATGGGTTGGCCATCCAATCCATGGAAGAGGGAGAGACCTACAAGTATCTGGGCTTCCAGCAAGCGTGCGTCATGGACAATGCAAACATCAAAACTGCACTCAAGAACACATACAGTGCTTGCGTTCACAAAATACAACATTCTCAAAATACAACTCGATGCCAAATTCATACTCCTTCGGCACAATCCCCTGGGACAAACACCGAACTCGAAGCATTACAATGCACAACACGCATGTTGTATTTATGAAATACAACGTGCACCACTCCAAGTCCGCGACGGAAAGGATAACCCTCCCCCGCAAGGAAGGTGGTCAAGGACTCATCAACCAACACGAATAATAAGTGCACTCACTTAGGTAACACTTCCACAAGAGAACACTTCCTCACTCCACTTAGTCATTGTCAAAGCTGACACACACCTGACATCCCTGGACCTCGAAAACCTTTGTCCAACACTCATCACTCCCAAAACCCACACTCAGTAGGTATGCAAATCATGGGCTCATACAAAACTCCAAAGCAGACATTGCACGAACTCAGCCAGCCTCATGTCGCCATGAAAGTGTCAAACAGATGGCTGATGAGTGGTGAGTTATTCGAGGACACTGAACGGTTCATGATCGCGATACAGGACAAGGTGTCGATCGTTCATGAACAGCTAGCACACAAACACTCACTCATAAAGAACACGGTCCCGTACTACAAGTACACACCACAAAGCATGTTAGAATCACCCTCACATAAGCGTACACACCACAACAGACACATCACACTTGTTGATAAGACCAACAAACAGGCCTATCTCTTTGTCATTGCAGTATCTATCAGCAAGAACATGCAGACAAGATCAGTAAGTACACTAACTTAGCATATGAGCTCCAGAAGCAGTGGAGGCAGGATCGAGTACATGTTGCACCCATCGTCCTGTCCGCCACTGTTCTAGTGCCTCATATCGTCCTGTCTACCACAGGCTTAGCACACTAGGACTTCACAAAATCACTTATGTACAACTCCAGAAGGCTGTGGTACTCAATTTACAACACCCATTGACTCATCAACGCCCAGCCCAAACCCGTGGACCTAGAAAGCTGAAATTTTGCACAGAGGTTCCCTTTATGATGTAGACAAGGAACAAGGCCGGATTTTTCGAAATTCCCACGGGATAGGGAATAAAGAGGATTTATATTTTCGCTTTAAAATGACCATGAAGTGTGTTATCCGGAGAAGTATCGGGCTGCGAACTCGTGTATTGTCCGATCTGCTAAATAAATAAAGTTTTTTTCTATTTTTTTTTTTTTTTTAATGATATGTATGCAACGGAGCGAAGAACGGTACCCTACTAATATTAGATAAACACCAAAGGGTTATTTTTCCATTTCCTGAAAACAAAAAGCAATTAAAATTGGCTTTTATTTACTTAAATTGTATAAAGCTGATTAATTTCAATTGTATCAAAACACGCGCAAATTAAATGGATTAAATAAAAGGATTCATACAAATTTATGACTTAGATAGAAAAAATCCATTGTTTAGTTTTCATATGATGAAATTTTTGTCAACTTGGAAAAGGTAGCACATGAAAGTTAGATTGTCTCCTTAAATATGCATATTTAGTTTTAAGAAGATCCATTTAGCTGTTGAAAAGTTATTAGGGACAAACAGACTGATCTGACTTTTTTTTCTTTTCTTTTCTGCCTAACTACAGTTGCAACATCAACACAAAAATTTAAGATCACTGGCTTACATGATAGTTTGCAGATATCAGAACTTGACATGAATTTAAAGCTAGCAATCAACACGACTATTATTAGTTCAATTACCTAAACATTTAACTTTTCTAAACCTAAAGAAATTTATTTTAGGAAAGTCTTTTTTTCAATTATTTTTCTTTTCCGATACTTCTCCATTGCTGAAAAGTAACTCTGTCTTCTTATTTAATTACTTCTTTGTCAGGATTTCATACATTTTAAACTAGTGTCGTCAAATAGTCATTGTTTAAAAAAAAATCTAACATCATTATAACAAAGTTTGATTATTAAATTTGATTTAAGCTGTACATGGATGAATGTTCTTTAAAAACACTAAATTATGTTTACCCTATTGCTGCCATGACCTAAGAAGTCTTGGAGGCTTTACTTCGACCTCAAGTGGTGGCGCTAGTTTCGATGAAGGTTAACAATCTAATCTTTCGGGTCTTCGAAGATGCCGCTCTCCTCCATTCAAAATTGTCTCCATTTTTTGCTAGTTTAATGAACCATCGACGGAAAATTTCTTGCATACAAAAGATAATTTTCTACGGGCCAGGACTGCAGTACAGAATCTCAAACCATCTGTATTACCCATCTTTAAGACAAATACGTAAAATAATAATAAGATTCCCAAATTAAAGGAAGTAATTTACCATCACCCGAGTTGTGTCACAGCCCACCTAGCAACGGAATCAACCTGGATAAATTTCTCATTTCTTAATTTAGTAAATTTATAAATTCATGGGTTTATTTCTGCAAAAAAAAAAATAAAATAAAATAAAATAAAAAATAAAGTCAATTATTAAAAGGAAAAAAAAATCAATTTTTTTTTTTCATTTTAAAAAGCAAGCACTCTATTTATTTATTTATTTATTTTACTTGCACAAAATTCTTTAATAATGCATTTCTTCGTCCTACTATTAATTTAATGCAGAAAAAACGGAGACATCATAAAAGACATCAACTGAAATAAAAATACATTGGATTAACACATTTCTATTTCCTAAATGAATCATAGAGCTAATAATCCTTATGATCAGAACGTTCTCGCAAAACTACAAGATAAAGAAAAGCAATTTAGGTGTAATCTATGTGCAAAAACATTCAGAAACATCACACAGCTAAACAAATCACATTAGATCCCATACAGGCAAAAAGCTATTTAACTGTGTATTTTGCGTTAAAAGATTTTCATAATAAAGTAATTTAATTAGACACATAAGGTCCCATACAGGTGAGAAGCCATTTAAGTGTCAGTTCTGTGCCAAAACTTTTACAGAATTCAGTACTTTAAAATAGATATAAACAGTCACTTACTGGTGATAAGTCGTTTACATGTGAATTTTGTGAAAATAGTTTTACATCATCAGTCAATTTAACTGAATACAGGTGAAAAACAATTTAAGTGTGAAATGTGTGAAAAAAGGCTATTCAATTGCAGGCAGTTTAAATCGACACATAAGATCGCATATAGGGGAAATTTACATGTAGGTTTTGTGGAAAAAGCTTATGAGAATCATGTAATTTAACAGTTTACATTAAATCTCACGCAGGTGAAAAACCTTATAAATGTGACTTTTGTAAAAAAAGCTTTTCAGCATCAGGAAGTTGAACAAGACATACAAAATTACATACAAACAAGTGACACTTAAATTAGAGACTGCGTTGAAAAAGTCTCACTTCTCAGTCAGGAAAATTAACTGAGCCCTTAATCTTATACGAGGGCTGTTCAAAAAATAATAAGACTGTTTTTTTTTTTTTTAAATAATTACCAACTCAGAAGTGAAATGCATATCATATGCAGGAAGTGCAACCATTACAAAACATGACTGGGCATCTGTGTCACTCTTAATTTTGATTGTTGTAGAATTACTGGCATTCGAAGTGATAGTGTTGGTGGTCGCCTATGAGCTGCAGAAATGGAGTTAACTTTAGAGTAATGTTATGCCATTAAATTTTATGTTCATTCACTAATATCTGAAATATGCAGTGGATTCTGGAAAGACTGTTAATGGTCCATTTTACGCCAAAATTTTGGGAAAACGTTATAAGCATGTGAATCGAAAATGTCCTCAATTGAAAGGTCCTTCGTCCCTATGATGCGAGAACATACATTTCCCACCATGTTGCTGACTTCATCAGAAAAAACAACATCCAGATACTTCCCCACTCACCATACAGTCCAGATCTCACTCCCTTAAATTTCTGGCTGTTTCATGAACTAAGAAACCTCTACAGTGTATGGCAGATCTTTACTACTATAAAATCCTCACTATCACCACTTTGACAGAAGTACATTTAATAACTGTGCCTCGAAGAAGTTGTCTACATGGTTCCTTTACAATTTTCCTGAGACACTGACAAAGGAAAAGTGCCAAACTTCATGTAACAATCACCATCTTCTGAAGAAGGCCCAAGAAACTGGGTCGAAATATTGAGTAAACATCGCCTGGAGTGGGAAAAATCCTTCATTGAAGAGTATATCCAAATATGATTGCTGTTTGTTTTTGTTTTGTTTTTTTCTTGAGTGAAGTGCAATTTTTAAATTCCTTCTAAATTTGATCAATTTAGATATAAATGTAAATGCATATAAAAACAAACTCAAATTCTCTAAATTCATTTCTATTTTCTTTTTAATGAATAAAATGATAATGAGTTTGAAATTCAAGCAAAATATAACACAAAACACTGAACTTTACAATACACTACTCACATAATTTCTCTTCTAAGATCAGTCACTGGAAATCCTTCTGGGTTTAGGATTGTTTTGAGATCAAAATGGATAAGCTTTAATTAAATAGAAATAGGTAACATATGAGTGTGCTGTTAAAAAAAAAAGTGTCAGTCATCTATAGGAACATGCTGACTTTACTTCTTTTGGACTGCAGCAATCAATCATAACTTGTAAACTGTACTATTGCTTACTCTGCCTCTTAACTTGAATACAGTTCCATTTCTTCAAGCATTCATTGTTGGACAGAAAAGAAAGTGATGGAATAACCTAAATAAAGATATCATAAAGAGTGGTGGGTCATGCTTCTGTAAGTCACAGAAAAATATAAGATGAACATTGTCTGTGAGTCATCTTATATCAATATTACTTCTCTGTAAGAGATGCTGTTGAACTATTTGAATGTGTCAAACCATCCTGTGATCTTTGTCTTGTAATTTTCTGTCTGATCTGTTAAGAAATTTCTCAATGTATTGGATTGAACAGAAAGTTAGTTCAAATTTTTTCCTCCTTCATACACTTGTATAATTGAATGAACTTTTGGTTCAGTCCAATATTGCTATTAATACTATCTCCCTGTGTCACTTTGGAACAGACAATCTGTAGACAAATTACCAAAATGATCAACTTGCACATTATAGTATGACCTCTTTCAAATTCACTCCATTCTTGGTAAGGATTTTGAGATTGAGGAATTTACAGAGTTCTCTGAAGTCATCACAACTGATTAACCCTTCACAATAATCACATAAGGTATCCGACAGCCCTTGAACAGTGCACAAGTTGTACCTTGTGGCCCGGCACATACACAACTGTAATTATTTATGTATCTGTCCAATTTATTTGGGTTTTTTAATCAAAGAATGTTTCTGGTAAAAGAAATTAACATAAAATTGATGAAAACTAAACTTTATAAACTAAATCACACTTTCACAAAATGTTGGCCCAATGGTCCAGTGGTATAGGTACTGTGCTATGGACTCTAGGAGCCAGGTTCAATCATTATGGAAGTCAGGGATTTTTCTTATGTTATCCTCCTTCAGACTGGCCCCAGGATTCTCTCAGCCATCTATAAAATAAGAACTGGGTTCCTTTCCCTGGGGGGGGGGGGGAAGGCAGGCTACCCAATCTCAACTAGTTCTAATGGCCATTGAAAAGTCGGAGTATAAACCTTAAGCGTCCCATGAGCCACAATAAGACTTATTGTGCAAATTAATAAATTAAATAGATGTAATTAAATCTGCACAAAATTTTATTAAAATACTTGTACAAATGACTAAAAATCGAGTGTTTTGCTTTATCAAAAAAACATTATCAAGATAAAAGTTGGATTGAGACAAGAAAAAATAACAATTTTTCCAGACAAGGACAAAAAGAAACGGTTATATAATTAAAAAATCAGCCCAATCTATATGAGTGACATCTAAAAACAGCTGTTTCATGCTAAATTGGGAAGAAATAAAGGAGGTTTACTGAGGGGAGGCAGTTGGATCAACTAAACTTCAGTTTTAAAAGCATTATCAATAAATAATATATATTGATAATAAAATAATAATTGAGCTTATGATAAGCCTAGAAATGCAGATAGAGAAAGACTATAATATAAGACAGTAAATAAAATGAAAAAGTTTTTGGAAACTATAATACTTGGATAAATGTATTAGTTGGAAATGTAGCCATTAGAGCTGGGAAAACAGAAAGAAAGGAGAGTGGTGGAGAAGATGTGTGGAGAGAGGAATGGATTAATTGTATTCTCTAACTATACTGCCACTAGTTACTGTATTATATGGATTTGATTTGATGACTGCAAGGGCTTATTATTATGTTTTTATGTTTCAAACCTTGGGTTTCCCCAGCCAACACAACATGGCGGGTCAAGGACCAAAGCACATATTGCCAAGTGTAAAGATATGTACAGGAATGATTAGGGATGTGTGGTTGTGTCCATAAATTTCCCAACTATGCATGTTGTGTTGAGTATCACAGCCTTCTGCAGTCGTGCATAAGTGTTTTTGTGAAGTCCAAGTGTGCTGAGACTGTGGTGCAATGTTTGAGGCCCCACACCAGTGGCAGACAGAAGGATGGGTACAACATGTACTCGGTCCTGCCTCCACTGCTTCTGGAGCTCGTGTGCTAGATTGGTGTATTTACTGATCTTGTCTGCATGAGTTTTCTGCATGTTCTTGCTGATAGGTACTGCAATATCAATGAGATAGGTCTGTTTGTTGATCTTATCAACAAGTGTGATGTCAGGTCTGTTGTGATGTATGGTTTTGTCTGTGTGTATCGGGCAGTCCCAGTACAGCTTATATAAGGGTGACTATAATACGCTTAATTATTATTATTATTATTATATACATCAGGTATTATGTATTATTATATACATTATATTATATACTAATATAAACATCAGATTTAAATTTGGAGATTCTGAATAAAACTTTACAGGATAATTTTAATATTTTACAAAAATGGCTTCATGATAATAAACTTGTTCTTAATAATGAAAAAACAAAAGGAATATTAATAAAACCCAAAAAGAAAATAGTAAATAAAAAAAATTACATTCATAATACATTCGCATGATTGTTTACGTGGAAATAGTACAAAATGTATTTCTTGTACTGAAGTTGATATAATAAATAATTTTAAATATTTAGGTGTAATTATAAATGATTTTTTTACATGGGATAACTACATAAATATTTTATATGAAAAATTAAATGTAACCATATATATATTTTATTATATAAAAAATATTCTTCCACTTAATATAAAAATTTTAATTTATTTTGCAATTTTTGATTCTTTACTAAAGTATGGAGTTAATATATGGGCAAATGTAGGAAATATACATTTGGAAAATTTAAAATAGCTTATAAATGTTAGAAAAGAATAGAGTGGATTGGTAAAAATGGAAATGAAAAATATTTTTTGAAAATTATTGCTGATATTTTGATTTGGATTCATTATTGTGTTGTTAATAAGCTTAAAGTTTAATTGTTTTGGTCTATATTTTTTTTAATAATATAGATACTTTTGAAGAAATTGCAGAGATAATCATTCAAGTCAAAACTTATTTTATGGTTTTTAAATCACTACTGAGTGTTGTGATCTATTATACTAAAGAAATGCTCTCCTTATCATAAAATCTACATTTTTTTATATATCTATGCGAATAGATGAGCAGAAAAATCTCTACATCCAAAGAAGTGTTATTATGGAAGAAACGGAAGAACCTACAGGAAAGAACACATAGGGGCATATAAAAATAACAGAAGAAATGTATCAGATTGGGCAGATCATTGCCTAGAAACAAGACACAATCCGGATCCTATAGCAGAAATCTTAAACAGAATCAAAGGCAATAATAAAATATTTATAGTTGAAGCAATGATTAGTAGAAGTTTTAAAATTTGAACAAAGATAGAGGGATGAATGTTAATGATTGTTTAATAAATTTGTTCAAACAAAATATTAAAAACTAGCCTGCTACTATCGCCTTGCTCTGGAGGCCTTGCATATGTATAAATAGCCTAAGTTAATTGTAGTTAATCCTGGCCTCCAAACAATATCATGAAATGCACTCATTGTCAACCAAATTTAGAGCGATTTAAAACTGTGCTCATCGACAGGTTTGGGAAGTTTTTCATTGAGATTTGTGGCATGACTTAAAACGGTGCTAGTGACATCTACCGACAGGTTTGGGAATGGTTTCATTCAGATTTGGGTGGGGCCTTTACCCCGGGAAGTACTTGATCGAATGGGATGAAAAGTAGCCTATATCCTTTCCCGTGTCATAGACTATCTGCATGCAAAATTTCATTCAGATCTGTTGCGCTGTTGAGGAGAGATTCAACGACAGACAAACAGATTTTCCCTTTTATAATTGTTAAGGATATACAGAAATTCATATAACGTATGCAATTTATTGTATAGTATTCTTTCGTGCTCTGTTGTTGTATTTATTAAAGGTAAGACTGCACTTTACGGTACCGAGAGTTTGGTTGTTTTGTTTCGCGTCGTCAAACATGGCCGTTTTGGAACTATTTTGAAGGGCAAAAATTGTTTCAAAAGTTACCAATACATAAATCCTGGAGCTGAGCAGACCTCACTTAACCTAACCTACAGCTAATCGGAATAAACACTTCGGTCCTTCGAATCTCATTTGGATGAAATTTGTTTCTTAGGCTAATTAATCGGAATAAACAGTTAAGCGGAAGTGGTAAAACGCACTGTCGGCGCTGAATCCTCAGGAGCCTTCCTATTGGCTAGTACCGTATTCTTCAGTCTATCCTTATTAAATATTGTTTTGTATGCTGCTGTTTATTATTTTGAATTTTACTTTGCCTGAAGATCGGCAATATTTATGCTGATTGAAATACTGTAATTAAATAAAGAAGAGGAAATTGGTAAAGAAGATTTTATGTTTCAATTACTGTTATGTAGTAGGAAAAGAAGTTAATATATAGAAAGTATAACATACATTATATTTGTCTATATCTGTAAAGTAAATGTCATTTGTTAGTATTCTATGCATTCAGAGCCACATTGATTTATCAAAATGAAAGTTAGCAGGCTCATTAATAAGAATATGGAATAGGTTTTTGTCAAGTTTAGTTCTGATTCAATCATATTTACCAGAACTACTCAAAAATTAATTCAGTCGATTTACATTACTCAACATTAGTTATAGCTGATCCTGAAATTATTTATTTTCGGTTTGATAACCAAAGGGACCCTCATTAAAGGTAATGAGTAAATAGATGACCTGTTTATTTGTTATTTCTTTGTCTCCTATGTACTGGGCACATCTGCTAGTAATTATTAGGGATATAGTTGGTTTTCTAAATACAGCGGTGATGGGTTTCTTATTTTTATTTGTAGCAATGTATCCAAACATTGTATTGTCCCCCATTGTGTAGATGGACTGATTGCAATTAAAGCAGATATTGTTAATTTATATGCCTGTTTAGTAAATGTGATGGCAATGTTGTTCTCTCAACTAATATACCAGGTTATTCATGAAGTACTGGTGGTTTTCACCACCCCGTATCCTTTAAACCACTGCTCATAAAAATCTGAAACTTTTTATATAAAATCATCAAACATATAAGAGTTATATTTTCATATTACTACTTTAAACTAAAACTCCATATCTTAGTATTTACAATTGTTTTATTCCAGATTTTGTTTAAAGTAATGCATTGTGGATATTTTATTGGAATTCTTATTTAGTTGTTAAATATTTATTTTTCAAAATTGTTTTAAGTAATGAAGCGAACTTGTATGATCTTTCATTATAACAGCAATTGTATTTATTGCTTCAACGTGTTTTTAATTGGTTTCATGTTCAATACTATTTTGTTGTATTTATTCCAAAAAATATTTTAATTTTTCACTTGAAGAAGGGATGACGATACAATTTCGTCCTGAAAATTCGCGTAGTATTTGAATAAAACAATTTTAAATACTAAGATATGGAGGGTATGGAGTTTTAATTTAAAGTAGTAATATAAAAAGGAAGGAATTGATAGAAGAATACGGAACTTTAGTTATATTTTCATGTTATTATTTATTCATTATTAATGAAATTCATTTCATTTGCATTCAAACACCCCCAATATCGTATATTTAAATAACTGTTGTGATGTTGTTTAAATTCTGCATCCAATATTCAATTGATACAGAAACCTAATTAGGAAAATTTAATCTAAACACTTTTGTCATTAATTTCTTTGTTTAATTTAAAAAAAAAAAAAAAAAAACAACCTGTATTTTTTTTTGAAAATGCATTCTGACAAATGACTTTTTTGGGAGACAGTCGAATAATTTTTTTGGATAATAATTTCGATATACTGGGGGTGTTTGAATGCAAATAAAATGAATTTCAATTATAATGAATAAATAATAGAATGAAAATATAACGCTTAAATATTTGACGATTTTCAGATTTTTTATGAGCACTAGTTTAAAAGATATGGGGTGGTGAAACCCACCAGTACTTTATGAATCACCTGATGTATTATAATCAACAATAACGCCATTGAACTGAGCGTAAATGTGAAGGGTGTTTCAATATCAGAGTTTCAATCCAAATTTAGAGGTTTTGGGAAGTTTTGACAGATGGGGAAAAAGATTGTGGCAAAAAGGAGAGAGAAATCTGAAGGTTTTTCATCTATAATTTGGAGGTTCTCAGGGTTTTGCTGTTTCAATCTTGAGTAAGATTAGTTTCATTGTTGTGACTTATTATAAAAATACAGAATAACATCAGAAGCAATAAAGACTGAGCAGAAAAAGGTTTTCTTTTTGGTGAGAAGTGATTCTGTTTGTTTTGTTGGTTTGGAGGGGGCCACTTTGTATTTTTTTCAGGATGGGTAGAGTTGACGATAGATGGGAAATCAGTAGATGTTAGGGTAAATTTTGTAGGGTTCTTTTAAGATGGACTTCAGTTTTTCAAATTAATAACACTGGGAAAAAAAAACAAAACAAAAAAAAACACTGAAAAAACATGGCAGAACAAATGGATAAAAGAAATTTAAAATGTTCTGAAGAATACTTACATCAAATTTCTGAAATAAAATAAATGATAATCTTCTTAAAACATTACTGTTACTATTAATTATTGTTTTTAATAATATTTTGTCATCATTGTATGATTCATGTTATTTGTAAATATGTTTTATGAGAAAGAACAAGACAGTTCTTCTCTTTTATTTTTCACGTGAAGAAGAAAATAGTTTATATTTTCGAAAATTTGTGTTATTTAAAGATGTTTTAAGAAGATTATCATTTATGTTTTGAAGAACTTGTCAATCTTTTTTTATTAAAGATTGTAATTTGTGACACTTTACAAGTCATGTTATTCCATTATCACACAGGATCATCTGTGCACATCTCAAAGATAGCGCCTTAATTGATGGCCTAGAAAATAGGCAATTCAAATATACATTTAAATAATGAGAAAATTTAATGTTTCTTTAAATAATCTTAATTTAACTCTTAAAATTTAAGAGTCTGTCACCGATTTCTGTGAACTATTGTTAAGTCACTAACAGTAACATTGACCCTCCTCACTATTAAGATAACAATTAATAGGGTACTTTAAAGAATGCATCATTGCAGTTGTTAATCCTTCTATTACTAAGATTTTCAATATCTTTCTTTTACTAAGTAGGGTAGTCAGATAAATTTCCATGCCATTGTATTTTTTTTTGTTTTTTTTTGAAAATCCTACTTTTTATTGAAACATTAAAATATATAATGATACAAATTAATAATATACAGTGGAAACTAGATTAACCGTCACTCTCTGTTATCCGTCATCAATCGCAAAACCTACTTCTCTGTAAAATACGGGACATTGCCGCGAAAAAAAGCTCGAGCCTCGAAGAAACAGAAGATGACTGATTACAGCTTCAACATATAAACCTTATTATCTAGTAGGCCTACTGTTTTATGTTTCTATTATTATTATTTGTTTGGTGTTTGACGATATCTATTTGTTACCGATAGATTTTTCTTTGTATTTATTTATTGTGTGCCTTTCGTCCCAAACCAGCATTGAAATTTCGTTACTGTACATGTTTATTGCGAAATTTCTGTTATCCGTCTATTCGGTTAACCGTCACAGTCCCGGTCCCGAAGGTGATGGTTAATCGAGTTTCCACTGTAATTAAAATGCACATCAACCTATGAATTTTATCAACATTACGGCAGAAGGAAGAAAACTTATTTAAATGGTGTAGGTATCAAAATGTTAGTTTAATTTCTGATTTTTAAAAGTAATGATAATAAAATACAAAATAACAGGATTAGAATGCGTTAGTCATAATTCGAAAAGCTTCTTAAAATAAGTCACGAAGTCACAAATATGTTATAACGAGGGCTTTTTTTCTGGCCATAACGCAGCAGAATGGTGTTCCGGTATCTTTTTTGACAGTAAACATAATACGATATGATTTTATAAAAAGGTTAGTCTACAAAAGTATTTTTATTATTTCTGAAGGCATTATTTGTATAATAGCTTTGTGTGCTTTGTTATCTTTAAAAAGTGAGTATCCGTATGCTAAAATTATCAGAGTTCCTGCACCTTCTCTTCTAGAAATAAAGCTCTGTTTTTATACGTAAAAATACTGCCTGAGGTAATCACGATACTACACTTTGTTAGGTGGTTAACCATCGCACTACAATGTTCCACAGTAATCACAGACAGACTGTAGCAATAATATCTTTTTTAACTCTAGTATTGATTTTTAGCGGTCCCATGTTACAGTTAACATAGGGAACCGCTCTTGCTTTTGTGTTGTCTGTATGTCACACTCTGTGGTGGCCAAACGGTTAGAGATATTAGAATGAAACCTTCACCATTGTGTTCAGCATCCAAAAGTAGGCGACCACGTAAAAAAAAAAAATCAGACCTGTAGGACCACTCCCTGACCCCCCGAATAAACGTTTTCCATAGCAGTGTTAGTAATAATGATAACAATTAACCCAGTAATAATACTGATGCTTCATTCATAACAATACTAACAATTGCCAACAGGACGTC
>JAFIDM010008419.1:19534681-19546354 GCA_023159025.1 Thereuonema tuberculata | reverse complement strand
GAGTAGAGAATGGCTGGTGCTCTATCATGCATGAACCACATCCATTGCCTTTCAAGGAAGGGTACATCCTCCATTGAGAGTAGGTAATTTGTCTGACAAGAAAATGGTGATAAACAGCACCTGTTAGTCAGTTCAGAAGTACATAAAATTTCTACGAGTCTTGTCAACTGCAATTCCTGCCCAGACATTGATGAAAAATAAATGCCAATGCCTCAATCCTACAATTGCTTGAGGTTTTTCACGTGACCACACATGTATTATGATAATTGACTATTCCATTCCATGTGAAGCCCGCCTCATCGCTAAATAAATGCTCGCTGTGAACTGTAGATCTTCAACACACTTTCTTAGAAGCCATTGACAGGACTGCAGTCTGATCTGGTGGCCTAAGAGCTTGCACTTGTTGAACACTATATAGGTACAGAAACTGCTTGTGAAGAATGATTGATGCCTTCAGCTGCTGCTAACACTTGTTTGGAGACGTTCTTCCATTCATTGCAATATCTGTTCCTCCATATAATGTGTATGAACTGAGTGAGGTCTGCCATGATATTTTTGACCATGACATGGGCTTGTCAATGTGCTGGATATTTGAGACGATATTGCTTCCATTGACTAAATCGTAGTATAAAATCATTTCTGCCATCTTCCGTTTGGAATAATAGGCTTCCATTAGACTGTTTACTGTTTAATCTGCACAGAATAACAAAACTTTACTACTCTCTGCTTACAAGGCTCTCGTACTACGTCTACTATTGATTATATGTCATTATTATATTTTTAAACAAATGTAGATTCTTGTTTTATTATTCAGTAATAATCTCTGTAAACTTGTAGCCATAATCAGAATTTGATACTGAAATACAAGAACACTCTCTAGTTGGTCTTTATTAGGGCAAGTCTACCAATCAAATTTTTAATTTAAAAAAGGAATCTATCTCTTTTATCTAAATTATTTTTTTTTTGTATTTACTAGATAAATAAGAAACAGAACAGCTGGATATATATATATATATATAACATTGGGCACTATGTCGTAAATTTGGATTCCATACATCAGAAAAACCCTGGCATCACAGTATAGAAAAGGTCTTGGATAACGGGCAAGTTAAAATCCTCTGGGGTTTTCGTATTCAAACAGACCAGCATGTAACAGCTAATACGCCTGATATTACATTAATTGAACAACAAAATGTGACCCTAATTGACATTGCCATCCCTGGGGACTGTAGAGTCCAGGAAAAAGAACTGGAAAAAATCAACAAATACAGGGCTCTGGCACTTGAAATTACACGAATATGGAATAAAACAACTACAGTGTTGCCAATCATCATTGGTGCACTAGGAACACTATCACTTAAATTTATGGACTATTACACCAGACTTGGAGCACCAGCAATAACAACAGCTGAATTACAAAAGACAGCCATCATTGGCACTGCGAACATTTTACGTCAATACCTTAGCAACTCTTAGGCCCCTGGTTGAGGCCCGTCTTGCCTAAGAAAATGCCAGTGATTAAACGTGATTTTTTTGTGTTTGTTTGGGTGAACGTTTACACTATTTTTTAAAAGAGTAAAATTTGTTATATATATATATATATATATATAAATCCAAATGACAAAACTTGAATCGCCATCTTTTCAAGTTTCGTGATGCAAATATTTCATTCAATGATTTGCAATTTAAAATTCAGAATGTAAAGAATATAAGAATAAAATTAACTTACATTACTAAACATATAAAATTTGCCGTTATATATATATATATATATATATATAAAATTTGCCGGACAGCTTTATGAAATTTAAAAACCAAATTAATTTCAAAAAGCTGTTTCTGTGTAAGTATTAAGATTCGAATGTACATACACGTCATCAGCGGCACCTGGTGTTGAATTTTGAAACTAAGCTAAAAAATTTTTTAGAAATAACATAACAGCGCTTTATTATAAGAAAATTGCTCTCTTTTTTAATATTTTTTTAGGTTTTTTAAATTTATTTTATTTTTTTAAATTATCTTTTAAATTATATGCTTTTTTTGGCTATATGTATAAAAATCTCTCACATATATATACATATAAAAATTATTTATTTTATACACATAAAAAAATTATTCATTTTACATACATACAAAAAAAAAAAAAAATATTCATTTTACATACATACATAAAAAATTTATTCATTTATAGAAAAATTATCCATTTCCCATACATACACAGAAAATTTCTTAAAACATACTACAAAATATTAAGAGCAAAAGATGACAGTTATCAATTCAAACTTAAAACTTCCTCAAATAGAGGATTTAATTCTAAGTTGTCATGAGATAACTTGAATGATCAAAATATAACAAGTCCTGTTTAGAAGATTAATGATTAAATAAAATAATGAATATATTTAATTTTATATTTTTTGTAGATTTGAAATTTAAATTTCTTTTGAAATCGAATAATATAAGTATTTAAAATTTTGTTAGGAAAATTATTATTTTTAAATTCATTAATGAGATAATTCAAATTATTCAAAAAATCATCTATTTTAGAGTTAATGGTAAGATATCTTCTTAACTCTTGTAAAAAGATATTTTGAAATAAATTAAAACTAACATTACTTGTAAATTTGTGAAATCTGTTTATTTTATTTTTAAATCTGCCGTTGTGGCCAGTGCACCAGTTCCCGGGTTCGAATCCCGGTAGTGGCTTGGATGTTTCTTTCTTCTTCTGTGTTTCGTCCGTTTCCCCCTGGGACTCACACTCTCAGGTGTATTCTTGACGAGAAAGTGCATTCTTTCTCGTCTCTGATTTCCTAGTCTTGTTCTGACGTTGTCAGAGGGGCTAGCGCGTGGTCCATTGAGGCCTATTCGCGAATAATAATATATATATATATATATATTATATTTAAAATTTATATTTTAATTTTTAAGTGTTCAAGATTTTTTAAAACATTCTGTTTAGGGATTGTAAAAGTTGCAATTTAGCTTTTGTTTTAGATGTTAATAGTTCTGGTATTCCGTAATAGAACTGCTTGGAGATCCACAGAGACTGAAAAGAAAACCTTTCTGGAAGGCAATTGGATCTTTGAGAATACTGTATGTTATAATCACCATAAGCAAAAAGATGTTGAGATAGTGACGAAACCATAAAGAGGATGTTCTTCTACCAGGACTATGGATAGTTAGATGAAATGTAAAAAGGAAGATTGGAACAGATATACATTGTTCAATTTTTATTAATGAAAAATTCATTTAAGTTAAAATGCCGGTTTATTATTTTTTATGAAGGAAATACAGGCAAGATAGTTTAGAAAGCATTGGACTGGTCAATGAAATTGTGCCATGACTTATTCTTAGCAGAGGCTGCTGCTTAGGCAGAGCCACTGTGCCCTGGCACTACCACGATTTATAGTTTAATTATAAATTACTATTATAAAGAAAAAAAATTAAGTTTTTTTAGCCTAAACAGTCCCAATTTTGTTATGACAGTTGAAAAATATGTTTAATAAAAGCCTGTTAAGTTCTGTGCAGCCAATTATTACTTAATGAATCACTTGCTGAGCCAAAAGCAAATAGGCACTCCCTGATGTCTTAAAAACAGTTTCTGTGCAAGCATGGAGCAAAACAATTAATATTAAAAATACGGTCTTTGTGTGCCAACTTCAGGGCTGGCTCAGGGAGGTTTTATTCGCAGGGAAATTCCTGGATATAATTATGAAACTTTTTTTTTAGCATGGCTAAATAAAATTAAGGCCTTTTAAAGGCTTTATTATTATTATTATTATTTATTTATCTTTAATTATTTATTTTTTTCCCCTTTGCTTTCTTTTTTCTTCTTCTTTCTTTAATATTGCTTTTTCTTTTTTTCCATAGGTTATATTAGGTGGAAATGTAATGTATGATTTGAAATAAATAAATAAATAAATAAATAATATTCTCCTTAACTTTTTTTTATTTATTAGAAGTTTGATTTAAATATCTAAACCCCTAGAATTTTAATTACCTTTCTTGAGTCTTCTTTTTCAGAATAAACCCAACACAAATGAACCATGTTGTCTTTTTTCTGAATTTGTGATTTGGGGTAGGGGTCAACTTCACAGACCTGTATCAAGGCACTTTTCTGAGATTTCTCTGTAAACCCATCAACTCTCTTGAATATAACTGTTGAACTGTGCAGTAAAAATCCTGAAATAAAGATTTCATTTGTTAAGTATTACGTATAAAACACGAAAATAAAAAAATATTTTTTCTAAATGAAATTAGAACTAAAACCGTTTTTTTTTGTATTGTCTTGAAGGAAGCCTTCTCCGGTTCTTTTTAAGTTTATCAAATCTTGACAGCAGAGTTGTTTGTAGATGTGAACTACGACATTAGAGAAATTAATGAAATTATTAAAATAATTTTAATTAAAAAAAATTGAAAACCTATCAAAGAATTATCAAGATAAATACTTCAATCGAATAATTCAATTTATAAAACTTGGTTATCAGAAACATTTATATATACATTATTAAATTATAAATGAATATTTTTATAATTCTTATCCATAAATTTTAATGATTCAAATATTAATAATATTAACAAAACAACAAGTAGTATAGCAAAGAAAAAAGACAAGATGAAAAAAAAAAGTTAGTTAAGTAGCATATTTATATATGTCTTTATTTTATATTTAATAAAATAAAATAATTCTAATAAAAAAAAGTTAATGGGAAGACAAATGGAACCTCCACAAATCTAAACTAAAAATAACAAAATAACTAAAAATAAAGAAAAAGAAAATTCATGTGCTGGGGTCTGTCAGCCTCAATGAATTTCTAATGTGGATTTAAATGAATAAAAAGTGCCTGAAAATGCATAAACATTAAAATTTGAGACCAATATTCATTACTGACATCTCAAGACAACCTGTTTCAAGCTAACTTGGCGATCAACAGTTGAGAGTAGTCAGAATGATCAAGCAGGTCTCAAAATGCAGGTCAATTGACATGACAATGGGAAGACAAATCAAATGAAAAAGGTTGTCTTGAGATGTCAGTGAAGAACATTGTCTCACCTTTTAAAAAACAGTTAAGGAGAATATTATTTATTTATTTATTTCTAATCATGCATTATTTTCCACCTAACATAGTTGCTGAAAAAGTCTGTTAATCCCAGTACAGAATAAACAAAACAATTGCCTTTTCCGGGGTGGATTAGGGAACAGCTGTTTCACCCTTCTACGGGATCATCAGCCCTAACCTGCCATCCTCAATAAAATGAATCAGAAAGGCGTAGCCTATGGTAAAGTCAACAGCCAGCCTGGCTACGACCTCCCAACAGCGAAAAGGCAATAAACAAAATTTCCAAAATGCCGAGAGGCAGTATTGGAAATATTCCCTACAACTAGTAGCCGAATAGCAATAAATAACAAAAACACAAAAAGGAGAAACAAAAAAACACGGCTGCATTTAAGCAAAAGAAAGGGTTAATGTGCTGACAAATTTCACTGAAAAATATTCCTAACATAACCGGGAAAAAAAGAAGGAAAAAAATAAAAAGAACAACCTGTATATTTTTATGTTCGTGCTTTAAAGGTAATACAAACGGATTCAGGATTTTTATTGTACAGTTCAAAGTTGACAATTAGTTAGATTTATGAAAAAGGATTAATAGGTTTACAGGGAAATCTCATAAAAGTGCCTTGAAAGAGATCTGTGAAGTTGACTTGTACCCCCAAATCACAAATTCAGAAAAAGTACAACATATTTCATTTGTGATGGGTTTATTCCGAAAAAAAAAAAGTTTGTTCCTGAGAAAGAATACTAAAAAAAATCTAATTTAAAATGATGGGGGCTTAGATATTTAAATCAAACTTCTAATAATAATAAAAAAAAAGTTCAGGAGAATATTATTTATTTATTTATTTCAAATTGTATATTACTTTTTCATCTAATATTCCTCATCTAGGAAAAAAAAAAGCAATATTAAAGAAAGAAGGAAAAAAAAAAAGAAAGCAAAGGGAGAAAAAAGGAAATGAAATAAATAAATAATTAATTAATTAAAGAAATAATATAAAAAAAAATCTCATTTCCCCCTACCCTCGTTCGGTATCACCACTTCTTATAACCATGAGCCGCCACTGCTTCCTAGTTGTTCTTGTGCAGTGTTACGCAGAGTGTAAAGGAGCTGTGTATTGGGAGTTGGTGGTCAGCCTAGTTTTTTTTTTTTTTTTTTTTAATTTTTGTTTTTTAAGGGGGGGGGGGGGAAATCATGTTATCAGTTACGACATATGATATCAAGGTAATATAAATGTACTTATTTATTTTGTGAAATGAATGCCGTTATTAGGCGATATTATGTGATAATTACATATGGCACATTTCTTTTTTTTTGGAACAACAAAAAAAAAATATTATGTATAGATATACACTGTCCAGCCACTTTATTAGATACACCTATCTAGTAGTCTGTTGGGCCTCCTCTAGCTCTCAAAACCGCCTGAATTTGTCGAGGCATAGATCCCACATGATGCTGAAAACATTGTTGAGGTATTGTGTACCATGCAGACATGAGTGAGTCACGCAGTTCCTGAAGATTTGATGGAGGTGTAGGCCTGGAGCAAGCAGCCCGTTCCAGTTCACCCCACAAATTTTCAATTGGGCTGAGATCCAGGGACTGAGCGGGCCACTGCAGCAAGGAAAAGTCATCGTCATGTTCTTCAAAGCATTCCATAGTGAAGCGGGCTTTGTTCACTGGCGCATTATCCTTCAGGAAGATAAACAATTTGCATGAGAATAAACTGTTAACATGTACGGTTGCACTTGCTCGGCTACGATGATTAGGTTCGCTCTAGCATCCTGACGTGCCTCCATAGGTATCAATGGACCCAACGTGTGCCAGGAAAACTTCCCCCACCGGCTTAAAGAGTTGTTGTGAGATACAGCATTTGTGCGCACAGCAGGGGTGTACCTAATAAAGTGGCAGGACAGTGTACATCATGGGTGTAAATGGAGGTAGGGGCTAAAGGGCCTGGTCCCTCCCAAAATCTCAAAATATAGAATAGACCTTATAACTATTTCTTTTTTGTTGGATGGCACTCGCTCTCTCAAAATTTTTAATGACTTTTTTTTTTTTTTTATGGTTGGATGTCGACTTTGGACCATAAAATAAACTCCCATATATGTGCAGAGCGATTTCAGGCTTTACTGCTTTTTATAGATTTTCTGTATGAATGTTTTATATGTGACATCGAATTCTCTGGTGCGGCTATTTTTTTCTATTAGAGAATAAGTGTATTTTGCAAAAGCAAAAAAATAATTACAAAATAATCCATCTGTCCCATGCTTTTCAGTTGACAAGAGTCTGACAAGAAAAATTTTATCTCTTTGTGGCTGCATTCCCAGATGTGTTTATATGTTGTAACTGCCTATTTATAACAAACAAAATTCTGAAAAGGCTAACTATGAAATGCAGAGAATGCATAAGACAAATTAACTCTCTGGGTTTTCTACTTGGGTCCAGTCCTAGCAGCTGAATACTATCTGAACTTACACTACCTGGCTACAAGTTAAAGAACTGTATTCTGGTGGAACTGCTTTTTCACAAGATCAACTCTTAATGAGGTTAGATCATCTGATTATGAGCACCTTTTTAGCAACCCATTTGGGAGCTGTTACGATAGCGACCAAAATTGGTAGCTATTGCAATTTGTCCTGTCTGTCCATCCCTAACAACTCCCGAATGGAAAGTAGGATCGACAAACTGGTTTCACCATCGTGTTCAGAGGCCCAAACACTGTAGGAATGGGGTATCTTCAGGGGCCAAAGCCCTCCTATGTTCAAGATATTGACATTGTACCCTCTTCACAACTTCTGAACAGGTGGTCAGATCGACAAACAGATTTCATTATCGTGTTCAGAGACCCAAAAAATTATTCAGGGACCAAAGCCCCCCCAACCCTTCCCCCCCATATTCAAGATATGTGATATTGTTTTCATTGGATTTCTGCTATTAGCTTAAATGTCAGAAATGCAACCATCTCATTTGTCAGCTGCATCGTGATCGATATACTCATATACTGAATGTTGTCGGTTCAAATCCATGTATCTACTGTTTATGTGTTTTCTCTTTAATCTTTTCTTCTCAATATCCGCTTGATTTTTTTTCTTTTCTTGTTTTCCTAATGTTCTTTTTATTTTTATTTTCTATTATAATTTTTAATTTTTTTTATTTGTATTATGGATTGCCCATAAATTTATGCTTTAGCACAAAATTATATTCACTTCTTTTAACAGTGATTCAATGTCTATGAGGAGGTTTAGGATAAAGAAATGAGACAAAATGAAAGTATTATATAAAAAGCATATCTACAATTCACATATTTTGCAGAGATACAGATAATCTGAAACACTCAATTGTAGTTGTAATTTTTTGTATCATAGACCACTGATTTTCTGTAAATATTTTAAATGCAAAATAAAATACTAAGACACTGAATGAATGAATATTTTTTTAATTTACTACCATTAGAAACTCTCAGTTGTTTTTGCCTTAATTATAGGGCTTTTAATTGCAATTAACTTAAACCAGATTATTAAACTGACTGATAATGATTTTTATTATGATTAGACAATATTTTTACTTTTATGGCGTCTAATGTGTACTGTTAAATTACACGACTGTGAAAAACTTCTTTCACAAATATCACACTTATAAGGTTTCTCACCTGTATGAGATCTAACATGAGAAACTAAACTGCTTGAGGTTGAAAACCTTTTTTCACAAACATCACACTTGTAAGGTTTTTCTCCTGTATGCAGTCGAATATGAACACTTAAGTCATTTGATCGTGTAAAGCTTTTTTTGCAAAATTCACAAATGTATGGTTTTTCACCTGTGTGCAACCTGTTATGTTTCGTTAAAGTGTCTTCCCGAGTGAAAGTTTTTGCACAAATGTCACATTTATATGGTTTTTCATTTCTGTGTGATTTAACGTGAGAAGTCAAATGGCTTGATTGTGAAAAGCTTTTTTCACAAATTTTACATGCATATGGTTTTTCACCAAGATGTGATCTCCTATGGACTGTGAAATGATTTAACTGTGAAAAACTTTTCTCACAGAATTCACACTTAAATGGCTTTTCACCTGTATGTAACCTAATGTGAACAGTTAAGTTGCTCGACGTTAAAAAGCTTTTTTCGCAGAATTCACACCTATAAGGCCTTTCACCTGTATGTGATCTCATATGACCAGTTAAATTGCTTGATGTTAAAAAGCTTTTTTCACAAAATTCACACTGATATGGCTTTTTACCTGTATGTGATCTGATATGAACTCTTAAACCTTGTGACTGCCGAAATCTTTTATTACATAATTTACAAGCAAACTTTCTTTCTTTTTGTCTTTCTGATGGATTCAAGTCAGTTCCTGTATTTTTGGTGGATTGATCCATTTCTTAAATAACTTACTTATACCATTATCTTTGAGAATTGTATCTTAAATCATAATGTTAAACGATATTTTGCTTTTTTTTTTCTGTTCAATTAAAAGTTACTAAATTTTAATTAAAATAACTTTTGGAAAACGTTACTTTCAAACACGAATTTACAACCAATGATGGTTAGTCCTATTTCGCTATCTCAATATCTATTATAGACGCTTTATTTGTGGAAGACACAATTACATTATGACTGTACCTTACTATCAAATAAATTGCGTAAATTATTCTATCTGGTTTTAAATGCAACATATTCCGACAGAAGTGTAAAAATGCTGTTTGCATTTCTGTTGCTCATTTATCTTCGTAGCGCGCTCTCTAGCGTCAGAATAATGTACTTCCGGATCGTGGTGTTTCTTCTGTCAGGACAACAAAGTTAGAGACAAAAAGAACCGTCAGAGGGAGTTACTCACCGGCCTATCTTCCAATAGAAATCCAGCTACGAGATATTAACAAAGCTATTTTCTGAATCAGACATGAATTAATAAGGAATTATCCGAAAAGTACATAAAATAATTCCTTTCCTAGATAATAACCTATTCTTATAATCAATAATCAGCCGCATATTAAAAAGAAAAAAAATGTTAATTTATTAAAAGTATTTTTCAAAAAAGAAAGGTTTGCCATATATGGTCATCACGTAGCGATCGATTTTGTCTGGAACAAACGTCACCAGTCATCAACTTGAACTCCAAGCAGTCAGTCCAAGATGGCGTCGTTTTGTGATCGCATAAGCCTGATCACGAAAGGACAAACTTTGCATAGCCAAGCAAGAGGAATAATGTGGAATTTTTTAAAATTTTTTTCAAGACCTGTTACTGTAGAAACTACAACAACCAGAGTATTTTCGTAATGTTTAAAATAGTTACGAATTTTAGCAGTAGATGGCGCTGTAATGTCCTGGAAACATCAATCCATAAGGAAATTACGTCATAAAAAGCTCTTCTTTCATGAACTCAACTGTAGAAGAATAGATTTTTCTGAATGAATGTTTCATCATATCAGAACTAACTCATTACTTAATATAAGATCAAAAATGCGAAAAATAAGTAACTTTAATGAGCTTCTAGAGAATTCCAAAGTAAGAATAGTGAGAAAGAATACAAATCGTCATCTTAATAAACTTTTTATTTCAAGTTAATAGTTTTCAATACAACATATAGAGAGTCAAAAAACATAAAACAGGAAGAATTGGTAGATTAAATTTAAATAAATAAAAATAAAATAAATAATAAGATGTTTATTTAATGAAGCACTTTGTTTTTGTTTGTTTTTTGGCTAAAGAAAACCGTATTACTTTTTATGTTTGATGATGTTTATTATTATTATTATTATTTTTGTTTTTACATTTCATCAAGATATAAATTTCTATTATGTTTCTTATAACAGGTTGGATTGTAGAGGATCAGTAATTAATAAGGTTGATGAAGAATGTTGGTTTGTTTTTGTTTTTTTGGTTATTTAATTTAAGAATATTAAAACAGAAATTGAGGTAGGAAAAAGTATGGAACCTCCAAGTCTAAACAAGAAATACACAATAAAAGTAAAATAAAGAAATTCATGTGCCAGTCTCCACTAGCCTCAATGAATTTTCTATGCGCATTAATTAATGCGATTTCTGCCATGATTGCGGTATTTTCATGCCCGGAACGAATCATCATGATGCAGGTTATTCTTTTCAATATTCAGATGGGTTCCACTTGTCCATTTCAGTTAATTTTCACACCAAGGGTAAAGCTGACATAAAAGAATAAAAAAAATAAATAGAATATGTAAAAGTGTTCTCGAGAACCCATTTTTTTTATTACTTACAAAAACTGTTAAATTTAGCCCGAACACCCTGTATATATTATATATAATACATTTACCAATTTCTGATTAAGATGAACAGATCATTCACATAAATGATAAACAAATTCTAAATTAGCACCTACATTAGATTCCTGTAGTACTCCATATTAATGAATTTCTTTTTACTTACATTATTATTAACATTTACATAAATTTTTTCATCTCTACAGTATTTCTTTATTATTTTTAATATGGATCCGCTAATTCAGTAACATTTAATTTTGTTATAACAACAATAATTATAATAATAATGGTGATGTATTTGTATCTTGCATTAATCAGTTTTCAAAAGAATAAAGTATGTTTAAGCAAAATTCCTGATTTTTGATTTATTTATTAAATGTTACAC
>JAFIDM010008419.1:19503444-19513829 GCA_023159025.1 Thereuonema tuberculata | reverse complement strand
TACTGAATTTCTCAGTAACAGCTGATTTTCCTATGTTGATATTACGAAGATATTAGATCACACATTGGGTTGAAAGAGTTGAAATGTAATACATGGACTAACCTGTTTTTATCTTAATGTTCTTTGTTTTCCAAAACAAAGCAACAGACTTCCCAACCCAAAATATACACGATGCACATGTGTATCTTTAATTTAATAGTTGACACTACAGACCAAGATGCAATTGGGATAATTCCATGTCTGAATATTTCAATTTGCTTGGCTTTGATGATTAACATTCATAATCATCAATCACTGTATCTGTTATTTCATTTTAAGTAATTCAGTGAAAATAAGTGTCTTTATCTTTCAAGAATCTTTCGGGGCTATAAATCATTTTGCTATTGGCTGAGGTGATTGTGATGTCAACCTTACAATAAATCAAAGAAGCTTTCTTTGTGCTGTTTTTGGAGCTTTCACCGTTTTTGCTGTTTTTAATCAAATAATTCCTTTTTTTTTTTTTCAAAAACTTGACTGATGTAGGATTTTTGAAAGGAGATGCAGGTTTTGGAATTTTTTTTTTTTTTGTATCTTTAACAATGAAATTAGGGCTGAAAGAAATTTTACAGAAAACAACTTAATCCAAGAATTTAAATTGTAGAGCTTATATGATACCCAAGTCAGTTAAATTTAAATAAAACTTAACTAAATAGTCGTATTGAAAAATGGTTGTATTGTTTATTATAGATCTAATATGAAACTTGGTAAAGAAAATAAATTTACTTGTTCTTCTATTCTGTTGCAAGTCACTTCGAATTAAAAGTTTAATAATAAATAATAACAAATATAAAAATACAGCTTTTCAGACTTTCACTTTTTAAATTTTTATTACTATAATTTCCATATTTAAAACCAGATTTGTTTTTAATCCTGAGCAGTAAGTCACAGAAAAAGGATTTACAGTAAACTTCCGATTATCCGCAGAATTGGGTGGCGCAGCTACCGCGGATAATCTGAAAAAGGGTGAAAATCAATATAGAAATGCTTTTAACATGTTTTATTTACATTACAATGGCAATACATACAGTTACAGTACATACATTATAAACAATTATTTTATTCTAAATTATTTATTTATTTTTAAATTTTATTATTACGGGAAGGCAGTCCCGTAATTTAGTTTAACCTGCTGGCCTAAGCTCTGCCCACAAGGTTGTTCTTTAAATTGCTTCTCTGTAATTGTCTTCACTTACTTTATTAGCCTCTTTTATTGCTTACCTTATTCTAGATTTAATTTTTTTTTAATTCCGTAATTTATTGTACAATAAAAAAAAATGGAAATAGGAGAGGTTTGCGGATAATCGGGAGTTTCCTGTCTTTAAAATTGATGTAGATAATAAGTTATATCGTAAACAGTAATCTATGTATTTTTTTATCTGAAGTAATTACCAATAGATATAATTACTTACTAATCTCAACAGAACATAGCTACATTGATTGAATGGAAATAGTCACTATCTGTACGATCCATGTAGTTTAAAAATGGAAAAACAATGAAAATACACAAATTCGTTTGCTTTCACGCCTTGATCCATCATCAACGGCAATCTCGGTTAGCTGTTTCGTTCTTATTAGGACTCATCAGTCAGATTTAGCCTCGATGATCAAGCTCAGAACGCATAAAAGCCTATGGATCCTTCTCCTGCTCTCGGAAGTGGGACCCCACAAAAGCAAACAATAGAAAATCGCTGTGACCAGTACAGCATAATTGCCTTAGCTTGCTAAGTGCTGGGCACAAAAGGCATTTAATAAAAGGATAAGAGGGGGAGAAGGATCTATAGGCTTTTACGTGTTCTGAGCTTGATCATCAAGGCTAAATCTGACTGATGAGTCCTAATAAGGCCGAAACAGCTGTACCAGATTGCCGTTGATGATGGCTCAAAGGCGTGAAAGCAAACGAATTTGTGCCTTTTTATTGTTTTTCCATTTTCATGTTACAGTTAATGCACATTAAACATTCTTACATCCATGTAGTTTCTTTGAGAAATCTCAATTGATTTCAGAAATTAGAATTTGTTACATAATAAGATATTAACTAAACACATTTCCAAAAATTATGATGATCAGGAAGATTCGAATAGCTTCAAACTAAATATCTTTTCAACCTAAAGCTTAATGAAGCAGTATCACTTTAATAATAAATGCTATTAGTAAGGAAAAATAACTGAATAATTGATTATGTACATTTCATTTATTGATATTTAATTTTAAAGTATAGTTCGTCAATCATAAATTTTTTCCACATAGTCCATGATGTAGACGAGAGCATCTACTCTCAAGAAACAGTGATTTCTTCTAATGTAGATTTCATTATGTGAGCGAACAATTAAATATAAAAACTCCAAAAATAATAAATAATTATTAAAGTTATTTATTTTCCTTTCATTGAAATGATCCTGACAGATAAACTGGAGATCTGAATGTCTCTTCATATAATATCTATTCACGATTTAATCCTTCTTGAATGAGTGTTACTTGTTCTTTTACACAAAGAATATGTAACTTTGTACATCACCTCTAACCATTGTAACATTGTGAATTTAAAAAGCTATAATTTATTTGATTCCAGCAACTTAGCTGAAAACCACTGCTTCATTCTCCCAAGGAAAACCAACAGCCACAGGGGACAGCCTGTAGTTTACTATAAGCCTCAAAGCTGAACCACAGCATTTTTGTTGGGTGAGGCTAAAGATTCTCTTCTATTCTCAAATTCGGGTACTTCCCAATCACAAATAAAAAAATAAAATACACCTGATATCGTAAAATAACTGTTTGCATGTATTTAAGTAATACATTTTTCTTTAGGAATTATTTCGATTGCATAACTCAAGGTCTAGCACTGTATTGCTTCCTATTCTACTTTCTGATTATGAAGTTCTAGCTTTTTCGTCCATTTTTAGGCTTCTGAAAGTAGCCTTATATCCCCGGTTTGTCTGTCTGTGGACACATATCCCAAATGCTTCGCAACGGCTTCTGTTAGCTCAGCTGATTAGAGCGTCGTGCTAATAACGCAAAGATCATGGGTCCTATCCCTTCATGGGCAATTCTTATTCTTCGTTTTTTTCTCCCCATTTTAAAACATTTCACAGTTTCTGAACTTAAGTTTTTTTTTTCTAAATCTGGCACAGTCTATTCTAAAGTACAGTTGACTCAGAAGTCGTTGCAAAGCACGTGATTGGTTTACTATTCACTATCCCTATCTTGTTTTAAGATACAACATGCTGGACTTGCATAATATTGCCATAGTCATATGCTCCCCTACTTGGTTTTGACCACTGTACTACCTTACACAGTAATTTTGAGAATAAATAAAAAATAATTAATTTTACTAATCAAATAAATTACACTTTAGTTAAGAAAACAAAAACAATGTTGTTACAAACAAATATAAATATGATTGTCCATTCACTGTTTATGGATGGGAAAATATTGAATAAGTTGACTGTTCAAAATCTTGACACACTTTTAGACTCAAAATTAGAATTAAGAAACATGTTAATTATATTTTGTCCAGAGCAAAACAAACAGTAGACAATTCCTAAGATACCTGAGGTTTGAATTCAGAAATACGTAAAATATGACGTAATGGTGCAATAAAGTCAATGCTGTTGTATGGATCCTGGGGTAGTATTATTATAATAGAAGTGTAGGAGACCAGATGATCATTTGCTTAACAAATTACTCAACATGTAAAATTGTTTCTACTGACTCGCTTTCAGTGATTTCCAAATTAACGTCATTAGTAATTCAACATAGAATATTGAATTTTTATTTAAATTGAAATATTGAAGATTTCATCTGGGAGACTGGTATTAACATGTTTCCTAGAGAGAAACCATATCTATACTAAAAATCTATAAAAATGTTCATCCATCATTAAAGAAAAGTCATTTTCTGTCGGTAGCATCGTTATTTTGATTCTACAGACAGAAATACACATACTGACGATATACAGTGAAAACTCGATTAACCGTCACTGTAGAGAGCGGGACTGTGATGGTTAACCGAATAGACGGATAACAGAAATTTCGCAATAAACATGTACAGTAACGAAATTTGAATGCTGGTTTGGGACGAAAGGCAAACAATGAATTAATACAAAGAAAAATCTATTGGTAACAAATAGATATCGTCAAACACCAAACAAATAATAATAATAGAAACATAAAACAGTACTAGATAATAAGGTTTATATGTTAAAGCTGTAATCAGTCATCTTCTGTTCCTTCAAGGCTAGAGCTTTTTTTGTGGCAATGTCCCATATTTTACGGAGAAGTAGGTTTTGTGATCGATGACTGATAACAGAGTGACGGTTAATCGAGTTTTCACTGTAAATATTTTTACTGATGGTTCTAAATCAAAATTGGAAGTTGGAGCTAGTATGTATATTATTATAAATAGGGGCGGCAGTTCAATAAAAAAGTTTCAAAGATATACATTTTCAACTTATGCTTCAAGCATAAGCCGAATTGTCAGCAATAAAATTTGCTTTGGAATGGATTGTAATCTTCAAAACAAAGCATTAAAAGTAAATATTTTTAGTGATTCAAAATCATCCCTTCAAGCTATTCTAAATTTTGAAAACAATTTATAAGATGTTCAAGAAATCCAGAAATTTTCACAATCTATACCTAATGATGTCAACTTTTACTATGTACATGGCCACTGGATAGGAAGGGAATGAAAATCTGATAAACAAGTAAAGGCATTAGTAACAGACACTTAATATGCAAATAACACATCAACCATTTCCATTTAAACTGATCAAATATAATATTTTGTTGTTACTAAAGGATAAATGGAATAGGTTATGGTGAAGTCCAAAAAAGGTCAGAATATAAAAACATTTTCTCCAACAATTCTCCTTCTTTGTCATCACCTATAGTTGAAATCAGCTTTTCCGTTGGTCAGATGTTGACAGGTCATGGTAAGTTTAATGGTTACCTGGCAACCATTTTGCAAATGTGATAATGGAGAACAGGAAACAATCGATTTAGAAATGTATCAGATTTGAATATGAAAGATTGAAATAAATCTTGAATTTACAAGAACAAGATATTACTGTATATGACCATGACCAGAATTCCTCTTAGTACAGAAATCTGTTTAAAATTATTTTATGGATTATGTAAATTCTTCAATGCAGATGAAGCAGAAATTAAGAATCTGGATTAATTCAGGAAATAGATAAGTTATGTATAGTCTCTGTTGATTCATAATTCCCTTATTACAGATTAATAAAATTCTGGAATAATCTGCATCTAATCATAGTAATGCATTTTAATATGATAGACAGTACATTATTTAATATTTGTAATGTAAACAGTGCACTGAATGGTGCATTTAATAAAATTTTCTTCTTACTGTTATTTATTTATTGTGTAAATGATTGCTTTTTTTAAAAAAAAAAAAAAAAAAAGCAGTTTCCCAAAAATTAGTAGTTTTATTCAGATGGAGAAAGTAAACAGTTGTACTGTTCGGTTTTGTTTACGAGAGCTTCAACGCTTTTGCGCATGCGTCAGGTCTTCTTCGATTTCTTCAAATAAGAGGCGAGGAGAAACAAAGATGGGATATTTACTTTTTATAGTGTTAGTTTACTAGTAGCTGCGTTCTATTTGCGCTTTTCGGGAAAGAATTATGGAAAGAATAAATGCTATTGCAAAAATGCTCCTCCGTTATTTTTTTCTTAAAAGAGAAAATGTCCAAAAGAATTTCTTAGGAAAGTACCCATCTAAGTGTATTACCCCTCTGCGGAGTAAAATTGTCTTGCAGTGGTAGCTCTGCCTTTCATAAACACACAGTATCTTGAAACCTTTAAAATGAAAACAAGATAAACATGTTAAACAGCCTCTGAAATGCACCTTAAAATATCTGACTTCTCAAAATTCAACCGTTCCCCCTCCATTGACACTTGTAAGGCTCACTATGAAAAAAAACGTCATGCTCACCAATCAAAAGTTGGTATTTTCCTTTAATCCTCAACATCATATCCCATTTTCTGTCAATAAGTGTATCATTACATTG
The DNA here is from genome assembly GCA_023159025.1 of Thereuonema tuberculata. Classification (NCBI taxonomy): domain Eukaryota; kingdom Metazoa; phylum Arthropoda; class Chilopoda; order Scutigeromorpha; family Scutigeridae; genus Thereuonema; species Thereuonema tuberculata. The sequence continues at coordinate 19,507,766 of JAFIDM010008419.1, read as the reverse complement.
GAAGAGCAGTGGTGCCTCAAGGAATAAATTACACAATGAAAAAACTCACCAATGAAAAAACGAGTGAGACAATCCATGTGCCACAAAGAGCGGCCACAATGAATTTTTTTAAAGTATAAGACTTCAAACTGCGCATTTGAAACGTTAAAAAACAACAATGGTTGAGACCAAATTATTCACAAGTGACATCCTGGAACAGCTGTTTCATGCTCATTGGCAATCATCAGCCAGGAGAAGTCACTGTAAATAACAAGCGTATCATTGTTCGCTTTAATTTCGAAGGCTTGAGGATTCTGATTGGTCGGCCCAAGAATGATGATTTGTAGCTCTCGCACTGTCATGAAAACTTAACTCAATGTGAGAATTATCAAAGGAACTGTTCTGGTTAATAAGGGAAATATCTGAAAAGAATCATAAAAGTTATCACTAGCAATGTGTGGAGCATAAACTGCCTCTTTACCACTGTAAGGCTTCTTAAAAGTTTTGCTTTCATTTGTGATTTTAAAGCAACATTTAAGGCTGGATGGAACTGTGTCAATAAAGATTGTCTACTGATTGCTTTCTGATTAAATTATTCTTGTTTTTTTTCCGTTTTCAAATTGGCTTTTACTGAAGCCACCTTTTCATTTTCCAGTTTTAACATATCTAGTGTAGACCTATATCTTCTACATTTTAGCATATTGTTAAGAAAAGTTTCAGAATATTTTTAAATAAATGTAATTCATTTAAATTATATTTTTTAAAGTAATTTTGTTAATTTATTATATTACAAATATCTTAAGAAAAATAAAAAAACAAACAAAACAAAACGTAAATATTCATGCCAGGGAAAACAATATAAAATTTATTAATGTATTTTACGAAACAATAAAGAACACTTAATCTAATGACAATTAAAGCTTTCAGAAAAGAAAGGGCAGACTTTTGGAAAATTTTTAATCAAGTTTTAATTAATATAATAATTAATCAAATACTTGTCATTTAGAAGTTGTGTTTCTATTTTTTTTTTATATGTGTGCCAAGTATGTATTATTTGATTAATTAATATTGAACATTTCATTTAAATTTTTCTCAATTGTTATAAAATATGTATATGTATATTAAGAGCTTGATGTATTATATTCAGGGCCATTTCTACCATTAGTCAAGACTAGGCGGCCGCCTAGGGCGGCAAGATTTAGGGCAGCTGAAGGACGGAAAAAATTAATTTTATATATATATATCAAACAGCGAAATTATTAATTATTAAACAAAAAATTCTGGAAAGAGGAGCGTGCGCTATCTCGCGACTTGATACATCCCTCCCTGTTGCGTTGTCTGCACAAGGACATTTTTGTTTCGCAGGTCATTCTTAAGTGTCGGTTGTATTGAGTGGTGTCAATAAGGGTGGGGGAGGGGGCGGCATTTTTCAGTTCTCACCTAGAAACGGCTCTCATTATATTAAGAGCTTTACTTGTTTATATATTTATACATATCAGATGTACAAGAAATAATGTGAGGTGTTTGAAAGTGCCATAAGTTGATAAATATTATGCGCATCGCACTCAAACTTTGGATTGTAGGTTTATGGGTCATGGGGAGTGCAATCATTAGAAAAAAAAGGTTCTAGTTCATGTAGTCACCATCAGGGAGCTTGTGGCGCTGTTGTCGGCAATATACTATCTTGTTTATTGCTCATTCAAATTCGGAATTGTAGAACAGAATGGTTGGTCACAGATGTTGTTCAACTTGTCCTCCATCCTCAAGAGAGAATTTGCATTCGATGCATACCATTCTTTATAATATTGTTACCAGTGGATTGGGTCACCTTCCCATCGGGTGAATGCCCAACCTGTCATCCCTGGAAGGAGTTGACCGTTCCAGGACTGAATGCGAGGCAGCCTTTGCCTATTTATGGAGCTGCAGAGCCGTATTCAAGCAAGTCGTTTGCGCGGCAGCAGCCGCAGGAGTAGGCTCTCCCTTTCCCGGAGCCGAAGTCGTTTAGGCGGCCAGGGGCCGCGAGAGTAGGGACTCCAACCGGAGCCATTGAAGCTGAGTCCAGTCGACCAGAGAAGACGGCGGAGCTTAGCCAGAGACCGGAGCTGAGAGTAAGCCTAGCGAAGTCAGCGAGTGGCTTTAAGGTAACGAAGACTACCCAGTCCGGGAGAAGTAACCCGTCTGCCGAGTGAAGTGAGGAAGCCGCAGCTTCAGGAAGTCAACGCCGGGAGAAGAATTCCTTCAGCCGTTGAAAACGCTCCGTTTACCGAAGACGACAGGGACGTCCGAAGACCAAGGGGAACGACTGTGAGAGAAGCGATCTCCAGCCGATTTCATTGCAGCAATTGCCGCCGGTCCAGAAGCCCTGGGTTCTACGAGGAGCGAGTACCTGTGAAGACTGCAGCGAAGCCTCAGTGACACCCGTGGGACACGGGACGATGTCGATGCAGCTCCCCACGAACTTTTAGTTTACGTTTAACAGACTCTTAGTTTAGTTTCAATAAAGATACACTGAGGTGAAGGATCAAATCTCCTATCGTAAAAATCCCTACCCCCTTGCCACCGGAGTATTGGGGGCTTTAGACCCATTGCCCCAAACGCCGGTAGCAATATGTTGGAACAATTCATCATGCAAATGCCACATTCACATCTTAAGGAGTTTTTCAAGTCCTGTAATGTACGCATGCTATCTTGATAGACCCTATCCCAGAGGTAACCCCAGAGCCAACTGTCCCCAGGATTGATATCAGGGGATCATGCAGGCCATGCTTGCTTATTAAACGATCATTAGAGATGCAATCACATTCCTAGCAACACATGCTGTGTAGTTCCATCTTGCATGAAGACTACTATGTTTAGGGCACTATGCTGCTGCAGGAATGAAAATCGCAGGAAAGATATGAGTTGTCTAAAATTTCTGAACCATACATCGTAACTTTGTTATCGATTGTAGTTCACGACTCTTTCTGATGCCTGATACTCCTGTATTCACATAATGTGGCTTACAAATGCAACTGATAATAAAGCTTCACGAGTAAAGCTCAGTCAACAAGTTTAACGGTATGCTGTGTTCTTGTTGAAGACTATTGCATGAGTCATCGTGTGCTAGCCTTTTCAAGAAAAGCTTCATTTGCATAGCCAATAGCAGTGCCACATGCCCCCATTTGGTGACTACATGAACTAGAACTTTTTTCACATGATTACGCTCCCCATGACCCATAAACCTACAATCCAAAGTTTGAGATCGATGCGCCTAATATTTATCAACTTATGGCACTTCAAACACCTCAAGTTATTTCTATGGTACGTAACGGGCAGCCATAATTAAAGAGGAGGTGTTTAGAGCCCAATTACTAAAAAGTTATTATGCCGAACTACATCAAATTTCTGGTGAACACTATTTACACCATGAGGTTTTGATTTCTAAAGAAAAAAAAATTAGTTCAAATTTTGCCACCGGGACAAACATGGCACTGAATTATAATGTGAAGAGAAAATTGAGCATAATAAAGCAAGTAAGTTTCCAATCAATAGTAATTTTCATTTGGCATCATTTGCAGATGTGATTCAATATGTTTTCCTTGCAACTGTTCCAACAACTGCATTCTGTGAACAGCATTTCCTACAGATGAATAAAACAGATCTCCAGTAATTTGCCTCATGTACAGCATGATTCAGTCTTTAATATTACTAAGTTACCATGCCTCCTTGGTACACCATGCTTTTCAAATATCCCATGACCAAAGTCACAGGGAATGAGATCAGGCGAACGGGCTGGCCAACTCATAGGAAACGCTCGACTAATTATTCTGTCTTCTGTGAAATGCTGCCATAAGACTTGCTGTCCTGCTTGGTGTTATTTATTCATCAGTACGGACTGATGAAGAATGAAGCTGATGATAGTTCTTGTACATTAGGATGCCACAGTAGTTGGAGATATTTGGCCACGGTGAAGGGACACCAGTTGTCTTAATGGGATTTTGCAGATTTAGACAGAAATAGATGGGCATGTTCATCATCAAAAATTGTTACTACCAGAGCATTCAACATACTATGATAGTGACTATAGACATTCCCACTCAGATTATGAATCAAATATTGGCAAAGACAGTTTTTGCTTCTAGCAGTTACTCGCTGAATGTAGTATTCATTTTATAGTAGACATCGCCATGCTCAGCTGGAACATCATAGTAGAGCTTTGTGGTGCTTTTATCTTATAAATGATAATCATTAAATTTATGTCTCTCAAATGTCATAGAGAAGATCCCATGTATCGGCACGTTGCTTACCAACTAAGAAATCTTGTTCGGGCTCCGGTTTCTCTCTGATCAGTCTGTGCTCTGATT
>JAFIDM010008419.1:19491260-19503344 GCA_023159025.1 Thereuonema tuberculata | reverse complement strand
ATGAAACATAAAACGTCTAAATGAAACTTAGAAAGTCTTAAGGTAAAATCAATGAAATGTTTTAAATAGTTATCCCAATAAGTTGCTTGAGTTGAATTCAAGAAAGGTAAAACCCTTTTCTTGTAATGTATAGTCTTAGGATATGTGTATTGATAAGGAAAGAGTACCATGTTTTTCTTTTGATTATTTTGTTTTATAATTAAAGGGAGACAAAATACTATTTTATTTGATAGTATTTGATAGTATTAACATAAATGGGATATATTGCAATGTTGCCATCAAGTTTGAAAAGAAAATCTAGAAATTGTTTTTTAATTTATGCTTGGAGTCCCATTCCTTTTCCTACCTAGAAATTATTTCTTGTTTAAAACAAGCTAGTGATAGCGATTAGTAAACCAATCACAATGCTTCGCAACGGCTTCAGATACGTGTAAGAAACCATCAACTTTGTTGAGTTCCGAATTCTCTCCTACTCTTACAATAACGATATAAATGATTGTTGTAATTGTTAAACTATTTGTTGATCATCAGGCATTATTGTATATTATTAGTATTGCTTGTATAGCATTGTTGTCGTTGATATCAGTTGCTACCATATTGTTGTGTTGACACCGCCTGTATCTCAGGACCCCGACCACATAGGCACAAACTCTACGGCTCTGAAGTACTCTTGGTAAGACCTTTCCAACGACATCCTGACCAAGTCTCTAGCCCTCGCGGTTGTTGAGCTGATACCTGTCCACAGAAGGACAGACAAACGGGATATAAGGCTTCTGATACCTCGTATCAAAGCCTAAAATAGTGGGGGTTTTTTATTCGGAATTTATCACATTAATAATTAATTATTATAATCAAATTTACAATTTATAGTTTTTATATTTTTTACTACAATCAAATTTATTGTATTTTTAAATTAAAAGTTTTTTTTTTCATTTTCTAGCTGATATTATGTCTCTTCTTAATATATTCTAATCAAATTGCATAAGAAATTTCTCCAGACTTTGTACGTAAACAAAGTATGTAGTAGTTGCATCACGAATTCAATTCGTGATATTTATAAAAGTATATTTATAAAAAATATTCCTTCAATAAGACAATGAGGTATATCCTTACTCTAAGCTGATTGCTATCTTAAATTACGGCATTAGCAATTGAAAAGGGATTACATTTTAAACAATGTGATGTCACTTCAACATACGGAGGACCCTCGTTATAGCGCTACTCGGTTATAGCGTGGGCGATGTTCGCGATAAGTATATACAGGTCCGTGCGGCGTTAGGGAGTATCGCATTTTATACAGGTCCGTGCGGCGTTGTCTGAATATGACTGATGAAATGATTATCTAATCCCTTTGTCAAGAAGAAACAGAAGATGATGATGAAAGTGCCACTGGGATAGCTGATATATCGCCAACAACCAATGAAGCAATAACAGCCATGGAAACTGTTATAAAATGGGCTGAATCACAAGAAAATATTAACAGTGTCAGATTGTTGCAATTAGCATCTTTCAAAGGGAAATGATACAGAAGTTATCAAAAAGCAAACAAAGAAAAATTACTCACTTTTTTAAGTGATGTTTTGTAATTGAAATGATGTCGAATACATAGATTTTAGTCAAGTTATAGATAGTGTTTGTTTTTACATATTTTCAAGCGTAATTTATGAACATAAATAAAATAATAAATACATTGCTGCTATATTGTTGCAGTACGCATAGTAACTAAACAAAGCACGCAAAGAAATTAGTGTGTATATGGTTAAAATCACAAAATGGTTTATTTCGATGCTCATTAAAACAATTTCCTTAAATTCTGCATACAATTGTTTCTAATCGAAATATAATAATTTGATTTAAAGTACTGTTCTCTAAATTTTCACAAAGGCACTTATAGCGGGTAACTTAATAATAATCCCAAAACTAGGATTCACTTTATAACATAAGTTGCACGCTCCTATAATCCTTTAGTAATACTGCTATAATAACGTTGCCTCTATAAAACATTAGTTCACTTTTAATCTTTCCACTCGTATGTTTGTGAGTTATAGTTAACACTAATATAAACTACTCTACTTGTTAGTTTATGTCTATTCACTTGTATGAATTTAATAATTAATGAAATTCACTTTACTATTTCACTTGTATGAAATATACTAATAATATAACTAATGGCTCTCTTTGACTGACTAATTCCTAGTGTGACAATTAACATTGAAGCACATAGCGTAATGTTCATCCAATCATTCGGATCGACTTAATTTCTCCTATGGTTATAATAATAATTATTTCAATGTCAATAACTATTCCAAGTTCACTAGCGATTAATGTTCTCTTTATACTGCAATCATAATAACACTTGCGTTGACGAACGCATATCCCATCCAAAATATAATAGTATAATAATTACTTACAGAATAGCATCTTCGTATGATTTTCACCCATGCTTATTTAATCCTTTGCAGTATCCAGAATCCAACCTCTGTCTTGAGTCCACTAGTTACGAAGGTCCCGATTTCCTCTTCGGTAAACTTGTTCGAGAATAGCGCTCGGTGTTCACATCAGCTGATTCGTCCTTTCCTAATCTATGGAACAGCTCATTACGTTGAAGGTCCATGGCGCACTTATTAATAGTTTTTTTTTAATCTTCAAAAGTGATTGATTAAACGGATTATCTTCTTACGATAATAAACTCAAAGTTCTAATTAATCAGTTCAAAATATTCGAATACTTTACTTCGTGGAGAATATTTAATTCACTTAGTCCAGAAACGGCAAGAAGAGAATGACTCGTCCCTTCTCTTTGTCAATGTGATCGTCCAGGCTTCAGATAACGGCTTGAATAATTACGTTCACTTCACTTTGAGAAATTATAAATAATAAATAATAATAATTGTTCCTTCTGACTTCAGGCGACGGGTTATCTTTCCCTATTCTTACTGTCACAAATTATACCTTGTAAAAACACAGTTCTTTAGCTCGTCTCACTTCTAGGTAAGCTCCTTCGTTGCTTCCTTTAAACTTCTATTGAGACTGCCACAACTTTAATACGTAGTCGCTAACTTCGTGACTTTTCGTGTATTAATTCTCTTTAGCGGCTGTCTTCTTTTAGACGACTTTCATGCTGTGTCTTTATCTGTCACACACACTTTCACGAAGACTATGGGTGTTCCTCTGTGACGTATTTCTTCTCCTTACTAATTCGAATAATAATTATCAGTCACTAAGACTTCTATTCGCCTCACTCAGCATTATGACTTTACGTCCTTACATCATTCTCCTTATTTCAAGTTCCTTCCATTCTCCTTATCCTTTTTGGAATAGACTAAATTATCGAACTTCCCTTTTACTAATATAACGTAACCACTCGTTACGTCTCATACTCAATTTGCATATTCAAATTAATATTTCCGTTGTCACATACGACATAAGGGAAGAGAGAGAAAAAAAAAAAACTTTTCAAGCACTTTTCTTTAATTAATTTTTTTTTTATTTTTTAAAAAAAAAAAATATAATATTACTTTAACTATCGCTACATATATGTACTTATTAACATAGTTATACATCTTAATTTTAATAAAACACTTAATAAATACTGTAAATTGTTGGGGTTTTTTATTAAAATAGATAATATATGTATATAGTTGATGGGATGTTTCAGTATATAGCTCGAATCGTTGTGAGTAAATTTATTGTGTCACCACCGCGCCGTTCGGTATAACGCGGTTCACCTTATAACGCGGGTGTTGTTTCCCGCCCGATATGCGCGTTATATCGGGGGTCCACTGTATTTGAACAGTGAACTTTCGGAGAATATATATTTAACGCCTACTGAAGGAATCCATCTACAACCGGATAAATTCAATAAGGTCACATAAGGACTTAAACAAGCTGACGATAGGTAATATAAATATCTGGAAGAAAAGTTAATCCCAAGTTGGTTTCAGGAAAATAAACATTGAATTATGCATTCATATAAAAGGAATAAAAAATAATAAAGTCATTACGATAGTATGTGTTGACAGCATTTAATTTTCAGTAAGGACTGAAAACTATTGAAAAAAATCAAAATAAATAAGTAAAATGCTTAAATTGAAAGATTTCGGAAGTGTAGACCAAATGCTGGAAATGAATCAGGAATTATGATAAGGAACAAGAAAAGTTACCTATTAATCAACAGCATTTCATAGAGGAAATACTAAAGAAGTACAATATGAGTGAATTTAAGTCATGTCTTACACTAATAGATTTTTCATCAAGAAAATAAGTTAACTGCAATGAAAAAAGAAAAGGATTTAAATGTTGTACTTCAGTACTTCAAATGCTGAAGGCTAGTAGGAAGTCTAGAGTAATTAACCAATTCAAGTCACCCTGACATCTGCTTTGTAACAAACTTGTTATCCGAAAGTTATGTAAACGAAGTGAAGATGATATGAAAAGGGCAAAAGGAGAACTGAGGTAATTAAAAGGAACGAAAGATGCAGTGTTAACGTCAAATAAAAACATATAATCAAGTATCGGGATATTCTGATGCTGTTTGGGGAGCCAATATAAAAGACCAAAAATCAACTTTTGGTGCTGCAGTAATATTTGGGAGTAGTGCTATACAGTAATCGACAAAAAAGCAAACCATTGTATCTCACAGGAAAGTGAATATGCAGCATTGTCAATGCTAACCTGTAATGTGATCAGTGCCAGAAAGATATTCAAATATGAATATACATATAAAAGACCCAAATGTCATTTTATGTGGGAATGCAGCAGCCATGAAGTTGGCAATAAGTGATCTTAACAAGACAAGAAGTCAACAAGCTTTAAATTTCACTACGTGAGAGACAATTACAAAGAAACATATGGAAGTAAAACATGTTGAATCTGAAGAAAATGTTGCTTATGTTTTGACTAAGCCAGTGTCAAGTCCAATTTAGCAAAGATTATAATTAAGATGGAACTTAAATGAAAATAAAAATTTACAACTTTGGAAGAATACGATTCTGTATTACCATATAAAACCTTTTATTTCTCTGTCTGTCCGGCACAGTGCAACAATGGAAAAAGGTTGTTTCTGTTGCATTGTTGCAAGGAAGTGACAAATGCACAAGGCACAATTGTTGTGCTTTCCAATATTCACAATGTTAGTGCAACACTGGAAAACGGTTTTTCATTGTTCATTGTTGCGAGGAAGTCGAAGATTCAAAATGAGCATTGTTGAACTTCAAAATTTTCTGTGAAACAATTTCTATATTGCAACGTGCGCGATGGGAATCGAACCTCAACCTTTTGATCCGAAGTCAGATGTCTTATCCATTAGGCCAATGGGACTAAATTCAAATTATTGTTTCTTATCACTCGCTTTGTGTGTATGTGGCACAATGAAAGAAGAGCCAGAGAAAAAAGAAAATAACTCATTAATTTTAGCCTACTAGATTAAAATGTAAATTTCAATGTTCAGTTTTTTAGCTTCTCTGCGTCAACAATGGCACGAGCTATCAAATAATGAGTTCATTCAAAAAGGAATAAAATATCACTTTTTGCCATAACCGCTTGAAATCGATTCTTCTTGGAGAATTTCATACTTAACAGGGGGAGACAGGGGGGGTGGCCTAGTAATATAATAATATAAAGAAGTTGTAAAGTTTAAGAATCTTATTATTCTCTAATTTACCAATGGTTACTTAATGTTATATTATTATAAAACAATGAGATTATAAATATTGTAATTATGCGTTGAACAAATTCATGTGTCATATGTTGATAATAATGGTAACCAGAGTGATAAAGGTTACCATTATGAAGTGATTTCGATATGGTATGAAGAACATTGATTTATGAAATGGACTTTGGATTTTTTAAGTATATCTACTAAGTATACTGTATCTACTTCAATATGAACGATAAGGATTAAGCATCATTGGCTCAGAAAGATATATATAATCGTCATATAATAATGAAGTAATAATATCAATAGAAGGAAAAATCCGTAAGGGATCGTCCATTAATCATGTGAGGCTCGAAAGGGGGGGGGGCAGGGGGTTCGGAAAAAATTACGAACTATCACAAGGGGGGAGGGGGGTGTAGTGAGATATCACGTGTATTCATTTTTTTGCAGACTCTTTGCGTAGTGCATGAAAATGATGACGCCGAGTGGCTTGTCGAGACCGACGTTGATCTTCAATAAAGCACAGTGCCAACAGCTGACTTGCAAGATGCTTATCCACTTGTTAGTGTTGAAGAAAATCTCGCTAATCCGTGGTCCGAGAACAATGTCTATTAAATATATTCATGTACCAGTAAAATTATGTTTTTCACATGATTACCTTTCCTTTATTATTTTTATGCTGGTCAGAAACAACCTTAATGTCTATCTGGACATTTTTATCACGGTGTTTAAGTTTCCAGAATTAAATTAGATTATACCTGTATTTAAAGATAATATTCTGAAAATTTTTAAGATACTTTGTACCAAAAAAATTACACGTGATTAGGGGGGGGGGTAGTCTAAAACCTCACCACGTATCACCAGGGAGGAGGGGGGTGTTAAAAAGTTGCTAATGGACGACCATTAAGTGAAGTTTTATGAACAGTAATACAGCTATCGATAAAATAAGTGTAAAACAAGTATCTTCTGGTGTTAACATACACTCGCGAGCAAAAGTATGGAATCACTTACTTGAAATTGGCTCCGCGCGATCTTGAGTACTAAATAATTAGTTAATAATAATAAAAATGGCACCATTTTAAAGGTTAACTGTTAACTTTAAATTGATACCAAATTCATTTGAATCACACCAGTATTTAAGGAGCTATCCCGGATTAAGTGAAGGAGTAAGGAAAAAGACATGTTTCAATTGGTTGATGTGCCGCGAGTTGCGGCATATTGACACCCTACAAAAGCACGTGTTATCGGATTTTGTTTATCAGTCGGCTTTCACACGTTGACCCGTACACATCTCCGCTACTTTTGACCCTTGACCTTGGACGTAAATGGATACTACACCTACTGAAGCAGCACAAATCGTCGCCCTATTGCAAGAAGGGCTCAGCCAGCGGGCTGTCGCACATAAGCTCCACATAAGCCAGTCCTGTGTTTCGAAAGTTTATAAACGCTTTCGGGAGACTGGTGGCTTTGTCCCGAGACCAAGATCTGGACGGCGCCGGTGCACATCGGAGAGGGATGACCGTTTTATTGTGTCAACTTCTCTTCGAAATCGTCATTTGACTGGTGTCGACGTCCAGCAGGAGCTCAGAAATGTTCGTGGGGTAGCTGCCAGCGAGTGGACAGTTCGTCGAAGACTCAAGCAAGCGAATTTGACTCCAACAAGGCCTGCCACAGGCCCGAAACTGACGGCAGGTCACCGACAAGCACGCCTTCAATTTGCTCGCACCCATCTTGATTGGGAAGTCGAGCAATGGAGGCGAGTCCTGTTCTCCAACGAGTGCAGAATGTGTTTGCACGGCAGCGACTGAAGAGGTCGGGTCTACAGGCGGCCTGGGGAGCGATTTGCACAGTGCTGTTTCGACGAGACAGTGGCTTATGGGGGCGGTTCTTGTATGATGTGGGTCGGTATTTCTTTCGACGGTAAAACGGAGCTTGTTTTCGTGCCTGGCAGGGGACGGGGAGGCGGTCTAACTTCAGACCGCTACATTTCCGATATTCTGCTGGAACATGTCGTTCCCTATACGGGATATATCGGTGATGACTTCCTCCTTATGAATGATAACGCTCGTTGTCACACTTCCTGTGCCACAACTGAATACCTCGAAGAAGTCGGTATTGCCACATTGGACTGGCCAGCGCTCAGCCTGGACTTGAATCCCATTGAGCACGTGTGGGATGAACTGAAGAGGAGGGTTCGTTCCAGAAATCCTTCTCCTTCAAGTGTGAATGAGCTGAAATTGGCTTTGATAGAGGAGTGGGAAGGTATCCTGCAAGAATCGATTCAGAAGCTGATTACGTCAATCAAGACTCGTCTTCGAGCAGTTATTAGGGCTAGGGGAGGGAACACAAAATTTTGAAACTTAATTTTAAGGCCAAATAATTTTTTTTTAAATTAATTTTTGTTGTTTTCTTCATTCATTATTTTTCCATATTTCCTTGTTTTCCTTACTCCTTCACTTAATCCGGGATAGCTCCTTAAATACTGGTGTGATTCAAATGAATTCGGTATCAACTTAAAGGTAACAGTTTAACCTTTAAAATGGTGTCATTTTTATTATTATTAACTAATTATTTCGTACTCAAGATCGCGCGGAGCCAATTTCAAGTAAGTGATTCCATACTTTTGCTCGCGAGTGTAGTTATATATGTATATATACCGGGTGGCCATAATTAGAGAGATGTTTAGAGCCCAAATACCAAAAATCTATTGGGCCAAACTCCACCAAATTTGGTATGAACACTAATTAGACCACAGGGTTTTGATTAACAAAAATAATTCAGACATGTAATTGTCACTATGCCTGCTGACCATTCTTTTGCGCTCATAAAGGAATGTCATGGTGAACTCGGACAAGCAGCACATCATGTTCTCACAAAAATTTAGAAATGCATGATGTTATTGTGGAATTTTTGAAACTTTTATTATAAACTGTAAGTAAATGTGTCACTTGACCAGTAAATATTAGAAACAGTACATAGTATTTCTTTGTTATCATTCATTTTGAAACGGTACATTTAAATAGCTGTCTTGGAAACCATTCGGAATAGGAGACTTATTCATATGACATTTTTTGCTTAACATAACCGATACTATCACCTCCCAAAATATTGACCTTTCCTCTTGGGACACCCTGTATATGTCAATGATTTCATAGCTGTATGATAAATTGAAAATCCTAAGTTTTCACTTTCAATTTATTTTTCTCAAAGGTACATCCAAAATAGAATACGGAAACTGGCAGATATGTATGAAAATCACTTGATATTTCCTACAAATTAAAATAACAATGCATTCATAAATTATAATAATGAATTAGTAAATTGAAGCGTGAAAATTCTCAACATTTTTTTTTTCCAAAACAAGATTCTCAAGAAATAACAATTTTTTGAAAATTTTCTCGAGCACAATCTTTTAATTCAAAGCCTGGGTTCATCTCTTGTGTTCATTAAAGCTCTCTTGGGTGGCTCTGGAAGTTATCAAAGGGCTAAGAAATTGTTCCCTGCGCCAGTTTGGCAGGAGAATTGTAGCTGTACTCGGTTCAAGAATCCTTCACACAGGGAGAATAGAAAGAATAAGGTAAAGCAGAAAAAGAATAAGAGAAAAGATGAAAATTAAAACAAGTATTATTGGAGCAATGAGAATGTGATCCAGAAAAAATTGGAAGAGAAGAGTTTCAAGGAATTATAGAATGAGGAGGAAAATGTCATTTGTGACAAAGTTAATTATTGTAAAAAAATTTTTCTTTATAATAATTAATGATGTAACATTTTTAATCTTTATAAAAGAGGGGAAAAAAGAACCTTTATAAATAGAAACTTGTGAAAAAATGGTTTTAATAGAGGAAATTGTTAAATTAGTTTTAAAATAATTGAAATAGTTTCAGTAAATAAAAAGTAAATTTTACACAAATTTGAAGAAGGATCAAGACAAACATCAAAATTTAAAACTAAGAGGTAGAGAAAAGCAGATATAACAATAGGAGCTTTAAAAAATACGTATAACTATCAATAAATAAAAAATATTAAGTTAAAATATTTTATCTATGTGTAAATATGCATAAATATAAGGAAACTTTTTAGTTTATAGTACAGCAGTTTTTAATTTTGACTTGATTGATAAGAATTAAAAATTTTAAAAAAAAAATTCAAATTTAGTTTCATATGTTTTCGCTTTATTTTCTTTATTTAATAAGTTTGATTTTTATAGTAATGTTATTTTGCTATACCATTAGAAATAGAAATTTCCATTTTTTAATATTTTATTGTATTTCTGGCAGTGATACAATATTAAATAATTGCTGTTAGTTTAACAAGCAATTAAGAACACAACTATCAGTTTTGTTAATTTTTGTTCATAAAATATTAATTTCTATATTCTATATTGATTCTAGGAAATCAATATTTTCAACGTATTGTTTCCATAACTGAACTGATACTATACTATAAAGAACACTATAAAGAAACAAGCAAATCTTAAGACAGTTCAACACAGTAATTCATGTTATATTCAATACATTACTAGTGGAAAAGAAAATGACTTTGCAAATTACAATAACAGTAATAATAAATAAATTCTCATATAATATAGTAATATGATTTGACGATTATTCTAAAAGATTTCTTGATTTATTTAAGGTATAAAAAGATCACTATGTTCTTTTAATTTTAAGTTTTACAAATTCAGTTTCTTCTCGTCGTCTTCTTGGGAGGAATAAGAAGAGATAACGCACAATTTGGAACTGTTAATACTATTATGAAAAAGAGTACAGTTGTACTGTATTTTTAAATTGAGAGAACCAGTTAACTGTTAAACTGTAATCATGTACAGCAATCGTAGAAATTCTTCAAGCTTTCTTTTTCTGCAAGTATATTTGTCTAAATGATGGTCTAAAGCAGGGGTCTCCAAACCTTTGAGCCCAAGGGCCGCATTAACTATCAAACAGCAATTCGGGGGCCGACTACACACTCGAGGCCCAAATAAAAAAGAATCAAAACATGGATGTTGTTTTTAAATATTTATTTAATATTATTTTATTCAGTTATTATTTAATAACACATTGATACACTACACATGAACACCTGTATTAGTGGGAATCACTAGGATATGCAGGATACACGTATATTTCCGTAATTTTTTCCGTATTCAAGGGCCGGATGAGAGGGCCTCGCGGGCCGTAGTTTGGAGACCCCTGGTCTAAAGCATCGTTTTTCAACAAGTGGTAAACATAACAATGGTGGCGTTGAGGCTTTGTCCAGTGATATGCAATAAGTACACTGAGTAAAATTTTGTGTTTAACTATAGAACATAAGTTAAAAAATGATACTGGAAACAGTTTTTTTTTTTTTTAGAATAAGTAACTGTTCTATGGCCACCAATGCCAAATTATTATTCATACTCCTGCCATCTTTTGGTAGCTGTTTGAACTTTAAGACCTGGATATTCTAGGAAATTCTTGAACATTCTACTGGCTTTTTTATCCATCTATCGTAGTATTTGAGCAAGTTCCTTTCTCAGTTAGTCAATTTTCTGTTGTTCCTCAGTGCTAATACAAGTGGTTACTACATATTCCTACTAAACGCCAGAGATAGTATTTGCTAGTGAAACATCAAGATGCGATTCCCATGCAACTACGAGTACAGATTAGTTCAGGTCTATCTTCACCACACTGACATGCACATCTCTCCCAGTGCCAAGGGAGTAACATCGTGAAACGCAAGTATGATCCTGCATTTTTATCATATGGTTTACTTATATGGGTGAGAATAGTTAGCCTGTAGCACAGTGCGTAATTTGTTTTGAAACAATGGCTGCATGAAACCATCTCTCCTCCAGCTCACTTCAAAATAAAGCATATCAGTTTACAAAACAAGAGTGTGGAATTTTTTCAGAGGAAAAAACATAACTTAATGACAAATAAAGGGAAAATAAAATCTTTTTCGGCTTTAAATGAGAGGACAGTTGAAGCGTCATTCAAAGACAGTCTAAGAATTGTACAGGCAGGAAAATCACACACCATAGTGGAAAATTAGTTTGACAGCTGCGAAGGACATTGTTTCCTCAGTCCTGGGAGAATCAGCTGCTTGATGCGATATCTCTATCTGATAATACTGTGTCACAAAGAATAAATTCCATGGCAGACAATGGTAAGGAGCAATTGATTGAAAAATTAAGTATTGCAAGTACTTTACTCTCCAGTTTGACGAGTCGACAGATGTAACAAATTTGGGACAGCTTATGTCTTTTGTTAGATTTGAAGATGGAGAGATTGATCATGAAGAATTTTTGGTTTGTGACCCACTAACCGCTCAAGCAACTTCTGCAGACATCTGCTTCATTATTAATGGTTTCATAAACACTAATAAAGCTGGATTGGGTAAATGTGTGGGAATTTGCACCGATGGAGTACATACAATGACAGGAGAAAACAG
>JAFIDM010008419.1:19458578-19482591 GCA_023159025.1 Thereuonema tuberculata | reverse complement strand
TTTATTTTTGGTTTTGAATCATACAATTGTACAATCATACAATTTACATTAGTGAAATTTGGTAGGAATCTCAACCCCTAAAACCGAAGGTGAAAGTACTCGGCCTCCAACAGAAAGTAAAAGTCATTCTCGCCCTTTCCACAATTATATGATTCAAAACCAAAAATACAGAAACTATTTTGAAAAGAAAGTGAGAAAAAAAAATGGGTGCTTTAGATATTTTGTCCTGAATAACTATTAGTTAATAATTTTGAAATTTGTAGAACTCGCTGTATTACTAAACATTACTACTACTAAACATTAGTTTAGTATTTTAATTTTTTATTGTCAGAAAAAATTAATTTTTATTGAAAATATTATAAGTTACACCTATATAAAACACTTATATTAAAGAAAATGAAGACTTGTATTTTTTCAATAAGATTTTGCAATATTACGCTGCCTAGCATTGGGATTAAAACGGGGGAATTTTCTGTTTTGCCATATTTTTAAACTTTATTCAGTTTGAAAATATGGGTTTTTACCAGGCTAAAAGTGAGAGTTACTACTTACACAGCTATAACTAAAGCAAGGGTAACTTGAATTTACTAAATAAATATGCAGTGACAAAGTAATAATTGTTGGATATTTCTTTATGCAATTCCAAATGAATACCAACTTTGCGATTTTTTTTCCAAGCTCAGGAGCAAAACACCATTTTGATTTTTTTTTTTCCATCAGTTATTTTAGACCTTTTTTTGACTTGGGTCTAAAAAATTTCAAATTTTTAAATGTTGTCCCACATGGCCATTTAAATTTTTTCTTAAATGCTTACATGCTTTCTGTTTCTACAAAACTATTAGTCCTTAGGACCTAGACTAATTTCGTTCGAATTTTTGGATTCAGCATAAAAAAATACATGGGGAAAACAAATTTAGTTCCATTTGATTGATTAGGAGATGAGATATTCAAGAAAATACGTCAAAAAAGGGGCTTGGCACCAAAAAAAAAAACCACTTCAAAAATTCATATCTTGGCAAATATTTAACCAAAAAATCCCATATTTTGCAGAAAGTGTTAGCTTATGACCCTTTACATGCAAATAAATTTCATAAAAATCTGTGATGCTGTGGTGAAGTCATCAGGTGATCTGACATGGAATGACCCTGCACGAGATGTTTATTGAGGGGCTGGATTATGTTCAATAGTATTGATAATGTTCTGCGCAATAAAAGGCATAGGTTATCATTTTGCAATAGCAGGAATATATTATTAATCTCGTGATTGAATAAGTGTTCTGAACTGGATAGAAAAAAACGAAACGTTGTAAATACTATACTTATCAAGGAAACGTTGAGCGTTTTGAAAGTGCTCTTATCTATTATATTTTTAATTGTAAATATACCTTACGTTATATTTGATATGTGGTGGCCTAATTATGTTTTATGTTACAAGATACATTAAAGTTTCCTTTAAATAATGTTCTTCTTAACTTTTTTTTTTTAATTAAATGTTCTTAATTTAAGAACAACGAAAACCCAGATCTGGTGACTAAGGGGTGTAAACAGGGGAAGAAACTTTCTTGAAGGATATGCATGAAACCACTATAGTTGGAAACATGAAATTTCGCATGAGTGTTCTTAATTCTAAGTTTCAGCTTTTAGTTTCATGTAGGGGAGACCATCGTACCTACAAACAGTTGTACGTACGAACACAGCTCGTGAAATCTTGGGGGAAATCGGCAAACATCGGGGTGGAGGGCCTGTAGCAGGTGACTAATGAGAAGCAGTCGGACGTATGCTCTTGGGCGAGCGGAACAAAGAGGTAAGTCGCAATTCCGTTTTTTCATTTTTCGGTTGATCAAACCAACAAAAGATTTTCCAAAACTTATATTTTTCTCATATTTGTAGTTAGTGTGAAGGATGAAAGTCATGCCCACTTCTGTTTGGTATGAATTAAGTGTTTTATTCCTGATTTTTAATTTGCCATATCCATGCAGCAGAAGTTCCAACAATTGTAAAAAGTCAAAGTGGCATACGGTTGTACCTATGAATAGAAAAACCGTTGTACCTTCGAACAAGTGCAGTGGTGTGTTCGTAACTACAACGGGACTTTGTAGGTACATGCGTTTGTCAATTTGAATGTTGTTTTTGAGTGGACTACTTCTACGTCTTGGCAATGTGAATAGCCATGTCAGTTACCCAATAGTACAAAAAGCCAAAGAAGTAGGGGTAACTATGGTTCCTTTCCACCCACATACTTCACACAAATTGCAGCCGCTGGATCGAACTGTTTTCGGCCCATTTAAGACTTACAATAAAGCTCTGGCAGATTTTGTGGCTAGGCCATTGGGTTATCCCTAATGACTCATGAAACAAGAGAACAGTGGATGTCTAGGATGTGGCTGAGTTAGTGGGTCATGCATACCCCAATGCATTCACACCCAGCAACATCATCAGAGGATTTACCGTTATGGATCTCTATCTATTGAATAGTGGCATTTTTCAGGACCTCGAGTTTTTGCCGTCAAATGTAACCGACTTGAAATGCATTTTAATTGCATTTAAATATTCAAAGTTTATTTGAGAGAGTTGCTAAATTTAAAAAAAATTACGTTTTTAAAGTTAATGGGAATGTTTGTAATAAAAATGTTGAAAGAAATATGGCTGGTGTTCTTCATCTTTATTCCTATCTATCTGTACTAGGTACATATAGGGCTGTTCTTAGGTACAATGGTACCTGTTCGTAGGTACATCAAGATGTTGTACCTACGAACAAAAAAATGGTTTTGGGGTTATGAATTTTGTACACCCTAAATATATTACTTTCACTCTGTTAAAAATTTGCGCACTTCGGGATATCCTGAAGTATGGAGCAGAACAAAAACATAATGAAAAATCAAAATGTAAATTTTGTTCGTAGGTACGACTGTCTCCCCTATTAATAATTTGGCTTTTTGAATAAATAGCGCATTTTTTTTTTTTACGTTATATATGCAAGGCTTCTGGAGCGAAGCAACGGTAGCAGATAAAATAAAGTCGAAATTAAAAGTTAATACAGAAATCAGTCTAAGACTAAATTTGTCAGATTGAATATTTTAGTCAACCAAATAAATCACTTCCTGGAAACATCGATCTATAAGGAAATTACGTCATCAAAAGCTCTTCTTTCACGAACCGAACTGTAGGGTCCTCTATTCCGCTTGTCGGCTAGCAGCGCCCTCATACACAAACATTAAGAATTAACTTCAAAGATCCGACTTCCCGTTGAGTAGTTGGTATTTACAGTAGGCTGTAATATCTCCCATCTTTGCTCGTGTGCTGTGGTGTTGAAATATTTCTTCATGTTTCGAGTATTTTTATTTTCAAGAGCATTATGTCTTCTCCAAACTAATGCACCTGTAATATTAACATCATAGAAAACATCCAATATCAGGTAAAGAGATTCTTCCCAAAATAAAAGTACTTTTCTTGAGAAGAGGAACGCTGTGTTACAGCTGCCATCTTTTCAAAGTTTAATTATTTGATTAAGATTCAAAACCTCGTCCCAAGACGGATTTAAACAAATTCAGAGATAGAAATAAAGCATTTTGTCTTACATTTTTTAAATTATTTTATTCTATTTAACAATATTTAATTACGACATTTTTCTTTGAACTAAAGTTAAAACTGGTTATAAAAAAAGGAGATATTATGTAGCTTGAAAAAGGAAAGTCAAATACTCGTTCCCAAAATTTGCGTCATAAAACATATTTTAAATATTTTATTTATACTTTAAGGGTGATGGGATGTTTTTTATGAATCAAACAAGATCTCCCGTTTCAATAAAGACGAAAATCCTTACTTAAAAGATGATGTAGTTGGCGAACCAAATTTTGAATATGATTGGGGTGTATGTGAGTTGTTCACTGTTAAAAAATAAATGTAAGTAATAACAAGAGGTTGTTTTGAGGCTAGAAAACATTGAGAAGAACGTCAAAATCAACAGTTCAAAGTACAAGTGATAACAGAAGAACGTATTAGAGAAAAGTGAATTTTTTTTTTTTAAGATATTGAAGTGTTGGAATGAAATGTCAATACATTTTAATGTAGTTCTTTTATCAGTTATGTCTTTGTTGTTATTATTAATTAATAATGGCCTGCTAGTTAATTATTTCAAAATTAAAACTTAAGTAAAACAAAATCTCTCTATATAAAAACTGTAATCCATTACAAACCAAGACATTACGATACACTTTAAATGAATTTATTCACATCTGTTATTATTCTAGTCCAGTAATTATTGTTTTAATCAAGTGTTGACTGGTTTTGTTAGACCCTGAAAAGTCCATATTTCTGGACGGACCTCATTCTCCTTTGGTCTGATGATAGTCATAGGAACTGGTGTTGAAACTAGTCACATTTTTATGTTTTAAAATATTAATCTGTGTGCTTTTAGCCATTTTTAAAACAAATACTAATAATATGTTGTAGCATGTTGTAGATTCCCTGGGGATAAAAAAGCACATTTATTAAATCTTCTAATATTCGTTCCAGACTTAATTAAGAGATCATATCATTACCATGTCAGGAAATTTTTTCTGCTGAACCTGTTTTTAAGCATTGATTATCTGCTTCAAGATAAAAGAGTAGACTTGCCTAAAACAAATATTCTGAAATATCTACAAAGCAGAAATTTTAATGGACAGTCTGGATTACATTAACACTTTCATATATAAAAAGTAATATCTATGTATATAGGCTAATGGTAATATTTTTTTCAATGGATAATACAGGGTCTTTCAGAAATAATTATACTATTTGATAAGGATGTCAAATGAGAATAGTGCAACATATATTAAAATAAGAGGCACAGGTGGACAGAAGCAGTATTTTTAAGTTTTATTAGTTACCTTACAGATGCTCAATATGTTCGCCTTTGGTCACTCGGCAGACATCTAACTGGTAGTCAAGTTCCTGCCACATTCAGTGCAATATCTACATCAGCACTTAACATGTCTTATGTGTGTCTAGCTCTTGCATGTTTGCAGGGAAAGGTGGCCTAAAAGCAGTGTCCTTAACTTAGCCTCACAGGAAAAAAGAAAAAGCATTGATGCAGACATGTTGTAACGAGTGTTACAGGAAGGAACTTGATTATCGATTGGAGGTCTGCCAAATAACTAAAGTATATTGAACAGCTGTGAGTAACAAATAAACCTTGAATATTTTCTGTCCATCTGTGACTCTTTATTTTACTGTATTCTGCGCCACTGTCAAACAACATTCTTTTCAAATAGTACCATTAGTACTGAAAGACCCTGTAATAGAAACTAAACAACAACCAAAGAATGTCTAGTATGTACGTAATTTTTCTAAGTAGATTCCCCCCCCCCCCCCAAAAAAAAAAAAATCATTCTTTTCCATTATAATAATAAACTGTTTCTTTTTAGACTTAGTGGTCATCAGTTGAAAATGGTATCTAAGCAACAAGTGGAGTCTTAACCTTCACTTAAGACAACCTCTACATTTCTACTCCGTTGATGAAAACTTTAAGGTAACCATATAACAAGTCTTCTGATGAAATCACAAAATACGTAATGAAAGGAAAAGACAAGATTTCAAACAATCTCTGTTGATAGACATACAACAGCAGAAGGAAACAAACAACATTAAAGCATTCTTCCTTATATTACTACAACTATTTTAATATTTAAAAGGCAATCATTGATTCATTAAATATCTGCCATAATAATAATAATAATATAAACTTTGGAAATAAAAAACACGTTCTTGAAAGAATTCTTAGTTAATAATCAAATTGAATAAATAAATAAATAAGTTAATAAAAAAAATGAATCAACAACTTAAAGATATTTTAACCCAGAATTTTCAAGCAATATTGAGAAAGGAGACTGACAAACTATTCACCTGTGAACTTTGCCAAAGGAACTTTTCTACAAGTCGTGAGTTGATTCATCATGTTAGATCACATACTAGCTTAAAACTATACAGGTGTGAAATCTGTGGAAAAGAGTTTTCACAGTCTAATAATTTAATTACTCACAAAAGAACACATACTGGTGAAAAGCCATATAAATGTGAAATATGTGGAAAAGATTTCTCGCAGTCGAACAATTTAATTACCCATATAAGATCGCATACAGGTGAAAAACCATTTCATTGTGAGTTTTGTGAAAAAAAGTTTTCCAGGCCATATAAATTGACTGCTCACATTAGAACGCATACTGGTGAAAAGCCATTTCATTGTGAGTTCTGTGGTAAAAACTTTTCTTCAACACATCGATTGACAATTCACATTAGGTCTCATACTGGTGAGAAACCATACAAATGTGAAGTTTGCGGAAAAGGCTTTTCGCAGTCTGGCCATTTAATTACTCACGCAGCAACACATTCTAGTGACAAGCCATTTAGCTGTAAGTTTTGTGGAAAAGAATTTTCTAGACCTGACATATTGACTGCTCACATTAGAACACATACTGGTGAGAAACCCTACGAGTGTGAAGTTTGCGGGAAAGGATTTGCACAGTCTAGCAATTTAACTATTCATATAAGATCACATACTGGTGAAAGGCCTTATAAGTGTGAAATTTGTGGGAAAGACTTTTCACATCATAGTGGTCTAATTATTCATAAAAGATCCCATACTGGTGAAAAGCCGTATAAGTGTGAAATTTGTGGGAAAGAGTTTTCGCAATCTGGGAATTTAACTATTCATATGAGAATACATACTGGTGAAAAACCCATAAAAGTATGAAATTGGTAGAAAAGAGTTCAAATTCAGATACAGTAAACTCTCGATTATCTGCAGAGTTGGGTGGCTCGACAACTATGGATAAGCAAATCCCACAGATAATCCGAAAAATGACCAAAATCAACACAAAAATGCTTTTAATATGTATTATTTACATTAAAATGGCAGTACATACATTATAACCAATTATTTTATTTTACTTTATTTTCTTACTTTTTAACAAAAAAAATTGGTTAATTGTTTTTGTTTTTTCGTGTCAAAACACGAAAACCCCCTACTTGGACATCGCTAAATGTGCCTCTTTTATTGTTTACCTTATTCTAGATTTAAAAATTGTTTGTTGATTCCGTAATTTATTGTGCAGTAAAAAAAAAATGGAAATAAGAGAGGTCAGTGGATAATTGGGAATTTACTATATTTTAAATTCATACAAGATTTCAAATACATACACAATCTGATCAAACGTATCCAGATATCTTCAATAAGAAATTTTAAAAGCGCGCAAGACTTAGATTTCACTGACCGGTTTTTTGAAATTGTGATACCACGAATCCAAGATGGACCATTTCTGGTTTCCTGAGCTTAGTCAGTTGGATCCGCCCAGTATCTTACATCTCAGTGAACTCGGGAGACATATGCTAAGCGATCACTAGTGGGAATTAATTGATTGGCCTTTTTATTCTTTATTTAAGTTTTGATGTTTTTTTTAATTGGAAGGCCATTGTGGTGTTTACTTTTGTTTTCTTTATATGTTTTCGGAGTTCACTGAGATGTAAGATACTGGGCAGATCCAACTGACAAAGGTTAGGAAACCAGAAATGGTCCATCTTGGATTCCCGGTATCATCATCATCATCATCATCATCATCAATGGCATGACAGCCCTGTGTGGGCCTTGGCCTTCTGAAGAAGCTTTCGCCATTCTTTCCTATTGAGTGCAGCATTCCTCCAATTCTTGATTCCAATTGTCCTCACATCCTCTCTCACACCCTCTTCCCACCTTAGCTTTGGTCTTCCAACCTTCCTAGTTTCCTCTGGCTTTGCATCAAATATCTTCTTTATCATTCTATCCTTTGCACGGAGCACATGTCCAGCCCACTCCAACCTTCTGATCTTTATACAATTCACAATGTTTGGTTCTTTATATAAATCATACAATTCATAATTATATCTTCTTCGCCAGACATCGTTTTCCTCCACTGGTCCAAAAATTTGCCTCAAAATCCTTCTTTCAAATATACCTAGCTGTCTTTCATCAGCATTTGAGAGTGTCCAGGTCTCAGCTCCATATGTTAGTACAGGCTTCACTAAGACGTTATACATTAGGACTTTAGTTTTCCTAAACAACAGACTAGACTTCAAATGCTTCCTGAGGCCATGATAGCACTTGTTAGCAGACAGTAAACGTTTTTGGATTTCAGACCTAACATTGTTCCTGGAGTTGACTTCGGATCCAAGGTAAGTAAAGCTACGTACAACATCAAACTTATACGAGCCAATTTCAATGAATGCAGATCCACTAGGGTTGTCTTTCTTAGTTACGGGCATGTACTTAGTTTTTTCTTCATTAATCTGTAAATTCATCTTTCTTGCAGCTTTTTCGAAGCTTGTGACAGGGTTCCCACGGTCCTTGAAAAACCTTGAAAAGTCCTTGAATTTCACTTTAGTAACTCGGGGCCCCGGAAAGTCCTTGAAAAATTTCTCAGGGTCCTTGAAAAGTCCTTGATTTTTAGATACGAGGATCGCTATGTAAAATTTCGCGCAACATTTCCCCCGGTAGAAAATTCACTTCGTGAAGGAACGAACTTTTTCTCCCTTCTCCGCATGTAGGAAACTAGGTCAAGGTCAATTGAGAATCGCTCCGCTATTGGTCGATTTTTACCCCTATCCCATTGGGACCGGTGCAAGCCGTGTCATTAACGGTCAAGGGTCAAAGCGTATTTCTAAGCACGTGCAGATTTGTAGAAGTAGGTTTGAGGTTTGAGATTGATGTTTTTTTTAGCTGAGTAATTAAAATATATGGATATTATAAAAATAGATTCAGTCATGTTATTTTATGCGGGTGTATCTTAAATTGTATACCAAACAAGGTCCTTGAAAATTTTCATTTGGGTCCTTGAAAGTCCTTGAAAAGTCCTTGAATTTTTTTTTGAGAAATGAGTGGGAACCCTGTGTGAAAGCTTCTCTCATTGCTCTTGGTGTTCTTGCAATTAAATCAATATCATCAGCATATGCCAAAATCTGAACAGATTTATATAAAATGGTTCCCCTTGTGTAAATACCCGCATCTCTAATAACCTTCTCCAAAGCAATATTAAACAGAAGGCATGATAATGAATCTCCTTGCCTAACTCCATTTTTGATCGTTACAGTACTAGATAACATGTTCTGTATCTTAGGATTCCCGGTATCACAATTTAAAAATCCAGATCAGTAAACTCTCAGTCTTGTGCGTTCTTAAAATTTATTTCTCATGTTATTGTTGTATGCACGTTAAATTTATGCATATCCAGATATCTATTCACCAAAAATCTTACTCTAATATTAGAGGCATAATATGGAGTTGGTCCACCCTATGCTGCTATAATAGTTTTCAATGTTCTGGAATTTCATTCTGGCTTTCTACGAGGTTTTGATATGTTGCTGCGGTGATTCCCTTCTACTATTCCACAAAGCATTGGTGATGTAATGAGTCTGGGAGGTTAGTGTTAAAGATAATGTTGGCTGGAGCAGTTGGGTTCTATATCCAGTGGAGGTCAAGGATTTTTTTCCAGACAGGTCCTAGTAGTCCTCTGTAAAATGAAGACCAGGATTCTGTATTTAAGGCAGACAAATTTTGGGCTAACCACAAATTCTCAATTGATCCATTCTTGCTATAGAAATATTATACATTCGGCTTTCCCATTACCCAATAGAGGCTTCAAAAGGAAATGCCTACACTTATTGGTGAGGGTTGCTGAGCAATTTACCATGGCTTGCAATTCGTTCTCCAATTCAACATAAATTAATCAATGATTGAGCTCGGGGACTATACTGTCCAGTCAAATTCTTCTACACCCATCACATTAAAACATTCCTGCCCAATTCTTGCTTTGAGAACTGAGACATTGTCATGTTAATACAGGAAAGGACTTTCACTGAACTGATGCCCTAAAATCGGAAGTTGAATCTTGACTAGAATATTATTATAGTCCACATTATTAACATTCTTTGTTACTGAACTAGGGGATACATTCCAAGCCATGGAAACAGCCACAGACTGTGATTCCTTCTATAGTAAACTTTACCATTAGCACTGTAACACATTTGGGCCGATAGCATTTTCCTGGCATTTGCCAAACTTGAATGTTGGACTGCTAGATGGTGAAGTGCTATTCATCAGTCCAGAAAATGCATTTTTAATGCTACAGTGTCACCTGCCAGTCAACTTTACATACTCCAACCAGTGCTTAGCATTCCTGATCTTAGACAAATGTTTGGCATGACCATTGAATCCCAGTTTCTGCTTGTGGTGAACATTTATTATGCTGGCATTACTCAGAGGCATTTTGGTAACAGTTGTTTCAATCAAGAAAAAGTCACCTCTTGGGGAAATATCACCATTTCTTTCAATAGTTTCAAAATATTTTGTTGATGCACAGACATTGCACCAATTATAACTACACTATTCATTGTTAAAGCTAATGACACTTCAGGAACTTTATCTCTGTAGAGGTTTCACGAAACTGCTTTGCAAAATGTTCCTTTAAGTGGACAAGGGGAGATAAAGGGTTAATACTGCATTGTCATCCAGTTCTGAGCTATGTTTAAAGTTTCAAGTCTCTAGGTCATTGGGAAGTTAAACAGGTAGTTTAAAATCAATTGCAAAATTTGTACCGAACAAACAGACTAATAAAAACATGTTAATAGATGAGATTTTTGCACCACTGCTCTGTAATTTTGTGTGACTATCTGTTCATTGTTTTCTAAGGCATTTTCACATCACAATAAAATTACTTATAATAAGATTGGAGAAGGACAGAGTTTTCCCGAACTGTCTTGTTGCAAGGGTGGCATCTTGTGATAATGCTAAGTACTTTTTAGTACAGCCAGTTTATTGTTAATGATTAATTATTGCAAAAATAGGCCATACCCTTCCTTCCATACCATATATCTGCAGCATATCTGACATACATAACCCTATTCACTACTACAGATGTGGTATCCAGATACTTCTGATCAGGTAGTATATTATTTGTCTTTTTGCTTTTTTTTTTTCAGATATTTGATTCTAAATACTATAGATATTAGATGCAGAGAAAGGCCATAAAAGTTTGACATCCAAAAAATACGTTAAAGTCTCCTAGTTTAGTATAATATTGATTACTTTGTATACGCACACATGACTTTCCTAAGAACATTATTGTGACCAACGGCACCATTACAATGAATTAGATGGATGAGGCCCTCATCATTCTTACCAATTTTACAAAATTATTAATTAAAGTTGTTTAATAAAAAAAAAGGCTAAATTCTTAAGTTGAACTCCAAAATCCAGTCTAAAACGTAATCTGATTGAAGTGTTTTAATCAATCAAATCAGTTTGTAGGTGTTTATTGGAACTGATTTTCTGTTATAAAATGTTTGTTGCCTAAATTAGAAAAAAGTACAAACAATGATATTTATTAAATATAAATTTCTCATGTCCCTAAAACTATAGGAAATACATTTGAGTATATGTTTTCTTTATATTGAATATATTGAAATGTTAATATTAAAATTCCTCTTTAAGTTACTTAATATACAGGCTATTCACTGCATATAAACCTAGGGATCTTCACAAAGTATATGGAAAAACGGGAATTAGCTTTAATATAACCATTTCTAGTCTGCCTCTGTTAGCTGCAATATTAATAAATAATTTTGTATTCATTTTTGTTATAACTCTTTATTCATTGATAAAGAACAATAAAATTACAACCACTTTTCACACAGAGAATTTGATACAAACTTTTCAGCTACAAGTATTTCAAGCTTACACAGACTTTTTTTTCTTCATTGAAGTGAATAACTACAGTATTCTATTCAACAGGTTATTCTAGGTGTTTGATCGTCACTGTTCTTAGTACCTTTGAATTCCTCAATTTTGTAGTATTACACGTTTTTTAATTCTTGCTTTCTAGCTTTTGTGGGTCTTTTGTTGTAAAACAAAACACCATCAGGCTTGGTAGGAACACTTCTTAGAAGTGGGGGAAGAGATTTTGCAATTTGTCTGACAATCACCACCAGGTGAAAATGTAGTTCTGTGAACTGGAAAGGGAAACTGTGGCAAACAGTGATCGCTAACAGTTTGAAAGGATGATGCATGACTGATTGTTTATTCTCTACTGGTCTCTTACATTAACCTGAAAAGTCTTAATTGTCAAGTTGTTTTCCAGAATGCTAATAATGCCATTGCAGTGAAATATGAATACAGTGACAGAAGACACTGTGAGCAGGCAAACAACAAGACCTTGAGTGGCCACAGGATTTTTCCCAGGGACGGGCAAAATATATTGCCAATGTAAAAAAGCTTGTAAAAAATTGTTTATAAAAATTGTATTTACATTGTGAAATTATATAAAATAAATGTAAGTAATCTAAAATAATTAGTTATTATAAAATTTATCAGTTTTCTACATTTTAGTACTCTTTTAAGAGAGAAAAGTTCTATGACTTTAAATTTAAATTGAAAATAAGGGTAGGGCAAATGTCCCTCTTGGCCATGTGTGTGGATGTGCATGAACAAGACATAGTGTCTAGTGCCGCCTGCAGAACAATAGACATTGGTTTTAATGCTGTCTCAGTGGACTATTTTGCCAGAAAATGGTTGTTCTGAGTAGGTAAATAAAATTGAATGGGTCTTAATTTTGTTTGTTGAGTTTCCTTGTACAGACATGCTATTAAATATTGGAGCTTGGTGTGACAGTTGTTAGTTTTTCAGTTTTTGTTATGCAGGAGTTATAAGATAGAAGTTTTACAGTCTACATCAGTGCTGTTTTGCTACACTGCACACTTTTATATTTCCGGAAATTCTGCGGCACACCAAACTTTTTCGCTGCTGTTATTGCATAATAGGATCCTTTGAAAATATAAGTACAATTCACAATTCAATATAACAATCTGTTTTAAACATTAAAAGATATCCTGAAATACATTTTTTAAGCTGTTTTGAATGTGATTGAATACTTCATTAATTTTAATTCTTAAATGAAATACAAAATATAGTTCTTATTTCTGCTTGCACAGGTTATTTGACTTCTAGATTTTATTGCAGATATAGGCATCTATCTGTTGGTAAAGCTAATTGTTAATTCCAGATACTCTCTTTGACTTTTCTGATGGCACATTGGTTTAAAAGCCCTGATCTATATTATTAAAAAACAGCTTGTCTCCCTAGTCCACAACAATTGAATTTCGCATGGGCGTTGCCAGGCAACGGGATTATTGCGTCTGCATCTATGTAATGTTGCAGTGTCAGGCAAGAATTGATGCATGATCAACTCAACTGTGCAATTTAAACTTTAATTCAGTTTTAGGTTTTGATTTTTTTGAATAAATAAAATATTGTTTTCCGATACATATGCAAGACTTCCGGAGTGAAGTGAGGGGCAGCTTTCTGATATTTTAAGAAATTTCAGATTCTGGTCTGGCTAACATATAGGTTTGTCTGCCCTAATAGTTGTTGTTTTTATCTGCCAAACACGCTGGCAACGTACGGTGAACAATCTTGGAGATTAATGTGAGAGGTATTAGCAATGTGTATTGAACGTTCCTGTGTTCTTTTTCTTCTCTGGCTACACTGCATTGCCATAAGAAACGATGATGTCTGAATACGTATTTTCCACTTGCCTCCATGACGTTTCTCCACCGACCCAGACCAGGTTAGTGGTGCCAATCAGAAGCAATCCAACAATCTTTCAAACGTTTATTCTAGAATTGCAGTGGTGCCGCATATTTAGCAGATAAAAAATAGTTGCCATGACTTAAGCCTCAACCCTCTTAGTATAATTTATTTTTGTTTAAATCTTTGTTCATGGAATTACAATACATTTATTGTAATTCATTGACATTCTAAATCATAATTTTAATAGATTCCAATGCATAATTTTACATTTCACTGAGACTGTCCAGAGAAGAATGTTTGAAAATTCTATTTATCCATTCTACATCTAAATGTAGAACGACTGAGAATGTGGAAGGTTGTAACATTAGTTTAGCGCTTTCTTTGATACAGTTGACACAAAATAAACTTTGTCATTTAGCAAAGTTAAGATGATCGTAGCTGTAATTTAAAGTTGTGGTAAGTCAATACTCAAGCCTAATTTCATTAGATATAAAGTATTCATATGAAAAACATAAAGGTTACATTGGATAATAGTAATTTCATTCAGATATTAGGAATGACTTTTCTGTTTTCCTAACTTCTCACGTCTTCTTCTTATAGGTATCAATAATTTTGAAATTATCTAGCTTCTTGGGGTAATTAGGTAGTTTCTTTTCTGTTTATCTAAACTGGAATCACAAATAACAGCTTTACTGTCCAATGAGAATCTGGAACATGTATTTTGATACTGGTTTCATCCATTCTATATGTCTCTTTGATAGGATCTGCACTTAATATACCAGTTCATATCTGCTGCAATAGATAAAGGGAGTCTTCTATTTATTATTTCTCTTATATTTTAAATTGCAGACCGTTTTATAAACATTTTTTATCTTCCTTGATTGTTCGTGATTTCTGGAATCCGCTCTTTTCCTTTAACAATCGCTATTATTATTATTATTTCTTCACTTATATGCAGCATTGTTTAAACAACAACTGCATACAATTGCTGCTGCTACAATTTACACACATAACTTATTAATGAATTGTTCATATGCAAACATTTACAGGAAGAAATAAATCCATCCCTGAATAGTTTAAACCAGTGATTCCCAAAGTGGGCGATACTGTCCCCTAGGGGGCGCTGGAACGATCCCGGGAGGCGGTACTAGCAGAAGTTGTAGGACTTAGGTAAAAATATAGATACATAAAAGATCACAAATTTGTCCCTACATCTTTCTTTTGGTTTGCTTAAAGAAGGTAGATCTCCGGGGGGGAGGGGTCTGAGTAATTTTTTTTCCTGAGTAGATCAAATAAGTTTGGGAACCTATGGTTTAAACTGTAGTTGCCACATCTTGGGGGGGGGGGTACCAAAAATTGAGGGTTTTTGTTTTTGTTTGTTTTTTTATTTTAGACAGCAAGTCATGAGGTCCTGTTATGAAATGTGTGTTCTCACGGAAATAGTTCTAACAATTATTGCATCCTGGATTTTAGCAAAATTTGACCATCATGAAGAGTGATACACTATTCCTCTATCTTAGATGTATATTGGGCTGATAATTCTTTATAATAGTATCTCTATAGTTCTTTATAATAATATCTATATTTTGGTACAAAATATTTGTTGTATAGACCAACTGGAAGTACACATACATACAGATAATCCATTTGAGGAAGGCAGTCCCCTCAGGCGTTGGGAATGAGAACTTGAAAAAATAGGGGTGAAAGGGTATCAGGGTATTGTTACGGAATTAAAAAAAGGCCTTTTTTTAGTATTTTGAGAATTCAGCTCTTCGGAAATATAGTTACTTAAAGCCGATAATAAAGAGGTCAAGCTCTGCAAACACTGTTGTAATCTTTCCTCCCTACCCCCATTTACCTTATACCCTTTCTCCACTATTTTTTAAAGTTCTCAATCCCAACGCCTGTGGGGACTGCCTTCCTCAAATGGTTCAACTGTACAATCATGAAAAAAAGTTAACAACCATAGAAATTAAATTTATGAATTCACCGTAATGCCAACAGTTGATGCAAGATCCGATAGAGGATTGTGCTACTCAGTGCCAATGTCTTCCTGTGTGTTATTGGAGTAGCATGCTGCCATTTCAAAATAGCAATCACCTTGGATAACTGGTCTCTTATTGAAGTTTGTGCCGTCATATGCTTTCTTTTGACACACATAGTCAGCAGCTGACATCCATCGAAAGCTTATTGACGTGTATTGTCAAAGCATTCAAATTGCGAAATGATGTCGGGTTTTTATAGACGGTAATTTTGCGTCATCTGCCGTACATTTCGGATTTGGCTCCCAGTGGTTTTGGAACTGTTCCATGCCTTAAAAAGGCATATTTCAGGTCAACACTTCACATGCAATGAAGAAGTCCAATGTGATACAAAAAGAAAGTGGCTACAACGCATTGCCTTGACTTTCATGCTGCTGGAATGGGCAGATTGGTCAAACATTGTGACAAATGCCTCAGTTGTCAAGACGACTCTGGAAAAATAGTGTATCTTTGCCGCTTTAAAAGATAACCGTCTCATTTTCTTCCAATAAAGGCTTGCTTTTCACACGCAAGCTTTGTAACCTTTTTTTCTGATCGACCTAGATGTTTTTATACATGTTACGTAGTGAATGTGGGTGGCAGAGTAGCCAAGCACTGCGACTGGAGGTCTATTATACTATCCCATGGAAATAAGGACAGCTGGAGAGAAAGACTGAGAAAGTATGGTGGGAGAAGTGCAGGGGAAACAGGAGAACCCTGAGAAAACCTGCCCAGCGTGGATCATCCACCATCCACATGAGAACCAAGCCTCAGTACTCAGAGGTGAGAGGCCAGTATCATTGTGGCAACGCCAACCGCGTGGCCTGCTTTTATACATAATCTTCAGTAGAATATAGAAACGAGGGTGATGTTTTATGTTCAGGGAAAGGATGTTTGAACTCGTTTTAACTTCCCACTTTCACTGAAGTCTCATTAAAAAAACATAATTACGAGAAAATAACAGTCAATTCTTATGTAAAAAATATAAAAAGTCTTAAAAACGTTTAAAGTTAGAATAAATCGTTAATCCTGCAGAAAAAAAAAAAAAATTAAACAAGTAAATATATTTGAAAAATATTTTCCCTTTTGAACAGACACTTCTTTGCCTAATCTCATACAACGAATTTTCTTTATGAAACCTATCAATAGTCATAACTGAGTTTTCAACAATAAGGTTTAAGGGAATTAGAATGAATTACAAATGATAATCACTTCAACACAGGTGAAAGCTGTATCAGTTCGCTGTATTAGCGCCCTCTTATGGAAAAATTAAGAACTAACTTGAGATCGGGAATCCCTGTGATCTATTGGCTGTAATTTCTTCATTCGCTGGTTAGAAGGATGATTTTTAGTCAAGCTTTTAAGTCTTTATTTTTCAGATTGGACTTGAGGATTGTGGAGGTGTACTCTCCAAACTAACCACGAAGTAAATTACGATTACCGAAATGAAACAAACAAAAAATCAGGTGATGGCATTCTTCCTAAAATGAAAGGAAACTTTATTTAGTAGAGGACTGTCTTAAGGACTGCCATCTTATTCATCAAAGTTTTATTACTTGATTAGATTAAAAATCCGTCCCTTAATAAGGTTTTATATACAGGGTGATTCATAAAGTACTGGAAAAATAGGCCTATAAAGAACGAACATTGTAATATTTTTCTGTCAAATTCCGTGTAAAAAATAAGTTAAATAGGGCATGGATTTCAGAATCGAACGTGCGATTCTGAATCGGATGATGGGACCACATTTTAACCTTTTTTCTGCCCCCTTTGAAAAAAAAAATGGTCTAGTTAGCACCCTTCACAACCGGGAAGAGCAAGGAAAGGGAAGCAAGATTAGAATAGGATAAGTTAAATGGAGTATTGACTCCATTGGGTTTATTTCAAACACAAGGAGCCCGGGGGGGGGGGGAAATAAAACAAATTGTAGTGAGTCCATTGGATTTATTTCAATAAACTTTCTTTATAGAAAGAATGGAAATAAAACATTTGGTTACATTTATAATTTAACAAGCTTTTTTTAATTAACATCTATATATCACATTTTGGCAAAACTCCAAACGGCGGTCCCAAATTATAAAAACCTCCAAACGGCGATGCCAAATTATGAAAACCTTTTTAATAACATTTAACAGTATGACTGGGAAGGATAACACATAGCCAAAGTTATTTCACATCAAATCACATAGTTTTCGCTCAACATATTAAGTATTGTCCGAATACGTGCGACTAATGCGTCATTGGAACGCAGAGAGGTAGCTGCTAAATAAAGCCCGCCTTGTTCCACTTTGGTATCTCACTTTCCGTTTGGCGTTCATCCACATCCCTTCTATTGCCTGCGTGTTGATGTCAGAATGAACTGGATCGATGAAGTTGTCGGCGTGTACGACTACCTCCTGCTGAAAGACATCGTTGTTCATGGTGCCTACGTTTGCGTAGCCTCTCCAAGCGTCAGCAGCTGTCTGTCTGCGTTCAAGGGACGCATTAGTCATAAGGCGCACATATTCGGACAATACTTAAATATACTGAGTGAAAAATATGTGATTTGATATGTAATAACTCTGGCTATGTGTTATCCTTCACAGTCATACTGTTACCTGTCATTAAAAAGGTTTTTATAATTTGGGACTGCCGTTAGGAGTTTTGCCCACACTTTTCCTCCATCGTAAGGTTATTTGTTTATTTATTAATAAAAACATAAATATTTAATGGCAAAACTGTTAACGGTTTATAAATTAACAGGCATGAATACATATACTTTCAAAATTATGTATTGAGAGATATAATAGAAATAAAAGGGAATAATTTATCTGATTTTTTTTTTTTAATATGAAAACACAATAAGAAAATTAACAATTTTTAATGTTTTTTTTTTTTTTTTTTTGGGGGGGGGGGGTGAGGGTTAAAGTTAAATTATTCCATTACAGGTCTAAATGGCCCTTGGGATCGTGCAAAGGATGTCTCCCAGTGTTGACTGACCTAACGGAATAAGTTGAGGTGAGGTGGTCAGCCCTGCTCACTTTAACTCCCGGCAAAACCAAAATTCCGTACCCATTCTGCAGAGAGGGTTCTGTAGTGTGCTTCTTTAGGTAATACAATGCGAAAAAAATTTCCGACCTCCACTTCACCCTTCCAGTCTATAGCCAAGTACCTTATCACTTGGTGATTGATTTTTATTTATTTACTAGCCGGGTACCGTTGCTTCGCTCCGAAACCCTTGCATACGTAGCATAAAAAAAAACTATTTATTTAGCAAATTAATATCGAGATCGGAAAATATACGAGTTCCCAGCCCGTTGTGGCCTTCTCCGGAAAACTCAAAAATATTGCGGGTTGGCGCCACTCACCTATATATCGATAAGGCAAATTTAAAGCGAAAATATAAATCCTCTTTATTCCCTATCCCGTGGAAATTTCGAAAAATCCGGCCTTATTCCTTATCTACATCATAAAGGGAACCTCTGTGCAACGTTTCAGCTTTCTAGGTCCAAGGGTTTGGGCTGAGCGTTATGAGTGAGTTAGTGAGTGAAAATACAATTGTCTATTTATTTGAATGAGTTATTATTTGATATGTCTATTTCATTTGAATTAAAGTTAAAATTGATTATATTAATTTTAATCTGATATACTAATTACACTATTACAGTAGAATCTGGAAATCCTGAATAGTAAAAAAAACGATTTATTTATTTTAGTCCGAATGGCCATGAAGCCGCCTCCTAATTTCCTGATAAAAACAGTTGAGAAGTAAATGACACATCTTGATAAAACTCCTTAAACCTCCATTTAATCATGATATACCATTTTGCGAAAAGACTTCATCGGACGATGTTGCGTTATAGCCGTTTTACATTTACCATTTCACTCGCCATAATGGTAGCCATCACCTCTCCATCACATATGTCGAGCACATTCCGACAGATAGCCCGTGCTCTATTTTCGAAGAGATGACGCGACATCAGATGGCTGGACATCGACACTAGCGCTCCTGGTGACGAATTGTAGAACTTGAAGTCCAATCGATTTGTATCTATTTATTCGAAATTACCCATTACAAAAATGATTTTCACGATCGGAGGGCATCTTTTCCTTATGTTTTCGTGGATGCTTTCATAAAATGTTACATTATTAATCAAAATCATTTCAGAATTTCAGCTTGAAAATTTGAATCGACGAGCGATCGAGATCTCGAAAACATATCGTCGTTGATCGAGATTTAACGAGACTGAATTATTTATCGAAACTGAAAACAAAGAAACACATAAAGATGAAAAAAAACATGAATATTTCCTATTTTAATTAATTAAAAACATTCTTTCACCTATCCGATGCATTGACTAAATGGTTTTTATGTAAATCAATGCTATTTTTTTCGTAAATAAAACGTAGGCATGATGACAATTGAGAAGTGTAAATGTTCCGTGTGATGGAAGGCGATATGGTAAGTGTAAAACAGTACATTAAATCTATCCTGACATGGCCTGCGTTATGGCTTGCATTATGGCGAGTGAAATGGTAAATGTAAAACGGCTATAATAAATAGCTTTCCGTGTATTAATAAGGACACATATTTAAAAGTTAGCGAATTCACTTTAAACAAATTTCAAAAATGTATTAAGAACAAAGAAATTTTTGTAATTATATTAAACAATCTCTTATTATGCTATTATTAATGTCTAAAGTTGTATCACTGATTATTTTTTAATTGGAATTTAATGTAGAACTATTTCTTTATAGTACTTACAAAAAGTTCTTTGTTATTATTTATTATTCATAAGTCTTGTCACTTTATTATTTAAATGGAATTTTAATGTAACACGAATTCTAGAAGAAGAGGAATATAGTTTTTCCTATCGTATTTCGTCCAATGAAGTCTTTTCGCAAAGAAAAGACGATTAAATGGATGTTTAAGGAGTTTTACCAAGATGTGTCATTTATTTAATATGAAGTTTCTAGAGTTTTCAGTTGAAAAACATTAAATGTTGATCTGTAAATATAAAAGCATTTTTTTTTTTAAATCAGATAAATTATTCCCTTTTTATCTCTGTCTAGCAATACATAATTTTGGAAGTATATGTATTCATGCATGTTAACTTATTAAACTGAATTAACAGTTTTGCCATTAAATGTTTATGTTTTTATTAATAAATAAGCAAATAACCATATAATGCAAGAAAAATGTGATATATATAGGTGTTAATTAAAAAAAGCTTGTTAAATTATAAATTTAACATCAAAGTTAAATTCTGCTGATGATTCCTAATAAGGACGAAACAGCTATACAGGATTCCCGTTGATGTTTGCTTAGTGGGCGAAGGCATATTTACTTTCCAGTTGTGATTTTTTCTTGATTTATAAATTATTACGGACGTTAAGTTTTGCTTTTTCTCTCTTTTTTTTTAATTTCTTTGCTAGCATTACATTTACTGTATTTAATTTTCATTGGTCTTTATTGAAAATGATTGATTAGTTAAAAACTAATCTTATTTTGTAATATTTGATGAAAATAACAATGAAATTTATAATTCCTGTCTCAGTATTATCTTTGAAAAGTTCCTTTTTTCGATTTATTTATTTATTTATTTATTTATAGTGTCAGGCCGCTTATAAATTTAATATTTCAAATATTATTTCGCTAATTTAGTAAATCTTAAATGCCGTTAAATACATATTAACACATATCTTAACTACTACTTCACATCGGCAAAAATTTTCAATTTTTTTTGCGCTTGTAGGCTAGTAGCGCCCTCACACAGAAATATTAAGAATTAACTCCAAAGATCCGAATTCCCTTTGAGTAGTTGGTATTTACAGTAGGCTGTAATATCTCCCATCTCTTTTGTTCGGTGGTGTTGAAGTATTTCTTCATTTTTCGAGTATTTTTATTTTCAAGAGCATTACGTCTTCTCCAAACTAATATACCTGTAATATTAACATCATAGAAAACATCCAATATCAGGTAAAGAGATCCTTCCCAAAATAAAAGTACTTTTCTTGAGAAGAGGAACGCTGTCTTACAGCTGCCATCTTTTCAAAGTTTAATCATTTGATCAAGATTCCAAACCTCGTCCCAAGACGGATTTAAACAAATTCAGAGACAGAAATAAAGCATTTGTCTTAATTTTTTAAATTATTTTATTCTTGTTAACAACATTTAATTACGACATTTTTCTTTGAATTAAAGTTAAAACTGGTTATAAAAAAAGGTGATATTATGTAGCTTGAAAAGGAAAGTCAAATACTCGTTCCCAAAATTTGCGTCATAAAACATATTTTAAATATTTTATTTATACTTTAAGGGTGATGGGATGTTTTTTTATGAATTAAACGAGATCTCCCGTTTCAATAAAGACGAAAATCCTTATTTAAAAGATGATGTAGTTGCCGTACCAATTTTTGAATACGATTGGGGTGTATGTGAGTTGTTCACTGTTAAAAAAAAAAATGTAGGTAATGAAAAGAGGTTGTTTTGAGGCTAGAAAAACTTGAGAAGAACGTCACAATAAACAGTTCAAAGTACAAGTGATAACAGAAGAACGTATTAGAGAAAAGTGAAGGTTTTTTTTTTTTTTTTTTAAGATATTGAAGTGTTGGAATGAAAAGTCAATACATTTTGAATGTAGTTCTTTTTATCAGTTATGTCTTTGTTGTTATTATTAATTAATAATGGCCTGCTAGTTAATTAAGTATTTCAAAATTGAAACTGAAGTAAAACAAAATCTCTCTACATAAAAACTGTAATCCATTACAAACCAAGGCATTACGATACACTTTAAATGAATTTATTCACATCTATTATTATTCTAGTCCAGTAATAATTATTGTTTTAATCAAGTGTTGATTGGTTTTGTTAGACCCTGACAAGTCCATATTAATGGATGGACCTCGTTCTCCTTAGGTCTAATGATAGCCATAGGAACTGGTGTTGAAACTAGTCACATTTTTATGTTTTTAAATATTAATCTATGTGCTTTTAGTCATTTTTAATTTTTTTAAAAACAAATACTATTAATATGTAGTAGCATTTTTCTTAATGTAGATTCCCTGGGAGAAAAAAAGCACATTTATTAAATATTGTAATATTCGTTCCAGGCTTAATTAAGAGATCATATCATTACCATGTAAGGAAATATTTTCTGCTGAACCTGTTTTTAAGCATTGATTATCTGATTCAAGATAAAAGAGTAGACTTGCCTAAAACAATTATTCTGAGATATCTACAAAGCAGAAATTTTAATGGACAGTCTGGATTACATTTGATATTTTTTTCAATGGATAATACAGGGTCTTTCAGAAATAATGATACTATTTGATAAGGATGTCAAATTAGAATAGTGCAGCATACAGTAAAATAAGAGGCACAGGTAGACAAAAGAAGTATTTTAAAGTTTTATTGTTATCTTACTGATGTTCAATATGTCCGCCTTTGGTCACTCGGCAGACATCCAACCGATAGTCAACTTCCTGCCACACTCGGTACAATATCTACATTAGCGCTTAACATGTCTTATCTGTTGTCTTTAGCTCTTGCATGGTTGCAGGGAGAGGTGGCACAAAAACAGTGTCCTTGACTTAGCACCCACAGGAAAAAAAACACACACACACACACAGCATTGATGCAGACATGTTGTAAAGAGGCAGGAACAGGCAGGAACTCGATTATCGGTTGGAGGTCTGGCAAATAACTAAAGTATATTGAACATCTGTGAGTAACAAATAAACCTTGAACGCTTCCTCTGTCTATCTGTGGCTCTTTATTTTCCTGTACTCTGTGCCACTATCAAACAACATTCTTTTCAAATAGTACCATTAGTACTGAAAGACCCTGTAATAGAAACTAAACAACAACTAAAGAATGTATGTACATAATTTTTCTAAGTAGATTTCCCCCCCCCCCCCCCCCCAAAAAAAAAATAAAATCATTCTTTAAATATCTTTGTCATTATAATAATAAAGTATTTCTTTTTAGCGCAGACTGTGATCGTCAGTTCAAAATGGTATCTAAGCAACAATTGGAGTCTTAACCTTCACTTAAGACAGGAACCAACGTCTACATTTCTACTGTGTTGATGAAAACTTTAAGGTAACTCTATAACAAGTGTTCTGATGAAATCACAAAATACGTAATGAAAGGAAAAGACAAGATTTCAAACAATCTCTGTTGATAGACATACAACAGCAGAAGGAAACAGACAACATTAAAGCATTCTTCCTTCTATTACTACAACTATTTTAATATTAAAAGACAATCATTGATTCATTAAATATCTGCCATAATAATAATAACAAAAACTTTGGAAATAAAAAAGCACATTCTTCAAAGAATTCTTAGTTAATAGTCAAATTGAATAAATAAATAAGTTAATAAAAAATGAATCAACAATTTAAAGATATTTTAA